>OZ026551.1:2534017-3266517 GCA_964020155.1 Chondrilla cf. caribensis | reverse complement strand
TTTCACTAGAGGACAATCTCTCAACATTGACCCCCCTCACTGCTACTGTGGGCACTACAGTGGATGGAGGACAACACAAACCAACCATGGATCAGGTTTGGATGGTATCAAGTATACATAGTCATCATTACATACATACCATCTGAACAGGATTCGATACATACAATACACAATAAAATAGTAACAAAATAGTAACAACATACTTAGTTCTTTGGAGAAGAACAGTGTCCGTTCACTTTCTTCACCAGCACCTCCTCCTGTTTCTGCTATCTCTGCAACACTGTAAGGGACGCCAGGGACTATTGGATGCATTAGAGAATTAACAAAACATAATTGATTTACATATGTATACATTTGATAATTAGTAAATATATTCACATCTACATACGTACATCTGTAGGTAGGTAGGTACATACATATACATACATGTACACACATACGTATTATTCACATGATCGTACTCACCAAGTCCACTTATCTCAATCTCACGAGTAGATTCATTGGTGTTCAGTGTGTTGTCATCCTGACTGGCATGCTCCCTGTATTTCACCGTATATTTGGTGACGACTCCATTGAGAGGGTCAGGGAGACTCCAGGACACACTGACCTGAACATCATTGTCAACTTTGCTCACTGTGATGTCCACTGGTCCAGGGGCTGAGGGGATAACATTACACATCACTGTAAATCTCACATGGAAATTTATTAATCTGTGAAGACAGATATAAACCCAGCAGACACCAACAACTCACCACCCTGGGGTGTAGTGATGTTCATGTACATGCTGTATGGACCAGTACCATTGACGTTAACAGCAGCAACACGACATGCATACATTGTGTGGTGTGGAAGATTGGAGAATGTCATAGTAGTTGTCCCTGTCTCTGTAGGTCCCCTGGGGATACCCTCACCCAAGCACTCCACATAGTAGCCTGTGATGATACCATTCCTGTCTGTCTCATTTGGCATGCTCCAAGAAAGCTGTAATGAGGTCATTTCCAGTACAGTCAGAGTAACATCAAGTGGAGGACCAGAAGGTTCTGAGGAAGCAGCAACATTCCATTACATACAAAGTGTCGAAGTCAACAGGAATAGTCTCAAACTCACTGGCACTGGAGGTCATTACTGAGACATCACGAGACCTGTCATTGATATAACACACATACTCTGTGAATTCCTCCAAATAAATGATAGTCACTGAACCATTATTCAGTGTTGATGAGGATGTCTCACAAGACGATGGTATTGTTTTATTCAAACAACAGGTTCCACTAACAACTGTATTGTCTGATGAAGGTTCCCATAGCAACTGTACTGATGTTGCACTGATAAAATACCTTGTGATCACAACTCCTAACAGAAACAAGTATATACAGTATATACAGTATATACAGCACATAGTAAGTAATGTATACTCATCAGTGTGACATTTTATTGTGATGGTTTGTGTATGTGTATGATGGTGTATGTGCATATGTGTGCATGATGGTGTGTATGCATATGCATACTGTATCTACTGTGTATACTGTATGTACCGTATAGACTGTATGTACGGTGTGTACCGTGTGTACTGTGTGTACTGTGTGTACTGTGTGTACTGTATGTAATGTGTGCACTGTATGTACTGTGTGTACTGCATGTACTGTGTGTACTGTATGTACGGTATATACTGTGTGTACTGTATGTACTGTGTGTATTGTGTGTACTGTATGTACTGTGTACTGTGTGGAGTACTCACGTGCACATGGAAGTGAAGCTGTTTCATTCTCTCCTCTGTAGTAGCCCTTCTTGCACTGACAAGACACAGTGCCAGTTGAGTTAGCAAAGCTCCTCTCAGGACAAGGAGAACATGGAACATTCGCCACTTTTTCTTTGAACATTCCTGGAAGACACTCTGTAAGTGAAGGAAGTCACACGTACCTTTGAATCAGTACAGTCCACAATGATGGGGAGATCTCAACATGTGGGTAGATTATAGAGGTTCACTCAGTGCAGTCTGCAATGATGGGGAGATCTCAACATGTGGGTAGATTATGGAGGTTCACTCACTACAGTCTACCACAACTAGAACAAACATTGTTCACATACACACAACATTTGTCAGTGTGTGTACTGGCACTGTATATTGATAATATCCCTTCGCCTGTGTTTGCTGTACTTTGGACTCAGCAAACAGTGATACCGAAACACCTCAGCAGTGCATTCACACCCTTAGCTCTACACACACAGACCAGTCAAGCATATCAACCTGATAGTTCAGTTGAATGGTTAACAATAGTCGCATATGCACATTATGTAACAAACGAAAGTGAGGGTGTGAAATGGACCCATAAACACGGCTCCACTTTCAGATATGGCTATCACTGAGGGGGCTGAGATAAGACACATGGCTCCTCTCACAGTACTTGCTGTGAAAATTTATACATTTTACAAGCAAGTACAAAGTGTATAAAATTCCCACTATGGTATGTATGTACAGTACTAAGGTGGGATTCATCCAACATAGTGTACACATGCACAGTACAACAGACCTTTAACAGCAATACATGGTGCACCTTACAGCAGAGCACATGTGCACACACAAGCTGGTGAAATCATGCAAAGTGGTATTGGTGAAAGGCTTTCTAGCATGTTCTGCTGTGTTGGATGTGGGTTTTTGATGTTGGTTCAATCACGCAGACATTTGTAGGAAACACAATTATCGTATGAAGTTTAAAATACTAGACCTACAGCTCCTCCCTCCCTCCCTCCCTTTCAAATTATTGAATAAATTTAATACATATGAAAAAACGCATGAAATGTTGAGCTAACCTTGACACTGGTCCTCTCCGTTTATTTGCATAGAACCAAACCCAGGGTCACATCCACAAGCTTGGGACAAGCTAACTGCTCCTCCACCGAGAGTCACCCAATCTGCAGATTCCTCGTTGCCTGTTGTACTCACTTTACAGAGACTTTCATTTTTAGTTGGGTCAATCAGGGAGGAATTACCGACACACCTGAAGGTTCCCACATCGTTTGGTTCTCCAACTGTATCCACATAGGCCAGCCCCTGCCTGCCTGCTGGGCAAATCCAGTACAGCACTTGTATTCTGTGTATTGTCACGCAAGCGTTCTCGTTCCGTAAAGCTATACGGAAGCCTTCATATCCTGTCAAGGACCCTCGTGTAATACTGTGGTATTTAGACGTAGCTGTACTATCTAACCCGGTGATTCGAATCGGGCTAAGAGTACTTGAAAACGTCATCACATCGGCTTGACTTATGCCGGAGCTGACATTGGACGGCACGATGTACAAGGCGAAACTGTCACGACATGTAGTTCCGGCATTACTCGGACATCTTGTGAGGGTGAACCTGAGGAACACGCGAGGCTCTCGAACAGTCCTTGAAACCTTCACATGCTGAGTGACCACCCAGTTGTCCTCCTCGACATTAGATCCTGCACTACCATCACTAGCAACCTTGCAGTTGAATACTTCAACTCTACAGTTCCCACCAGGCCGTTGTTGTTGCCAATTCTGCATGTGAGTGAGATGAACAAACAGAAAAAATAGACGATACCGATCATCACCACAGCCGATGAGTCAGGCTGTCTAATGTAGCTCACACTGGGGTAAATTAGGCGTATCCATCAAGACTCACGAATACTGCAACAGTTCTAGTAACTCACCAAAGATCCTTCTAAAATGTATCGAGTGAACACCGGTTGAACATTGTGCACTGACGGGTTGGTAACGTCAATAACACGCTCTACCAGAGCAGGATAGTTGTATGAATCGAACAGTATCTCTCTGTTCGGTTCTCTGTAACTTGGCGGGTTAAGTTCATTCAAGTTCAGACAAAATTCGTTTTCGTCCCCAGGTGCTTGGGATCTACCTCGTTGGAACGAAACAAGGAGTAACAGAACGAAAACAGTTCTCAGACACATCTGCTCCATCGATGTAACGAATTGAGATAAACAGAAGTAGTCTTGTGAAACTACGGTGGCCCACAAGGACACTTTCCGCCGCGATCGAAATTGCCGAATCGCCCGATTCGATCGCTTCGATAGATCGAAATTGCCGATCGCCCGATTCGACAATATCTTCGGATGAATCGGCAATGCCATGTTCTGGTCACCTTCATATCACGTGACTGTATCGACTGGAACGGGATACTCTACCCTTGCTCGGGGACCTGCTATTCCACCCAAGCTCATATGCTGGTCCAACAAAATGGGGTCTTCTAGCTCCTAAATTGTGGACTTTGATATTAAATTTGATACGGTATAACTAAAATTAATTATTTTTGTAGTAATTAAACCCTCATCTATAAATAGCCTCGATCAGACCAATGGCAGGCAGGGTAGGTACAGGTAGGATTAGGATTGACGTTTGTGTATCTGTAAAAACTTTAGATAGTTGTCATGAAAAGTGACAAATGTCTTTAAAATTGATATGACCAGCTAGAGGGAGAGTGAGCTAGCTTCAACATCATTGATGTAATAGTCTCCCTGATGGCTACTTGTCATATGGACAACCTGCTGCATTGAGTAGCAACAGTGGTAGTACTTCTTAATATTCAGTAACATGATACCTCTGCAAATTGTGTGATATATATAATTAAAATGAACTGTGTCATTTCAAAGTACTAAAAATGAGGAGAGACTACAGATCAAAGACGGCTATGATATCATTTTGAGCTTATTACGACAAAGTAACTCAATAATATTATGTTAATGACTGATTTAGCACTATAGAGAGAGTAGCCATATGGAGTGTTTTTGACTTACTTGCAAAGCACAAATGTACGTATGTAGATGTATACACATGCGTGCAAGTATATGCATCCATGTGTGTGCATGCATGTATTGGCACGTGCATATATTTGGATGTACACATCAATCAGTATGCATGTATGAATGTACATGTGTGAGTACATGTATGTACAATTGCACATGTGGATGTATTGTATACACATCCATGTGACATTTTATTGTGATGGTTTGCGTATGTGTATGATGGTGTGTGTGCATAATATGTGTGCATAATGGTATGTATGCATACGTGTGTGTGTGTGCGTGTGTGTGTGTGTGTGTGTGTGTGTGTGTGTGTGTGTGTGTGTGTGTGTGTGTGTGTGTGTGTGTGTGTGTGTGTGTGTGTGTGTGTGTGTGTGTGTGTGTGTGTGTGTGTGTGTGTGTGTGTATTATGTGTGTGTGTGCCCTCTGGGCTGGGGTTCATTTCCGTACATGACACTAAAAGTGTTAAAGAAATTAGTTCTCTCAGTCTGGTAGTCAGTCGCATTTATGTAAATGGGAAAGGGAGCACAATTTGAATGCAATGCTATTATATATACAGACATATTCAAAAAATGAAGACAAACATAAAATCTCCAGACCTAGTCAGGAGGGGGTGATTTCTCCAAAGAGCTTTAGAAGAAAAATACCCCCTTGTCTCCATCACCTAAAAGAAAGTTGAGTGCATGTACGTAGATGGTGGATGTGCGTACTGTATGTATGTATACTTGCACCAACCAGTTTTATGTTACTTTGCTAATGGCACCAATACATACATACAAAGGTCATGTTTACCTGGTGAACAGAATAGGATTGCAAAACATGACATGAATTGGACTTATTAAGGTGTCATCTTTGAAATTCAAGGAATCTTGCAAATTCTTTTCCCCGGCCATAGCTGCACATATAAAATAATAGTTCAACTCTGAGAAATTAAATCACAATTGCTATTATTGCTGTTATCGAGTTATTAATGTAAGCCCTGTCTGTGTAATATGGTCAATATTAATCAAAGCAATTTCAGTTCAATTTCAGGCCATCTGGGCCTCCAGCAGAACTCATTGGAAAGGAGTGGATGGAACAAAAGCAATTTTCTATATATTATAATAGTATTTTATTATATATTTTTTATCACACTATAAGTATTATAATATTATTATATTATAATACATAATAATATTTAATACATAATAATAATTAGTATAATATATGTACATAATAATAATATATGAATTCATTCTACCAGATCCCTCTCAAGTTCTAAAATATAATAATAATAATATTATATATAATTCTGTATCCTATACCTTCATAATAATCTGTGTATGTATATATGTACTATATAAGCACTATATTTCCATTTGCTATTTCCATGTACTATATAAGCACTATATTTCCATTTGCACTATAATACAGTAAAATTAATACAGTACATTATTATTCAATTGCAAATCAAATTATTCTCATAAAATGAAATACTATAATGAAATACTATACGCAATGCACATACACCTACGTAGCCTAATCAGATTTGATCACACTCCTGGTTGGATTTATACTATTCCAACTATATGTAGCATAGTGTTTTTTTTCTATGTATGCATACATATATACAAGAATGAAATTATTATAAACATATGTACAACATGTTATTATGCATATGGAGAGTCCACTACTTAGTAACTGTGACCACCAGTGACTATTGCACTGTCTGCAGCTGTACATTTTCATACTCCGGAGCACTGGAGCTAGAATATCCACTCAACTGTACTGTATCATAAGCTGGATTCTTCTGTAATTTGACATCATTGCCGCCTTCAGTATAGTCAAGGTCATATTTAGAAGGTTGATTTCTGCAAAGAAAAAAAAGAACAGAATACAGACCATATGTTTGGTGTGTTTGCACATGCTATACTGAGAAAACTGTGTGTACATCTGAATGTCTCTCTCACTAACCTTTTTCGATATTGGTAGTAAACCACAATTGCCACTAGAACTGCAGCCACCAGCATGATAAGAACGACAATAACCACCACAGCTATAACAATTCCAACAGTTGTTGGTGGTTCTGTAGTCGAGAGGTCAACAGTTGTGGGTGTGGTGAACAGAGGGACATCCACTAGGAGGTGATATCAGAGAAGATGAATATGTGAACACCACCACCACCACCACCACCATCATCACTGCAGCTATGACAAGGTCCCACATACCTGGAGTAGAATCTGGTCCACTGCCACCTGCAGTACTGACTTCGACAACAACAGAATAGGTTGCACCTTCCATTAAATCATTGATAGTCGTAGAATTCTGTTGGGTTTGTCTTGACTGTGCCTGTCTGGACACTCTCCCGCTAGTTCCTGTTGGTGTGTATGTTACAGTATACACAGGAAATCCCCTGGCCTCCCTTGGAGTTAGACTGGTCCAACTGACCATCATTTCACTAGAGGACAGTCTCTCAACACTGACCCTGCTCACTGCTACTGTGGGCACTACAGTGGGTGGAGGACAATGCAAACCAAGGTACTACATGGATCAGGTTGGATGGCATCAACTGTATATAGTCATCATTACATACATACCATTTGAACGGTACTTGATACATACAATACATACACAAAATAGACACAGTCAACATACTCAGTTCTTTGGAGAAGAACAGTTTCCGTTCACTTTCTTCACCAGTACCACCTCCTTCTGTTTCTGCTATCACCACAACACTGTAAGGGACTCCGGGGACTATGGGATGCATTAGAGGATTAATGAAGCATATAAATAACTATATGGATTCACATACGTATGTATACACGTATATATTATATTCACATCTAGGTACATGTACGTGTCGGTAGGTATGTATGCATATGTATACATACATACATATACACACATACATATTAGTCACATGATTGTACTCACCAAGTCCACTTATCTCAATCTCACGAGTAGATTCATTGGTGTTCAGTGTGTTGTCATTCTGACTGTCATATTCCCTGTATTTCACCGTATACTTGGTGACAACTCCATTGAGAGGGTTGGGGAGACTCCAAGACACATTGACTCGACTATCATTGTCAACTTTGCTCACTGTGATGTCCACTGGTCCAGGGGCTGAGGGGATAACATCACACATACGTAACTGTCAGTCTTACAAGGAAATTTATTAATCTGTGAAGACAGATATTACTGTACATCACATCACTGTACATCTCACATGGAAATATATTAATTAGTGAAGACAGATACAAACCCAGCAGACAACAACAACTCACCACCCTGGGGTGTAGTGATGTTCTTGTACATGCTGTATGGACCGGTACCATTGATGTTAACAGCAGCAACACGACATGCATACATTGTGTGGTGTGGAAGATTGGAGAATGCCATAGTAGTTGTCCCTGTCTCCGTAGGTCCCCTGGGGATACCCTCACCCAAGCACTCCACATAGTAGCCTGTGATGATACCATTCTTGTCTGTCTCATTTGGCATGTTCCAAGAAAACTGTAATGAGGTCATTCCCAGTACAGTCAGAGTAACATCAAGCGGTGGACCAGAAGGTTCTGAGGAAGCAGCAACATTCCACTACATACAAAGTGTCAAAGTCAATGGGAATAGTCTCAAACTCACTGGCACTGGAGGTCATTGCTGGGACATCACGAGACCTGTCATTGATATAACACACATACTCTGTGAATTCCTCCAAATCACTGATAGTCACAGAACCACTATTCAGTGTTGATGAGGATGTCTCACAAGACGATAGTATTGTTTTATCCAAACAACAGGCTCCACTAACAACTGTATTGTCAGGTAGAGGTTCCCATAGCAACTGTACTGATGTCGTACTAACAGAATACGACATGATCACAACACCTAAGAGAAACAAACTACAATCATAACACATGTACAGAATTGTCTCAGTCAGAATCTTAACATGTACCTTCTTCCACTCGTACAGTAACAGTAGGAGTAGTCCCTGCAAGTTCACGGCACTGGTATGTCAGTTGAGAATTATCTTGGAAGTCTCTAATCACTAATTCTTGATGTTGATTCTGACCATCTGATCTTTGGAATACAGGGTCAGTCCTATCAGTGCTGACACCAACGACTGTTGAACCTAAAATAATGATTTCCCAATTCTTTGCTCCACTCCCTCCCTGACATGATATGGTAAAGTTGGTCCCAAAAGGAGCATAGAAGTTGTCATTGGTGTAATCAACTCCATTTGATTTTAAACTCAACTGAGCAGTAGTAAGTGCTGAGGAAATACAATTAATAAATTATATTCAACAATGCAACCTACAATAAAGTAGGTATATGGACAATACATTATACATGCAAACTCGGCAGGTTGCAATAATATAGTAATAATATAATACTGTACTCATCCTACAATACAGTATGTGTACATTAGATAATGGATGTCAGCCTGGATTGCTAAATGACTATACAATGTGTAGTTTGAATGATGTGTCACTGACTGTGTCGAGCATTATTTGAGAATAAACTAGGGAATGAACAAGAACTGTGGGTTCCACGTGGCAGAAAAATGGCTACCATGAGCAGTGATATGACCAGCCAGAGGGAGGGTGAGTTAGCATAGATATCATTGATGTCTCCCCGGTGACTACTTGTCATATGGACAACTTGCTGCATTGAGCACCAACAGTGGTAGTACTTCTATAATATTCAGTACAAGGATACCCTGCAAATTGTGTGAGATATATAATTATAATGAACTGTGTTATTTCAAAGTATTTTTAAAATGAGGAGCGCTAGACCACAGATCAAAGACGGCTATGATATCATTTTGAGCTTATTAAGACAAGGTAACTCAATTATGAGTTATATGCACACGTGCATGCATGTACTGGCATGTGCATATATTTGGATGTACACATCAATCAGTGTGCATGTATGAATGTACATATGTGAGTACATGTATGTACAATTGCACATGCAGATGTATTGTATATTGTGTGTGTGTGTGTCTGTAGCCAGTTAGTCAAGTGACATGGTTTCTATGTTCTGGGCTGGGGTTCATTTCCGCACGACACTAAAAAATGCAAAAGGAATTAGTTCTCCCAGTCTGATGGTTAGTCGCAATTCTCTCTACAAACACTGTAGTGGGAGCTTTGGGAATCACGACTGGTCTCCCAGCTATAATGGTGTCTTATGCATTGGTGGAATAACAAAGTACACATGGTGTGTGTGTGGTGTGTGTATGTGTTTGTGTGTGTGTGTGTGTGTGTGTGTGTGTGTGTGTGTGTGTGTGTGTGTGTGTGTGTGTGTGTGTGTGTGTGTGTGTGTGCACGAGTGTATGGGGAGATGTGTATACAGTGGGACCTCAATTATCCACATAAATCTGTTCCATATGAAAAAGTTCAGATATTATAGCTTTTGGATATAATGTGTTTCTCAATTAGGACAATTTTATTGTATATCTGTGTACATATGTACAGATACACTGGTATGAAAGTTGCCTTCAGTAAATTGATGAAAATGGCATATATATGAATGGGGAAGGGAGCACAATTTGAATGCAATGCAAATAAGAAATCTCCAGACCTAGTCAGGAGGGGGTGATTTCTCCAAAGAGCATGAGAAATAACTCCTTGTCTCCATCACCCAAAAGAAAGTTAAGTACATGTGCGTAGATGGTGTGTGTGTGTACTATACGTACAAACATGTATATGTACATCAACCAATTTGATGTTACTTTGCTCTGACTTTAACTCACATGATGTTCTAGGTGAAAAAATGGCACCAATACATACGTACAAAGGTCATATTTTACCTAGTTAACAGAATAGGATTGCGAAACATGTATAAATTGGACTTATTAAGGTGCAATCTTTGAAATTCAAGGAATCTTGCAAATTCTCTCCCCCGGCCATAGCTGCACATTGTAGAGATGTTTCAATCAAATGTTTGTCTTCAGTAGAATCAAGTTGCTTCCAAACACTCAAGTCCCATCAAACATAGACATCACATAATGTAATATGATTATTATTGCATGACAATAGTATATAAATGACAAAATGAAACATGTGATAATTCATAGTCTTAATAACCAGTTTCTCAGCCACAGTACTTGGGAGTGCAAAGAGGACTAACACCTTAGCTGCTCGGTCACTTTTAATTTCCAGAAATGTTACAGTTCGATTCAGTACTTTATCATAACATACTATGTTCGCATCTGTATGTTACAATTTAAAATTTTGTTTGGTATTGTATGTGTCCGTGTTTACTTTATATTTTGATACCTAACCTTACCTAATATAATTTGGTATAACATATTATATAGATAAATAGGATATAGACGTAAGTCTATCTCGCAATTGGCGATGTATAATATGAAATCTCACCTACAACACAGCACGTAATCAGTGATATTGTCAGTGTATTCATGACAATCTTCGTCCACAGCTTAAGAATATATGGTACTCCGGATCCGTACGCAGTGAACGGAATCGCAGGCATTCAAGCCACCATAACTAGGTAAAAAGCTAGGCAAATATAAATGAAGGAAGAAACGATCATTTATTGGACAGAATATCGATAAGGTTTGGTGATTGAACAGATATTGCGCTGTTTTACACAGAATCATCTTCATCAACAACATCTTACCCAATATTAGCGTTAGATTTCCTCGAGCGTAGACGTGAGTTACTTCTGTCTTCCTTCTTAAGTAGAGAAGGCGTCTACGGTGGACAGTATGTAAATTCCTACGCCGTCTATAGCTACATTAGCTCTTTTCAAACCACACGTACAGTAAATTTTATTCCTATGTTGTACTGTCTATACTGTGGAATGTATAGAAAGTAGAGGTCTGTGCTACTACACTATGTTATTCTATACAATAAAAATGTGATATACATCACCGATACCCATACCCTAGTAACTGATTCAATATAATTGATGTAATAATAATTCAGGTCATCTACATTATAAACACTGAAATAAAATAATAGTTGAAGTCTGAGAAATTAAATCACAATTGCTATTATTGCTGTTATCGAGTTATTAATGTAAGCCCTGTCTGTAATGTGGTCAATATTAGTAGAAGCAATTGCAGTATTCGCATTAGGATTCAAATTCTTATATAACCATATATGATTCCAATGTCATACTACTGTAACAGTATAAGCTGTTACAATTATTTTTATTTACCTGCAATACTTACAATTGTCTTATTACTATTAATCTAATTATCTGCTATCAGCCTATTAACAAAAATTGTAGTGATACCGTACCTTTCAATCATTGACAGCTTGCAAAGTTAATGCTGCAAACTGCATCATTTTAGAAAGAGAGATAATTAAGTGGTTTATCCAAAATTTTTAATTAATGATTGAAAATCTCATTTAATTAGTTATGTATCCAACACTCACTTTACCTTGGCTGAGTTGCATGCTATAGGGACAATGTTATTGGATAAACAGGTCCAACTAAACTGTATCTACATTTATAATAATAATTAGTATAATATATGTACATAATAATATTAAAAATATTTCTGTATCCTATACCTACATAATTATCTATGTACTATATAAGCACTATATTTCCATTTGCCCTATAATACAGTAAAATTAATACAATACGTATACATTACCATTCAATTACAAATCAAATTATTCTCATATAATATACTATAATGAAATACTGTACACAATGCACATACACCTAGCCTAATCAGATTTAATCACACTCCGTTCAGATTTATACTATTCCAACTATATGTAGCATAGTGTTTTTTCCTATGTATGCATACACATAATATTATGAACATATTATGTACGACATGTTATTATGTATACGAGTCCAAAACTTAGTAACTGTGATCATGAGCGGCTATTACACTGTCTGCAGCTGTACATTTTCATACTCCGGAGCACTGGAGCTAGAACATCCACTCAACTGTACTGTATCATAAGCTGGACTCTTCTGTAATTTGACATCATTGCCGCCTTCAGTATAGTCAACGTCATATTTAGAAGGTTGATTTCTATAATGAAGGAAAGAACAGAATACAGATCATATATCTGGTGTGTTTACACATGCTTCACCAGAGGAAACTGCGTACACAGCTGAATGTCTCTCTCACTAACCTTTTTCGATATTGGTAGTAAACCACAATTGCCACTAGAACTGCAGTCACCAGCATGATAACTACAACAATAACCACCACAGCTATTATGATTCCAACAGTTGGTGGTGGTTCTGTACTTGAGTGGTCAACAGTTGTTGGTGTGGTGAACAGAGAGACGTCCACTAGGAGATGATATCAGGGAAGATGAATACATATGAAGTAAATACCACCATCACCACCAACACCACCACCACTACCACCACTGCAGCTATGACAAGGTCCCACTTACCTGGAGTAGAATCTGGTCCACTGCCACCTGCAGTACTGACTCCAACAACAACAGAATAGGTTGCATCTTCCATCAAATCATTGATAGTTGTGGAATTCTGTTGTGTTTGTCTTGACTGTGCCTGTCTGGACACTCTCCCACTAGTTCCTGTAGGTGTGTATGTTACAGTATACACAGGGAATCCCCTGGCCTCCCTTGGAGTTAGACTGGTCCAACTGACCATCATTTCACTAGAGGACAATCTCTCAACATTGACCCCCCTCACTGCTACTGTGGGCACTACAGTGGGTGGAAGGACAACGCAATCCAAGGTACTACATTATCAATCAATACCATCTGAACGGTACTTGCTTCATACACATACAATACACACACAAAACACAGACAGAGTATGTAGACACAGTCAACATACTCAGTTCTTTGGAGAAGAACAATGTCCGTTCACTTTCTTCACCAGCACCTCCTCCTGTTTCTGCTATCACCACAACACTGTAAGGGACACCAGGGACTATGGGATGCAGTAGAGAATATAATGAAGCATAGTAATTATATCAATTACATATGTATACATTTGATAAGTAAATATATTCACATCTATAATATGCGTACGTACATCTGTAGGTAGCTAGGTACATGGTATACATATCTATACATACATGCAATTTATTCACGTGATTTTACTCACCAAGTCCACTTATCTCAATCTCACGAGTAGATTCATTGGTGTTCAGTGTGCTGTCAACCTGACTGTCATATTCCCTGTATTCCATCGTATAGTTGGTGATGACTCCATTGAGAGGGTCAGGGAGACTCCAGGACACAATGACTCGACTATCATTGTCAACTTTGCTCACTGCAATGTCCACTGGTCCAAGGGCTGAGGGGATGACATCACACATCACTTGCCATATAAGGAAGTGCTACTATTTCACACCCATACAATACACATGTCAGTCTCACTGCACATGTATGGGTTCTTGAATACCACCATGGTCATCTACGGTCCATATGCACACACCAGCGCTAAATACAGGTAGGACTACCATGCAAGTACGTACATACACCAGGATGCCAGCATATTATGAAGTGCACCAAGTGAGATTTGATGGGATGATTTCAAATTATTGAATAAATTTAATATTATGAAAAAACGCATGAAATGTTGAGCTAACCTTGACACTGGTCCTCTCCGTTTATCCATGTAGAAATAAACCCAGGATCACATCCACAAGCTTGGGACAAACTAACTGCACCTCCACCGAGAGTCACCCAATCTGCAGATTCCTCGTTGCCTGTTGTACTCAATTTACAGAGACTTTCATTTTTAGCTGGGTCGATCAGGGAGGAATTACCAACACACCTGAAGGTTCCCACATCATTTGGTTCTCCAACTTTATCCACATAGGCCAGCCCCTGCCTGCCTGCTGGGCAAATCCAGTACAGCACTTGTATTCTGTGTATTGTCATGCAAGCATTCTCGTTCCGTAAAGCCATACGGAAGCCTTCATATCCTGTCAAGGACCCGCGTGTAATACTGTGGTATTTAGAAGTAGCTGTACTATCTACCCCAGTGATTTGAATCGGGATAAGAGGACTTGAAAACGTCATCACATCGGTTTGACTTATTCCGGAGCTGACATTGGACGGCACGATGTACAAGGCAAAACTGTCACGACATGTAGTTCCGGCATCACTTGGACATCTTGTGAGGGTGAACCTGAGGAATACGCAAGGCTCTTGAACAGTCCTTGAAACCCTCACATGCTGAGTGACCACCCAGTTGTCCTCCTCGACATTAGAATTTCTAGTACCATCACTAGCAACCTTACAGTTGAATACTTCAACTCTACAATTCCCAAGACCCCGATGCTGTTGCCAATTCTGCATGTGAGTGAGATGAACAAACAGAGAAAATAGACGATACCTTCAAATAACGATCATCACCGCAGCCGATGAGTCAGGCTGTCTAATGCAGATCACACTGGGGTAAATTGGGCGTATCCACCAAGACTCACGAATACTGTAACAGTTCTAGTAACTCACCAAAGATCCTTCTAAACTGTATCGAGTAAACACTGGTTGAGCATTGTGCACTGACGGGTTGGCAACATCAATGACACGCTCTACCAGAGCAGGATAGCTGTATGAATCGAACAGTATCTCTCTGTTCGGTTCTCTGTAACTTGGCGGGTTAAGTTCATTAAAGTTCACACAAAATTCGTTTTCGTCTCCAGGTGCTTGGGATCTACCTCGTTGGAACGAAACAAGGAGTAACAGAACGAAAACAGTTCTTAGACACATCTGCTCCATCGATGTAACGAATTGAGATAAACAGAAGTAGTCTTGTGAAACGGTCTTCCCTTCACGAACACGTACGAACTATGAGGGTGCCGTTTGTACAAAATATTCGACAGAAAATTGATATTTCATACATCACACGATATATTGTGCATATATCACATGATACCTGGATATATCACACGATATCTGGATATATCACACGATATATGTACGTGTCACGATATATGCATATATCACGTGATATATGGATATATTATCATGTGATATATGTACATATCACACTATATATGCATATATCACGTGATATATGGATATATCACACGATACATGGACATATCACACGATATATTATGCATATATCACGTAATATATGGATATATCGCGATAATAATAATAATTATTATATGTACATATCACATGATATATGGATGTATCATGTGATATATGTACATATTGTGCAATATATACAATTTATTTTATAATTCTGGTGGTCCATGACATCAGCAATTGTCACACTATGGTCACATGCTCACAGTGTGCAGTGCATGTGACACACAGAATGTGACATCGTAGATTGTCTAAGAAAAGGTTGCTTTTTTAGAATATCTTTGGTGACATAAGTGTTTCCTTGGAATGACCACATGGCTTTGTGGTTAGAAAGATGGATACCAGGAGCATAACAGAAGCCACAAGTAATGCAGTGTCCACTGCTGTCACTGAGGCCCTGTCTAGAGTAATGCCAAGTAGTCCTGGGGAGAGTAACAGAGGTAGCAACAGTGCTAGTGAGGGGGAGAGTAACAGAGGTAGCAACAGTGCTAGTGAGGGGGAGAGTAACAGAGGTAGCAACAGTGCTAGTGAGGGTGACAGTACCAGAAGGAAGCGGGGCCCAAGTGGACATATGCCATCCAGTTTTCTCAAGAAGAAACACTCAGAGAAAAAGGGCAAGGAGAAGAAGAAGACCTGGACAAAGGATATTGTATGCCTCCCTAAAGACTACTCTCTTAGCAAGGAAGACATTTCCATTCCAAAGGGTGCTAAGCACACAGAGTTAGCTAGATTGGGTCTTGTTGGAAAAATCTCTCTACAGTCATGATCAAGTATAAGGAAGTTAAAGTGAAGTGCGATCTGTTTTTAAAGAGGCCATGGGAGAGAAAAACAGTTAAAATTCTTGCAGCCAGTCGGAGGGGGTTGTAAGAGCTTGTTTGATCCACAGACCAGTTCCTCCTTTGAATGGACAGCTAAGGATGTAGTGCAATCAGCAGGGCGTGGAGCAGTCTATGTTGTTGCTGAAGATGACCTTGTATTGCCAGAGGATCTTGAGGCACAGGACTTTATTGAGGATCAGGATGCCGTGCACATTTCAAGTGCAGTTGTTTGGGGTCGTGTCCCAATCGATGATGACAGTGACGATGAAGTGCAATTTATGGGGTACAGGTGAGTTTTGCAAACTATTCAGTAGTAGTTATACAGATTTCAATCATTTCAAAGAAACACACTGCTGATGAACTTAAGCATATAGAACAGAGCATGCAGTATAATAATGATGAATAATTATATACTATGTATATCTTCAGTGGCTATTGTGACTTGGAACTCGAAGATTTGCTCGACTTCTCAAATATATTTGAAGCTACAGACAAATTTCAGCTTACTATTGAAAGATAGATGCAAGATGCAGAAAAAACGTGAGCTTATCATTGATTTGTCAAACACGTGCATCTTCCTCTTACACTTTCTTGCAACAATCCTGGACTATTTCTACCTTCTGCCATTGAGATCTAGTTTAGCTACAAGACCTTACCAGACCCTAACCACAAAGCCATGTGCTCATTCCAAAGAAACACTTATGTCACATTCTGTGTGTCACATCATAGGGATGGGGTATAGAGTATCTATGGTCACATGCATTGCACACTGTGAGCATGTGACCATAGTGTGACCTTTGCTGATGCCATGGATAAATGGGTATATCGCATGATATATGCATATATCAGGTGATATGTACATATATCACATGATATATGTGTATATATCATGTAATATATACAAATATTGTGTGATGTATGAAATATCAAATTTCTGTTGAATATTTGTACAAATGGCACCCCATAACGAACACATCAACAATGATTGGGCAACCTCAGCTTTTTCATTGGCAATTTGAGGGACCTTGGACTAGCTAGACCGTCCCTAAGATGCACCGAGGGGCGGAACAGGGACGGAACACCGACATTTTCAGCCTGGTCAAGGTGGTCTAGCAGGTCAGACATAATCAGTATTGGAGAAGAAAACTCGGGCGATGGTCGAGTACCAAACAATATAGTCGGGCAGTCCAAGGGTTGGTAAGACTGCTCTTTTAGAGGCTATCAAGGCGGTAGAGAACATCGGAGTTGATGAAGACACCTATGTTGGGTCGGGGCGGTCTCAGAGAAGTAACATTACCACTATGAGAACCTCATTTGATGGTTATACAAAAGTGGTGATGGTTAGCGACGGCGAAACAGTTTATGTAAGTGACAGATTCAGCCAATAACTCCATACGGGTGATTAAACTTTGTGGTACTTGGTTTACCATTCATATCTTCCACTCTGGATGACGTCAGGTTTATCCAACTTGCTTAGTAAGTACCTTGAAAGGCACACAAAATCTGTACTTCTCATCAGTGGTACTTACTATCAGTACTGGTTGACATAGTGTACATGAGCTAGGGACTGAGCATAGTGTATGCTCTAACCCAGGTACTCACTAATCAGGAGTGTGTACTAGCCAGGAGTGTGTACTAACCAGGAGTTTGTACTAACCAGGCGTATGTACTAACTTGGAGTGTGTACTAACCAGGAGTGTGTACTAACCAGGAGTGTGTACTAACCAGGAATGTGTACCAACCGGGAGGGTGCATTGAATGCATCCACACAACATTCACAATGTACATAGAATTAATAGTTGTGATTGACAGGTATAGCCTGATCAGACGTCTTCTTTCTCTCACCATCAATCATTCTGTCGGTCCGTCTTTGTTTACCCGACACAAGCACACCAATGTGAACATGAATGTCTCCAGTATGTTCAGGATCATTGTATCTCCCTATTCTATTACTCGCTTTCACAACTCTACTGTAAATTGGTGTACTATTGTGAGAATTATCTCAGGTGATCGGAGAATATTGTGCATGTTTGGAACCACAGCAGTGGGGATGGTGCTGTATCCCTGAACCACAGCAGTGGGGATGGTGTTGTATCCCTGAACCACAGCAGTGGGGATGGTGCTGTATCCCTGAACACATTTTTCAGAACCAAATTTACACTACGTAAGATCCACCTCCTTACTGGATAGTACTTCACCAGAGATTGTATGATTCCACTGTGTATGTCTCCCTCCCTCCCTCCCTCTCTCACTCTCTCTGTTTATGTGTATGCACATTTTTGTGTCCCTTCCTTCTGATGTAGCTAAAGGTGTTTGACACCCAGGGTCAAGAGAAGTACAATTCTGTCACTAACCAGTACTACAAGAAATAACCGGTTCATTCTACTAACATTTGATTACAGTAACAACAATGAGCAGTCCCTGAGAGATCTCCAAAAGTGGTTGGATTATGTCCAAACTCTGTTGTCCAGTCACTCGATATCGTTTGCTGTGTGTTTAATTGGCTTGAGAGTGGGGGACCTTTCCGAGGACTGTCCTTCATTCGATAAGGGTACGTTTATGAGTGTACGTGTACAATACATTTCAACAGCTCACTGCTGTCTTCATCAAGGACGAAGACAGCAGTGATCATGAGCTGTCAAAATGTTTGGAGTGAATAAACATTTGGCTAGTGAATTGCATTTAATTTTTCCCATGACGACACCTAGCCAATCAACCATTTTTGCATTGATCAGAGACTGTTATGTAGTATAATATTATTATGTATATTATTATTATTATTATATATAATTTTGTATCCTATACCTAAATAATAATCTGTGTATGTATGTATGTACTATATAAGCAGTATATTTCCATTTGCACTATAATACAATAAAATTAATATAGTACATTATTATTCAATTGCAAATCAAATTATTCTCATAAAATTATACTATAATGAAATACTATACACAATGCACATACACCTGGCCTAATCAGATTTGATCACACTCCATTCTGATTCATACCATTCCAACTCTATGTAGCGTAGTGTTTTTTCCTATGTATGCATACATATATACAATGATTAAATTATTATGAACATATGTACATGTTATTATGTATAATATGGTGAGTCCACTACTTAGTAACTGTAATCACCAGTGGCTATTACACCATCTGCAGCTGTACATTTTCATACTCTGGAGCACTGGAGCTAGTACATCCGCTCAACTGTACTGTATCATAAGCTGGACTCTTCTGTAATTTGACATCATCGCCACCTTCAGTATAGTCAACGTCATATATAGAAGGTTGATTTCTGCAATGAAAAAAAGAATCGAATACGGATCATAATATCTGGTGTGTTTACACTTGCTGTACTGAGGAAACTGTGCACACATGAATGTCTCTCTCACTAACCTTTTTCGATATTGGTAGTAAACCACAATTGCCACTAGAACTGCAGCCGCCAGCATGATAACAACGACAATAACCACCACAGCTATAACAATTCCAACAGTTGGTGGTGGTTCTGTACTCGAGAGGTCAACTGTTGGTGTGGTGAATAGAGGGACATCCACTAGGAGGTGATATCAGGGAAGATGAATACATGTGAACATCACCACCACCACCATCACCACCACCACCACTGTAGCTATGACAAGGTCCCACATACCTGGAGTAGAATCTGGTCCACTGCCACCTGCAGTACTGACTCCAACAACAACAGAATAGGTTGCACCTTCCATCAAATCATTGATAGTCGTAGAATTCTGTTGTGTTTGTTGTGACTGTGCCTGTCTGGACACTCTCCCACTAGTTCCTGTTGGCGTGTATGTTACAGTATACACAGGGAATCCCCTGGCCTCCCTTGGAGTCAGACTGGTCCAACTGACCATCAATTCACTAGAGGACAGTCTCTCAACACTGACCCCGCTCACTGCTACTGTGGGCACTACAGTGGGTGGAGGACAACACAAACCAACCATGGATCAGGTTTGGATGAACTACGTATGTATGTACATAGTCATCATCCCATACCATTTGAACTGAGCAGCAACATCACATACATACCATTTGAACAGTGCTTGATACATACAATACACACACAAAATAGACACAGTCAACATACTCAGTTCTTTGGAGAAGAACAATGTCCGTTCACTTTCTTCACCAGCACCTCCTCCTGTTTCTGCTATCACCACAACACTGTAAGGGACGCCAGGAACTATTGGATGCAATAGAAAATAGAAACATTAATCAAGCATAGATTCTTATACATGACATTGTATATATATATATATATATATATATATATATGTATATGCATTGGAATTCGAGCAAGTCTACAGACAAAAGTATGCATATATAGATATAACTAACATCTATGTATGTATGATTGCACGTGATTACACTCACCAAGTCCACTTATTTCAATATCACGAGTAGATTCATTGGTGTTCAGTGTGTTGTCAACCTGACTGTCATATTCCCTGTATTTCACCGTATACTTGGTGACGACTCCATTGAGAGGGTTGGGGAGACTCCAGGACACACTGACTCGACTATCATTAACTTTGCTCACTGTGATGTCCACTGGTCCAAGGGCTGAGGGGATAACATCACACATCACTGTACATCTCAAATGGAAATTTATTAATTAGTGAAGACAGATACTAAACCCAGCAGACACTACCAACTCACCACCCTGAGGTGTAGTGATGTTCTTGTACATGCTGTATGGACCTGTACCATTGACGTTAACAGCAGCAACACGACATGCATACATTGTGTGGTGTGGAAGATTGGAGAATGTCATAGTAGTTGTCCCTGTCTCCATAGGTCCCCTGGGGATACCCTCACCCAAGCACTCCACATAGTAGCCTGTGATGATACCATTCCTGTCTGTCTCAACTGGCATGCCCCAAGAAAGCTGTAATGAGGTCATTCCCAGTACAATCAGAGTAACATCAAGTGGAGGACCAGAAGGTTCTGAGGAAGCAGCAACATTCCATCACTAACAAATCGCTGAAGTCAACAGGAATAGTGTCAAACTCACTGGCACTGGAGGTTATTACTGGGACATCACGAGACCTGTCATTGATATAACACACATACTCTGTGAATTCCTCCAAATCACTGATAGTCACTGAACCACTATTCAGTGTTGATGAGGAAGTCTCACAAGACGATGGTATTGTTTTATCCAAACAACAGGTTCCACTAACAACTGTATTGTCAGGTAGAGGTTCCCATAGCAACTGTACTGATGTCGTACTGACAGAATACGACATGATCACAACACCTACCAGAAGCAAACTACAATCATAACACATGTACAGAATTGTCTCAGTCAGAATCTTAACATGTACCTTCTTCCACTCGTACAGTAACAGTTGGAGTATTCCCTGCAAGTTCACGGCACTGGTATGTCTGTATAATATTATCTTGGAAGTCTGTAATCACTAATTCTTGATTCTGACCAGCTGATCTTTGGAATACAGGGTCAGTCCTATCAGTGCTGACACCAACGACTGTTGAACCTAAAACAATAACGTCCCAATTCTTTGCTCCACTCTCTCCCTCACATGATATGGTAAAGTTGATCCCAAAAGGAGCATAGAAGTTGCCATTGGTGTAATCAACTCCATTTGATTTTAAACTCAACTGAGCAGTAGTAAGCGCTGAGGAAGTACAAATAATATACTATATCCAACAATGGGCACTAACCTACAATACAGTACATTTATGGGCAATATATTATCATGCAAACTCAGCAGGTTGCAATATAATTAGGAAAAAACATGAAACCTTTTCTTCAACACATGCAGTGTTAGCACATTACAGACTCAACTGTGGAGTTGTAAGCATCGAGGAAATGAAAATAATAAGTATAACCAGCACTGTGCACCAACCTACTGTGCAGTATATGTGTACATCAGATTATAGATGTCAACCTGGCAGTTTAATTGGTGGAAAAAGGGATTGCAAAATAACTATAATTATACAAAGTGTAGTTTGAATGATGTGTCACTGACTGTGTTGAGCATTATTTGAAAATAAACAAGGGAATTATCTAGGACTGTGGGGTCCACGTGGCGGGAAAATGGCTACCATTTGCAGTGATAGCCACTAGGGCTAGTGAGTTTGCAGCAACAACGTTGATGTAATAGTCTGCCTAGTGGTGGCTACTTGTCATATGGACAACCTGCTGCATTGAGCAGCGACAATGATACTATAGTACTTCCATAATATTCAGTACAAGGATACCTCTGCAAATTGTGGGAGATAAATAATTACAATAAACTGTGTCATTTCAAAGTACGTTGGGAATGATAAGAGACCACAAATCAAATATGGCTATAATGTTATTTAGAGCTTATTAAGACAAGACATCTCGATTATGAAATTTAATATTAATGACTGATTGTAGCACTATAGAGAGAGTAGCCAAATGGAGTGTTTTTGACTTAATTGCAAAGCACAAATATACATATGTAGATGTATATACATGCATACAAGTATGCATCCATGTGTGTGTGTACCTGTATTGGGAGGTGCATATGTTTGGTTGCACACATCGACATATGCACGATCGACTACTGTGCATTTATGAATGTACGTGTATGAATGCATGTATGCACATATATACATGTGAATGTACACACATGTGATGTTTCATTGTGATGATTTGTGTGTGTGTGTACATATGTGTGAAGGCGTGTATTTATACGTAAATGTTTGTATGTGTATGTGTGCATGCGAGTGTGTGGGGAGATGCGTATACAGTGGGACCTCAATTATCAAAACAAATCTGTTCCATATGAAAATGTTCAGATATTTTAGTTTCTGGATTATGTGAATATCTCAGTTAAGACATTTTTTGCATACCCATGTATTATGTACATATCCGCAGTAATGAAAGTTTCTTTCAGTAAAGATAAAAAGACATTTGTATAAGTGGTGAAGGGAACACAATTTACATATTGTTACTATGTGCAGACATTATTTTTTCTAAGAATGAAGATGACTGTAGAATCTCCAGACCTAGTTGGGAGGGGATGATTTCTCCAAAGAGCTCGAGAAGAGAATTGCCCCCTCATCTCCATAACCTAAAAGAAATTGTATGTAGATGGTGGATGTACATACTGTACGTACAAATATGTACATGTACATCAACCAATTTAATGTTACTTTGCTCTGACTTTAACACACGTGATGTCCTAGGTGGGAATGGAATCCATATAGACAAAGGTCATATTTTACCTAGCTAACAGAATAGGATTGTGAAACATGCATGAATTGCACTTTGGAATTAGAGGAATCTTGCAAACTCTCTTCCTCCTCATATAGATGTACATTTTCGAGATGCTTCAACCAGAAGTTTGTCTTCAGTAAAATTAAGTTGTTTCTAAACACTCTGGTTTCCCATGACTGGACCAAAGCTAAAAGGTTCCACCATTCACAGGCATCACATAATGTAATATTATTATTATTGCATGGTCTGAGAAAGTATGGTACATATTCAAATAATATATATATATATATATATATATATATATATATATATAATGAAACATTGTGATAATTCACAGTCTTTATAACCAGTTTTCAGCTCCAGTACTTGGGAGTGCAAAGAGGACTAACACCTTAGCTGCTCGGTCACTTTTAATTCCCAGAAATGTTACAGTGGGATTAATTACTTTAAATCATGACATATCATGTCTAGTCAATTATTCTGTTTATTATTCATATCTGTACAATGTTACAATATAGTATTTTATACATTATTGTATGTGACCTTGTTTACTTTATTTTTACTACTATTAGAAAACACAAATAATAATATGGTATAACATAGACGTAAACTTTGATATGGACTAGAATTACGTAAGTCTACCTTGGTAACGTATATGGAATCTCACCCAGAACACAGCTCGAGATCAGCAATATTGTTGAGATACTCATAACGACCTCTCGTCCACAGCTAATATGTTACTGCTGAATCCGTATTCGGTAAACAGAATCGCAGGGATTTAAACCACCATGACGAGGCTATATAATGTAAATGAAGGAAGAAACGATCGTTAACAGAGTATCTATGAGGTTTGGCGAGTGAATAGATACGTATGGCGCTATTTGTATCAGTTTTACACACCAACTCAGCAACACCTTACCAAACGTTAGCGTTTCCTCATAGACGCGAGTTAGTTTTGTTTTTCTTCTGAATTAGAGAGGCAATCCACCTTTAAGTTAGCTCGTTTCCAACCACACGCACAGTAATTTCTATTCCTATTATTATTAATAACATTGCCGCGTTGATCTGTACAACCATAGGGTCTATGGTACAACCATATACGTAGATACTCTATATTATACGGAATGCATAAGTATAGAAGGTCAGTTACCGTATTACAGGTTATAGGTCTGCTATCGCCGATACCATACCCTAGTAGCTGATTCAATATGATTGGTATACTTAAATTAAAATAAAAGAGGAAAAAATGATGCAGGAAATATTGCCATCTCCTCCTCACAGATCATCTTCTGGACAAAAGATTGCCTGAGCTGGGACCCCATAAGTTACTGTCGTCTTGACTATTATAGTAATTTATCCCATATATTCACCTATTCATACCTTGGCTGAGTTGTATGATATAGGAACAAATGGGATTGGATAAAACAGGTCCAACTACACTGTATCTACACATACGTATTCCACCAAGTTTCATGTTGTTAGTAGCTTCTGTAGTAGCATTATTTAGTGGTGGTGGAAGTGGTGGCCATCATTGCTGTATAGTAATATTGGATAATTGGAAACATATACTGTATAGAGTGACTATTATAATGTCATTACATGTTCATACTAGTGAGCATACACAGACATAAGTACACACACACACACACACACACATGCACGCACGCACGCACACACACACACACACACACACACACACACACACACACACAAACACAAGTGGTGGCCATCATTGCTGTATAGTAATATTGGATAATTGGAAACATATACTGTATAAAGTGACTATTATAATGTCCTTACATGATCATACTAGTGAGCATACACAGACACAAGTACACACACACACACACACACACACACACACACACACACACACACACACACACACACACACACACACACACACACACACACACACACACACACACACACACACACAAAACACACTACTTATACATTATGTACACTCTCACATAATGTATATAAAAGGCCATATACAGAATCTCATTAACCATCACTATAACTGTAGTTGTCTTTTGACAAAATTACAAGCAGAACAAAGTACCACCATAACAACAAAATGACAATTATATACCACCAAAACAATAATGATTCCAGAGGTTAATATAGTGGCACTGTACTTGACTGGACTACAGGAGAGAAGCATCACACATCACTATCTGTCTTGCATAGAAATTCAGCAGACACCAACATCTCACCACCCTGGGGTGTAGTGATGTTCTTGTACATGCTGTATGGACCAGTACCATTGACGTTAACAGCAGCAACACGACATGCATACATTGTGTGGTGTGGAAGATTCCAGAATGTCATAGTAGTTGTCCCTGTCTCTGTAACCCCCCTGGGGATACCCTCACCCAAGCACTCCACATAGTCTTATCTTGGCATGTGTGTTGACAGTTTTCTCCACTGCCATGTCATGTGTGATCAGACAGATTTCAATCAACTACAACAGTAATAATCAAACAATCAACTATATCAAGCTATAGACCATAGATGTTTGAGTGTCCTGTAAGAGATTATTTTTGCTTATAAATGCATGTGCTATATTCAAGACATTATAGATGTAGTGCTAATATTATCACTAAAGAATTAAAGTCAGTTTTACTATTATGCGATATTATTGTGATACATACGCCGAACATGGTACTTCATAACATACTGTATCTATAGATTAATATACGTGAGACATTCGTACATTCCGTATAAATATTGTATTCATTCCTAACATAGCGCAATAGTGCATGGTGTAAACACCTAATTCGTGCCAGGAAACTTGTTACCGTCACTGCGTCAGAACCAACTGTAGAGTGCGACAAAGCCAGAAGAAATGAATATTCTAGTCTATCCCTTCTTTGTAGGCAGCGTATTGGGTGAGTGAATGAGCCAAACGAGTAGGTACAACGTAACCCGTTTTGGGTACCTATCATCAGAATCAGAATCAGTCAGACCACAGACCTAGTATTACGTACGTAGTATAGACGTTAAGGTGTGAGGACTCTCCAATCTTCCAAGTTTAGGTCTGACTTTGTGTTTCTGTAGCGTGTATTAGTGAGTTGCTCCCGCGAGTTGTATGACTCCCGCGCCTCACTTCGTACTACCGTCTCTATCTGGTGGTCGGGAGAGCATAGACCCTACATAGGTATCTAGAGTCTATGGTGAAAGCATGTCTAGTTGGAAGTGTACTGGCGCACTCTGTGCGCATGAGTTAGACCTAATGTCGTCTGTAAATAGCCCTGTGTTAATTATAGAAGACGGTTGTACAGTTTCTACAAACCAACCTGCCGAGTTAACATTTTTATTGTGGTGTCCGTATACTGTATTGTACGTAGGTTATTGCCCATTGTTGGATATAGTATATTATTTGCATTTCCTCAGCGCTTACTACTGCTCAGTTGAGTATTATATCAAATGGAGTCGATTACACCAATGACAACTTCTATGCTCCTTTTGGGACCAACTTTACCATATCATGTCAGGGAGGGAGTGGAGCAAAGAATTGGGACGCTATTGTTTTAGGTTCAACAGTCGTTGGCGTCAGCACTGATAGGACTGACCCTGTATTCCAAAGATCAGCTGGTCAGAATCAAGAATTAGTGATTACAGACTTCCAAGATAATATTATACAGACATACCAGTGCCGTGAACTTGCAGGGAATACTCCAACTGTTACTGTACGAGTGGAAGAAGGTACATGTTAAGATTCTGACTGAGACAATTCTGTACATGTGTTATGATTGTAGTTTGCTTCTGGTAGGTGTTGTGATCATGTCGTATTCTGTCAGTACGACATCAGTACAGTTGCTATGGGAACCTCTACCTGACAATACAGTCGTTAGTGGAACCTGTTGTTTGGATAAAACAATACCATCCTCTTGTGAGACATCCTCATCAACACTGAATAGTGGTTCAGTGACTATCAGTGATTTGGAGGAATTCACAGAGTATGTGTGTTATATCAATGACAGGTCTCGTGATGTCCCAGTAATGACCTCCAGCGCCAGTGAGTTTGAGACTATTCCCGTTGACGTAGATGCTTTGTATGTAGTGGAATGTTGCTGCTTCCTCAGAACCTTCTGGTCCTCCGGTTGATGTTACACTGACTGTACAGGGAATGACCTCATTACAGCTTTCTTGGAGCATGCCAAATGAGACAGACAGGAATGGTATCATCACAGGCTACTATGTGGAGTGCTTGGGTGAGGGTATCCCCAGGGGACCTACGGAGACAGGGACCACTACTATGACATTCTCCAATCTTCCACACCACACAATGTATGCATGTCGTGTTGCTGCTGTTAACGTCAATGGTACAGGTCCATACAGCATGTACAAGAACATCACCACACCCCAGGGTGGTGAGTTGGTAGTGTCTGCTGGGTTTAGTATCTGTCTTCACTCATTAATATATTTCCATGTGAGATGTACAGTGATGTGATGTACAGTAATATCTGTCTTCACAGATTAATAAATTTCCTTGTAAGACTGACAGTTACGTATGTGTGATGTTATCCCCTCAGCCCCTGGACCAGTGGACATCACAGTGAGCAAAGTTGACAATGATAGTCGAGTCAGTGTGTCCTGGAGTCTCCCCGACCCTCTCAATGGAGTCATCACGAAGTATACGGTGAAATACAGGGAATATGACAGTCAGAATGACAACACACTGAACACCAATGAATCTACTCGTGAGATTGAGATAAGTGGACTTGGTGAGTACAATCATGTCAATAATTTGTATTTGTGTACTTACATATGTATATGTATTTATGTATGTATACATAGGTATACATATATACGTGCCTACTTACGTACATTTACGTACATGTACGTACGTATGTAGACGTGAATATATTATTTGCTTGTATTCAAATGTATACATTTGTATGTGAATCCATATAATGACGTTTATGCTTCATTAATTCTCTATTGCATCCAATAGTCCCCGGTGTCCCTTACAGTGTTGTGGTGATAGCAGAAACAGAAGGAGGTGGTACTGGTGAAGAGAGTGAACAGAAACTGTTCTTCTCCAAAGAACTGAGTATGTTGACTGTGTCTATTTTGTGTGTGCATTTTACGAATGTGTGTGATGTTGCCATTTAGTTCATATGGTATGGTATGATGACTATGTATGTACATACGTAGTTGATGCCATCCAAACCGGATCCATGGTTGGTTTGCATTGTCCTCTTCCCACTGTAGTACCCACAGTAGCAGTGAGTGGGATCAATGTTGAGAGATTGTCCTCTAGTGAAATGATGGTCAGTTGGACCAGTCTAACTCCAAGGGAGGCCAGGGGATTCCCTGTGTATACTATAACATACACACCAACAGGAACTAGTGGGAGAGTGTCCAGACAGGCACAGTCACAACAAACACAACAGAATTCTACAACTATTATTGATTTGAGTGAAGGTGTAACCTATTCTCTTGTTGTTGGAGTCAGTACTGCAGGTGGCAGTGGACCAGATTCTACTCCAGGTATGTGGGACCTTGTCATAGCTGCAGTGGTGGTGGTGGTGATGGTCTTTACTTCACATGTATTCATCTTCCCTGATATCACCTCCTAGTGGATGTCCCTCTGTTCACCACACCAACAACTATTGGCATCTTAAGTACAGAACCACCAACAACTGTTGGAATTGTTTTAGCTGTGGTGATTATTGTCAGTTTTGTCGTGGTCGTGGCTGTAGTTCTGGTGGCAATTGTTATCTGCTACAAGTATAAAAAAAGGTTAGTAAGAGACATTTTGTCAAGCTTACACTTATAAAGTCTTGGTCATTTATGTGTTGTATTCAGTTACGTACGTACGTATGTACATATAGCATATTGTGCCATATTAATATGTGTGTGTGTGTGTGTGTCTGTGTGCATGTGTGTGTAGGAAATATGCAGATTGTTTTGGTAAGTACGTATGTTACTGTTTTGCCACGAGGTTACCATAATATTTATTAGACTGAGATTGAATTTGTTTTACACAATGTACAACTACCAGTGAATTTCCAGTTAATCCACAAAACTTGTTAATCCACCTTATTTTTTGGAAAAGAATTACGGTAGATTAATGAGTATATAATGTTTTCCTACATGTAACCACAACAGTGAAATTTATATCATAATTTATATTGAGCAAAATGATGGCAGATTTTGAAACGTCAACAATTTTAATTCATGCTAAAAGTCGAACTTAAATGTTTCACTGCACATAATATCTTCATTAAAGGTTTTCTTGAAAACGTACCCTGTGTGAGTGTGCACAGTACTCAGTACGTAAATCACGTATGGTAATGTGAAGTGTCAATACTTTCGCTCTTCTTCCAAAGGAATAAAACGGTGAATTTCCACAATGAAGAACTCTGTGAGAGTGGTTCCGATAGCCAAGGTACATTGTCCAAGAGTACTAGCCGAGAGCCTCCTGAGCTGGAGACAGTGATCAGTCTACCTCCAAAGGGAGAGAAGCCTGATGGGCATGTTTGTGATCCTAGCAGTGGTCAATTAACAGGTACGTTATACCCTATTCACGTACGTACGTACGTACATAGCACCAGTGCATACGTACGTACGTATGTACGTACATATTATGTTAATGTTTCCATCAACGTTGGGCAATTTTTATACGTATGTACAGACATACGTATTCATGCAGTACTCTGTATATAAATGTATATGTAATGTACACACACACTGTGCATAGGTATATACGTATATTTTATTTTGTATCCACTCTCAATCCTACATATGTACGTACATATGTATGCGTGTATGCAACATGGGAGTGTACACGTACGTACGTACGTATGTACATATTTGTGTAATTATTGTTGGTTTTACATGAAGTACCATATCATAGTTACATACGTATGTTACCATGTACATACATGGATGTGGTTATGTGCAGTATGTGTAGGTATATTCTGCGTTATTGTAGATGTGTACCCACATACGTACTTAGAGTGTATGCACTTTAGTACACATGTAATTGTGTATGTATATCCCACCCACAAACACAAGATAGACATCATTGATGTGGCTGTTGTTACATATTTGAATGAGTGGTTTGTGTCCACCCTCAGCTCGAGCAACACCAGACGAAGACGACATATTGGCAGCTGAGATTGACCAAATCAAGCCACCTGACATCAAGAATGAAAGTACGTACACTTCACTGTCAATGTGTGAATACTGCAATCACATCTGGTGCCTGGTTAAAACGCACTTTTTTCTTCATAGGACAATATGTTAACCTGTTACCACCAGTTAAAACGTCACAATTCTTTAATTACATGAAAGAAATGAGGAAAAATGACAGCTTTGCTGTCGAGTATAAAGTAAGTGAGATGATGTGCATTCTGTCACTCTGAAGCCACTCAAGTGTGTGTACTGAAGAATCTCGCACTTATCAAAGTGCAATTTCCCCTCTGTCTGTTACTATATTTGTGCTGTACTGCTACTGGTGAAGCCTTAGACCAGCCATTCCCATGTGATTCGTTATCGGGTTAGTCATGCCATGGGACCAGACCTCGCTGTCCTGTTGAAGATTGACAACACGCCAGGAATGCATGTCAATACATCCCACACTGTTGCCCAAACTGATTTGCACCCAATGTTGCTAACGGTGCATATTTGGGGTTCAGTGGAGCATTTGATGGAGTTCACTGAAGCATTTGATATTGCATTTGTGCTATCCCCAGTGATAAATTGCTGTGCTTTTACGCTAAACTCACTTACGTCATTGACTAATTGTACCCATGTGTGGGCTTATGTCATAGATTACTGTCAGCCTTATGGAACCTCAGTTGTTGACCCTGGGAAAATTGCAAAAACATACCCATAATTTGTGTCACTGTAGAACCTATGGTCTGGTCTATGATTGAGGTCGTGCTGATGCATATGCATGACCTTTACGTCAACTGTCTTTGTTAGGGACTTCCTTTGAGGGACTTCACAGCACAGACAAGCGCAGGGCAGGCCTGCCCTGAAAAGAACAGATACAGGAAGATTATACCATGTATGTATGGGATTTGTATGGCTTGTACATCTCACACTTCCTGACTGTTAACTAAACACATTGTCACTTGTCTAAACTTAGCATGCCTGTGTATCCTGAGTTGTGGGTAGTAGGTATACTGTCTACATATAATATGTACCTATGTGATAAACATACTACTTTATTTGGGAGTGTTTGCACATACAAATACATAACTAAAATATGAGCACATACACACACACACACACACACACACACACACACACACACACACACACACACACACACACACACCACAACACACACACAATTACACATACATAATGAAAAAGTATGTACATACGTATACGTACATATGTATACTGTACAGAATGAATGTGTATATACACACACAAACTCACTCACTTAATCACTCACACACACACACACACACACACACACACACACACACAGTGTCACACACACACAGTGTCACACACACACACACACACACACACACACACACACACACACACACACACACACACACACACACACACACACACACAGTGTCACACACACACAGTGTCACACACACACACACACACACACGCGCGCGCGCGCGCGCACACACACACACATACACACACACACACACACACACACATACGTACATACACTACTCAATACATCAGACACCCCCTATTGTTCCTTATATAGATGACCATTCAAGAGTGTCCATTTCAGGAAATTGTGACTACATCAATGCCTCATTCATAACTGTGAGTTGAATGTCCTATCCAATGATGAATTCTGTAGTCTACTATGCATGTGCATATCAATGTAGGGTTACGATAAGAGGATTTCATATGTAGTGGCTCAAGGTTAGTGTCACCCGTGTTGTAATTGTACACCAATAGCAACATACCCACCCACAATCCTAAAGTACGTATGTCCAGTGAACTCTCATCAATCAAATACAAGTTTTTCGAAATACGTATGGTGGATTAGCAAGTATGGCAGATTATTTGGATATTCATTAGTACGTACATGTATATTGGTACAGGGGAATTGTGGTGGATAAAAATGTTTGATGGATTAATGGGAATTCACTGTACATACACACATGATACGGGAAGTGTATTCATGTACGTATGTACAGAAGTACATCTGTATTATGTATCCTGGTTGAAGGTAAAATCAAAGGATATGGCTTATGTACTTTTCCCATGTACTAGCTCAGAACAGGTCAAGTTGATGTACTTTTTGACAAAGCCTGATTAATTCTGATACACTTCTAGTTGCCAGGATACATAATAGATAAATCCCTCCTTGGGTTGGTACATGGGAATGTCCTCACTGCATAAGACTAATTGACCAAGAGCACATCCTGAGGTCAATTAGTCTTCTGCAGTGAGTACATTTCTCATGTACCAACCCAAGGAAAGATTTATCTACTACATGCTATTATGCTTAAATACTTGATGTACATATGTACATACACATGTACGTATATACTGGATGTGTACGTACATGAGATTGTATCTACATATATAAATGCTTAATATTCATAATACGTAGGTACGTACATATGTATGCTTGAATACATAGTGGACATTTAATGTATTTGTGCATGCCTGAGCAGTACTTACAAGTTCCTCTCTGACATGTTGTCCGGTTCAGGTCCTCTGCCCCACACTACAAGTGACTTCTGGCAAATGGTCATGGAGAACAAGATGTCCGTCATTGTGATGCTCACAAAAGTGGAGGAGAAAGGAAAGGTGAGAAGCATGTGCATGCTTGTATGCCTGTTTGGCAAAAGATCAAACAAAGCAGTGTGCACACATCAGCACTGGGACCAGGTTACTATTGTGTGCATGTGGGAACCAACACCGTTCACCAGACAGGTTTCATTGTTAGGATTGTTTGACTGAAACCAGGCAAGGTATTGATGAACACTTTCTATGTGCCATGATATTTTATACTGAACTATTTACATGTACTCTGTATAAATTGTCTATTCCAAGAAACACCTAGCACATACGTACGTATGTACGTACATGTGATTGTAGTTTGGTGTCTACAGATCAAGGTAATAAATGTCTGCTCAATCAAGCTAACACTGGTTAGCACATGTAATTATGTACATACATACGTACATACGTATGTACGTGCGTGGGCACTACATATGATTCTATTCACATAAACTCAAAATCCCAGTTAATGGAGACTCATGTGTACTTGTGCAATGTTAATATCTTAGAGAAATACATACGTATGTATTTCATTACTATTCATAGCAATACTACTCTAATTACATATGTACGTACGTATGTACATTTGTTTGCATGTATGCATGTGAGTACATTGGTGTGCATACGTACATATTTTGTGGCCAGCTAGGTACATAAGTACGTACATAGTTACATACCTATACTCCAGTGAATGTGGATCCTATACATGTCATAGTTTGCCTATTCACACTGGATATGCATTCACGTGAATGCAATGCATATTTTAACCATTGTGAATAGAAATATGATCCATGCTGTCTGTATGAACCAATGTATTGTATACGTACGTATGTTGACCCCTTCTTGTTGTCCATCATAATAGATGAAGTGTGTCCAGTATTGGAATGACAAGGTCTCTGAGCAATTCACCCTCGAAAATGGGTTGGCTGTTACACTTTTGGAGCACAAGTCGTTTGCTGAGTATGAAGTTCGCACATTTTCACTAACTAAAGTGAGTTTCAAGCAATAGCTTACAATAGTCTACCAAGAAGAGCTCTGTGGTTAAGAATAGGCATGACATAATCAGTCTTGGGTATAAATTGATTAATTAATCAAATTTCATCATGATGGTACATATGTAAATATTGTTATACATTTTACTATGTACATACGTACATATTTGTGTACCTGTGGTATAGTATTACTTGCCATTATTAAATACGTATGTATATATATAATATATGTACATGCACGTATTATGTGTGTATATTAATGATGTGTCTTTGTATTGGTCTGTATATATGTACATACGTACATATACCCATTGTAAGACAGTTGGTCTGGTGTACACAGATAGTTGACATATGTCAGCAGTTTTGTAGTTGACATATTATTATCTTAGACATGCTCTATGCTGGTCCTGGTTCCATGCACTGTACACTGCACATGAATTGGGTTCACTACAAATTAATGTAGCCAACCTGGCCTGCATCTGGTCATGGTTTATTGAACCTGTGGAATGTTGTGGCAATATGCCTTTGTCTCATCTCCTGTCAGTGACAACTCTCTTCATACACATGTATGTATGTACGTATGTATGTACGTACAAGCTATTGAAGAATTATCCGTTATGGTGTGTACAGTGTTAGTATCACACAGTCTGTCTGTTTCAATTTTCACTTCACATTTGAGTGAAAAAACAAAAAGGGTTGGGAAAAAATTCATCATTCCAACCACATGCTGTGACAGTGTATTGCCCCAACTGGTTGTTGATATTATTAGGCATCTGTATTGCCCACCTTGCTTGCACCTGACCATGGTTTTGTGAACCTGTGGCATGTTGTGGCAATCTGTTGTTGTCTCCTCTCTTATCAGTGAGAACTCTGTACACACATTGTGGTATTTGTGCCCACAGAAATGTACATATGCAAATTGACTGCCTTGTACGTATATCCTCATAGGAAGGAGATGACCCATCCAGTATGTACATCAAGCACTTCCAGTACACAGCTTGGCCCGACCATGGGGTTCCCAAGTACCCTGCCTCTGTAATCAAATTCATACAAGTTATTAGAGACCATCATTCCAACAAATCACCTCTCTTGGTACACTGCAGGTGAGAATATGTATGTATGTACGTATGTGTGATCTAACGTCTTGCTGTATTTTTATTCCATACATATGTACGTACGTACGTACGTATGTGCGTATATTCGTACATACATACATACGTAAGTACATACGAACATTCATACAGATGTACACTTGCATGTTCTCTCTTCTAGATTCACAAATATTGTGGTGCAGTTCACCCTGTATGTTTGTTTATGTTACTGGTGGACATTCCTAAGGCTCCACACCTCCTCAATGTGGTAAACTGTTTGCATGTTTATTTCATGTTGTGGGCAGAGACTTCATACGGCTGCAATTGAACAGACCAGATAGGAAGGATTAGTGCAGATCTCCTGAGAATTAAGCAGTGTAGTGTGTATTTAGTTACCTACGTAGTATACGTATGTGTATGTGGTATGTTTAATTGGGAGGCAGTCATGCAGACTCATGGGACCAAAGATGTTTGGATAACTAAATTATGAGGACAGCTGGAGTTACCTGCTCCAATAGGAAATGACCACTAGTCAACACTTGTATTACATGTAGCATGTGTGTGCAGTTTCTTTGTCAAAGTGAAATATTGGAAATAAAATATGAAAATGAAATATAAAGTGAAATGTGTATAAAGAAACTTTGCACTGCTGCAAAGTTTGAAATAACACCATGGAACATATAAAAAGGTGTATAGCATGGTATTGATCACTTATTACTTCTTGTCAAACAATTGTGGATATATTCCACTTGTCACATCAATTTTGTCCTGTTTCTACAATTGCATGGTACTGCTGTATGGTGTGCTGTTGACTGACTTGTTCAATCTGTTGCGATGTGTTTTAAGTATTTTTTATTGTTTCATATATTCAGAGTGTATACTACGTATGCATCTCTCCATTCATTACAAGTCTTTTCATTGGAGGGACACAAATACTTATATATTATATTATTATAAGTTCCTATATGTACGTACATATGTACCTTAACACAGGTGTGTCACTGAATGCCTACGTAGTTATTATGTCTGTTGTTTGAGGTGTTTATCACTTTCACAATATCAAATCAGTTATTTGATGTGTATTTTTGTGCTGTCTCTGTCTGCAGTGCCGGTGTGGGCCGTTCTGGAACTATGATTGCCATCGATGCAATGATGCAGAGATTGAAGACGAAAGGCGATGTCAACATTTACGAATTCATGTACAGTATGCGTTGTGACAGGCCTTACATGATACAGAATCTGGTGTGTGTGTACATATGTACATCTGTATATGTGCATACGTATGTACGTATATATATGTTGTGTGTATCAAGTGTGTAGATAAATATCGCACACAAAGATGTGTTATTGGTTGCTATGCATACACATGAGTGCAAAGATACACAGATGGGCACATTGCTACAAAGTGTGTACGTACGCAGGTGTGTGTAATGTGTGTTATGTAGACTCGTGTCTGTTCCACATGTAGGAGCAGTACATATTCGTACATGAAGCCATCTCCGAGTATGTGACCTGTGGGGACACCTCTGTGAAGGCTCATGACTTTGAGTCCACTCTTGTGAGTCTACGGCAGATTGGAAGCAAAAATATGACTGGCTTTGAAGAACAGTTTAAGGTATGCATTTATCTACATACGTACGTACATACGTATGTACATACATCCATATGTTTATACATATGTACGTATGTGAATTGGTAATGCACAGTGTACAGTAATGTTGGAAAGTATACCAATATTTGTAGTTATTCCAGATATCCAAAGAGTGTCGATATGATAGCGGGAATATTTGATCAGTATCGAGATATCGTACATGATATAATAACTGTGGTATTGGATACTTCATGTTATGGCTGTAGGCTGTCTTGATGTGCTACAGAATTGATGAAGTTGATTATCACTCTGTCTTGCTGTCATCTACCCAAGGAATGGCAATGTGAAGCTATTACTGTAGTCTACAGAGGGGTGTTGAAATGTGTGGGAAAACCATTGTAGTTAAAGATATGAGTAAAGGAGTATCATGATATATAGTTATATCGGGATGTCAATAGGGAGTTGTTAGTTGAATACTCTCTAAGGAATATCGCCCACCACTAGTGTACTAGTGTGCATGGCTAATGCATATCTTTGCCATGTCAAGCTGTTCTCTTTTGTGATTTGTGCTTTGTAGCTTTTGGAACAACTGTCACGGTTTCCACTGAAAGTAGATGAGGAATTTGCAGAAAAAAACGTGCATGAAAATCGCTATGCCGCACGGTTCCCATGTAAGTAGTCAATGAGCATGCATACATATGTATGCATGGTATACGTATAAATAATATTATACACATGTACGTAGGTGTGTATAATATACAGTACTTATTACATGATAGTACTTACCTACCTTGTACACACGTATGTACGTATGTACATATGGTATATCTTGTATGTATATGTACATACTTTTTCATTATGTATGTGTGTGTGTGTGTGTGTGTTGTGTGTGTGTGTGTGTGTGTGTGTGTGTGTGTGTGTGTTGTGTGTGTGTGTGTATGTGTGTAATTGTGTGTGTGTGTGTGTGTGTGTGTGTGTGTGTGTGTGTGTGTGTGTGTGTGTGTGTGAGTGATTAAGTGAGTGAGTTTGTGTGTGTGTGTATACACACATTAATTCTGTACAGTATACGTATGTATGTATGCACATGCACCAATGTCAATGTATTTTGCATTTCTTATCCTTGTGTTCACAGATCAAGCCAACTGCTTTTATGTTCCTGGCAACCGAGCCTCAAGATACGTCAATGCTTCACAAATTGATGTTAGTTGTACTTGCTCTCCTCAATCATACTTCCCACACTACATTAAAGTGAACGTACGTACATATATGCCCCTCTTCAGACCTACTCTGTTAGCAAGGGTGTCATTGCCACACAACTCCCACTGCCCAGTACAGTCCAGGATCTTCTGAAAGTCATATTGTTCAAACGTTGTCAAACTGTGGTTGCCATCTGTACTCTTGAAGAGCTGAAGGATGTGAGTATTGAAAACCTTCGAGTACACATATGTACATACGTACATGCATACATATAGGAATATGTGCATGTTGTTAGTAGTATGTCAGAAATGTACGTACGTACATCCGTACTTGACCTTGCCATTGTGAGTGCTTTATCTTCTTTGCTGTTAGACTTCTGTGTGCTGCTTCTGGTCCTCGGATCATGGAGATCCTGTGTTTGGTCAGTTTTCCATCAAAATACTGGGGAAAAGAGACATAGAGCAATGCTGCGTGTATAAATTACAGCTGTCTATGGAAGATGAGGTATGCAATACATACGTACGTATGTACGGTACTAATCATACAAAACTGAACGTTCTACGGGCGTACCCGTAGTGTGAAAACGCCCGTGAAACGGGTACGGGTATGGGTGTACCCGTACCCGTACCCGTTCTTACCGTAATCGACACCTCGTGTTATCATTTATTATTGTTACGTATGCATTAATTTTTATAGTGAAGTGCTATTTCGAAACGAGCTTTCTACGTACGTATGTACGTTCTTCTCCCGTCATGAGTGTTCCTCAGAGTATCGTGGATAGTGAGGCGTCATACGATTCGCTCTTAAGTAGTTATTGGAGTTCGACCGCGGTCATTTCATCGTCTTCTGCGTAGCTTTTTCTCGAACGACGACAAAAGAGAATTCGCTGCTTCACGTAACTCGAATAAACCGTCTTCTAACGAACTATAACACGATGAAAAGGAGATACGTAGGTGTTACTCTAGGTATCACTACGTAGGTGTACATTTTTTGCAATCGTCAAGTTCGGTGAAACGCCTACTAAACGGCTGTTCCGTACCCGTAGAACGTTCAGTTTTATATGATTAGTACCGTATGTACTTATGTACCTGACTACATATGCACATACTGTAATGAGTGACATATGTACATACATATGTACGTACATACCATGAGAATAAACACACAAATAGTCATAATGACGGTAGGTACATAGAGTCATGTATATATGCATATGTAATATTTATGTACATGTGCATTTACATGTACGTACATACAGTGAATGAACATTTTAGCTGACTTTGGCAGTCAATTTATGCTGCATTGTATTGTTATTGGCCATGCATATGTAATTGCACTTGTACATACGTACGTACACGTATGTAGTTTGTAGTAATTCGTGTGTATTTGATGCACTGAGTAATGTACATAATTTGTTTCATAGTTTTATAGCAGTACTCTTTTCACATTTGTGATGGATTACTCTTAAAAGCTGTGTTTCCTGTTGTATACTTTTTCCACAGCAAGGAAAAGAGTGTCGTGAATTGACTTTGATCCATCTCTACGGTTGGCCTGAGGTCGGTGAAGTTCAACCGTCCACCATTCTGAATGTAATTCAGGAATATGACCAAGCACAGAAGGGATCTACTGCCTCAGCTGTGGTGATGTGCAAGTGAGTGGATGCAAAGTACTGTGTGCATCAAACTTGTTTCTGCAACATAATAGTTTCATAGCACGAATAGTAATCTAATTGTATCTTGATCATTAAATAACTACAGTTCCATCATAATCCTAATGTACGTACGTACATGCGTAGTTTGATTGAACAATCTATAACTGTTAGTTGAGCATATTTCTCTTATCCTTCTCAACCATTCTCACTGTCTTGCTCCATCATACTGGGTATATTCTCCTGCAGTAGCTGTTGTAGATCAATTCTTATGCTACCAACATATGTACATGTGTAGCTCAGAAGTAGTTGGACTGTAGTGTTATCATACTTGTTGTCGTGGTTTGATTGTTATTTACTCGTAGTTCGGCTGTATTTCAAATGTTTTTGTCACTGTAGTTATACCATAATTACTGTGTAACAAAGTTGTAGTCTATTGTATATTGTGTCATGGTAGACAGGCAGATCAAAGGAAAAAAGTGGCTCATAAAACCTCTACAGCACACTTGCAGCTACCAATACAGCACACTTGCAATCAAGTTACTAATGACGCATCACCCTTTCCATTAACTGATCAGACCAATTTCCTGTTACCAACAACGTCAGCAAAGGCAAACAACAGAGCAATAACAAAATTGTCATCCCATGACACAAGCTAGTTATGTCCCTTCCACACACGATGTGCAGCTATACAGTCACACTTTCAATAAATCACCTCGGGCATCAGCCTGAGGTGATTAATGCAAGTGTGACTGTATTATTACGGATACTTTTAGCACCTCCCATACCTACTACATGTACATACGTACATGCTCACAATGTATTCATGTCCCTAACAAATGGGATCAGTAGACAGCATGTAGACAGATATGATGGAACACTGCAGTGAATGGTTCAGTCAATGATTGTCCGTGTACTGTAGATCCTACTTTAGTGTGTTTGACACAAACTCTTGTAGATTCCGTACATTCTGATTATCTGTAGTGACTTTCATTGTAAAGTTTCGCTTCAGGGGTTTAATGACATTTTCACTTTCCCAACAGTGACGGTATGGGCAGGACTGGAGCCTTCATCTGCATGTGCTCAGAAATTGAAAGAATCAAAATGGAAGCTAGTGCTGACATATTTCAAAGTGTCAAAGCTGCCAGAAACCAGAGACCATATATGGTGTCTACTGTCGTAAGTTTTCCAATGCATCACTACTTATGTACGTACATACGTAAGGCCTGTCTATTTATAAAGTACGTAGGTTACCTACTGTATGTATTAATTTTCCCTATGTGTGGCATCATATAAATAATGTACATTACTCTCATTGAGCTCAGTGGTTAACATAGTACTTTTGGTTTAACACATTCATTTCACTTATATGTATGTGGAGCTCATGCGTGGACAGAATGTCAACAAGTATTATGTATGTACTCAAAATAAGAAGTACATATTTGGTGTGCCATTAAAGGCTCATTAAGCAAATTTGACTGTACATACACAAGTATGAAGACATTGTCCAAAGGGTATCCCATGAACAGGCTTATAGTGTATTGTGGTAAATACAAAACTTGAACATCTGATACCTCTGTGTAATTATTTAGGGTCTACGTATTTCTATTTTCACACCGTGTATTGGATAGATTTGCATGAAATGGACAACTAATCACCCACGTATATACATATATCAAGTTACTGATGATATTATTGTAATAATGTGTTTGTCAGCCATGTACTGATAGTGTGTCGCCCATGTACAGATGACTGTGTCACCCATGTACTGATGAGTGTGTCGCTCATGTACAGATGAGAGTGTCACCCATGTACTGATGAGTGTGTCACCCATGTACAGATGAGTGTCACCCATGTACTAATGAGTGTGTCACCCATGTACAGATGAGTGTGTCACCCATGTACTGATTAGTGTGTTATTAACATTTTACTCTGTATGTGTTGTTACATGTTAAATACTTACCGTACATGTGTTATATCATTTACAGGAACAGTACATCCTCATCCATGACTTGGTTTGGTGTTACCTCCAAGCGTTCCAGCCTTATGCCAACTTCAAGAAACTGGATCTAGTATGAATTCATTTTACCTACCTACAAAGCTACATTGAGATGTGTCATGATTAACCTGATTATTATTGTAATACACGTGATTGTATAATGTGGATACTTTAACCATGCTTATTATTCACCCTGGTATAATTTTATATTATTATGCTGTGACTATGTAATATAGTGTGTTATGGTTGGATTTCCATATTATATGTTATAGAAACTGTATAAAATTACTGTGTGTAATTATAATATTATCTGCATACGTACATTGGAACTCCTTATTGTAATAATTCTGATTAATAATATAATGATATTACTCATGCATGATCAATGAAAAAAATATGCCCGAGAAGTGTGTATAATAATATATTGCCATATTGATGATATATATATAATTGAGGAAATCGTCCATTATTGGAAGCGAAACTAGTTAAAATACCATCTGGAATTAAGGCAAGGAAAATTATTCGTGACAGATCTATATAATATAGAAGTTGCTTGCCTATTTCTATCATGCACATATGCATCTGCACTATAGAAGCAGTGGCTCTTAAGGCAGTAATGATCCTGCCTGCCTTAATCCTACAATTGCAAAAACCCTTTAGAACATCGAAATCAAAGGATCATGTCTCCTGTATAAAGCAATGGTATTGTGGAGAGAAGGCAACTTACAAGAACTCTTTGAAGAAGGAAAAGCCATCCAGAATCGTGTGTCCCATAACAAAAATATAGCGGAGATAAAGTGGATGCAGCCAGGAAGTTTACAGAGCTGATGATGACTGGCAGACTCAAGGATGCATTATTCATCTGATATCAGGTGAGAATAACAGCAAAGTATTACCATTACACAGTCAAATAGATAAGAATACTACGGTGCATGATGTCCTGTTGGAGAAACATCTGGCTGGACAACCGCTACAACCAATAATTGCCATCTCAACTCCACAATGAACTAGATCACACCCAGTGATCTTTGAGGAGATCAATGCAACAGCTGTCTTAAACTCAGCCCTTCACACAGACGTATTGCGGGACCTTAAGGTATGGATGCGTATGCATGGAGTAGAATGTGCTGCTCATTTAAGGGATCATCAGTCGATTTATGTGATGCACTCGCAAAGACGGCTAGGAGAATTAGTAGTTCATTTGTCGACCCTGACCCACTGAGACCTCTCACGGCCTGCAGATTGGTTTCATTAGACAAGTGTCCGGGAGTGAGGCCTGTTGGTATTGGTGAAGTTTCTCAGTGTATTATAAGTAAGACAATTTTATCAATCTTATGCTCAGATGTTGCAGAAGTTGTACGAATGGATCAATTGTGTGTTGGTCAGAATTCAGCATGTTCATGCCATTCATACTTTGGATGAAATTTTTAGAGAAGATTCCACTGAAGGTGTATTGCTGATAGATGCATATAATGCATTCAATACAATACAATAGAAAGGCAGCACTGGCTAATTCATTGAATCTATGTCCATCTATAGCTACAGTTCTCATTAACACATATGTCAGATCCATCCCTATTCATTAATGGACAATCCGTAATATCACGGGAGCGCATGACTCAGGGCGACCCTCTCGCTATGACAATGTATGCATTGGGAACGTTTCCACTCATCCAACAGCTAAAAACAAAGGTAGATATAGAGCAAGTTTGGTATGCCAATGCCTCTGCAGCAGGTGGTATTCTCATGCAGCTACTTGGATGGTGGGATATGCTGATTCAGCTCGGCCCTGCCTTTGGTTATAATGCTAATCCAACAAAGTCTTCATTAGTTATAAAAGAAGAGTTGTTTGCAGAAGCAGAAAAGTGTTTCAGAGATACGGGATTCAAATCATTCCATCAGGTAAAGGCTACCTGGGATCAACCATAGGCGATCAATGCGTTAAGCACACTTAAGTGAAAATGAAAGTCGATCAGTGGAGAGCAGAGTTGGAAAAGCTAGCAAAGATTGCTACCAGCCAACTGCTGGCCACCTTTTTGTGCATTGACTCGTAGCATCAAAAGCAAATGGACATATCTTGCCAGGATAACAAAGAACATCAGCCAACTGCTACAGCCTATTGAAAACATCATCAGGTATAAGATTATCCCCACAATTACTGACAAGAACAATATAAATGACGAAGAGAGAAAAATCATTGCCGTACCAGCCAATTTGGGTAGATTTGGCATTGACATCTTACTGGAAATCGCTGACCGCCTGTATAAGTCATCCTCAGCCTTCGCCGAGCGATTGAAGAGAGCAATGAGAAATGATATGGAGAGCAACAAAATGCAGTTAGAGTTGATGCAAGAGAAAATAAAGAGAAAAGAAAAGATTGAGCACAGAAACAAGAAGCAAAAGCTGGCAGAGGATCTCTCTCAATAAGCAAATCCAACTATGAAGGGAGCAATACAATTAGCACAAGAGAAAGGAACCTGGGTGTGGCTGACCACACTACCAATACAAGAACATGGTTTTGCCCTCCATAAAGGTGCCTTTTGAGATGCCCTAACTCTACGATATGGATGGAGACCAGGTGCTATGGCCAGCATATGCGCATGTGGGAGTAGTAATGATGTGGACCATGCTTTGGCCTGCGGCAGGGGAGGCTATGTAATAATGAGACATAACGAAATCAGAGATCTAACAGCTTCATTCCTCCGTGAGGTAGCAACCTGTGTCGAAGTGGAGCCAAACCTGCAGCCGATTACTGGGGAAGTATTCGATAGGAGATCAGCAAATGTTGAGAGAATAGCAGACTGGACGTAAAGTGCAAGGGATTTTGGAATGCCATGCAAGACGCATTTTTCGATGTTAGGGTGTTTAACCCATTAGTGTCAAGTAATCGCAACACCACAATCCCAGCACTATTCAAGGCTAATGAACGCATAAAAAGATCATATGAGCAGAGGGTTATAGAAGTAGAACATGGCTCCTTTACCCCTCTGGTCTTTGCTGCCACTGGAGGGATGGGCCCAGCTGCTACAACCTTCTACAAGAGACTGTCCGTCATGATTGCCACAAAGCGTAATCAGGATTATGCATGGACTATAAATTGGATAAGATGCCGATGGAGATTTAGCCTTTTGAGACCATCAATAGTAGCAATCCGTGGTTCAGTCAACATCAGCAGGAAATAACGCCATTGATTTGGGCTCAATTCCTGTGATCATGGCAGAGGGCAATGTCCCCTTTGCTGCATGTAAATTAGATGACTAGTTGGATATATAGATATTGATTGTCATTATAAGTTTTTTTTGATATCACCCATACATCCCAACATGTGTTTTATTGTATGATGGCCTTCATACGTATATTGTATCATGATCAATAATATTATTGATACATAATTAATACAAGGTCATGCTACGTAATGCATAATTATAAATAATTATTATGCATGATAATATACGTATAGTATGTTTAATGTGTATGACATTAATATTGTATGATATGATGTAAATAATAAAAATTAATGTTATATAGACCATAGGCCATATGCATAATTATCACACATAACATGCATGCCAAATGATGTAAGGTCAACATTCAATTGTGCACTAATTAAAAGTATTAGTCATAAATCAAATTTTATACACATAAAATATATGTAGAAGTATATACGTATGTATTATATAATTGAGAAATACTGTAATATATTAATGTGTACTTGATATTCTTATAACGATGATTAATCTTTAGTATCATTATTATAGCATGCATACATTTTGATACTCCATTACATTACATACATTAATATAATAGTAAGGGCGAAACATGCTAATCACAGTTGAAGTTATGTAGTTACAACTGAAATAATAGCGAGTTACATACAATGGCAAAACAATACAAACATTACAATTACCACACACTGTCAGAATGTTCAATTTCTAAAAGTGATTCTCGAAGATGGGATAAATTCTTGGCAGGTCGATCATCCTCACTATCTCCTGCTCCAGACCACTGACTGACTCCAATGGAGCTGGAATCTAGATCACTTTGCATCTCATAAGAATTGACATGATCATCATCATCACAATCATTTATAGGTTGCTCGTATCTGGAGTACTTGAAAGACTTAATCTTTGCATGCATCTTCTTCACAAGTGACAGTGACATCAGTTTCTTCTTCCAGTGAAACTTGATTGTCAGGTAAACGAAAATACTGACCAAAAACACAAGAAGAGTTATACTCATTAGTAAGGTCACAGCGATTTTCCTACTAGCGTCCTCGTTCTCCACAAGATTATTTGACGGTAGCAATAATTCTGCTCTGTCGGTGAGGGTGAGACTCACTAGCATCAATACAGCAAGATTCAACATGTAGAACAAGTCCAGAACATTCAGCCATTCTGCTTCATATGGCTGGACATATGCTTGAAAGGCCATTACAGTGACAAGTAGAATCTCAGAAAAGAGAAAGGTTGTTATTCCATCCATAGAAATTACATAACTCAGGTTGGCAAGAATTAGTAAGAGGATCCGAATCACGATTCTAATTCCTTCCCATCTTCGCCATTTGCTCTTGAAAGGAACTTGCAGTGAATAAAGGAATGGATGAATTTTATTGTACACTTTGAACCGAGAAAAAATATTTGGGAATATTATGATTATCGGAATGGGGAGGATGAAGATGAGGATGATCACAATGGCTAGAATGAGGTAGAACAAATGGAGACCAGTACCATACAAAACGTTGGGATCTTGCAACCATCGAGCAGTTTCGCCACGCAGGATAACAACTCCGAGCATTTCAGTGACAGCCTCCAGCACTGCAGTATAAGATATCAGTACAACAGTCACTAATACTTCTACCAAAATGTTTGACTTGGGTAGCGGGATTCTGGGGAAATAATGTGCAACAACAATGGCAAGGATGGCAAGGCAGAACAAGTACACAGGAAACACTAAATGCAAACCAGTGAGAGCCAAACTATCCATGCCGTCATAGAAACACATTTCAAAACCGGTATTTACAGAGAAAAAGGATAGTAAAATGTACGCTCCGTTGGAATTGCTACCAAATGATGCAGGAAACAACTGTTGGGAGAAGATACTCACTACATTGGAGTAGAACACTATTCCTCCTAGAATCCCAGATGTGAAAGTGACACGTGTGCACAAAAGCACAAAAATGAGGACCACTCCGACAATCACAAATGCAATTATGGAGAAGAGATAATATGTCTGACACTGCAAACACCTAAGGCTTCCAAACACTCTACTGAACGAATCACGACACTTTCCACAGAGAATACCAGAACGGTTATTGGCACACTGTTCAGTGTCATTACTAAGGTTTTTGATTGGAATATTGCCTGATCTGCAAAAATCGAATATACACGGACGAATGACAAAATCTTTACCAGCCTGCGCTCTTCCTACCCACTTATTAAAGGATACAGCTATGGTTCCATTGACATTACACGAAACAGCATCATTATCATTGAGTTGAGGGTCGCACACACAAGACTTGGTTTCATTATCAAACAAAAAACCTTCTTGGCAATCAGTAAGAACTGCACACAGAGTTTCACTGAAAGTGAACCCATCAACACTGAAAACCTGATAACTGACATTATAACCAGTACTATTAGTGGGACCAAATATCCGAACACGTACTGTAGAATTCCTGCCAGTCACATGAGTGAGTACTTCATTATTGATTCTATGATACACACCCTTAAATGTGAATTCATTCTGGAATCCAATACCAAGAACAGAAGGACTAGGAAATCCGAGTTCATCCGTCACATTCAAAAAAATGGAAAACTCCTCACCGGGCATCACCATTAGTGGAGGTTTCGGATGGAGCAGATGAATAGAACCAAGTCCAATTCCAATAGATGAAGAGTCATTAAGCAGACGTGGAATATTTACATCCTCAACAGTAAAGATAGGAAACGTTTCATTACGAATAGCATCTATAGTGCTGGAAATTGTGTCTTGAAGAAACCAAGGACAATTGGGAGGAACAGATGAGAACAGAGTTGAGCCAGATACACCAGCTAAATTGTTAAGTAAAAATATACTGCTATTAAGGCCATTTGCTACTCTTTCACTGAGATTGTACCTTGTAAATGCAATATTTTCGAAATGAATCCAACAAGAAGGCGTCACTGTTCGCAGAGGGGATGCAGATGCCACCACTTGAGCCACAGCAGCACCACGCCACAATGCCTGGTTCCTTTCAATAACAATTGTAGAGTTTCGGTCAAGAAACAGTGACTCACTCCTGACTTCCAACCCAGTACCTTCAATGGCAAAATTGTCTTTCACTTTGATTTCACAACCCTCTGCCAGAAAAATACTTCTTATCAAAACAACACAGGATATGATATTTCTTTGAAACATTAGTAATCCGAAGCCATTCAACATTGATGATTCAGCATAAATTACCGCTCCATTCAGAGATGTGTCTGAATCTGATGTACCTGGGCTGAAAGGGATGGTAGTCACTTGCCGAATGTTATCTGAAAAGTGATCATTATACAGGGCCAATTCGACACCAAATCTTCGCTGACCGCCATGGAACTTGGAATTCCACAAAGCAATGGCGGATCCTGCAAAAGCTGAATTATTTATGAAAATACTTGAAGCTACATTTACAGTAGCTTGAGGCATCCCAGGATCAGAAGTCATTTCATTGTGGAAGTTCACCGAACCAACTACACCAATAGCACCACCCCATGCTGCCACACAACTGTGAAAAGTACAGTTGGAGATTGAAACAGTGATATTACCATCGGTATGACTGAATGGTTCAACAACAAAGGATGATATCCCAAAAGACATGTAAACAGCCCCTCCTGCTGCACCTCCCTCGCATACAGTAAACTGAGAATCGCGAATATTGAGGGAGACAGACACACTAGCATCAAAGAAGCTGGCATATATACACCCAGCAAGAGGGCTTCGATTTCTTTCAAACACAGCATTTGATATACTGAAGACAAGAACCGGCTCCACTGAACGCTGAACTATAAGAGAAAGACCAGCGGAGAGAGCCCACACATCTGGCTCAGCCGACATGTTCAGTAGAGAGTTTGAAAAAACACTCTTAATCAATTCATTTTTGATAACACTGTGAATAGTCGTTATTCCCTTGACAACAAAACTATCAACACTCACATTGGAGTGGGGTGAGTGTTCTGATACATCAGGGCCATCTTCCCCATAGAATACAAGCATTCCACCAGTTGTACAGATCTCAGGGTTAGTATCAGGCCCAGTGCACACACTAGTTCTCATATTACTGGTAATGTTAGTAAAAGAAGTGTTGCTGATAACTGTGTCGCCAAATGGATTCATTAACATTAAAGCAATACTACGTCCACCAGTGAAAGAAAGATTAGTAAGCCTGAGTTGGTCAGAATAAGCGATTAATAGGGAAATTGGTATGTTTTCTGAAAATCTATAATTACTGAAATTCACAAACGGCTCAATGAGATCACTGATGTTCATTATGGTTTTATTCCCTATACCACAGCCTTCGAATGAAATGTGAGACAAGGACAAGTTTACCACGTCGACAAGAGCCATTCCGGCCGAGCCCTCGCACGCAACAGTTGTACTCCCGTCACAGCTACCTACAATGTTAACATTGCTCACGTTGGTGCGGATAACCGAAACGTTCAACCTCCATCTTCCGGGAGGTATCCAAAGAGTGGCGCTGTCGCTTGAAAGAGCGGTATCCAAGGCTACTTCGAGGCAACTGTCGTCTGCACGGCTACAAAGAGAACGATTCCCTCCATCTTTCGCGAAAACCACGAGTTTGTCCGTCGAGTCCAACATGGAGCATTGTGTAACATCATCAGAGGTCGAGGTCTGCAGTCGTACGGCAATAACGACTGTTAGCAACAGCAGAGGCAAAGAGATAACGAATCGCTCTGAAGAGATCATCTTCAATGTCCCTAAGTGCACGTGATCAATCGACCTCTTAGGGATTTGGAAAATCCCTCCGCATTGTGAAAATGGCTGCCAATTGTCGGTTCAAACAAGCTATTCCTGATCTTGACGATCGCAAAAGACAAGCTATACAGGCTATAAACCAGCACTCCGACAAAGTTCCAGTGAGTTGTAGTTTTCGACAAGTTATTAAGCTATCCAACGAATGTCGTCATGACCTTGAACTACCATGTTGTGTGTAGCTATCGTACAGAGGTTGAGGGTTTGAAAGGTGAAACTTAAACTTGTTTAATTACAAATAAAGTGGATTATACGAATGAAAGTATTGATGACATACATCTGTACAGTATATGGTTGTCTAGCAGTATAATGGTTGTATGTAATGTGTGCTTTGCCTGATTCCTTCATAACTTAGTTTTCTTCTCTTAATATGTCAAATTGCATACTCTTAGTATACTAATTTCCATGGTACACACACTAATTAACTTAATAATAGCATACATACCCCTATTGTACACCTGTACAGTTGATTGTTATCCCCAGTCCAAGTAATAGCAAGTAAAAATGAATATAAAATCAGTGTATGTATGTACATATATATTAAGGCTTGAGAATACTATTGAGTGATATGGGGATAATGAGAAATAAAAGGAATTGGGAATAATCTCAGAATATAATTTGACTGCCAGACTGGGATACTATATTTTTATCTCCTTTGTATGTATGTGTAGACAAGGTGGGAGGTAGTCTAACCCCAGCCCAACCTTAACAAGGGTGGACTCAGGCAATCTACTATGATAGCAGCCAATAGTGTTGTGGGGTATAGTGAATCTCATAAACAATTGTTGTCTGTTGTTGATATTAAGATTGTTTTAATGATTGGACACTGAGAAGGTCATTACTATCTAAAATAAGGAAGATAAAGTAAGCTAAAAGCAAATAATTCAAGTTATTATTAGGTTTGAAATAATCTTTGCTGAATATCTTACATCCCTGGCAAAGCCATTGCACTCGAATTCTAGCCTAATTTCTAATTCTCAGTGTTTTGAAATCGGTCATCTTTTGCGTATTATAAATTTACTGTTCCAGTTATGAGCAACTGACAATATTGAGTCAAACCTCTTCAACACAAACCCCCACGAACAGCTTCAAAATATCATGTTAACAGTATTTTGTGTTAACAGTACTTACATATTGTGTAAATTGTGTGTGAATGTACATTAGCAGCAAATATTATAATGACTAGACAAAAGTTTCATATGAAATATATTGTGCTAAGCAACTTCATGTTAATGAGGTGTGACTGTGTATATTTATTGGACAAACATAACATACCAGGAGTTGAAGTGATGATAATAGAGGGGCTACCACAACTGTGAACATACAACCTTTATTAGGTCTAATATTATCACATGATTAAACATGGCATAGGCATGGTATTAGCCAATAATGATGTGGTAACATTAATTGTGATATCAAATTACCTGTTAATGATATGTGTCGATGTACACGAAAATTGATGCAATCATTGAATAATTACCCAACTTAGTGAGCAATGAAGAATAAGAACTTGAAGTGCTTCCGAGTACAAGCACACAACATACTTTACACATAAATCACCCTTGTTTATAATAGTGTTTTTACTTTTGTTCACTGCAAAGCCAAAGTAATGAAAGAACCATTTGTGAAAATGGAGGAATAATGGGATAATAAGGGCTGGATACATTAGGAATTCAGAAATAGAATATTAAGCATTTTACTGTGGATAACGTCATCCTCACCTATGCCAAGAGACCACCTGACAGTACATTTTTGGCTTCAGTACAACTCCTAGAATGTCAGTCAATCAACATCTGTCAGTTATTCCACACCTGTTAGTTCTGAAATCAATTCCCTCTGGCTTTTCTGAAGCTTTACAGGTATCAAGCTCAAGTACAAGTTCTAATTATTTTAACAGGACATCTCCACAGCACAATATTATGGCTGGTATAAAGAATCCTCAAAATACATCATTGTGATCTGTGTCTCTCAGCCCCTCTATTGTTCTGCATTATTCTCTACACATGTACATGTACTCTGTACATACTCTGCAGTCCAACTGGTGACAGATTAAAGTCAGATTCTACATAAAATCCATGTGATGGTACAGCCAAACCCCAGTCCACAGGAAACTGTTAATGTTGTTTTATCATAATCACCATTTTAATATTGGTCAATTGAGAAAATACTACTTGAAGTATGTTGTATGAAATGTGAAAGGACTAAGATACACTGTGAATAAAGAGTTTTAGTGACTTCCCATGGGGAGTGGTTAATATAGAAAGTGCTCACTTTATAATATAACATCTAACACGAAGACCGTCATCACTGGTTTACTTACAGTAGTGTGTGAATTAATCACAATGGCGAATGTTAATTACAGTTGAATGTCAGTTACATGCAGACGCAGTGAAAGGTTGATAGTACATATTTGATCTATGCTGACAAATGCCATTATAGCAATGAATTCAGATGATATGAAACTTACACAATTCCAACTGAAATTGTTATCAGCACTATTGCCCATGTCATTGAGACCTTTACAGTCCTGAATGTTCAGCAATTCTAAAGAGCCTTACTAGTGAACGTGTTGAGCTTTGCAAGCAATATTGTAGAAGTTCATAATTTCTTAATGTACTATAGTAGTTTGGTCTGCTACGACCACCTTTCTAAGCAACCCATTGGGGAGACAGTCTACAGCAATAGTAACGAATCAGATGTGAGTACACCAATAGCCGGCACTCTGACAAGGTTTTAACTGCTTTCAAGCATAGGTGTCACCTATCAAACCTTATGGATATCACTGGGGTGTGAATTAACTATTGCTACAATATACTAAACTATCGCTACTAGACTGTCCCTTCTTTCCTTGCCCTGGGTACCTGGTGGGACAGTTGTAGCAAACCAGACTGTTATGCAATGGATAGCTCTTGAAATGCGCACATGTATGTAGTTGCCACATGTGGAAACTTGCCATTGACCACTCCATGTCCACAGAAATAGCAATCCAAAAACCAAGCCTATCCACCAAATCTTACCACTAACTGTTACCTTTGTCGTTGTTGTTGATAATTCCCACATGAACTTTATCATTATTTTACACTTACTTCATCTAATTGTGGCTGTAATAATGTCAAAGATTGTGTTTCCTTCTCATTGTAGGTTATCCTTGAAAGACTTGGAGACTCTGAGTTAAGTGATCTTCCAAAGTGTAAATACCTGCTCCCAGCCAGTGCGCCCAGTGAGTGCTATTGATTGATTGATATCTTATTTTATGTGGGGAGTCCTTTAGCCTTGAGGACACTTTTCAAGGCTCCCACGATTACACAGTACAACAATCACAGCACAACTGTTGCAATAACACAGTAAATGGAAGTCTAAGAGTTACATTGAAGTTAGAATCAAGTTAGATGGCGTCTTGTGTCATGTTCCTTATTGTTGGTGTGAGAAGGAGGGGGTACAGGGAAAAATATTCCAAATCTGGGATTTGAACCTGGGAAAAATCATTGCCAGCCCTCTTGTCAGCCTTCCAACCACCAGCTCCTCCCACCATACTAAGTGAGCATGGCAATTGCTACAGTGGAACCTTGTGTGCACCACACAACGGACCAGGAAAATGGGAGTCTCTGTTGACAATTGTTCATTGTATTGAGGTGCCTTGTGTGGTTGAGGTGATGGCCCAACATTGCACTCTTGACAGGTGGTTTTTACATAGGGGCGGTCTAATTGGAGTAATTTGAGATGTTTAGCACTGAGATTGCCTTAGAAATGGAGCTACAGCACTCCTACCCAACACACAATACAGGAATACACAATGATTCTGTAGTTTTCCCCACCCCATATGTACCTGGTTATGACAGTTCATTTTTCCAATCATTTACAGTCAGCCATATTGTCCAGCTGTTACAGTCATGGCACGATCTACCATCTGTTTATGATATAAAGTAAGTACACATGCACACAGTGACACATGTGTATGTTGATTGTAATTTACAGTGCAGTAGTCACATGCAGTACGTTTACTCAACACGTGTGTTTCTCCAGAATCATTGCGGATGGAACAGTTGTTGATAGAACCCGGGCCTTATCTGCTATATACACAGAATACCGCGAACCTGATTATTTCCTGTATTTAAGTTACAAGGAAGAGCTTCGCAGAGAAAATTCCATGTAGTATGGCTTTGCTAACGAATTTTGTATAATATGTACACACTTTAATTTGCATGGCATGTGTTGATGTTTATGGTTGATGTAATCAAATTAAATGCATTAGCCGAAACACAGAAGCTCATACACAATTTTGTCTTAATTTTTCGTTTATTTATTGTCGAAGACGCTGTGAACGGTACACGTGCGCATGTGTGTACGTTGGTTACCCCGAGAATAATCTTCTCTGAAGGAATGCGTGTGTTACATCACGTCAGGTTCGGATTCTGTCGACAATGGATTTTCAATTACGTCATAGGCGATGATGTCATCGCACGTTCGTGGGGGTTGAAATTAATGGCTGCCATTCCTCAAGGGATTCCGTGGCTTTGCCTACAATTTTGAGTCTATTGTATGTATTCGATACTCTTCATTGAGACGACTTATAGATTTGAAGAAGAATCGCGAGTCATTTTGAACTAACTTAATTCAGAGATATTTATTCTGTTCCAAGTACTTGACGATTCCGATTTAGTTGTTATGGTACTCGCTCTGTAATGGCCAGCGGTTTATCTGAAGCAGAACTTCGTCAGAAGACGTTGGAATCTTTGTTCTCTGAAAAAAGCGCGTCGAACCAAGATGAAGGTTACAGTATCGAGGCTTTGCTGGACTCCCTGGTCGTGTTGTACGATGAGTGTTGTTCTTCTTCGTTTAAGAGGGAAAAAACTGTCACTGAGTTCGTTGATGGAGGTACGTATGCATACGTGTAACTGTAGAGGATTTGCAATGCTATGTTCGTACGTTCGTATGTGTATGAAGGATACACACGCGGCTTTATAAGTATGGGATAACATGGCGATGTTTTGTGAGAATGTGTTAGAATAATCATGGAGTAATGCCCCCCGCCAGCGAGCTGGTTGCCATTCCCTGTGAACACAACAGCACCTGGCGTACGAGGGACTTTAGCGTCTTTTTGTGGAGGCTGTAACGAGTTACGTTTGACTCTGTTGTTTTTCAGAATATCTGTTGATAGCAAATTTTCTTGTAAGCTTTCATGTAGGTTAACATTGACTGGGTGATAATTCCAATCACTTCTGGTTGTGTTAGTGGCATTCCACTTATGTAAGCAGTGATCCCACCCTGTTTTTGTGGCCGTCTCCCCCTAATTCAACACAACATCCCTTTCAAAGGAGGATAAACCGTGTTTTCTGTAGCTTACCCCTTGTAGCTCCATGTTGGGTCTTGTCTGTAGGGGAAGCATCCTCCATGTGGGTGTGGGTGACCACAATAACCTCTCATGAATGTCCAGTAGCATCTATGCAATGCTTATCTCATGTGCCTTCTGTTACATGAAAGGAAACTTGTGGTATATGTAAATATAATATTCACATACAGTAACACTACATTGTACCACAGTAATCCAGTATACACGGACTATTAACATATGGTAACAGTATACCACGTCACAATAATCCACCACACTATTCACACTGGGATAGGGAACACAGTGTCTATGAGTAGTTGGTTTACACTGGATAACTGGTGTTGTAACTCTAAGAGTGAAGTCCTACCTATGAGAGCAAACAATAATAGTTAAATATGTGTGCAATTGTGCATTTATTGATTTTCCTTTCCTATTCATTTCCTTTTGTGTCATCCTTGTAGTGAAACCCTTTATCAACAGAGTCAGAGAGCTACGACTCCATAAGGATGATTTTGAGACTTTGAAAGTGATCGGACGTGGTGCATTTGGAGAAGTACGTGTGTGTCCGTGTGTGTGCATACGTGTGTGGCTGTGATTTCACTAAATCTGTGTTAACCGTTCATCATTAACTTTGTGTACCATTCCCTTAAAGGCTTGTGTGAAGATATACATATGTACATACATACACACTCATTGTATGTTTAGTGCATGTATTAAATGTGTGGGGGGGTATCGTCAACACCTGTTATCTTTGCTATATACTGATGACCAGGTATCAGTTGTACAAGCATTGTGGTTCCAATACATGTGACATGGGATGACGGTGTTTGTCGTTTTTATGGTTGCTTATTGTCACATCTCCACTCCCAAAGGTACAAGTGGTGAAACTGAAGGGGTCGGATAAAGTTTTCGCGATGAAGATTTTGAATAAGTGGGAGATGTTGTCAAGGCAACAGGTTAGTAGGATATCAGTCCCTCTGGCATCTCCTACTCTGGATGGAATGTAATTACGAAGTGTAGTGCTCCATCTCCCATTACTTACCAACCCTTACTTCATTGTTGTGATTACATTGTGGGTGCCTGGTATGTCTACTGCAAGTATAGTGTCTCTTCAGAGAAATCCAATTACTTTACACTTATGAGTAAATAGAAACCGTATGACTTATTCCCAGCTGAGATCTCAAGTTTTAGTGTTTATCGATTTTACACTATGTGATTCTTTTCTTGATGTCGCTCATAGACTGCCTGCTTTCGCGAAGAAAGACATGTGTTAGTGTTTGGCGACCAAAGTTGGATTACCACTCTGTATTTTGCTTTTCAAGATGAGAATAACCTAGTGAGTCTTTTGCAGTGTGGTTTCTGTAGTTGTACAGCACTGGATACCCAGACACATCTACGACTGAATGGCCTCCCCACCATAAATACGTACTAATGAATGAATGAAGGAATGTTTTAATTCAGTTACAATGCTGAATATAATTACGTAGATGTTGAGGCTGACTGATTTTACTATTGTATTCTTCCACTAGTACCTTGTGATGGACTACTACCCTGGTGGAGATTTGTTGTCTCTGATCAGCAAAAATGAGGTCCTTTCTGAAGAGTGGTCCAGGTTCTATGCAGCTGAAATACTGTTGGCTCTTGAATCAATTCATAACCTTGGCTTCTTGCATCGGTATGTAGTTGTTAATCTCTTTATGTGTATTTTGTATGTGAATACCTTGCTCTACATTTCCTTTACAATCAATGTAATTATAACTCATAAATATTATGTAACTTAATAGTATGTACATACATACGACATGCATGTGTACATACGTACATACATATGTTTGTTGTGTTTGGATATAGTGTTTTGTGTTTGTGTTTTGTCACACTGATGTACGTGTAGTGAAATTGACACAGTGCAACAGCTGTATTATGTTGTGTCCTAAGAATGTTGTGATATGTATGTAGTACCTAACAAGAAATCAAACTGTACCGACTATTACTGGCGTGAACAACGCGATGTAAACAATAGTTACACAGTAAATACAGCACTGTGTGTGTGGTAATAGACATTTTCAATGTGTATACCCCAACTGTGTGATCCAGTAGGTGTCTCCATATCTACATGTACTTACGTATGTATGTATCTACATTTGAATACTGATATGACTGTGTTCTACATAGGGATGTCAAACCTGACAATGTCCTCATCGACCGTGATGGCCACGTCAAACTGGCAGACTTTGGATCTTGTTGGAAGATGGACGAGAATGGGAAGGTCAACTGCACCACAGCGGTTGGAACACCTGATTACATATCCCCGGAAATACTGCAAGCCATGGACACTGGGAAAGGAGTGTATGGCATGGAGTGTGATTGGTGGAGCTTTGGGATTTGCTTGTATGAAATGTTGTTCGGAGAGACCCCTTTCTATGCCGAGTCACTGAAGGAGACATACAGCAAGATTATGCAGCACAAAGTAATGTTTTGAAGTTTTTTCTGGCGCTTTTTGGTTCATCTGTTAAATCTCCTCTCATACACAGACCAACCTTCACCTTCCAGATGATGTGGAAGTGTCTGAAGAAGCTAAAGATCTCTTGAAGAAGTTGATCTGTAGTGCAGATAAGCGTATTGGAAGATCTGGAATTGATGAAATCAAGAACCACCCATTCTTCAAAGGTATCAAGTGGGATAATGTGCGCAACCTTCCTCCTCCTTATATACCAGAGATCTCAGGAGACACAGACACTTCAAACTTTGATGAATTTGAGCCGAGTAGACCTGGAGTAAGTCAACCACTGGCTGTGTTCCTTTACTTTACTATTTGTTCAAGTTTTTTTGTCTCCGTACACGCATGCATGCACACTGTACATGTAGGACGTACGTACACATGCGCAGTACTTACGTAGGTACATACGTATGTATGCATAATCCCTATCATATGTCCTCTTGTGTACACTAAAGATGTTAGTGGTGTTATTGTGTACTTTTGATCAGCACTATACATCGTACTGTATGTACTGTATTACTTTGAGAGCATGCACATACGTACATCCAGCTCTGTAGTACTCAATGCATACATAGTACATTCCTGTGAGTATACATACACGCATACATATGTGTATACATTCACTACACCTCTGCATTGCTATTCATTTACAGCGCGAACATGCTCCTCCCGCTGGATCCAATGTCATCCTCGCGCACTTGCCATTCATCGGGTTCACTTACACTCATTGTAGGTGAGTTACTTGTGGTGCTGTATATACAACAGACAATACTCGGTAGGTTCACAAGTAATATAGTATGTATTCCCTGTCACTGATATGTTTTCTGGTGTGGCTGTAGTCACTCCACCCAGCAAGTAGTGTGAGGTGTCTCACTTGTAACCTTTCAACCTCCACAGTCATGTACAGTGTGTTGTCCTTATACAGTGGAAATCCTGCATACATTACAAACCTCTGAATTGAGGAATTTTCTGTCACAAGGGCAATGTTCTGTGTCCCACTGTAGTACTGTAGTGAATCAACTGACCTCTGAAATGAAGACATGAAATAGAGAGCCCCAGTGTGTCAATTCATAGAGAGATTCCACTGTATGATAGGTTATTTTTGTAATGGGCAAGAAAACGCATCTTTTTAGTCACCACTGTCAGTAGTCTGTACCACCTCCAGAGGGTGTACATGCAGCAGTAGTTGATCTGATGCATTTCATGGACACCAGAGTGACCGTGGTGACCAGTGATAAAATGTGTCAATAAAATGTGTCCTATTCGAAAATGTGTCATTTTATGCTGGTCACCACATGGCCTATAGCATACCCAGGGGTGTGTGCATGCATTGGAATTTGTATTGATTTGTTTGATATGGTCACTGGGCAGTCCCTGGTAGCCAGCAACAAAATGTGTAATTTCCTGGCCAGTCACTAAGGGGTCTACAGCACGTCCAGTTTAACGTACATGTCAGTTTATTGTGACTATCATGTAGTGTAGTGGGACTCAGTGCTGCTGTGTACTGTGTACATTATTGTGTGTGTATTATGCCTGGTCACTATCTTGCAGCCTGATATCAGATAAGCCTGCACTGGAGGATGTTGACGGTCGCAAAGGCAGTAAGTGACTCTTAATGTGTTTAGTATGTTTAAAGGAACCAGTTAATGCATACATATTTACAGTAGAAACTCATTAAGACAAACTACAAGGAACCCATAAAATGAGTTTCTTATTGGATGTTCTTCTTATCGGGATTTGCTTACTATGTGTAAAGTACTACAGGGAACCGAATAATGCTCAAAAATTGGTTTTTGTGAAGCAGAAATTTGTCTCAAAGGTATTTGTCTCACCAAGGTTCTATTGTACTTACGTTTGTCGTAGAAGCAGCAAGAGATGCTGGCATGGCTACTGAAAATAAGAAACTGAGAGAAAAGGTGTCATCCTTGGAGAAACAAATTCAAGGTAGTTTACGTTATTTTCATCTGTGTTTGCATGCATGTGTATGCATTTACATCCATATGTACATGCATGTAGTAGAATGTAACACATTGTACATAAGTACCTATATACGTATGTATGTAAGGCGTGTTAATAATATTTGAGCATTTTCCTAACACAGAACTGCGTCAGGAGACCCTTGTACGGAAACATGCGGCTAGGAAAACAAGTTGGATGGAAGACGGCGATGACAAGATCTCTCAAATTGAAAAAGATCTCAAGAAAATGAAAAGTGAAAAGCAGAAATTGGAAGATGTTAGTGTCCACTGCCCACAACTCCTAATCGAGGGTAGCAACATTCAGTTAATTTGATCTGTTTCTGTAGGAGCTGGACAATGTCCGTGGAAAACTCACCAGCAAGGAGAAGGACTTCAGAGATCTCAAGTCAGCTACCAGAGAACTTCGCTATGAAAACGAGCAGCTAGTGAACAAGTGAGTGTCCACAACAACACCTGTACCTTACTATGTACGTACATATGTGTCAGTTTCAGTAACAGCCTGTAGTTGTGATAGGAACTACGTACTAACAACATTTGCTTGTATTTACACTAGGTTTCAGGATCTGAGGACCCAAAAAACTAAGCTGGCTCAATTGGTTAAGGAAAGGGAAGAAGAAATTGGTGAGCGCAGTGACACTGCTGAATGTTAAAGAAGATGTTAGTAATACTGTCCATGCGAATATACACAGATCAAATGCAAGGAAAATTGGACAAGACAAAGAGAGATCTACGCGATACTGAACATCAGAGGAGATCTGTAAGATAATACTCGGTACTTTATACACCTTCATGGTTGTTTACTGCTATCCCTCCCATTGGTATATCCATTCAGCTGAGCACAGAGCTCGAGGACATGAAGGGAGAGCTGACCATGCAGTCTAAAATGAGAAGGAAGAGTGAAGAAGTATGTTCATAGTGCTGTGGAGCTGCCCAGTCAGTGTGGTATTGTGTCTGTACTTTCCTGCAGTCGTCCAAAGCCCTTGAACAGCAGCTCCAAGGGATGCAGGGTGGTGGCAAGTTGGTGGACAAGGGACGCAATGCGAAATCTCAAGCTTTGCAGAATGAAATTGACAGGTGAAAGAGAGAGAGCCTACTATCAATGCATGCACATACACAACATACGTACATGTGTAGTTTCTTACATGCACACAGTACCTGTATCTGTGTGCTTGTTTTGTGGTGAGATTAGATGATGTTTCTCTCTGTGTGTAGATTGGAGAAGAAGATGAAAGACTTGGAGAACGAGCACCAGGAGACCCTGGACAAGATGAAGGGGCAGTACAGAAGCGAAGTGTCCTCTCTGCAGGCATCTCTGGATCGAGCAGAATCACAGCACGCAGATGTGATGAAAGAAGTACGTACTTTAAAACTCTTTCCCAAGAGAGAGGGGTGTTTAGGATTATGAGTGTATTCAAGTGAGACTCTGACCTTCACTGCCACACTGGTGTCTGCCAACAGTAAACTACCATTGTTTTGTGTCTCCATTTCAATACAACACAACTCAAAATACCCAGTCAAAATGATTTAAACCACCTGGTCGTTATGTGAGAATCATATTTAGTGATCCACTCTCAACTCTCACAATGCCTGACTGGGTGCTAAATAATTTGTGTTGGAAAAGGAACTGTATTTACTGTGTAACTTTGCTTATCCCATTCAAGTGTGACGGGTTGAAGAAAAAAATGGAAGAAATGAGAAGGACTAATATGCAAGAACTGGATGCCAGCCTGAATGAGAAGAACCAACGGTTTCTCAAAGAGAAGCAGTCATTGAAGGCTGAGAACAAGAAACTACATGAAGAGATTGAAAAGGTCTCTACATCAATGAATGTACTGATGTTGTGAGCCATATTAACATGGTTGGTTTCTATGTATGTAGATCTCATCAGAGCTGACTGAAGCATCACACAGCAAAGTTGAGAATGAAACTGAACTGAATGAACTGCGCAAGTACAAGGATCAGTTGAGTTCGTGGGAACACCAGATTGCCAATGTTATTCAATGGTTAGTTGCCTTACCTACTACACCACCTGTGATAACGCTATGATACCAGGGACTATTGCACCATTAAGGATGACTGAAGAAAAAGACGCCAGGGGTTACCTTGAAACAATGGCCAATAAGCTCACCTCTGATGTGGATCGTATCAAATCGCAGTACAACAGACTACACTTGCAGGTACGTACGTACATACAAGTGTACATAGTGTAGGCTTGCTCCATTTTTTACTTTTTTTACTGTTAAATGTTTGTGTGTTTTAACACATGCATACATACTTATGGAATCATACTTACATACAACCAGTACATACATACGTATGTACGTATATACCTACTGTACATGTACACATACATAGGGTACATACATACATACGTACACGTACCCACACATGTATTTAATGTACATACGTATGTGGTAACATTTTCAAGTCTTTGTTGACATTGTAGAAGGAAGAGTGGAAGACCTTGAGGTCGCATAAGAAAGAAAAGCAAGACCTCCTCGACTTGCAGTTGAGCCTGCAAACTGAAGTTACTGCCAAGAAGGAGATCCAGGAGAAGCTAACAAAGATCACCAAAGACTTCACTGAGACAGAGAAGTACGTGTGTACATGGTTGCTAGTCATCCCCACACATGTATTTACCTTTACGTCATGAGATCCATACATATGTACTAAATACTGAGAGGTTGTGCATACGTACAAAGTATGTGAATACTGTATACTCACAGACTGTCAATTTGCTTTGTACCTGTAGGAAGCTGGCAGAGGCTGAGAAGGCTAAGAACCAGTTGCTTTTGCAATTCAACAATGCTCAACAAGAACTTGTCCAGGCAAAGGCAGCAGGTAGGAGCACTGTAGTACAAACCGTAGTTTGTAATCACTGAGTACTAATCAGTGTGTACAAGGGCCACATGTACATATTGTAGGTTTGTATGCATGTTTGTTTGTAATGTATGTACATTCGGGGTTGATTATTTAGTTGGACTTTTGAGTGTACAGTGTTTCTCTGTGTTAAAATTAAATGTGTATAGCCGCTTTACCTCTGTACGTGTGCCCCTGCTGTAGTTCGACGAGCCGAGTCAAGGTCTTCGATCATTGCCCAACAACAACACCAAGTTCAATCCACTCAGCCTTTACCAGTTGGTGTTGTAAGTTGAACTCTGTGCTTAACCTTAACATACAGTGTGGCGGATTTGATGGGGTGGGTCAATGAGGTCTTTCCTATGCCTGCAGGGAGGTGGGACTACATCCCATGAAATGGTCATTCGATCCTTTGAAGTTCCCACTAAGTGTGACCACTGCACCTCTTTCATGCAAGGTCAGGTGCGCCAAGGAATGACTTGCAAAGGTGAGACGTGTGCAGTAGGATGCAGTGTTGGTGGTTCCACAGAGTGAATCCATGACATCATTGTACTCTGTAGTGTTGTCGTGTGTGTGTGTGTGTGTGTGTGTGTGTGTGTGTGCTGTACCTACTTCAAAGTTGCTGTTTTGTCTACACAGTGTGCCACTTCAGCTGTCATGTGGGGTGTGCTGAGAAGGCAGTGCAGATCTGTCCCCTGCCTCCTGGACAGATGAGGACACCGATGGGAATGGACATCCATCATGGAGTTGGGACGGCCTGTGAGGGCTGGATCAAGGTGCGCTGGTCCCTGATCAATTCCCTGTACATGATATGATCATGGCATGATGTATGTGATGCGTGGGTTATTTCAATGTAGTTCAATGACGTCACCTGAGCTACGTACGTATATGGTTGATATATCCCGGGTGAATCCTTTGATGTGTATTGAGGTTGTACATTATAAGGGTGCATTTTACATTGGTATCTGCCTTTGCATACATATACGTACATGTACATTCCGACCTTGTATGTGTTATTATAATGTATATCCAACTACTTATGTGTGATATACGTAATCATGACGTGATATTTTATGCTACATGGGTGATTTCAATGTAGATCTGAATTGTATGATTGATATACGTATCCCAGGTGATGGCTTTGATGTAAATTGAATTTGTATGTATCAGAGTGCATTTTACATATATAACTTTGTATGTATGTACATATGTACACACATACGTATGTACAAATGTGCATACTTGTATAATATAATATTGTTACGTATAGGTATGTACCGCATGTAACTGTATATGGTATTCAAAGCTTTGTATTACTTCTTACATACAGACGTATGCACTCGTATGTCTAGCTAACTGCCATATATTGTGTGACATCTGTAGATTCCCAAGCCGGGTGGGGTCAGAAAGGGCTGGCAAAGGCAATATGCTATTATCTGTGATTTCAAGATCTACTTCCATGACACTGTGGACAACAAGGTGTCACCTTCTGCCACTATGATATTTGACATGAGGCAAGTGTACTCATGTAGTTACATGTGTGTGTGTGTGTGTGTGTGTGTGTGTGTGTGTGTTGTGTGTGTGTGTTTGTGTGTGTGTGTGTGTGTGTGTGTGTGTGTGTGTGTGTGTGTGTGTGTGTGTGTGTGTGTGTGTACACGAACACACTACCATATCTCAGCCATCTCACAGTGTAGTGTGTCCAATGCACTAACTTGGACTAAAATATCAAATCTGTCGCTGTAGAGATGAAAACTTCGCTGTGTCACCAGTGACAAGAGAGGATGTGATTCATGCCAGCTCTAGACTCATCCCGTACATTTTCAAAGTGAGTCGATCAGACTGACATTTGCTATAACACAGATTCCTGTAGTATGCTTGTGTTTGTGATCGATCGAGCATCTTTTTTACAATAATTCATGACTGCATGTAACGTGTACTGTACATTCATACGTATTGTACAGGTGTCATGCAGCTCCAATAAATGTCCTTCTGTGGTGATGGATTTACTGATCCTCACTGAAAACAACGAAACAGAGCGAGACAAGTGGTTTGCTGTCATCGAGGAGTTACTGAAAGCGATCAAATCAAAGGAAATGGTAACGGTAAGGATTTTCATAAACCATTCAATACTTTCCATAACTATGTATGCGCCTATCTACTGACTTACATACGTATATGCATGTTTAATTATACGTATGTACTTATGTAGTACATGCATACAATATATGTATTATTATGTATTTTAATCTTCTGCACTAGCCTCCCATGGTGTCGCCCATCGAGATGTATGACAATACACAAATTGATGTTTTGAAGACCACTTCTGCTGCCGCCATTTTAGGTACATACGTATTCTGTGTATAGTGGAACTATTCGTGCAGATTGTCCAACTTTATTCATATCCTGATTGATTACAGACAATGAGAGGGTTCTCCTTGGTGCTGAAGACGGACTCTTCTTGTTGGAGATTGCCGATGATGGTGCTCACAGATTAGGGGATAAGAAAGTTGTCCAGATTGAAGTTGTGCCAGAAGAAGACGCTGTCATCTATTTGGGAGGTACGTACCTACATAAGTATTGCACGTAGTGATGTTGATGGCAAGTGTACAGGTAATGTTGAATACGTACTTCTGTCTGCTTTACAGGAAAACATCGCATGCCATCCCTGGTGTATTTGTCCCAGTTGGGTTCAACTGATCTAGAGAACAGTGTTGTTAGAATCCACGATGCTAAAAGTACACAATTTTCATTGATTTAGTGTCCAGATATACTAACATTCAAGTGTATCCCTTCCTTGTCAGGTGCTCAGTTCATGGCTTGTGGATCAGTTGCATCGTCTCATTGCATGTGCATCGCATTGAAGAGAAAAGTTGTTGTTTGTGAGATCACCAAGCTCATGGCCCGATACACACGATTAAAGGTTTGTTGCGCTCTGTTTTGCCTGTCCTGCATACATACCTATATGCATGTGCCATCATGCAACTACATCTGTATATACTTACTGTATGTACTGTATGTACTTTGTGTGTTTACTTTATGTACTGTGTACTGTATGTCCAGCATATTGCATATTATTCTGTTTCTATTGTACATGAATACTTTGTACGTACTGTATGTGTGTGTCCATGTCCAGGAGTATGAAGTCAAGTTCCAAGTCCAGTGCATGTCAGTGAAGAATGGGCGCTTGCTTCTCGGGTCGTTGTCTCAGTTCTATCTCTACAACCTGACAACCCTTGATCAGACACCTACAAGTACGTACACTCCTCAGCCTTTCAGTTGTTGATTTCTGTATGTACCAGCCTGTGCACTGTGCATGTGTGCACTTCGTTTAATTCCAACAATTGCGTAGGGTTGATAAATGCTGATGACCTTTCTCTGGGCTTCATTCGTTTGAATGAATTGGATGCTATCAATTGTATCGAGTTGAGTGGCACTAAAGAGTACCTCCTGTGCTTCCACTGTGAGTATGTGCATGTGTGTGTGTGTGTGTGTGTGTGTGTGTGTGTGTGTGTGTGTGTGTGTGTGTGTGTCTTTGTGTGTGCACATTTGTGTGCGTGCATGACAATTGGTATAACAATTAATGATTGCGATTTTGGAATGCTAGATCTTGCTGTGTATGTTGATGCTGAAGGAAAGAGATCTCGAAAGGAGGAACTGTTGTGGCACTCAACACCTCTAGCCATCAGTAAGTCCTCACACTCACTTCACTCTAGCATTCGCCTCATCGACTCCATCCCTCTTGATAGCCTACAGACCACCTCATCTCGTGGTGTACTGTGACAGTGGAGTGGAGATTTATGATGCCGATCAAGCCAAGTGGATCCAAACCATCCCTATCAGAAAGGTACTACTACACTGTAGAGCTGCGTTTTGTTGTTAAGTATGTGTATGTTCCAACTACAATTAATTCTTCCTTGAACATTTTTTTACCTTCAGCTGCATTCCATCTCTGAGAATGGCAGTTTAGTGATGACGTCTGACTCTCCACGTCTTCTCTACATGAAGCACATTTATGATGAACGTATGTGGTATCTGTGGTATTGAGGAGATTAGTGATCCCTAACTAACATTGGCCCTGTCTGTTCCTACACTAGATGAACTCACTCTTCCCGATCTTTCAAAGAGAAACAGGAAGAACCGTCGCCACTCATCTCAGCGAGGCAAGTCCTATCGACCAGAGATATCCCTACCTATGGATTTCAGTCACGTCAGTCACATTGGCCCTGGTGAACTCATGAGCTCGATTCACAATGATGGGGTGGGTGAAGCTGTGAGCTGTGTAGCACTCAAGTCTGTGATCTAACGTGACGACTGTCCTCTCTCCTCAGGGGTGGGAAAGTAAATTCTCCGTCCCTACCCGCCCCATATCGGGTAGCATGTCTGCGTACACACTGCGAGACAATCCAGATGACCCCTCTCCCGTACCAAATAAGAGAATAATTCTTCCAAGAATTCAATCTGTTGATCGCGTCAGTACAGAAATGAGTCCTGGTAAGTCTTCGAGGGTGTACAAGAATTCACTTTAAACATGTATCAGTGTTGTTATTTGCTTCCTTGTTGTTGCTTGTTTCCTTGTTATTGGCTTCCTTGTTGTGATTTGTTTCCTTTTGTTATTTGCTTCCTTGTTGTTTATAATTACAGACTCGTTTCCCAAGAGCAACAGTAGCACACCGGATGGTGACTCCTCGTGAGTCATGTAAACCCCTGTAGTACTCGCATACTCTATCATTGGTTCAATATTGTGTTGTCTTGCAGGGAGGCCTGATGACTTTTAAGGAATAAATGATCAACTCGAAATCATTCTTTGCACCCTGATCATTGATACATTTCTATTCGTACATGCATCATTGATACTATTTAACAATGTAATTCTTCTAACCCTTATTTTTTTGTAGAAAATTTTATGACATACTGTTTTTGTGTGTGTGTGTATAGTAGTAGAGTTTTAATTTAATGATTATTGTAATTATTAATTGTACATGAATATTATTAATGTGTATCCTATTGTGTTCCACATTAATGCACTAATCTACTGATCTTATTGAGTGGAATAGTAAACAATTTAACCTATATTATTATATTGCATGATACGTGAAGATTCAGCAGTCTGGCCATGGGCCTTCATGTATTATAATATACATAGCTATCATGCATGTACATACGTATGTACACAAGTGCAATTGATGTTTTCAGGGGATTTTAAGTTCATCCAAAAGTTATAATGATATAACATAAAAATAATATTACAAAGAAGGATGGGAAAACGACAATTAGAATAGTATGTTACTTTACACGAAATAAAGCTGAATCTAAGTTACAACAATAATTATATTACATACTAATACAATGCAAAACATCATCTGTATACCTGTGACGATCCAGTAATATATGTAAGTGTGTCATTGTAACTCCTTGAACCATTGGGCAATGTACTCCAGAGCAAACCATGCGTCTGTGGCCATGGTAACAACAGTCCCTCGTTCACCGCAGGACCAGACCAAGAGGAGGTGAAAGTGGTTTGGAAGTAGAATCATGAACCGGATGCGACCTAAGCCCACACAAAGAACAGTGCGTCAAGGAGGGGGTCATCTCAGCTGTTCAAATGAATGACAACACACACACACACACACACACACACACACACACACACACACACACACACACACACACACAAAGAGTGTAATATTGTTATTCACTTTACATTGGGTAGAAAGACTGCCTACAGTAAGACATGAGGTATAGTCTACTTTATTTCCTTGAAAATGTGTCAGACGGAGTAGGTCTGAATGAAACAAGGTACGTACATTGTCCACAACTCAGTGAAGGTAAGTTACGGAAGAATGTTGGGTGAACGAGGCATGCGGATACACGAATGCTGGATAAACCAGGTAAAACTGTGACCTTTACCTAGCATTAGTACAAGTATGTACATATTATTAGCAATGTGAAAACACCAAGGAATGATAGAACTGAGGAGTGTGAACTTTCAACATCATCTGAGCATCTCATCTCATCTCTTGTACAAGATCACTCACTCACATTGTGCTGTACAACACAGTGAGTCATTAGCATGAATGCATTGGCATACCGTCTTCTTGGTCCACAACATAGTCACTCAACACTTCCCTAGCCAGCCATTCTGCACGGTCCCAAGAAATGGGCAAGTTGAACTGCGACACAGCACCACCACTCTTAGTCCCCTTGGCAACCCTACATGTACAGAAGTGAGTAAATGCGATATACATATTTGCTATGTACGTGCCAACAATCAACAAGAAGAAATGGGCAGTAGTACGTACATCAAATACAAAAAAGAGTTACAAAGTTGATAGATTTGATTAGACATAACGAAAAGTAGCACTTCCAGCTTACCCGGAGTATTGATTGTCCGTGATTGACATCCAAACATTCTTGAACAACTCCTTCATTGCCATCTACATGGGAAACAATGTCATAAGTACTGTTAATAACTCTGGCATGGGTTGGCACAGGTCCACATTGCTATAGGTAGGCACAGGTCAAAACAGCCACAGGTAGACACAGCTGAAGGCTGCTACAGGACACAGGGAACACTGCCACAGGTAGGTATAGGGGATGGTGTTACAGGTAGGTACAGGTGAATACCGCTACAGATAGGTACATGTCAATACTGCTACACGTACGTAGTTACAGGTCAACACAGTCACAGGTCAACAAAGGTACAGTCAGGTACAGGTACAACAATTCATTTACAAGGAGATATGGAATGTTATGCCAAAGTAGTCCATCTGGGGGATAAACATAACATCGTCTATACTGATGAAATGGGATGTAACATGACTTGTTGAGAATGTTTACAATAATAATAAGTTCAATATCAATCAAAATGTGTCTGCACTGGAGACAGGGGATGTAACCAGACTTGTCAAAAATGTTCACAATATGTTTAATATCCCATAGATCCCCACAGGAAAGCAAACGATTGAACACATTTGAATACAGGAGAAGATACTTCATGTAGACAGACATAGGCGAATACACAGATAACCACCAACACAAAAAGTACGATATGGTATGTAGGTTCAGGTGAATATACCACAGGTTCGAGAAGAACAGATGAACACAAGTGAATAAAGACGAACACACTGGTACAGACAACAGTTACTGTGGAGAACGTACAGGTGAACACAAAAGAACATATGTTTACACAGACAGTATAATACAAATACATACGTACACTATATGGAGACAAGTGAATGAAGATTAACATAGAGGTGAACACAGTGGAAGATAGGTGAACATGTCTACATACATAGGTATACGGATGTACACAGAACAAAATTGATACAGGTAAACACAAATACAAGTGATTACAGGAGATATCCATCTTACCATTGTAAACGTTTCTGCTACTTGCAACTTTACAAAATAATCGGAAAACTCAATAGCTAAGGAATTCAAGCTAGCTGTGTACACTCTACCGTCAGATCCACAAAATGTAGCCCTGCAAGGATTCATCCAAGACAAATCTGAATTCAAGTCAGACATCATCAGTAATCACATAGTATGCTGTACCTGCACTGATAGGTATTACTACCTGCTAGCTACATACGCATATACTGTATACATGTACATAACGTACATATGTACATAACGTAAGTATATTTAACAGGATGGTTTTTAAAAGACTGCAATACTACCGTGTATATTAACCGCATACTTTATGTATTGGTAAAATACTAACAACCCACCTACAGGCACACCACATAAGGGTGTACATAGTACAAACCAGAAATATACAAATCAGTTACCACTCACTGTAGTAACCTACCGGCCATGCAAGGTAGTTGGCAAGGGTTGCTTTGGACAAAGGAGGATTTGAAATCCCTTTTCTCCTAAAAGGTACGATTGAATGTTTACAAAGTACATTTCTATCAACAACTCATCCTTCACAACAGAACCTTCTGAAGAGTTCAGTCTTGGGATGAACACATCGGGAATATCAATAAGTGGCTCTATTGCAGACACAAACTTCAGATTTAGTGAAAATATTTCACTGGGGATTTCAACTTGTTTCTCCTATAGCAAATAAAGAAAAAGTCAAAGTTGCCATAATTAATTGCCATTTCAAACTAGCAATTTACACCATTTACGGAGATATGTTTGAATTACAATTTCAATTTTGTCATTAATAGCAAGAAAGAGGCTTATTACTATGTATTTTACAATCTCAATGTAAACAAATACATATGTACATAATATGTATACACCTACGTATATACACAAATGTATTTGCCACTACTCATGAAAGAGATCAATCACTATATTAGGTCCTACGTATATTATAAACACAAAACAGATTCTCTCACTTCATAAGGAGAAAACTTGACAAAGCACTTTACTGTTAGTGTCATTTGAGCAGCAGAAAAATTACTCTGGTATTGTTGCATGTTAGAAGAATCAGAACTGTTGACAGATCTGGAGGACTGCATTGATGTTGAGGACATCCTGGAAAAGCGAATATACATTATGAAAACAGTATAAAATAATGACAAATGTGTCTGTGATAGTTTGTTGGTATAATGATGAGATAATAATTGCTATATATCCCAATTGCACTCAAAAATGGCTGAAAAATATTGTAGGCACGTACACACATACGGTGTGGGTAAAATACCACGACATTCCAACCAACCTAATATCTCTAGACAAGAATAGGACATTTTGTCCAACAGTTTCTATTGGCTCCACAGCCAACAACGTACCAGTGATCTCAGCTACAAGTTCAAAAGGCAAGTTACAGGAGCATCAATTGGATAAACACCACTAGCAGGTACACACGTACATGTGTGCCTTTACATTTTACACTGAAACAGTACATACTGTACACAATACTCATACTCACCTTCCACTATCTGTGATAAACTAACAGGAGATCCGCGACTATCCATATTTAACACCTGCATGAGCTGAAATAAATAGAGAGCATAGTACATGAAGAACTAACATGACAATACCAAGTATATACACTTGTGTGCCGTTCTTACACCTCTACAAAGTCATATTCACCTTTTGACTTGACAATGTATGCATCAGCATATGATAGAACCAAGCTCTATCGGATATATCTGTGGATGAATGATAGGATCTGTAACCCCGAAATCTACACATACTAACACACATACATATGTATATTGTCCTGGGGGTTATCTTGGGGGACAGGAGGTCTAGACTATGTATGTCTGTTTCTCTGACTACTTTCTTTTGACATGAAATACATTGCTTTTATTTAGTTTAAAGGCTATACAGTATTGGGTAATAGATTGTACAGTTTAGGTACACAGTATTAAAGGCTATTCCTTCATAGATTTTGCCATGGACAAATCCTACATACATACGAACATACATACTAAACAAGATACTCATACCGGGATCATTGTAGTTCTTTGCAATCTCCATCAAAACTGCATCCATGTCTGTGAGATACAGCAGAACAGGTTGAGTTGATACACCTTCCCATCAAGCAGGCTCAAGTACACACACATTTGCACAATGTCATACAACTCATGATCAAGTATACGTATGTACTGTATATACAGTACTTATGAATGTACATACGTATGTATGTACATGTACGTATGTATACTTATAATGCAGCATAAGAGGATAGAAGGAAATGTGTGTACACGGCCGGAATGTGGAAACACTTCCACTATTGTGAACATAAGAAGTTTACAAACATTGGTAGAATGCTGATGAATTAACATCTTTATATTTAGTACATCACAAACAAGACGATATTGAGACGAGCTATAGACAGATTATTTGGAAACAACTGTCTCCAACAATAACAATGTAAATGATGGTCAGTGCAGGCACTCAAAATGTGCTATGGAATACTGTATACAAGGGTGTGCTCCAAATAACAATGGCTACGATGTACATATAATAGATACAACAACGTGGGACTTTGTACGGCGACAACTTCGTACGTATGTGACATACTAACCTTGAAACTGCTGGCCCTTCCCCACTCTGACCATCACTGACTGACAGGTGAAGAGCAACTGGTTACCCATGCTCCAGTCCCCATCCAGACAAATGCTAGACAACTTGACAATCTTCAACAACATAGCTATAAGAAGCTAAGAAAACGAGAATCATTTCAACTAACTAACGGATACAATCATATACATATAACGTGTATGTAAGTACATAGCAAATGTACTACTTACACTGTTAAATAGTATATATTGTGTGTTTTGAATTCTCAAAACATCTATCTATAGCATCCTTAAAGGGATAGTGTGTATGTAATGCATGTATGTACATAGTACATACATGCATTACATATACATGTTGTACATAGTACATACATTGAATTCTTGTCAATCCACCATCTATGAATAGTATAGTTGGTACATTTCAGCACAGACCAAGACATACACATACAGTATGTATTTTGACAAAGTTGAGTGCACAGCAATGTGCTGAAGTATGCATACACATACTTGAGCACAGTTAGTTACACACAATTGCTCACGTCTTCTGGAATGCCAATTTCAGCAGCCTGTTGTATCACCATGAGGTGATAATCCAAATATGGGAGCTTTTTGGTCACATTTACTTGCTGAAGCATGGACATCAACAAATCAGAAGGAAGTGTGCTAACGAGAAACAGGTAGATAGTATGGATGAAGGGTACAATTGTGTGAGACTACTATAAAAATACAATGTCATATTGATTATAAATCAGGATGTTTCAAACAAGCCACCAATACGCAAAAACACAGTTACTATCGAAGTACATACAATATAAAGTTGAAGGCCACCTGACATTACATCCCAAGGTTTGCTAAATCAAAGACAGGCTATGAATAAATGTTGAAGCTGTAGCATGTATAAGTACAGTACGTACATAGTAAAACTGTGTAAACTCGTGATTAGTGGTTTACTGAAACAGGTGTGTTCACATTTGTGAAGTGTCCATATTGCAGACATGGGCACCTTTGATCCCCCTATGTAATATACGTATGCCACCAACCTTGACAATATACACAGTTACTCAGACTATGAGGGTTTCTTTGATGTATGAGACTTCAAATATTCCCTTAATACAACAAAGTGCTACTCTTACCTCTTTCTGGCCTTGTTCAGAGTCGACACGAAATTCAGACTACAAGGGATGAACCTCGGGTAAACAACTGAAATAGTGAGCAGTAACCTAAAATGAGAGAACACAACAATCAGAACTACATGCATTACTATATTCAATTCACAGACTGGCATACTTGGTTATTTGTACAGAGATATTGGAGTCATCGCTTGTTAGATAGAACCAGTAGAGGGTGCGGTACAATGAGGCTCCAACTTTAATACAAATTCCATGATCAATCATCCGTTGTAAGCGGGTCAAACACCTCATTACAACTCCTGTTACACCTTCAAAAAACACAAAGACAATCATATGTAAAATACACCATCCAAAATACATAAGTAATAATGGTATCCTGGTTGAGGGGTGGATCAAAGGAAAAACTGCACGTACATAAGCCATGTAGCACAGGTCAGTGATACAGTACAGGTCACCAGAAAGGTTTCATTGTTAGGATTAATTGATAAATTGTACATCGTTCATTCTACTAGGATACAACTATAACATTTAGTAGTGCTTACCTACTGATGGTCTTTTAATAGCCATACTACAATTGAACAGTTTCAGCTTTGCCACAGTCATATCTGTGCAATGTAGAGGAACACTGGAGTCAACTAGCGCACTGCCTGTACAAACCATAATATTGATAACAGATATGTAACTTGAAAACAAGTTTTGCATAGAATGTGAGTACAATGAACAGATTGAAATTGATAGCAACGATGACACTGTAAGGATCTCATGTGAAAGTAGGAAAAATAACAGATTAGAATCAATGCTACAGCGACTGGATTGAGTGATTCTCACCAATGGAGTCCAGCACAGTTGGAAAACAGAGTAAATTACTGTAGACCATGTTGAATGGGAGTAGCCAAGGCTTATGCAAAGAATAGGATTCATTCTAAAAAACAATGATTTCAACATGCACACAGTGAGACACACACTCAACATGCACACAGTGAGATGCACACTCAACATGCACACAGGGAGACGCACACTCAACATGCACACAGTGAGACGCACACTCAACATGCACACAGTGAGACGCACACTCAACATGCACACAGTGAGACGCACACTCAACATGCACACAGGGAGACACACACTCAACATGCACACAGGGAGACACACACTCAACATGCACACAATGAGACACACACTCAACTTACACACAGTGAGATGCACACTCAACATGCACACAGGGAGACACACACTCAACATGCACACAGGGAGACGCACACTCAACTTGCACACAGTGAGACGCACACTCAACATGCACACAGGGAGACGCACACTCAACATGCACACAGGGAAACGCACACTCAACATGCACACAGGGAGACGCACACTCAACATGCACACAATGAGACGCACACTCAACATGCACACAGTGAGATGCACACTCAACATGCACACAATGAGACATACACTCAACATGCACTGTAGTACAATAAACAGCACTGCAGGAAGCGATTCTCCACAAACCAAACTCAACATAATGTACAGACAAACCAGCAAATTATAAATCCACTCAAAAGCCAACAGACTTTCTTCCTGTTTGGACCCAGCATACAGGGCTAGGCCGATGAGGTTGCTACCAACCAGAATTCTTTGCTCCATTTCTGTCATCTCAGCACCTGACAATAGCTGAATACAGAAGGCAAGACACATCCGCATGAAGTCAGCATTTGCCGTAAAAGCAGATTAATTAACACGTGAAGTTAATGATTACTGTAACAATATTTACACTTTTGGTTAATACAAGGACGAGCACAGTTTTATAAACAGCACCTATGTACATAAAGTGAATACAATCATACCATGTATGTACAATAATTACTTACAAAGACTATTAGAGCTGACTGGAACAACACTATATCATGACATGTCAGTGAGTTCCTGTTCTGATAATAAAAGACCTGCATACACAGAAGACCATGTAACAAAGAAATGCAGGAGTGTTTGACAAGAGCTCCATCACTACATGCACTGTGATCACACTGTGAGTACTGACTTTGATGGAGGCTGCCCTTTTGACAAAGTTTTTGGATATCTACACAGAAGACAGGTTGGAGAATACAATTCACCACACAACCATAAATGATACATCAACAGTAGCTGTTCAACTACGCAAGGAACGTACTGTACTGTACACTTCAAGATCAGAAATACTCCAGCATTCAGAAATGCTATGTACATGTGCATAACAACTATGTATGCACGTAGATAAGTACCTTATCCATTACTCTGCCTCTACAGCATACAGTCGACAAGGGTAGATAATCCAGCATAGAGGAGATGATTTGCGAATAGTGTCGATCAGTAATCGGTGTCTGCTCTACAACAGGTAACTTCTGCAGGACATGGAGTGCATGTGTACAGATAACATCCATGCACATTGCAAAATGGATATTGTTGAAGTTTAGCTGGCTAATCAAGGACATACCAAAAGGTGACAAACTGATTCAAACGGGAAAGGATCGACTGCCGAAAGCGATGTCTGCTGCAAGCAAGCAGAGATCAGCAACATGTAGTGCTGGAAAACAAGAGAGCCATCATAGGTCAAGCAGCTGTAGAAGGTCATAATCGAGTCCCTCAGAAGTCCCTACATATGCATTGAGTGGTAACAGATTTTCAATGTATAAACAGAATGAAAATAACACATGTAAATACATACTGGATAAGCTAATTCGAGCTCTTCGAGGCACAGACAAAGAGTTCCTTCCACTTCAGAGATACCAGCATCTCTCACCTGCACAGATAACATTTCATAAAGTAGTCAAATGACCAACCAAATGCGCATCACTCATGGTGCACATCTGGTCCAACCTACTCAATGATATAACTACACACAAATTTTCCAAAGTACACCATATGCTCATATAATATAGAATGTAGTGGATCATGTTGTATGTACGAAGGTAGGTATGTTAGTGATAGCTGCTGAGATAGCCCTTAGGAAGAACTGGTTGCTCAAACCATGGAAGACACCGACATAATTGCAACATCACAGAAACGTTTATTTTCTTCATTTCAGGTACCAACATGGAAACAAAGGCGTTCAATATCGATTTTGTTTAGTGGTTGACGGAATGGAGTTGATATTAAAGTTTCATAGCAACTTGTTGTTTTTGACTAAGTTGCTCAAAACGTTGCTGTGTGTTGGCAAGGCTGAAGACTTACTTTCTCAATAGTTGACAGAAACAGAGTAACAACTTCATGAACAGACTTTGACAATGATTTCTAACAAATTGAAACATACACAAATAACCCATGTACACACGTATGCAATCAACAGTTGTCTTTCTAACCACAACATCATCTCTTGCAATCAATACTGAGGTCATTGTAACACATATCTAACAGGGATTGTTGTACACAATAAACAATGGATTAAAACCATGAAAAAATCATTGAGATCTAATTCAGAATATAAAAACCTGTTGAACAACACTGTAGCTTAGAGAATTCAGATGGCGTCCGAACAGGTTGCGAAGTGAATCTAAAAAATGTTCCATTCTTGAAAAAAGACTACAAATATGACTAGTAACCTTTGGTGATAGTAATGATGCAAAACACACCTTGCTCCATCGCTGACAAGGATATAACTCTGAACACACAGAAAGTACAATGAGAAATAAGTCAGCAATTGTAATACATATTCAAGAAATATTGAAGCAAATTAAATATCACCTCTTCAAGGAGACATAATATGCTAATCTTTTTCCATTCTTCATAAGCGTCATTGAATAGGCACTGGAAAAGTATCATAGAATATCACGTAAGAAATGATATTATTATCACATCTAATGTGGTATGGCTGATTCTTACAACAATTGAAATAAAACAGCACCATTGATACAAACATGGACAAATACACGTAATGCATTGCTGTGTATCGAGAAATTAGGCCAGTGCGATACTTGCCACAATTGTGAAACCTTTATCATGATATTAGCCATCAATGTACGATTATGAAGATAATCATGTAATATATATGTGATTATTAACTTCCTATAATGATAATGGTTTATGAGAAATGACTATCAGACCTCCAATAATTCCTGTTGGGAGTTCTCACTCATTGCGATGTGCTTGTTCACATGCGCTGTTGTGGTTGTGTGGGCATTGTACCAATAATCACTCAGTGACATTGTACAAAGTCTACATAAGTAATAAAAAGGAAAATATACTGATTGCAGTCTACACGTACGTATCATCATAGCTAACTACAGTGACATCTGTGTACTTACAGAGGGAATAGATGTACATGCAATATCTATTGGGAGCAATATGCAGACTTATTTGATACAGAGTAATCTAAAATCAAGACCAGGTGGGCTATGATGAGCAATAAAGCGACATCAATACTCTAAAAATCGGTGGAGATTAAGAACAAGGAGGAGGATGAGTTTGTACGTGTGTGCAGCCAATTCTTAAGGCGAATAACGTAAGAAATGCGCACGAGACGCGATGCTTGTTACAAGCGAACAATGATACAAATTATATCTGTCCGACCATGTAGCAGAAAACATGAAATGTTATGTGTAATATTGTGAATTCGAAGGATAGGAGTACGTAAACTTGAAAGATGGAAATAACGGCAAACTGAGTGTAACTATAAACACCTCACATTGTGGAGGGGAAATTGGTCCCAATCAGAGACGTCCACACGAATTACAAGCAATTCAGCGATATAGACAACCAAACACTCCAGGAGAGCGGTGTACAGCAACACTACTGGACGAGGAAGAGGCCCACTACACACGTCACATGTTCATCACGCGTGCGTACTGATAAGCCGTAGATAGGACTACGTACTCAAGGACTACTCAAGGACGGATCGGTTGCCAAATACCCCGATTCCATTGTTTTCGCATCCAATGAGTGTAAGCTTTAATTTCCTCTTTTTCTTTATCACTATTAGTATGTAGTTTATTTCATTTTACGTAATCTATAGCATACATTTATTAGTTTACGTTGTATCATGCTTATTATCATGATGTATAATTAATGTAATAATTATTATTCACTACTCAAGGACCTCTGATAAAGCACCAATGATGGGATTTGTAAACCATACATGGTGCAGTTTGAAATATTATTCTAAATACATACGAACATCGTGATTTTTGTTGTGTGGTTGGTGCTATTTGATCGAAGTGTACAGTATATTATTGCTAACTATAATCCATTCCAAGTTAATTTTGTTCATGCAGTCAGATTCTACATACACCAATATTACAATTAAAGTATTGTGATAATTATTATGACAAGTACAGCGCATAGTTCACGTATAAATCAGCCAGCTTCAATTGTGATGTATGTAGGTCTATGGTTAACAGTACTACCTGCAAAGGATCCTAAGGTTCCTTGGAGCCATCCATGGCCACTCATTTTGGAGTAAGTTTGTACATGACCACTCCATGAGGGGGTACAGAGCCGGACACTTTCCCTGACATCACTCCGGCATCCTTGTGGAGCCACAGGTCACGTGCCGAGGCCTGCTGAGATTGGAGACCAACAGTCTTGAAGTCTGTGGTGATGGTTGAAGTGTTGCTATCATCTAGGTTCAGCAAAATGACGGCAACCGAGCCTCCAGAAAGGGGACCAGCCCACACTTGTTCCTTGGAGTCACTGCTGTTCCACACCATGTGACCTTGAACACCTTTCGAGAGGCAAAAGAAGTACTCAAACAAGTAGGGACAACTGATGAGCTGAATTAGACACGTTATTGGTTATTGTTTGGTACTGTAATGGGAAATTCTATCTGTGGAAGGAGGGGGAAAGGAATGCCCCCTACCCTTGAAATATTCAAAAAATAGATTAATTAAACATGCACACACACACACACACACACACACACACACACACACACACACACACACACACATACACACATGTACGTATATGCACACATGCACACACGCAAACACACACGCATGTATGCACATGCACACACGCACACACACACGCACATGTACACACACACACATGTACACACACACGCACACACACACACACATGTACACACACACACACACACACACACACACACACACACACACACACACACACACACACACATGTATACACACACATGTACACACATGTACACACACACACACACACACACACACACACACACACACTCACACGCACACACATGCGCGCACACACGCACACACACACACACACAAACACACACACACACACACACACACACACACACACACACACACACACACACACACACACTGAAATTGTACACAGGCAGCAGCTGTATACATCTCCAAATGAAACTCTGGATCATAATAGTGAATGTATTGTGAATTAACAATTGTCATGATTTTGTGTGAAACATACCCAAAGAATCTTGATTAACTGCAATCACTTCAGAGTTACTCAATATTTCCAGTGTATCATTGGACATTGATGACATATCGCAGCCAATCAACAGAGGAGCCTTAGCCAAACACCAGAGACTGAAGTGTGTCATGTACTCTGTTTTTGACATTCCTCCGTTCCCGATCTCCAGCATGTCCGGGTCATTCCATCCACCCGGAGCAGAATAATTCCACCACTTGTCGTTTGCAAGAATCCTACCTACAAAGTACAACATAACAAACGACTCAAAGAAGACCCCTCACTTAAACACAAAGATCCACAATAGATACATTTACACATACTGCACACAAGTAGGTCCTTACTAATCATGCTCTTCCAGTTGTCCTTAATGTCCCCTGTTGTCCTCCAGCTGTTACCAACAGCAGGTGCCCATGTGGCAGGGTCCTCCACACCCCACTCACACAAGGAATACAAGATCGGCCGGCCAGTTTTATTCAAAGCATCCCGCATTTTGGGATAGCGAATTTTGACATCAATACCTTAAAGGTTGAAGTAAAAACATTCAATCAATTCCAAATCTTGAGTTGTGTAAACAGGAAAGCATCAAGAAAAGCATGTCCATATCACGATAACCAAAATGCTAATACCAGAGTTACAATCCATGTAATCAGGTGTCCTTGATTTCTTTGTATAGGAACACTGGTATAGGAACACCTGTATAACTGGAAGCACTGGTACAGCAGCTGGGGTACAGGAGTAGTGGTATAGGAACACTGGTTTGAACCCAACTGAATATGTAAGTAAAGACTACACACATCACCACAAACAAGTGATCTACGTATTTCGTAAACCTTCATACATGTATGCATAATCTATTCAACTCACTAAGAGCAACACTCACACACCTTCATTATGGCAATTATCATACTTGAGATAATCAACCTGCCAAGAAGCATATGTCTCTGCATCGTTGGTTTCATACCCAAGAGAACCTGGACGACCTGTAACAGGACATGATACAGACATACATAATGATTGATTTGGCATTCAGCAAAGTACATATATGATGCTATGAAACTTAGATCTGCATTGTTGTCACCTCCTGTTTAGTTGCTATTAATGTATATTTACAATTTACCATTTGATAATTCACCATAATGTACGTAAGACAACAAAGTGAATATTAGGCTGATGTAAATTATTGCATCTACTTCTATTATAAGATGGTTATAATGATAAAGAGTTAAGCGTTATTGTGAAAACGCTTCCTCCCTCATTTACTTTTAGAAAAAATGCATATTATGTTAACGTTTTCAACTCAAAGGCTATAGACTGGACCAGTTTGTATATCAGCCATGAACACACGCACCTTGACAAGTTTCCGACCCAGCAGAACTGTAGAGGCCAAACTTCAACCCCTTACTGTGGATGTACTGGATGAGGTCAGTCATGTTAGGGAAGGTGGTAGGATCGGATTGGATGGTACCGTTGGAACTGCGGCTCTTCTGCCAGCAATCATCGATATTGATATACTGATAGCCAACTTTATTCAGACCACTAGATACCTGTACATATGTCAAGCAGAGCAAAGCAATACATATTAACAGGTAATCCTGTATACATTCCATTATGTGTCATACAAGTATAATACGCAGTTCATACGAATGAATGTACATGTAAAAGATAAAACTAGGTAATTCCCACCACTTGTGAACAACCAGCACATGGGAAACAAGTGGGTGACTTCACTGTCAGGTAAGTTGCAGCCAAAGGGCATCATTACCAGGTGAACACTGTAATCGCAAAAGTAGTAGTAAATAGCTTCGTATTTCGAAGCAGGAAAGGGTTTATTCTCAAATTAAAGGAATATTACCGCGATCGGAATCACTCCACGTCTACTTCACCTTAGTATACCAGCCAACTCACTTGTCCTCATACAACCAACTCACGATTGCCCTTATCCAAGCAAACCACAAGAAGTGGTTACTCACCATAGCATCAGCAGCACCACGGATCACGCTGTCATTCACTCCACAGTGGAAGTGGTTCCAGGAATTCCAACCCATTTGCGGGGTCCTAGCTAACCCATTATTCAACGATTGAGTGCCGCTTAGCACTGAGAAGGCCAAGAAAACAAGGAAACTATCCATGACCTATACCGTACGTACGTAGTCACGTTCCCACTAATGTCGTTTTCAGACCACTCCCTCTCTCGTGAGATATCTGGCGCGTTCCAATCACATGACATGCATACAATTATAACTTTAATTTAGAAGTTATTATAACATTATCACACCTATAATGATTATTGTGGCAACAAGTACAGCACAAGATTCATGTATGCATGTATAATCAGCCAGCTTCAGTTATATGTACGTAGGTCTATGGTTAGCAGTACTACCTGCAAAGGACCTTAAGGTTCCTTTGAGCCATCCATGGCCACTCATTTAGGAGTAAGTTTGTACATGACCACTCCATGAGGTGGTACAGAGCCGGACACTTTCCCTGACATCACTCCGGCATCCTTGTGGAGCCACAGGTCACGTGCCGAGGCCTGCTGGGATTGGAGACCAACAGTCTTGAAGTCCGTGGTGATGGTTGAAGTGTTGCTATCATCTAGGTTCAGCAAAATGACGGCAACCGAGCCTCCAGAAAGGGGACCAGCCCACACTTGTTCCTTGGAGTCACTGCTGTTCCACACCATGTGACCTTGAACACCTTTCGAGAGGCAAAAGAAGTACTCAAACAAGTAGGGACAACTGATGAGCTAGATACAACACACACAGGTTTTTGCTCGGTAAGGGGAAATTCTATCTGTGGAAGGAGGGGGAAGGGAATGCCTCCCCCCATCTTGAAGGTTTTGCCAAAATTGACTTATTAAAGATGCACACACACATACACACATGTAGTGCTAGGCAGTATCAAAAATTATCTGTTTTAGTATATTGCCAACATCATACGGCGGTATTACGGTATACCGAGTCTTAAGGTTATAGTTGGGTATTGAAATAACTGAATCCTTGATTTAATAATAATGAAATAAATAAACATAAATAAATAAATAAATAATCCACTACTTTGTCGTCCTAGTTAACTCCGAGCGCAAAGTACTTCCAAATATCAGATTTAGTATTCTTCTTATCGATGAGATTAAGTTCATTGCTCGGATCACCCGTAACGCCCGTTCGCTGATCAACATTTAAACTTGCAGCCGACGATGTCGCCATTTTAACAACATTCTCTCATTCCGTCTAACAATGTATTACTCCACCCATGCACACTTTTCGTGCTCGTAATCATGGCTGTCGCAGTGATAGTTTCGAAGGATTCAGAACACATCATTTAAGAACGAAATTTGATATCCCAGGAATATATTACTTAAAATACCGGTGAAACCTTAGAGAATACCGTGATATCATGATATCTTGGTATAGAAAAAAGTTAGCCGGTATCAAAACCGTGCACAAATAATACCGCGGTATTACTATATATTCGGTATACCGCCCAGCGCTACACACATGTATATTATACACACATAGCCAACACACAAACACACACATGCACACAACAACACACACAAGCACACCACATACACACACAAACACAAGCACATACACGCACGCATGCACGCACACACACTGAAATTGTACACAGGCAGCAGCTGTATAATCCTCCAAACATACATCTTCTAATGAAACTCCGGATCATAGTAATGTATTGTGAATTAACAAGTGTTATGATGTGTGAAACATACCTAAAGAATCTTGATTAACTGCAATCACTTCGGAGTTACTCAATATTTCCAGTGTATCATTGGACATTGATGACATATCGCAGCCAATCAACAGAGGAGCCTTAGCCAAACACCAGAGACTGAAGTGTGTCATGTACTCTGTTTTTGACATTCCTCCGTTCCCGATCTCCAGCATGTCCGGGTCATTCCATCCACCCGGAGCAGAATAATTCCACCACTTGTCGTTTGCAAGAATCCTACCTACAAAGTACAACATAACAAACGACTCAAAGAAGACCCCTCACTTAAACACGCAGATCCACAATAGATACATTTACACATACTGCACACAGGTAGGTACATGTCCTTACTAATCATGCTCTTCCAGTTGTCCTGAATGTCCCCTGTTGTCCTCCAGCTGTTACCAACAGCAGGTGCCCATGTAGCAGGGTCCTCCGCACCCCCGTCACACAAGGAATACAAGATTGGCCGGCCAGTTTTATTCAAAGCATCCTGCATTTTGTGATAGCGAATTTTGACATCAATACCTTAAAGGTTGAAGTAAAAACATGAAATAAATATAAATTCCAAATCTTGAGTTGTGCAAACAGGAAAGCATCAAGAAAGGTGTGTCCATATCATGATAACCAAAATGTTAAGACCAGAGTTAAAATGTAATCAGGTGTCCTTGATTTCTTGGTATAGGCCGGAACACTGGTATAGGAACACTGGTATAGGAACACTGGTATAGCTGGAAGGACTGGTACAGCAGCTGGGGTACAGGAGTAGTGGTATAGGAACAGTGGTGAACATGTAAGTAAAGACCACACTCATCACTACAACTAAGGGATCTATTTTCCCAGACTTGCAGGGTTGGATTAATCCTTCATACACATAATGCATAATCTATTCAACTCACTAAAAGTAACATTCACACACCTTCACCATAGCAATTATCATACTTTAGATAATCAACCTGCCAAGAAGCATACGTCTCTGCATCGTTGGTTTCATACCCAAGAGAACCTGGACGACCTGTAACAGGACACGATACAAACATACATAATGTACATAAGACAACAAAGTGAATATTAGGCCTGCATGTGTGAAAATTGCAATAATACGCAATAATATCATCATCCACTTCTATTATAATAGTGATAATGATAAAGAGTTTAGCGTTATTGTAAAAATGCTTCCTCCTTCATTTACTTTTAGAAAAAATGCACATGTTAACGTTTTTAGCTCAAAGGCTATAGACTGGACCAATTTGTATAATGGTTAACACATATATACGTACATACCTTTGTTAGTTTATTAGTCTAGTTCATCTAATTTCATGCATCAAGCTAAGTATAATGTTTCGATCATATGATTATTGTGATAATAGTGATAAAATGCCTATTATTGGATGTAGGTTTGAGAATTATGCCACAAATGTATTGAATACATTATAACAACTTTCAACCTTTGAATATTACTGAGTGGATAAACGATATATACGTACAGTATAGTCCAAATTGAAATACAGTGAATACTTGTTAATCTGCTACAATGTGTTTTCAAAGAATATGGTGGATTAATGAGTTTGGCGGATTAACAGGATATTATCGGTACTGGTACATTATATGGGGGAGAACCACATTATTATTGCCATGTTGAATACATAGTAAATTAAATAATCATGTGGTAGCTATAAGTGGCAATTAACAGTGTGATATAAAAAATAACCTCGGACACGGGGTTTTAAACCAAACATACATAAGAGTTCTCAGAGTATGTAAGGTGGATGACCCGGCAAGGTAGTGTTGGTCATTTAAATTACGTAAGTAGCCAGGGTTTGGAACCCCGACAAGAAAAGATGTGGTAGCTGCATGAAATAGCAGCTTTTGAGGCAGCGAGCAAGGTGTCTCTCCTAGAGGCACGAGAGCTGGAGGGGGCGATAGTCTTGAGAGATGTGTAAGCATCACTGGTGTAATGGCCCAAACAGCCAATCTCAATGGTTGTGTAGCGGACTGAGTACCCACTGTTGGTTAAGTCTGATATTAGTAGCTGGTAGGATGTCTTATTCTGTTTTCTGGCTTTTGCACTTGTTATGCTGGCAACTGAGTTCCACGGGATGGTCAGCTCAAGCAAAATGACTGATTTTCCCTTGTGGAGAACTATGTCGGGTCTGGCTGTTGTAGTGCTGAGCTCAACAGGAATAGTTGCTGGTGGTGACTCACAGGCATGTGGTTAGGGATGTCGGTGAAGACAGCAGCAGTTGGGTTGTGTCTCTTGATAAAAGGAAGTAGCTTCATCAGTACCTGATCGTGGCGCCAGGTGTACCGGCCATCTGCTAGGGAGGAAGGGCAACTATTAAGTACATGGTGAGCAGTACATGTACTAGATTCACATAGAGGGCACTTCTTCGACAGAGTGAACCCCCATCTAGCCAGGGTGCTGGGAGATGGTAAACCCTCTGTGCTAGTACGGAGTACAAATGACAGTTGCCCAGCAGGCATGCCAGTTAGTAGACGCAACCATAGGTGGTCCTCTTTGCCCAATGACAGAACATCAGCTAGGCGATTTTGGACTGTTAGCGTGCTAAGGTGGGACTCCCAGTCTTGAGCATATCTTCCGCTGATAACATTCTTACAGGCTGAGAGGATGCGTTTTGGTTTTGGAGCTACGTTGTCCTTGCGGTAGTTATCCAATACTCCCTGAAAGTCCCTCCAGGTTGCTGGGTCAATGTGGGATGATCTCATAAATTGAAGCGAGTTGAAAACTGGCAAGCAGTCAAGGACTTGGGGGTCTATAGATCGATGGACAGCTGAGGTCAGAGCTAGTTTGGCTTCCTCTATAGGCACTGTGGAAGGAACCTGAGGTTTAGGCTTCCAGGGTGGAACAGTGCAGAGAGTGTGGTACAAGGTGGAAGATGGAGCCATTTCTTGAGCATCTTGGTCATTTTTTTTTGAATATTGATGATGTTACATTCTGAGATGTCGTTCACCATGAGGAAGAAATGTAATAATGGAAGCGTAACATAGTTGAGCATCCAAACCTTGTACTCCCCTCTGACCATGCACTCGTCTAGAGCCCTGAGCTGGGGTAGAAGGAGTTCACCAAGCCGTCTGGAGGCCAGCCGGCCGGTAGCCCTAGGGCAGTGGGAGATGGTTTTCCCCAGGAATTTTGTTTGATGGTGTTGGATGTTGTTGGTTTGGCTAGATGACAGGGCAAAGGTTGTTTTTGGATTATTGCGCTTCCCGTCGAAGGCAAATGAGATGCATTTAGAAGGTTTTAGATGGAGATTGAGGGATTGGCAACGGTTATCAATCTTGGTTAGAGCTTCTTGATGTTCTTCCTTGCTGGAGGAGATCATTGTTAAGTCATCACAGTAGGCCTTACAGTGGTGTGGAGCTGTCTTGTAAATTTTTTGTTCCTTCATTTTTTCACGGATCGTCGGAACTTTAGGAGTAGGGGGGATGGTGGCAATAGGGAGGTAGCGCTTGGAGTTGCCAGTGGCAAGGTGCCATCTCACAGAGTGGAGGTCAATAAGTTCACTACTCTAATCTGGATACATGATCGAGGTTAGACCAGAGAGGGCGTAGCTGACTACTGAGCAGCGGTACCAACCGGGGGCTTCATCAGATGATGGCTCGTCCCATTCTACGTAGATGTGGGCCCCCACGGGGGGAGGCCAGCTGATGATGGAACAGGGAGGTGGAGTGAATAACCAGAAGTTTGGTTTGAATTAGCTAGAGTGATGACTGGGTTGAAGGCGATCAAAAAAATGAGTGGAGATAGGGTGTCCCCTTGGAAAACTCCTCGCTGTATCCGAAACTGCTGGGTGGACCATTCTGCACAGGATACAAATGCTGCCAACTGAGAGTAAGAGTGGTTAATGTACTCTATCACCTGGGAAGGAACTTTGATGTGGTTCAGCATGGCATTAATCAGCCCATGAGGAATAGAGCCAAATGCGTTACTGACATCCAAAAATGTCATGTATAGCGGCAATTCATACTCTCTGGCATTTGACAAAATCGCTGATGTGGTGAAGATGTGTTCAATCACTCCAGGGATCCCTGACAGAAATCCTTTCTGTACACTGGGGTCGATGATGGAATTTGCCAAGAGAAACTTCTCTAGACGACTGGCCATGATCCTATTGAACAATTTTCCCACAGTGGAAGTCAAGGCAATAGGTCTGAAAGAGCTGGGGTCAGTGGCTGGGCCAGACTTGTGTACCAGAATAATCTTTCCCATGCACCATGAGGAAGGGCAAGTGTGGGACTCAAGGAGTATTCTTGAAAAAAGCGTAGCGAGAAAATGATGGCATCCTGGAAGATGTGTCAGGTGGTAATATGAAATGCCGTTGCATCCGGGAGAGGATTTTGAGGAGCATTTCTTAAGTGCTAGTTTGATCAGCCTTGGAGTAATAGGGGACATGTCAAACATAGAGACGATAGTTGGCTGTGGCATTGCAGATCCCACCCAGTCAGGTAAACCAGAGAAGGAGGGCTGTGGATCGCTAAAGGACTTCTCGAAGTAGCTCAGGGCACAGTCAGGAGAGAACTGAGGTAGGACACTTTCTTTACTCCTAATCGCTTGTCGAGCATACTCGTAAGGATTTTGCCGATTTTTTTTCTCCTGCTAGGCAAGGGAGCGCTTGAGTGTGCTGGCCGGGGCAGCGTGGGCGGCCTTGTTGTGTGCCCTGACCGCGTTGAGAAAGGCTTGCGGATTGCTCCGAAACGATCCTCGAAGTTGGTTCTTGGTCAGTGCCAGTCTTTCAACAGTCCTTTGGATGGGCAAAGACCGGTGTGGGCCACGGGGATTGATTGTTGGTCTTTTTTTGGTCAAAAGGTTCCATTTGGAGAGGTGCGACACTACGGTCGTGACAAAGGATTCTTCAGCTGTAGTAGTAGACACGATTCGCTCAGCTAATTGGCTGTGGATAATGGATAAGTCACTGACAATATCATCGTTGACTAATCTCCAGTCGATAGGGCAATGATCATCTTGAGGAAAAACAGCGGTTCCTGATTCGGGTAAGGGGTTACCTGCTGCAATTTTGAATCAAGTTGTCCAAAAAAATAATCCAATCCAATCAATTTGAAGGTTACTCGAATGTATAATTCTTATCTGAGGTACTTGCTATACAATAGCACCTTAAAGGTAGTAGTTGACAGAGTGTACATGAACCAAATGGAGTGTATGTGCTAACAAAGGGGCATACTAGACAAGTGTTTCACTGTGAATGCCAACTGAACCGAGATTGTTTACTACAAACGTACAACAGTGGGACAATACTCTGGAATATTCACTGTGAGCAGACTGCAGTAAGTCCCAAATACTACACAAACAACTCAAATGAAGATTAATTAAGTATATAATCCACTACATACGATGCTGGAGATTGTGTTCATATTTTTGTCATTTTAAGCATTCGATCCGTCCCAATAAGAAAAAAACTATATGCAATTAAAATAATGATTCGAATTTCTTGCGATAATATTATTTGCATAATGATTAGGGGAAGCTGCATGATTAGATGCGAGGTGTGATGTTGGGCTTATCACACCATAGGGTGGGGTATTCAACTAGCTATGCATATCAGCCATGAACACACACACCTGCACAAGTTTCCGACCCAGCAGAGCTGTAGAGGCCAAACTTCAACCCCTTACTGTGGATGTACTGGATGAGGTCAGTCATGTTAGGGAAGGTGGTAGGATCGGATTGGATGGTACCGTTGGAACTGCGGCTCTTCTGCCAGCAATCATCGATATTGATATACTGATAGCCAACTTTATTCAGGCCACTAGATACCTGTACATATGTCAAGCAGAGCAAAGCAATACATATTAACAGGTAATCCTGTATACATTCCACTATGCGTCACACAAGTATATACGCAGTTCATACAGTTTTTAGCTAGCATGGGATGAATGTACATGTAAAAGATAAAACTAGGTAATTCCTACCACGTGTGAACAACCAGCACATGGGAAACAAGTGGGTGACTTCACTGTCAGGTAAGTTGCAGCCAATGGGTACCATTTCCAGGTGAACACTGTAATCGCAAAAATAACAGTAAATAGCTTCGTATTTTGAAGCAGGAAAGGGTTTATTCCCAAATTAAAGGAATATTACCGCGATCGGAATTACTCCACGTCCACTTCACCTTAGTATACCAGCCAACTCACTTGTCCTCATACAACCAACTCACGATTGCCCATATCCAAGCAAACCACACGAAGAGGTTACTCACCATAGCATCAGCAGCATCACGGATCACGCTGTCATTCACTCCACAGTGGAAGTGGTTCCAGGAATTCCAACCCATTTGCGGGGTCCTAGCTAACCCATTATTCAACGATTGAGTGCCGCTTAGCACTGAGAAGGCCAAGAAAACAAGGAAACTATTCATGACTTATACTGTACGTACGTATATATACGTAGTCACGCTCCCAACATAGATACTCTATACTATGCTCCCAATAACATTATCAGACCACTCCCTCTCTCGTGAGATATCTGGCGCGTTCCAATCACATGCATACAATTATAACTTTAATTTAGAAAGTATTATAATCGACCTCCCTTAGAAGCCCCTAAATATATATATATATATATATATTAAGTCATATATAATATATATAATATTATAATATTATATATATTATATAATTATATTAAGTTTGGTGATGCCTTTTCAATGAATACACAGTAATTATTAAACAAATTAAACGGAAAATAAACACATGAATACATATTGGATATTCCGAGCTATTGGAGATGGCGACAGTGCTCCTCCAAGCTTTGTTTATGTGGTCAAATTTCACGTTATTATAACATTATCACACCTATAATGATTATTGTGGCAACAAGTACAGCACAAGATTCATGTATGCATGCATATAATCAGCCAGCTTCAGTTATATGTACGTAGGTCTATGGTTAGCAGTACTACCTGCAAAGGACCTTAAGGTTCCTTTGAGCCATCTATGGCCACTCATTTTGGAGTAAGTTTGTACATGACCACTCCATGAGGGGGTACAGAGCCGGACACTTTCTCTGACATCACTCCGGCATCCTTGTGGAGCCACAGGTCACGTGCCGAGGCCTGCTGGGATTGGAGACCAACAGTCTTGAAGTCTGTGGTGATGGTTGAAGTGTTGGTGTCGTCTAGGTTCAGCAGAATGACAGCAACGGAGCCTCCAGAAAGGGGACCGGCCCACACTTGTTCCTTGGAGTCACTGCTGCTCCACACCATGTGACCTTGAACACCTTTCGAGAGACAAAAGAAGTACTCAAACAAGTAGGGAAAGCTGATGAACTAGATTATACACACAGGTTTTTGCTTGGTAAAGCAAATTGCTATCTGTGGATCCTTCCACAGATAGAAATTTGGAAATGCCCACCCACCCCCTCCTTAAAATAACACCCAAAATTGACTTATTAACATACATACCCACAACCAACACAGACGAACACACACACAAGTACTCAAACAAGTAGGGACAACTGATGAGCTAGATTAGACACGGGCACACAGGTTTTTGCTTGGCAAAATGAATTTCTATCTGTAGAAGGAGGGGGGAGGCAATGACCCCCCCCTTGAAGCATTTGCTGCAATTGACTTATTAAACATGCACACACACATACACACATAGCCAACACACAAACACACACACACGCACACACACAACAACACACACAAGCACACCACATATACACACAAACACAAACACATACATGCACGCATGGACGCACACACACTGAAATTGTACACAGGCAGCAGCTGTATAATCCTCCAAATATACATCTTCTAATGAAATTCCGGATCATAGTAATGTATTGTGAATTAACAAGTGTTATGACGTGTGAAACATACCTAAAGAATCTTGATTAACTGCAATCACTTCAGAGTTACTCAATATTTCCAGTGTATCATTGGACATTGATGACATATCGCAGCCAATCAACAGAGGCGCCTTAGCCAAACACCAGAGACTGAAGTGTGTCATGTACTCTGTTTTTGACATTCCTCCGTTCCCGATCTCCAGCATGTCCGGGTCATTCCATCCACCAGGACCAGTATAATTCCACCACTTGTCGTTTGTAAGAATCCTACCTACAAAGTACAACATAACAAACGACTCAAAGAAGACCCCTCACTTAAACACAAAGATCCACAGTAGATACATTTACACATACTGCACACAGGTAGGTACATGTCCTTACTAATCATGCTCTTCCAGTTGTCCTGAATGTCCCCTGTTGTCCTCCAGCTGTTACCAACAGCAGGTGCCCATGTAGCAGGGTCCTCCACACCCCACTCACACAAGGAATACAAGATCGGCCGGCCAGTTTTATTCAAAGCATCACGCATTATGGGATAGCGAATTTTGACATCAATACCTTGAAATTTGGAAGAAAAACATTCAATCAATTCCAAATCCTGAGTTGTGCAAACAGGAAAGCATCAAGAAAAGTGTGTCCATATCACGATAACCAAAATGCTAAGACCAAAGTTAAAATGCATGTAATCAGGTGTCCTTGATTTCTTAATGTAGGGAAACTGGTATAGGAACACCTGTATAACTGGAAGCACTGGTACAGCAGCTGGGGTACAGGAGTACTGGTATAGGAACAGTGGTTTGAACCAAAATGAACATGTAATCAACGATCACACTTATCACAAGAACTAAGGGATCTTTTTTTTCCAGATTTGCAGGCTTGGATCAATCCTTCATACACATAATGCATAATCTATTCAACTCACTAAAAGTAACATTCACACACCTTCACCATTGCAATTATCATACTTTAGATAATCAACCTGCCAAGAAGCATATGTCTCTGCATCGTTGGTTTCATACCCAAGAGAACCTGGACGACCTGTAACAGGACACGATACAAACATAAATAATGTACGCAAGACAACAAAGTGAATATTAGGCCTGCATGTGTGAAAATAGCAATTATACGCAATAATATCATCATCCACTTCTATTATAATAGTTATAATGATAAAGAGTAGAGTGTTATTGTGAAAACTCTAGCTTCCACTCTTGTTTACTTATGGAAAAATGGCATATGTTAACGTTTTTAGCTTAGACTATAGACTGGACCAAATTGTATATTGCTTATACACATACGTATGTACCTTTGTTAGTTTGATAGTCTTTTCCATCTAATTTCATCATGCATCAAATTAAGTATAATGTTTCGATCATATGATCATCGTGATAAAATGCCTATTATTGGGATGTAGGTTTGAGAATTATGCCACAAATGTATTGAATACATTAAACAACTTTCAACCTTTGAATATTACTGAGTGGATAAACAAGATATACGTACAGTATAGTCCAAATTGAAATACAGTGAATACTCGTTAATCTGCTGCAATTCATTTTCAAAGAATATGGTGGATTAACAAGTTTGACGGATTAACAGGATATTTATCGGTACTGGTACATTATATTAGTACTGGGAAATTGTGGCAGATTGAAAGGTTTGGTGGATTAACGTGAATTCACTGTAGCTCACCAATCAATTTGAAGGCTACTCAAATCTATAATTCTTATCAGAGGTACTTGCTATACAATAGCACCTTAAAGGTAGTAGTTGACAGAGTGTACATGAACCAAATGGAGTGTATGTGCTAACAAAGGGGCATACTAGATAAGTGTTTCACTGTGAATGCCAACTGAACCGAGATTGTTTACTACAAACGTACAACAGTGGGACAATACTCTGGAATATTCACTGTGAGCAAAGACTGCAAGAAGTCCCAAATACTACACAAACAACCCAAATGAAGATTATTTAAGTATATAATCCACTACATATGATGCTGGAGATTGTGTTCATATTTTTGTTATTTTAAGCATTCGATCTGTCCCTATATGCAATTGAAATAATGATTCAAATTTCCTACAATATAAGCATAATGATTAGGGGAAGCTGTATGATTAGATGCAAGGTGTGATGTTGGGCTTATCACACCATAGGACGGGGTATTCAACTAGCTATGCATTTCAGCCATGAACACACACTTTAAGGTGCTATTGTGCCATGTGACTTACTGCACCTGCACAAGTTCTCAACCCAGCAGAGCTGTAGAGGCCAAACTTCAACCCCTTACTGTGGATGTACTGGATGAGGTCAGTCATGTTAGGGAAGGTGGTAGGATCGGATTGGATGGTACCGCTGGAACTGCGGCTCTTCTGCCAGCAATCATCGATATTGATATACTGATAGCCAACTTTATTCAGACCACTAGATACCTGTACATATGTCAAGCAGAGCAAAGCAATACATATTAACAGGTAATCCTGTATACATTCCACTATGTGTCACACAAGTATATACGCAGTTCATACAGTTTTTAGCTAGCATGGGATAAATATACAAGTAAAGGATAAAACTAGGTAATTCCAACCACGTGTGAATAACCAGCACATGGGAAACAAGTGGGTGACATCACTGTCAGGTAAGTTGCAGCCAAAGGGTACCATTACCAGGAGAACACTGTAATCGCAAAAATAGCAGTAAATAGCTTCGTGTTTCGAAGCAGGAAAGGGTTTATTCCCAAATTAAAGGAATATTACCGCGATCGGAATCACTCCACGTCCACTTCACCTTAGTATACCAGCCAACTCACTTGTCCTCATACAACCAACTCACGATTGCCCATATCCAAGCAAACCACAAGAAGTGGTTACTCACCATAGCATCAGCAGCACCACGGATCACGCCGTCATTCACTCCACAGTGGAAGTGGTTCCAGGAATTCCAACCCATTTGCGGGGTCCTAGCTAACCCATTATTCAACGATTGAGTGCCGCTTAGCACTGAGAAGGCCAAGAAAACAAGGAAACTATTCATGACTTTTCCACAGAACGAGTAATACCGCAGTCTCCCAATAATCACGTGTTTAGACCACTAGCTCCCTCGCGAGGTATATAAGATATCTGGCGCGTTCGAATCACATGACATGCTTATAATTAGAATGCATTATCACACCTATAATGATTCGACACCAAGTACAGCACAAGATTCATGTATGCATGTATAATCAGCCAGCTTCAATTGTTATGTGTGTAATTCCTATGGTTAACAGTACTACCTGCAAAGGATCCTAAGGTTCCTTTGAGCCATCTATGGCCACTCATTTTGGAGTAAGTTTGTACATGACCACTCCATGAGGGGGTACAGAGCCGGACACTTTCTCTGACATCACTCCGGCATCCTTGTGGAGCCACAGGTCACGTGCCGAGGCCTGCTGGGATTGGAGACCAACAGTCTTGAAGTCTGTGGTGATGGTTGAAGTGTTGGTGTCGTCTAGGTTCAGCAGAATGACAGCAACGGAGCCTCCAGAAAGGGGACCGGCCCACACTTGTTCCTTGGAGTCACTGCTGCTCCACACCATGTGACCTTGAACACCTTTCGAGAGGCAAAAGAAGTACTCAAACAAGTAGGGAAAGCTGATGAACTAGATTATACACACAGGTTTTTGCTTGGTAAAGCAAATTGCTATCTGTGGATCCTTCCACAGATAGAAATTTGGAAATGCCCACCCACCCCCTCCTTAAAATAACAGCCAAATTGACTTATTAACATACATACCCACAACCAACACAGACGAACACACACACACACACACACGCGCGCACACACACACTCGTACACACACGCACACACACACACACGTACACACACGTACACATACACACACAGACACACGTACACACATATACACACATGCACCTGTATATACACACCACACACACTTAGACACAGACACATGTACACACACATGTACACACATGCGCGCGTATATACACACACCACACACACACGCACACACACACAAAAACACACACAAGAACAAACACACACACACACACACACACACACACACACACACACACACACACACACACACACTGAAATTGTACACAGGCAGCAGCTGTATACATCTCCTAATGGAACTCTGGATCAGGTAGTGAATGTATTGTAATAGAGACCTTAAGATTTTTTGTACGTGTAACGCCTAACGTGCAACCGCAGCCACAAGTTACGCGTTCACGCAAGTTAAGCCTAAAATGCACTTAAGATCGACTCACGTGTAACCTGTAACGTGTAAGATTGGTTGAAAAAAGGGGTCACCCGAGGGTGAGACGGTAGATAACAGCTCGTTTTACTTGGTAGGCATGATCTATCAGATAACTTCTCGAGCGAACGCTAAATTGTGCTGCACGTCAGCCACCGAAACAGACTTTTAATGCTCGACAATGTAGAAACAAGCTTTCTATGCCTCTCATGCAATCCTTTCTCTTTTTTTTTGACTTTTGTCCCATCATGCCCTAGACTTCGTCTTGCATGAATTGGGACCAGACCTTGCCAGGGCAGTGAACACCCGGTGACTATTTGTCACCTCACGTAACCCCTGAGTCCGAGGCTTCCTTTTTTGTATCACATTGTTGTTCTTTGATTCGAATAATAATGTGTTTCTCCCCAAGGCATAATCCCATACTACTCGATAAAACCAGCCGAAACCCAGAGCATACGTTTGAAAAGTACTTTATAACGATCGAAGATATAGAACAGATGTTGCGGTAAATGTTTGAACTCGCCTAACGTCGAAACACAGTGTTATTCGCCAACTAAACTCACGCGGAGATCATCTACGCGTAGAAGCTAGTCTACAGGTACAAAATGTGTAACTTGCGGTTTGTGGGCGCGCACGTGACTTTCCCACACATTACAGGTTACGCGTAAGGCCAAAAATGCAAATCTTAATGTCTCTAATGTTTATTGAATAACTCGAATTACTTGCGAGTTATTCAATAAACAAAAGAATCCTGTGCGCACACACACACACACACACACACACACACACACACACACACACACACACACACACACAAGTATACACACACACACACACACGCACACACACACACACAGCCCACTAAAAATTATACTATACACACAAGTAGCTGTAGACACTTGTGTCAATGGTTACTGGGGGTTGTACAGAATGTCTTGACCCTAACACCTCAACTGGGCCCGTGTAAACGGGGTATTACATTGTAGTGTTTCGGCCTTCAGAGCCTTGTCAGTACAGCATTAATATTTTCACACAAGTGTACATGCACGCACATACACACACACGCACACACGCACACACACACACACACACACACACACACACACACACACACACACACACACACACACACTCGCAAATGCGAATGTGCAGAATGACCGATTTGCCGCTCCTTATATACCCGCTGGACACTTCAAATTTCGCGCCATAATGACGTCAGAATATTGATCCACTGCGTTGCCGAATACGTTATAAGATCATCGGAACGCATAACAAACGCGATCGCAAATTACATCGTAATATCCGAATACAACTCGATACAGCAATTTGAAATACATCATCGCAATCAGTACAGGAAAAGAAAAGAGAATAAAAAGGTAAAGTGACCCCGAACTGCCAACCCACTTGACCTTGCCCATATCCAAGCAAACCACACGAAGAGGTTACTCACCATAGCATCAGCAGCACCACGGATCACGCCGTCATTCACTCCACAGTGGAAGTGGTTCTAGGATTTCCAGCCCATTTGCGGGGCCCTAGCTAGTCGATTATTCAACGACTGATCACTGTTTGCCCTTTACAATTAAAGGGCCATGAAAACAGCTCCCTTCTCGAGATGTCTCAGTACTAGTACGCGTTCGAACCAGAAGACACTGTTTCTGTGTGGTCTAGCAGGTTGGACTAGATGGGGTAATTCTAGCGGTGCCCCTGGAGGGCGTGAACAGACACACGCGGTTGGGCTGTAACACCACAGGTAACGGCAACGTAACTACTGAATCAAATAATAGTCCCCACAAATCCTGTACACGTTCATCGAAGTAAGTAATTCGTCCTTGAAGGTGTACGTTACTTTTGAGTATATTGTGTATGCGATCTTTCGGCCATCTCAATAGTGTATCTACTTGTAGTAGTACCTATTAATGCTGTAGTGGATCAAACAAGTGATGCGCCAATAACGAGGAGCAGTCAAAGACTGTTAGCCATCACTAATGGCTTGAGTTTGAGGAGTGGACGTGCTCTGGAATCTAGAGATGATGACAGTGAGTCGTAAGAATGCACAGTAAGCTTATATTCTGTAGCCATGTTTTTCTGACTGATCACCTGTGATGGGACTTGTTGGTGTACGTACGTCCAATATTTAGATCATACCTTCAACTCATTATACTTTTGTCGGATCATTAACCTGTCAGAGTATCCATATTCGTGTGCATAGAGTAGACTCTGTACATTACATCTGTACATACACCGCACTGCATGTGATGTATGATGGGTTGGAGTCATCCCAGAAATTTTGAATTTCTCCTTGTAACCTTATCAAAGAAATGTTTCTTTTGTCCACGTAAATCCCTTTTTCAAGATCATGTATGTGTATACAGTCTACATGATCTACGTATGTCAGCTCATAAGAGTACTGCTGTTTGACTCTCATGTGTGCATAATATATGAAGTGAATTACATTCATCTCTTTAAAGGCTTCAGCTTATTCTGGCTTTTATGTATATATCTGTTTCTCTCCTCGTGTATGTGCACTTCATCAGATCCCAGAATGAGAATTGGAGCGGATTTTCAAGCTGTTTTACCTGATTTGCAAGGTTAGCACGACAGTAGCTATGTACATGATATGTATGTATATGTATATGTACACATATCCCAAATACGTATGTAGAATTGTACCCCCTGCTCTGTAGCCTGACCCATATCTGTCACATGCTGTGTTCAGTATTGCCGGGCAGGGTCTGCTTTGTGACCTGTGTAGATTTGATTGAAAATAAAGTATATTTCCACCTTTCACCCTCACCAGCTATTCTCCTGGAGTTAGGGCGTGTTTCCTTTTTTGGCAACTGCAGTTCACTCAATGTAGTTGGACATTATTTCTATGTTCTTGTAGTTTCATTGTGGGAATTCTTCAGTGTATAACCTGAATGTATGTACGTACATACGTACATGTGACCAGAACTATCGATCTGACCATAGTGACAATTTCCTCGAGCAACCCATTTCTATAGTTTATATTATGTATGTATTTGAGTGGGCATTCTAGTGCCGTTCTCAAGCCATGTACCCAACACCGTGTGCTATGAGTCTGTGGCACTGCTTGTATCATGTGCTGTCAGTTGTGATGTGGTACGCATGTTGTAGAGTCTGGTAAAGATGAGGGACACGAAGAGAGACCAAAGCCCTTACTGCTATGGAAGCCATCGGAGGCAGTTTCTGATGAGGATAGTGAGTCTGATAGCTCTATGTGTCCACTCATTTGGGAAAAGTTTGAGTAGTGTACATATTGCATGTTCGAGTACTGATTGTTTGTATCTGTTTTTCCTGCAGTTGATGGGTTTGTGAAGGTCGCCCATGATCACTTCAATTTCTCCAACGAGCAGGCATTGGGCATCCTATTCTGGTTCAATTATGACATCAGCAAGGCCTTAGCTGAACTAAAAAACTACTCCCCATTTGAAGGTGAGCCAATTCTATCTAGTGCTACGTATGTGATTGAGTGTAACATGTTCATATGGTTTATTATGTTGCTTTTTGAATTTCCCACAGATGAATGGACAGTGGAGGATAAGGTCATTTTTGAACAAGCGTATCAAAAATATGGTAAAAATTTTCAAAGAATTCGATCAATGGTAAGTGGCCTTTTATTGTATACGTACGTATGCTGGAATGAATATGCACTGTATACACTTTACAGTATATTTTGCCTAATTACATATGTACGTATGTATGTATGTTAGCAGAGTTGTCCAAAATTTCATCATTAACTGTGTTTTGTACACCATGCAATTCCTGCTACTATTTTAGTAAAGTATCGTATGGACGGAAAGTTTCGTAGGACAAAACTCTCGCGAATTTCTCGAAAAAGTTTCGCCTTTTCAATGCCCATCGCGTTAATTGATTGTCAGACGATTACGTCATTTGGTGTTCATGAATAAAACTTTCACAAATACCAGTTTCTTTGCGAAATTCACTAAACTTTTAGTCCATGAAACTTTCCCTCTATACGGTACTTTACATATGGTACCGGTTGGTTTGCAGAAGGCTGGAATGTCCTATCCTACATATACGTATGTATATCCTTGTTTGTAACCAGCTAGCAAATGATGTACGTAGTATACGTAAATGTCTCGATGTGGGTATGTAGGGCAGCCCTGCACATGGCTATAGGTTCTAAGATTGGGAAGGATGTGGAGCTCTAGAGGTTTGTATCATGCTAAATATTTATGCTTGTGTGACCCACTTGGTTATCTAAACATGTACGTATGTACGTATGTACATGCTCTCACACTATCCTCATTGAGTTTGAAGCCCTGGACCTTGAGATTGAGTGCACATTCATACCTCCTTTCCTGAGACTGTATGTGATACATTTCGTGCAATTTTCATCCCAGTTGACAACCTGTTACATATGTATGTACTTTCAATAATTGATCTAGATGATCACACAGTTCATAACATGTACTGTAGGTGTACCCTACTGCAACTGCTACTGCATGCATTTGTGGATAGCTATGTATACATCTTTCCAACTATCCATTGACATGATTACAGACGTCCATTTAACTATCCATTGACACAGTTACCATCAAAGCCCATTGGGAACTTAGTGAAGTACTACTACCAGTGGAAGAAGGAGCACTCACAGTTGAGCATGATTGACAAGAAAGCTCACATGAAGAAATTGTGGTGAGTATCTTGGGTATGATTTGGGCATGGTATGTTACCTTACTTTTTGACATAAAGTAAGTACGTAAGTGTGTACCATGGGATACTCCCACGTAGTTATGTAGGATTCACTTGAATAAAATCAGCTCTCTAACTTTGAATTATATTCGTAATCACAATCTTGTACATATTGTACATACGTATTTATGTATGGTATACGTATCACGGTACGTACGTATGTGTTGATATCACTGACTTTGGTTAACTGGCATTCATATGACTTTTATGTAAGTACATACGTATGCACTTTATGTACATACTTACGTATGTATGTGGGGTCTCCCTTAAACTTCAATCACATGTCCTATCATGTATGTACGTATGTTCAAATTGTTGTGTTTGTTCACTTGCAAGTAAGCAAAGCACACAACTATCTTGTTGTTTGCCCTTTTTGTCTGTTGCTACAGGTGTAGTCATGTAGTCACCAATGGTGAACCAACTCCTGAAAGAGGTAGTACAAAGGGGAGGCGGCTACCTAAGGTTGGTAGGTGTGTTTAATTCATTCTTGAATACAGCATGTACATACATACATACGTACGTACGTATAACAGTACAGTGTGTGTGTTGGAATATTTTATTATTTAAATTGTCCAAGTACGTACATTCCTTGGGTATTCAATCATTTTCAATTAATTTTTTTCGATGTACATACTTTATAACTATGATAACATTTGTTCTTGATGTATGTACGTACGAATGTACGATATTTTACGTTACATCATACGTATGTACGATTGTAGGATATTTATTTATCAAGTGACACTTTCCTAAAAACTGCCGATGACAAGCATCAAGATGCTATTAAACGTTTGGACAAAGACATCGAGGAACTTCACCAGCAAGTATGCTTGCCTGGATGTATCTGTGTGGTTATACCGTTGTATGTATTTCACGTATTGGTGAGCATACTCACCTTTTGAGAGAGCTGTTTGTATGCTGGGCCTTGTATGAGGTAGAACAGGGTAATTTCAGAAAAGCTGTGAGAGCTTGCTCTCTAGCAGTGAGGGATATGAAGTCATCTAACATTACCTGTGTACGTACATTACAGGATGACTGCCTTGTTTCTAAGTCCCAAAAGAGCACTTAAGTCTACCTTATGCCTGCTAATATGTAAATGATAGCAATGTACATACGTATGTACAAGTGTATCATTTGTTCTGTTAAGATACAATGTAACAAGCAAAATTTGTCTCGGAGTCCCATTTGCTACCTTGAAAAGGAAGATGTTGAACTGCTGCGGCCTGCTTCAGTGAGTGTCTGTATGATGAGTATTGCAGGAATATTTGTGATGTGCACAGTGTAAAGGCACTTGATGGTCTTGTGTTGACTTAGGGAAATGAATATACCAAGGCTAAAAGTGAATTTTAGCGAATTCTTTTATATACCACTAATCAACAGTTTATCTTTTCCAAAGAATGCTTCCTGTGAGAAATTTGTAATGATTTCACACACATATCAGTTAGTTTTGTGAAGTTGAAGTTTCCTTACATACGTTCATAGTCACTGCTCTTTCTTAGTCTTTGATTTACAGAGATTGGCAAACATTCTCACTGGTCATATATGGAATTCTATTGGTAGCTGTAAAATCTCCTAGTATCCTGAAATGAATTAAATAGGATGGTATACAACTAATAAGGTCTTCACATGTATGTATGTATGACTACCTGTTTACGAACTACTACATCAAGTCTTCAATGACTCTGGCTACACCTGTTTGAGAACTCTCCATGTGCATATACGTACATAGTTAGGATTATATACGTACGTCTCTAATCATGACACCACTGTGTAGGACTATAACCTTGGTACTACTTTGTACACATATGTATGTGCTAAATTCTGTATTGCGTGTGTAGTATGGTGCACTAGGAGGGCTGTGTTAATAATGTCTGTTAGCTAATGCTTTTGACAACTCCCCTTCTTGTAGAAAGTTTTAAAGTCAACAGTCCCAAAAAGGCATACGTACATACTTAGTTTATGTATGCATATTGTTGTATCCTACCTACCTACCTACCTAAGTAGGTGTGTTGCAGCATACGTATATGAAATGGTGACTCTACTGAGGGCAAAGTAATTAGTTAGCACTGTAGCAAACATAGGCATGATGCAACTAACATCTCACAAGGTGTAGATTATTTATACTGATTATGTATACATATTCCAATATAAAATATCATACACAATCGAAAGTGTTTACTAATTTCCTACCTGTTCTCAATCAACCCTAACAATTGACACCTGTCTGGTGACCTGTGCTGATATATCTGACCTTTGCTATAGCACATATGTATGTACATCAACACACTTTGCCTTCAATTTACCTATCGATCTCCACCTGGATACAATTACGTATATTAGCACCCCACATGGGTAGGGAAGTTTTAGCATGTTATGATGTCTACTTCAAAATTTCATTTAGGCTCTTCGTCGATCCAGTCACTTGGCACTGTGGAGTGGACAAGAAATAGAAGCAGCACTACATGGTGAGTGGTAATGAAATGCCCTGCTCTATTCATCAATATAACACAATTTCATAGTTTGTGTGTGCATACAATGTACATACGTACATATGCACATGCACACAACTACACCAATAACTTATCGTGAATGCATTTTGTGCACTTTTATAGCTATACGTACTTATGGCAATGATATGAGTGCTATTGCTGGGGCAGTTGAGACGAAGTCAGTTGATCAATGTGAAGCTTTTATGATCCACTACAAAAGGAAGTATAACCTTCCAACCTTGCTGCATAACTTCCACTTGAAACAAAGAAGCAGGAAGTTATCGGAAGATATCCTCACAGAAGAGGTTCAGGTTAATATCTACAACAAGCTATGCATACTCCACATAATTCACAGACAGCCCAACTTGCTTGGTAAATAAGTATGTACGTAACGTAACTTGAAGGGCCAGAAAATACAACTACAGGTATAACCCCAATACCATAGTACTATTTCGTGTACAATACCTCTTTTCTGACCCAAAAGGAATGATATCAAAATTGGTATCCTTCATAGCGTAAATAGCTAAATTATCAATATATTGCCCAACACTGGTATGCATGTACGTATGTATGTACTAACCAGTGTCCTTATCAAGCAAGTTGTACTGTACATTATCAAGTGTGTATTAAATATATTATGCGTACATACATACATACGTATGTGCTACACGCCTACAGTATGTTTCTACTGAATGGCAGTCATGTGCGTACATGGTTACTGCCTGCATTTCTGTACTCTGTGCTGTTTTTTCGAATACATACTTAGTCATGGTTCGTGATGGCTGCTTTCTTTGTACTCGTGTCCAGTTTATTTTCCTATTTCCTCAAGTGATTGGTGCTATTGTGTGTGTACAGTGTAGTAATTTATGTTACTGTTGTACTCGTGGGTTTACAGTTTTGATAAGTAATTATTTGTGTTTTTGTAAACTCAGGTTTCGAGTTACAAACGCCTGTACCTTTCACAGCTCCATCTTTATTCAGCTTTATGTAGTATCTTGAATAATTGAGCCAGACAACGTGTAGGATGACAAGACAATGTGTCCAACTCATCTGTATGCCCCACGTACAGGTGTACACATGTACATTTTGAGTACTGTAGAGGTAGCAGCATGTATACAGTGATTGATGGCTGGCATTTCATGAAGTGTATACAAACAGTGAATGTTGGATGCCTTCTCTTGCAGCTTGCAGGTGAGAATAGAACTGGCGAGCAAGTATACCAGCCACCCGTAAGCAGTGAGGACACAACTCCTCCATCCAAGAGGAGTAAATTTATCAATACTATAGTATAGTTTGTAGGTAGCAGTTGCCTGTAGTGCAAGTATGTGTGTGTAACTATGTAACTGAGTGTATTGGAGTGTTTGTTACTGTTCATTTTATTTTTCTTTTTGTTCCAATGTTTGATAGGATGATCTTACTCTATTTACTAAGATGCATGTTCAGTGTAACTCAGTTAATATTCTAAATTATATTATAGCATGTAGCATACAGGGGTGGAGGGGCATCGTGTGCCATGAATCACAATAAAGGTTTCTTTTGGCCCTGAGGGTTGTCCCATGTACTGAAGACAATCCTCAAGCTCGTGGGTGAAACATTTAGAAAACAATATGTAATGAAACTGCATTCTAAAACACTCTTGTAAACTGAAAGGTTTCATCTATCACAATACTTTCGAACAGCTGCATTCCAACTTGCTCGGTAAATATATTATATGTATTTAAGGGTACACCAAATCTGTATATTACTTCTTATACGTACCAGATCGAGGTAGTATACATATTATACATATACGGATAAGCCACATGCATGTGCAGCTGCATGGATTACGAATGATGACATCATTTATATATGAATATCGTTAATTATCGCTAATCTACTGGCATGCATACTGTATGGCCAAGCCAAGCGCGACATTGCCGTACCAAGCCGTACTACGTATATCTAGGTCTATAGAAGGTATGCGTGTGGTTTGGTCGGAGATGTTGGTCGAAGGCTCCTCGTTGCAGCTCCTACTTCTTCACTCATTGACTCTCAGTAAGTTGAATATCAATTGAATGACAATGGATACGAACTTAGTTTTACCTTCAAATAGATCCTGTTGGGATACTGTAATTTGATGGTTTTCTGTAGTCTTTGATCTACATTGTGGGAATGTATGCTGTACCACTACTATTTGGGGATGTATGGATCACGTTTCCAGACCTACTTACATCAGGGATATACCAAAAGTAGACCACTTGTAGGTTTTTAGGGCGACCGAGTACTCTAGTAACATCTTCGAACACACAGACCATAGGTCTCCACTCACGTAACGTGTCTATAGTATCGACAGTATCCGTATTCATCCCGACCACGGACTATGGACCAATCCATCCAGATTGTGATTATAGGGTACCTATCGTCTACACACGAGGGTCGTTGTAGTCACTGTCCAGTGGACCTATCGCTTAGTATAACTAAATCGTTGGACATTATCCTTCATTAGTCGGAGGATCGGATCTACGTATTATGTTGAATCGTAGATTTCCTCTACTTAAACGTTGTACGGGTTTGATGTAGTTGTTCTGTGTTTATGTCCACGTTGGAATATTCAGCGAATCAAGGGTTTACTTTGTACACATTTGCCAAGATATGAGGAAATCCGGTCCATTGGGAGAGGAGTAACGTTCTAATGTAGCAACTGTCCATTCGCTTTCCACACCATGTACTGGTATGCCATAGACAGTCCATGTTTACACGGTTTGGTTATTATAGTATGCTATCATAACAACATTCATGGAATTTATTGTGATGAATATGTATCAGTTAATTTACTGTTTACCGTTGTAGTCGCTGCTCAAGGTGAACTGATCATATCAACCGTAGAAGGCCACCGTATCTCTGATGAGAAGTACTTTGCCACTGCAGGGTTACTGGAGTTTACCTGTAACAGCTCCCTGGGGTTTAACACAAGTTGGCATTATGAGAGTCTAACTGGGATTGAAATTGTATCAGAAAACAGCACTGAAATGATATATCAAGCGACTGAACAAACTGGCCAAGTTCTGTATGTAACTTGGACTGAGTCAACAAATCAATTTACATTTGTTTGTAAGTCTGCCGGTGGAAATGGAACACTTATAGTGGACCGAGGTAAAGTTATACTTGCAATGTCTTCGAGAAAATTTGTTTTCTCCCAAAACGTCTTTATATAATACATTCAGTGTTGCCTATATTATTGTCTTTCACTATAGATATTATACAATCAGTGAGAGCAGTGAATTCATCCTCCATACTTGTAACTTGGAAGCCACTTAACTATCATCTTTTATTGCAAATAGAATATTGCCTTGTGTATCCTGACTTGAAATTACCTTGCAAGCCAATCACTGTTAATGACACTGATCTTAAATATTACATTAATGATGTCATGCCCTTCGCCACTTATCAAGTGTCCATTTCTGGCCGTTCCAATAAGAGAGAAGTGACCACTCCACAAGCTAGTAAGTTGAATATTGCGATGCATCTCATGCAAATAGTGTTACCTGCGGAATCTTTGCTCAGGTCCGTCTGGTGCTCCACAGAACATAACATTCACAGTTGAGCAGCCTGATGTTGGTATTTCGTGGCAAATTCCTGCTCTTAAGGAGAGGAATGGAGTGATAACGTACTACGTCATTGCCTGTAATAACATGATGGATATTATGCAAAATTTCACTCTTAGGTCGTACAACTTCAGCCATCCTGAATTTGTTTCCACTAAAATTCCTATCAAAAACCTCTTAAACCATCAATGTAAGGTTGCAGCTGGGACTAACGTTGGACTGGGACCATTTTCCGATCAAGATTTAACGATAAAGCCTTTAAATCTAACAAGTGAAAGTGATGAAGACAGCCAAGTAACAGTCAAGTGGACCAGCATGGGTCCTTATGGTGTAGATGACAGTGTTATTGTCAAGTACAGACTTTATAGAGAGCATTCCTCAAACACTACCTTTACCAGCAACAACGTTGTGAACATAACCATGTCTAGTGTGAGAATTCTTGATTTACGTGAGTTACTACTGCCAGACTATACCAAGTTATAAGCACATCCACATAAAATGTTCACTATGTTAATATTCTTATATACAGATCCGGGAATACCTTATGAAACGTTTGTTACCCTTGAAATATCAGAAGTTTGGTACGTTGGATCAACTGTTCTCTTCTCTAAGGAACTTTGTGAGTGGAATGTCGTATATAGTATTGCCATGTAATGTAAATGTTGGTGGGCTCAAATGTTGGCTCCTGTTATTTCAGCTCCAAAGACTGCTGTTGAAAACTTCACTGCTGAAGCAATCAATGCTACCCATGCATGGTTACACTGGAAAAATCTAACCCTTGATCAAGCTGGAGGATATCCCAATTACCAAGTTTCTTTGAGTGTTGATGGTAGACCTGATGTAGTGCTGAATGTCAGCAGCCCCCCGATAGTAGTTGGAAACCTGACATCTACTGAATATATTGTAAAAGTGGTGGCTTTCACTGAAGGAGGAAATGGACCAAAAGCTGAAGGTAAGAAAATTCCAGAAAAAATTCATCCAGTGTATACACTCACATGATATGGCTGTCCATTGTTTTTACCTTCAGTGTACTTGAGGATGCCGTTTGATCAGCCTTCAGTGACAATTGCTACTGTTGCTACTGTTCCTACTGTTATTATTGGTCTTGGTACTGGTGTTGGGTTACTGGTGGTGATTGTTCTTGTACTGGTCATAGCTACTGTTATCATATTCTGCAAATTGTGAGTAAAATTTTCATTTTTGCTATGTTATCCTGTGTGTCTATGCCCTTTCATTATAACATTTGCAGAAGATGTAAAAGTTCCTTGAATCGTAAACATGAAGTGGTGCGTATGTATACTGCATATGTGATATGGCTTCTGTTTACATTGCACCAGTTTACTCTTGTTTTGTTTACTATATAGAATGGCGAGGATGCTGTTTTATTCAAGAAAGCTGAGGGCACTGGTGTGGTTGTCATGATGGACGGATCGCCATTGACAAAGGAATCTAATTGTGCTCGAGCAACCATCAGTCATTCAGGTATGACTGGGGGTTGCACTTGGTGATAATCTCGTAGGCATGTGGTCAGCGTGTGGGCTGGAGGTTATTCTAGGATGGTTATTCTAAGGCTGCCTATCATTGACATATGAGAACCACATGGAATGTTTATGCTAACTGTGAATATCATTATATGCACAAGGTGATAAATTGTAATCACTACTGATCATACATCATTCTAGCAGTGGCTACTCTGCTGCTGGCCTGAAGTGATGGTTAGATGTATGTCAGGTTATGAATAATTTTTATTATTGTGTTTCTCATAAACAAATTGCTTGATTGAACATGAATCCTCCACAAAGACCACCTCTTGTAAAGACCATTTATGCACAGAACATTACTGCCTACATAGAGTTTTTAACATATATCATGTGTATATATATTAATAGTGTGTTGTTTGTCTTTTGCACAGCCTCGATTGATTCACTTTATGTTAATGACACATTAGCTAAAAAATTGACATCAAGTACTTCACCCAATGGTAAGCATTAATGCTTTAAAGTGATAACAATTGTTAATCCAAGGTTGTTCTGTAGTTAGCAATACTGTACGTACAGCATAATTTTGTGTTGCAGTGTCGTATGTGAATGTTAAGCCACCAATACCTGTTGCGGAATTTGCTACTCGTGTGTCTAAAATGAAGACTAAAAAAGGTTTCCAGACAGAATACGAAGTTAGTTGACTGTTGCCTGAAGCCTTGTATGCTTTATATGTGTTGATTGATGTTGTTTTCATAGCTTGAGCATTATGTAGATTACATACTAATGTAATTTTGTCCTTTAGAGTTTGCCTTTGATCGATAACCAGGTGCCCAATTCAGCTGCTCAGTCCAATGTTGTAAAGAACAGATATAAACAAATAATTCCATGTATGCCAGTGCTGACTGAAGATTATTAATTCTATTAAATTTGTTGGTCATGTCACCAACCTATTGATTTCTGCAATTAGATGATCGCTCTTGTGTTATCCTCTCAGGAGATAGCTCGGCAGATTACATAAATGCCTCTTTCATCAAAGTGAGTGTTGTTTTGATTGAAATGTATTGTTTAGCTTTTTATCATATCACATTTGCATCTTATCTAGGGTTATAATGGCGAAATTGCATATATTGCTACTCAAGGTATGTTGCCGTCATTACCGAATAGAAACTAACAACCTGTGAATGTATGTATATAAATAGTGTATATGTACAGTGGAACCTATTTTTACAAATGATACCTTGGGACCAGCTAATTTGTTCATTGCAAAGAGATTGTCCACACTTAGAGGTATACACCTTATTTTGCATTATAGGAAAGTCCATATTTGGTATCTTAGAAAGGACATTTGTAGGGAGGTCGTATCTATGGTGTCTGTTATTCAATGTGTCTTGTGATAGAAGTTTTACTGTACATTGTGTATTGTATGTATGTGAACCAAACAGTTATAATTGTTTCACCTCATGCTGTATATACATAGGTCCTCTTGGTTGCACAATCGGTGACTTTTGGAGAATGGTATGGGAACAAAGGTCTCCAGTGATTGTGATGCTAACACGACTACAGGAGGGAGGAAAGGTTTGTAAAAAAGGACATTTTGTAGTTGTGTGTAATATATCTATCTTCTACATTTGTGTGGATGGTATCAGAGTCTTTGTCAAATACCTGTACATAAACTTCATGCAATCCCCCTGCCCAGGCAAAGTGTGAGAAATACTGGAATGATGAGATGTATCAACCAATTCAACTGAATAATGGGATTAACCTGACGTTAGACGAAACAAAGATGTTTTCTGAATACCAAATGAGAACCTTCATCATCAGAAATGTAAGTTCCTCATGACTGTGATCTCCCACTCCCATTATGTTTCATCGGCTGTATTGTGTGTATAATGTATACCTACGTACATGTGTAGGTTAATGAACCTGCTTCAGAAACCAGAGTTGTCCACCACTTCCACTACACTGCTTGGCCTGATTACGGGGTTCCTCATTACCCGGGATCGCTTTTGCGCTTCATACAGTCAGTCAATCACTGTAGAGCTCCTCATGAAGGAAAGGATAATCCGATCATTGTACATTGTAGGTAAGTTTGTGTGATGTTATAAATCTCATCTTTTTTGTAATACTACTTAACTATATAATATATTACTCAATGAAACACATCAACACATCCCAATTAACTATACCAATAGGTAGACCTTGACATTTCGTGGCGTCATGGTTCATTATGTACAATATGTATGTATATTTCAATCCCACATGCAGTTACTGAGAGAATTAAACTTCATCTAATTTTCTCCATCTTCCTATGTTATGTTTATAATGTAATTATTGTTACAGTACAATATGTTATAATAATCGCATTGTCATCTCATTTCAGTGCTGGTGTTGGTCGTACTGGTACTTACATTGCCATCGATGCAATGATGCAGAGATTGAAGGCGAAAGATGATCTGAATGTATTTGAATATCTACTCAGCATGAGGGGTGATCGGCCTTTCATGGTGCTCAATCTCGTGAGTGAACTTACTCGTGCACTCCAGTTTAAATTGTGTTACTTTATCGCAGAAGGTCTGTTCTGATCTGTGTCTGTCCTGCTACTCAGGGGCAGTACATTTTCGTGCATGAAGCACTTTGTGACTATACTGTATGTGGTGATACGTCTATCGATGCAAGCTCCTTCAAAGAGGCTGTGGAGAGGCTGAGAGCACCAGATGTAGTGAGAGGTATCTCAGGATTTGATTTCCAATTTCAGGTTTGTCAATAACAATTAACAGACATCGTAATTGTTGAACTCCTATGAATACTTAACTATCACATATTAAGTATGTCTGTAAAATTAGAAATTACTGTCACTATTTTTGTACATGTAATCTTGTGTATTGATATGTTTAGTGCTCTATTAGGAGAATTGCAGGTACTCGCGTATATCGTTGTATGAATGCACATTTTAATGACATGTCAACGTTGTTTTTTTCTTTATCAGTGTTTAGAAAAACTTTCTCGTAAACCTAATCAAATGGATGAACAGTTAGCTGGGAGCAACACTAATTTCAATCGTTATGATTCGCGTTTCCCATGTCAGTACTTTAGTTTGACTCATGTTGACTCAAAACTGTGTACGTTTACATGACATTATTTGTTTCCCATTTGTTCTCCCTGGTGTACACAGATGTGACCAATTTCCTCTCCATCAAAACAAATTTCAGGTCCACATACATCAATGCTTCGAGTGTGAATGTACGTACGTATGTATAGTTTAGTGTATACTAATACTACTGTAATCCTTTGTAGACCCTATATCTGTTAGTTAGATCCTTGTATAGACGATCTGTACCATGTATGTACACATGGTCTATTACATAAGATCATAAGCAATAAAGGTTTCGCTAATTTCCTGCTGGTTTTAATTAATTTGTCCAAAACAATGAAAACTGTCTGGTGAACTGTACTGTACCTCACAGATCAACACAGTTTCTTTTCTTAAAAAGATCTATCAATCACCAATAGTAGCACCTAGATCCAAGCATGTTCATACTTATTAAAACTGGAATTAACTTGTGAAATTTGCACAATATTCTATATTTCTTTCACTTTGATTCGTAGAGCTACTCTCGTCAGGGTGCCTTCATAGCAGCACAGTATCCACTGCAGGCAACAGTGGAGCATTTGCTCGATGTGATTTACCAGAAGAAATGCAAAACCTGTGTTGTCCTTTGTCACAATGAAGAGCTAATACCATCAAATGTAAGTAATGTTTAAAATTTTGTGGACATGGATGCTTGGGCAGTGTCACATAGTATATGCACTGGCCCTTGGTAGTTTGTCTATGATGTTATATATGTATTATGCAGACCTCATCCCATGTCTTAACCACTACCAGTATTAACGTTCATGTATGTAATACTAACTTTAGACTCACTGGTGTTCTATTGGCAGGTCGGATGAAGTGGTGCTCTTAAACTCAAATTACACATAATCTCTACTGGTTAAAATTGTACTGACTGCATCTCCCCCTGTTGCCATATACAGGTCTCGTTTTCAGTGTTTTGGCCTACCAGCCACATCAAGGCAATGAAGTATGGTCGATATGAGATTTTTCTTGATGAAGCAATGCCCAAGAATGAATACTCTGTCCTGAAACTGATCATGAAGAGCAGCACAAAGGTGAATGGATAACATCTTTGTCTCTGCATATTAGTACGCATATGTATGCAGAGGAACTAGATTCAATATTCCTTATAATGGTGCATGTAGTGTGTGCCGATAGAGCTGAAAGAAACAAACATTAAGGACCCTTGTTTAATTTGATGGGGAAAACTAAATTTGAAGTGAAAGCAAAGGAATTGTGTCTAGAAAGAGGGAACTTCTCATCCACAACTACCTTGCCACAGTGTAATGTACAGTAGATAGTGTAATAGTTTGGGTGTGTCTTTGACTTGCATGCAAGCTGATCTTTATGATTAGATTGTATTGAGACTGCTTGTTGAAATAAAATTACATGTGCATATGTACCTACGTATATACCTTTGTTTGGAAGGCTTTCAATTGAAGCACATTACAAAACTAGAGCTCAATTCCACAACTATTCATTATTGTTACATGCCTGCCAGATTGTCCCCAGAGATGAACTACAACACAGTGTATGTACTGTTTGGCCATTATTGTAAATGTTCATCAGTGTCCAGTTCATATGTAATAAGTCAAATGCAGTACCCCTCTCCCCTTCAGGCTGACGATGTGCCTCATGAATTCACTTTAATTCATTGCAGTCAGTGGCTGGAAGTGGGTGAAATCACTCCCTCGTCTGTGTTGTCTGTGATAAATGAGTATGAAAGAGCACAACAAGGAGTGGACTCACCTGCAGTGGTTATGTGCAAGTGAGTTGCATACAATATGCACTGTACGTATTGTATGGCATACAGTATGAATGTACAGTATGTCATTATAAATACATTGAGTTGAATAGGTCAGTTTTTATATGCTGTTGAAGCTAACAGAGATTGAATACTCTCCTTCGACTTCTTTTCATAAATTACTCATGATCACACAAGAAGCTTTAAGGATGTCTTTGCTGCATTGAACTCATTGTTTGTTTGAGAAACCCTCTGCTTTTAGGAGAGTTTAGAAATACAATTTCACAGTCTTTCAAACCCGAGGATCATCATCTATAGGTTTTCCAAATGCTTCTAAGGGCCTAAAGGTTCCTCAACAAAAGGCACCAATATGTCTGTATCGATCAGGCTGGATGATTCAGTTCCCTAGTGTGCTGAGTGTATATCTATATATGTACATGTATGTGTGTAACTCAGATTATATTGTATAATTATATGTATGTTGTTGTTTTGTGTGCATACAGTAGAGCTTCTTCATAAAGGGTACATTGGAATCCACCATTACCACTGTGGGGAAGTTCATTTTCAGTGCCTCAAAATTTGTCATACTGTAAATGTTATCATATGAAGGATTTATGGACTGAAAATGTTTGAAAATGAAAATGGAAAAATAAAGGTCTACTAAATTATTGGGTGTTTATTCACCGCCTACCCATGTCATTTTAAAAGTTATGGCTAATTGTGGACCTTCAAATTGCACATAGCATTGACCATAGATAGTATCTATGCATTGACGCATGTTAGTTCAATGTCATAAACTTGCATTTTCACACTCTCCCCATGGCAATTTAGCTTCGTATATTTGTGGTGGTGCAGATGTCTTGAAATGGACGTGAATTTAATGTTTTTGTTTCACAGACAATGATATCATTATAGTTGTGTCCAGTCAAGTTTAATATACAGTTATTTTTTTATGTATCTTGTCACCATAGTGATGGTATGGGAAGGACCGGGGCTTTCATATGCATGTGCTCAGAGATCGAGAGAATCAAAATGGAAGCGATCAGTGATGTTTTTCAAAGTGTCAAAGCTGCCAGAAACCAGAGACCGTATATGGTGTCTACTGTTGTGAGTATTGTGTGATAGCCATCATTTGTGAATTGTCTTTGAATTGTGTGTGAATTGATCAATACTGTCTATGTATGAACAGCAACACATTCATACCAATTTCTTGACCTCTTGTGTCATACCTGAACATTTGTTACAAGCTGTACTATGATGATCGGATCCAAGTACATGAATTTTCAAATGGATCTTTTCATGATTGCTATCATCACATTCACCATTGATCTTGTGATGATCTAACCAGTTAATTCTATCATGATGTTTTCACTAACACTCTAATTGCACAATACATGTCAAAAGCAAGGTCCGTTGGACACCCTGTAATACAGATATTTGCAAAAGGAATCCCATGGTAACAATAGGAACGTTCGGAATTGTATGTAACAGTTCCTATCTGGCTTTCTCTTATGTACCCTATTTACTGTGTAATAGGTGAGTACAAGAAATATGGTAGGTACTAGCAAGCCAGTTAGAACTGGATTATTGCAAAAGGTTGACACTATAGGGGGTTGATAGGCTTGCATTCCCTCATCAGTTCATGTATTAATGCCTGGTATCCATGGATTTTGTTGTTGTAGTAGACTTTTCAAAGAGAAATTCATTACTGATGTTTATCAGAGATTTGTATTAACTTTTTACGATTCACTTAACAATAATTCAAACATCAGTATGTTATGTAATACCATGATTTATGATTATAAAGTTTGCTTTGATATAATGTTCACCAATCTTATTATATTTGTACAGGAGCAGTATGTGCTAATTCATGAGGTTTTAGCCAGCTTTATGGCTACATTTCAGACGTACAATAACTTCAAGTGCTAATTAATTATTTCAAATTTACTGCATTTTTAAGCTTGCTGAAAGCATTTGTAGCATCTGTGCATTATTACTATAACCATTACAAGTAGTGTAATACTAAGCTTTCATTTTTGTAATATATAATTATGAACAATATTACAGTAATTATTACTAATATTAGTGCAGTGGTGTAGGAAACACCAGATTTTCTAGCTTGCTTTGTCATATGTCATGTGTAATGCAAAAATTACCATCATGAGACTTTAGTACAATTTCTAGCATGCAACAGGGCACGATTACCTGCTCATTTTGCTAGTGCTGCTCATTTGACATGTGCACGCGCAGCTGTATTTCTGCCATACATGTACAGGATTTACTCCCCGCGGTATGCGATTACGCAATATAAGAAAATGGCAGTTTCTATGTTGACTGCTAAAGAAGCGAATTATATTGTCCTTGAAATGTTATGTGATCCCTATTGTGATAAAGATCGTTTGAGAACATACTTAGGTCAATGTCAGAAAACAGCTAACGAAGATTTCTCTGATGTCATAAATGGCGTTTCTCAAGAAAACGGGTTTTCTCCACTGCATGTGAGTGTCCGTAGATGTATGGTGGATGCAACTCGAATCCTGTTGCAGTTTGGAGGCGATTTCGAGGCGAAAGGACCGGATGGGGAAACTCCTCTCATGCTAGCATGTACGGTAGGTACACATAAATTTGGCCGTATTGTAATCTCGTTCCCAGACCATTCGATCATATCGATACTCGAGTGTCTATGGTTTGGCGGACATTGTGTACAGCGTACATTGCCTCGCGACAAACCAATCTGGGAACGAGACACTTTTAACGTGGAACACATATGTTCCTGTAAATTCATGTACTTTAAACATTAATATTGATATTGTTGACCTACCATGGTGTGTAGGCTACGTACCACAAGTGTCGGCCGCTACATGGTGAGTATGAGGATGTCAGATACATGATCAATAGCTTGTTTTTGAGATTGTCACTAACCAAGATTTTCAAATTACTCTGGTATCCCAATTTAGCGTTATGTGAATTCATCTACATATACATAATATTATGGATATACTCTCCTGTTTCTTTTCAACTTTTGAGTGTAATTTGATGATGATAATTATTGGTGTATTTGAGATAGAAATATGTCAAGTGAACATTAATTTGTAGCATTCATTCTTGGATAAGATGGTGACAGGGTGGTTTTGGTTGTCTGATGCTTGTGTATGTAATCAATCAAGGCATCCTCTTTTAATTTGGGTGAATCTTTCCATTAAACGTTTTCCTACTTGTTTCCTTGCAGACAAAAATCCTCCCTTTAGTTCATATTTTAGTGGAAGCCGGTGCGGATGTATCAGCTGTGGACAACAATGGACGTTCTTGTACCCACTATGCTGCTCAATCTGGTTCACCTCATATTCTCCACTACCTTCACATTACCAAGAATGTTGACTATTTAGCAAAAGATAAAATGTGAGTAATGAGTGGTCTCTTCTGTTTTTAATCCTATGTCAGTAACATACAAAGGTAACAGTGATAGAATAAGTGTTGCAAAGCTTGTTTTATGTGTCTGATGCAGTGGATATTTTAACAGTCAACAAATGGTCAAATTCCTATGTATTTGCACTGTAAAATACCATAAGCTTAAAGTCTGAAATAATGCCCTGTTGTATGAAAGAGGTTTTGGTTGGAGAATTATAAGCCACACTGTCCATCTTCTCGCTCAAGAATAACAAGTACAGTAAGTATTACTCATTTGCTTCTTGGGTGACAAGGCCCTGCTAATCTGGGTATGTGAACAATGAGTCCATTTTGACTCTGTAAATGATAGGTTTTGTAGCCACAGGGTGAACTATGTCAACTCTAAGTGTGATGAAGTTGTGTTATGATGTATAGTTATCACACGAGCAAAGCAAGTGTGATAAATGACGGACACCACGAAGTGCCATGGTGTATCTATTACATGTTACTTTATGACCATTGAATATTTTGTATTATGCATTTACGTATTATTATGTCAAATCATGTCAGACCAAGTGCTAACAATAAAAATTCCCACTGCGATGGTGCCGAAGGGATGCAGAGTGGTTGCTATAGCCCTCTATGAAAAGTGCTGATTACATGTTGCAATGATAAAAGATGTAACCATATTGTCTACCATGTTGAAAACTAGTATGAACATGTATGCTTTACTGTTTTTATTTTGTATCACCACTTTCCTTGATATTATAGGTGTAACACCCTTTTACACATTGCTGTACAAAATAAGCATCTTAGTACCGTCCAGTATCTTCTGAAACATGAGAGGAGTCTGCTACGTATGAGCAAGGAGGATGGCAACTCACCAATGCATGAGGCATGCAGTCAAGGTGATGCACAAACTGCTATACAATTGCTGAGAACAATGGATGAAGGACTGCTTCATGCTACCAATGAGAATGGTCAAACACCCCTTGATTTGTTACTTAGTTCTAGCCATCCCAAGTGAGCTATTGTGTTGTTGTCGCATCTATTGATTCATATTCAAATTTGAATGGCAGTAGAGATTGAGCCACTCTGTATTGCAACTGAGCATGAGAATAAGTGCTAAATAAATAATAAAAATTCCCACTGCGATGTAGTATGTTCCCACTAGATGTAGCTATGTCTGTTCCTTGCTCCTCCAGGAAGATGCTAATGGGAAAAAAGTTGGCTTTTCTATCTAGTCTACGTACAGTGAGACTTGTGGCATGGTGGTCTTGGATTGTACAACTCATTCTTCCAGGAATTTCTCTTGCTTTTGCTCCCACTTCGTATATATACTTGGGATTTCCCTTAAACTACATTTCTCCTGTCGTCATTGTATTGTGCGGATTTTTCAGACCCCTTTTCAGTCACAGAATAAACAACACTGTTTTCAATTGGCCAAATCCTGCATTGTTCGGTGCCATGCTGTCTGGATTCACACACACTGGAATATGTGTGATAGTATATTTCTTCCGTATCCTCTTTTTAGTACATGAATGTGTATACCTACTTCTGCATAATATTATGTGTTTACAGATGTTGAATGTTGAAATTTTCAATAAAATTGTATACTAGTTACTGCTTAGAGTGGCAAATGTATGAACTCAATTCAGCATGAATGTCTGCATTTGTATGTTATCGAATTCCTGAAAATACACTGAGTTGTTACAACTGGTTGTCTTGACCAAGCTTACATTGCTGACTGCAGTCTTTATACCGGTCTACTTGAGTTGTTTAGGGTATTCTATATTTAGTGCATTGTTATGTAGCCATGTGTCCAGGGAGCCTCAATGTTATGTGTTACTGTATGTGTTATTCAGTTCTCACCTTCTTGGCAACTATGCTTACTTTCCTCAATATTATATATAAGGTGAATGGATGTTGATGCATTGGTGGATGCTCACTATGCTTGCAGTGTCTGCCTTCATGTTTTACAACTTCATGTGAGTGCCTGTTGAAGCATTACTTTGGTACATTCACGCTTTTGACATATTTATCAATATAAAGTGCGATGATGCTTGGGCTGATTCTCATGTCCAAAATCCCGTTCTGATCTTTGTACGTATGACATTTTCAATCCTGCGTTCATGTTCCTTATGAGACTTTTTTGTGTTAGAAAGCTTCTCAAGGAAGATCCAGGAGTAATGAAGGTCGGCAAGTGTAGAGATGATGGAGTACCATTGGTTGGTTCTCGATAAACCCTTGAATTGGTGCCTCAAATATTATTATCACATTTTTTGTTTCTCCTGGCATAGACTATCATTGATGTAGCCACTCAGTCACTGGATGGTGCCTTCTGTATGAATTGTGAAGTGAGTGTTTGCAGATGTAGCTACATCAATTCAGTACATTGTAGTGAGTGTTGTCTTACTCTGTTTTGTAATAGGTATATGTAGATGATCACATCCATTAACTTCAATGCCTTATGCTGTACTTTTTTCCCTATATTACACAAGCGAGCAAGTAGCCAGTGCTTTGTATTACTGTATATAGAAGTGTATATACATGTACGTACAATGTGTTCGAGTCTGTTTCCACATGAATCTGCCAACTACATGCATTTATGTTCCTACAATGTTTGGCCTATGCTGTCTGCATATTTGGCTGCTGTTGGAAGGACATGTATGAAATCCTCTCCCTACAATGGTTTAATGGGCCTTTGTGTGTGTTTGCTTACCTAAATTCAAGTTAAAATATGTCTTGTTCTTTTGACAATTCATTTTACCATGGGAAACAGTTTTTCTTCATCTTCAACCGTCCGTCTCTGCTTCCTTCTCAATAGATTGTTACCCCGGAGAGAACAAAACACTGTCGGCTTTGTGAAGCATGCTGCAAAGGTTTCGATCATCACTGTATGTGGCTGATGAAATGCGTTGGCTATGGCAACCATAGGAGATTCATCGTCTTCTGCTTCCTGTTTGGTCTGGATAACTTTCTCTTTGTGATATCTTCATGTTATTGTAAGTCTAACATCATTTATGATACATGCGTGGAACCCATAGGAACACATCATGTATAGGTCGAGCCAAATGTATGACATCCTTATGTACATATGTACAATTTTTACAAAGTCTTTATTACTATTTTTGTTAGATTTGGTAGTTATGACGGAGGATCGATCTATTCAGTCAATATGGAATGTACGTATTTGGAGGGAAGCATGTATTTTCAAGCAACTGCAGTATTATTCATTTGCATGAGATTGGTACAGATGTTGTTTTAAAATGTCATTGTATTCTTGCCTGACTCTAGAATGCTGCCAATGAGTATTCATGGCTTTTATTCTTTGTACTTTGCAACTTCTTCACTGGGATATTTGCATGGCTGGTAAGCTTATGTTTGTCATCTAGTAATAAAGCAACTGTGAACGATGTATATGTGACATGTTTGTCTTATGCTTACCATTGTGTTAGTAGGTACGTGTATCCTACCTATGCCTCATAGAAGTATGTAGTTTCATTGTCACATCTGTTGTGTATAATGTTGGGAAATTACTCAAATTGCATTAATTGTGATATTTGACATTGACTATTGTAGCGTAGTTGCGAAATTTGTGTAAAGGACTCTTTCACTCCCATTCAGCAAATATCTCTTACTGTAAGCAGTGATGAACTTCTTATTGTCTACCATTCTAGTTGCAATAGTCCAATTGTTGATTTTAATGCAGAATGAACTCAACACAGTAACAGTGAGTGTTTTGATTGTATTCTTGCATTTACCTTTGACAGAATTTCAATGAACAGATAGAAAATGTATCTTCTCTACGTACAAAGTATTTTGATTCTAAAGGGCAGATTATCTATGGGAAGAAAAGGTAGTAAAGGTGTTTGACACACTAGCTGTACTTTTGCTTGTGGTAAAGTATGCACATGCCATTGTGTACGCACGAGTGTCATAAATCCCATTGGCCAATTGCCTATTACCATCAACTTGGACCCAGTGGGTTGGAATTTAGGTTTTTGAAAATTGCTCTCAAAACTCCGAATCAGGGGCAGAGCTAACTGGCCTTGAGTGTCTTCAGTTACACACAGTTAATTGGCTCCATTGATTATCGATCAATTGATCAATTATATATCACATAAAATTACAGCCAATTTCAATCACTAATGTGATAGTATCGCATAGGTCGTTTGTACTGGAGCAGATGTAAGAATATCCATTATAATGCATGCTTTGGAGTTTAATCCATAATATGATTTGTTAATGTGGTAGCTGTTTCATTTTCCATTGCAGGGTGTTCACACCTGTGTCATGGAGAGAAAGATATGCAGCGATTAAGTTGTTTTTCTTGGACTATGATAGCTGGTACAAGTGTAGATTTGGAACCCAAGGTGGTCAGTACTGCAATGTGTAGTGATTGAGTGTCTAGAAAATTATAATGACATCAAGTTTTATGTAACAATTATTTAGTTATCACTGTTTTTGCATTTATGAATAGTATGATTTGTTTACTATGATTGTCATAATTATGGTTTTATTCTGCACATTGTATAGTACATTCATGTGTATATATACAATATTTAATTAGTTTTATTATTTTATACATAATAATGATATAAAGGTGTATACAATTTTGCAGTATTAGTACTAGTTTTTCAAGATTTTCATATTATTTATAAAAATTAATTGCATGTTCAGTATTCAGTGAATTAAGAATTGTACTGCATGGCATGCACTATTATAGAAGGACTTTGTGATAATTAATTTTAACTTTTCATTTCTATATATATATATATATATATATATATAGTCATCACTGGTCGTAGCCAAAACGGCCCTTGACCTCAGCAGAAATTGATTAATTAATTGCAATATGCATATCACAGAGTTAGGACTGACAAAAAAAAAAGAAATCACTGTGGCACTTGCTAGATGGAGGGAGACAGAAGAGAGAATCTGAGCTGCATTGCCCTATAAATAAAATGGCCTGTGTGTTTAATAATTGTTCTGTCAGTGTTACACATTAGAAATATGAACTTGTCTTTAGAGCTTAAAAATATGAAGTTACCATTTGAAGTCATCGCTACTTCGAAGAGGGTAGATCTCAGTTGCCGATAAGCAGAGCAGTGTATTAAAAAGTGTATTTCATCCTCCAGAGATTGCGAATTACAGAGTGGGCATGTACGATCTTCTAAAGGCTTGGGCGGCTTACAGTGTCGACCTGTTTCAATAGAGAGCTTGTGATCTGATATGCGTAATTTAGTGAAGGCTTGTCTAACTGTTGGGTTGGAGATCACCGATAAATATGATTCTGGTTCGAGTGTGTTGGATTTGATCAAACGATATGTTCTTAACTTGTTCCCACCAGATGGTGTGGAACCTTGAGTACTGTTAATGTCAGCTCTTAGTTTTTGAGAGACTTGATCATGCAGCCTAGATAATACTTCATCAGGAGTAGGCAATATAAAGTCGATGTTAAAGCCAAGATGCAATAATTTTCGTTTTACTCTGGACATCCAAGAATTATAACCAGATGAGCTCAAGCCGATAGATATTTCAAGAGCTTTCCTTGTGAGGAAGGGGGTGTTGGGTGAGGTGAGTCGATAGAAATATCTCAGTGTAGCTGACTCACAGTCAAACAACAGTGGGACTGATCCAGTTTCAGCAAGGACAGCTGAGTTTACACAAGAATGAGACACCCTCAGCACATATTTGAGATATTTGTATTGAATTTTGTCTAAAACATGGGCATCATAAAGCCCCCAGATCTCAGCGTTGTACATTAAGATTGGTTTGATCAATGCCTTGAAAAGAAAGAGCAAAACATTAAAATCAGTTATCCCCAAAGAAGCTATCTTGGCCTGAAGTTGGCAAAACGGTTTGTGCGCTCTGTCATAGGTTTTTGACAAACAATCTTTGAAGTCACATTTCCAACATAACCAAGTACCTAAATATTTGTACTTGGTTACAATTTCAAGTCGTTGTGAGTTAACTTCCCAGGAATCAGCAATAAGTTTAGGTTTTTGTCCAAATACAAGAATCTTAGTTTTATTGGAGTTGATGTCAAGATGTTGTTGCCTACAGTAGAAACATAGAGAGTTGATTAAATCCTGAAGCTTTTTTGGATTGTCAGTGAACAAAACTACATCATCTGCAAACAGGAGACAGGGTGAGGGAAAAAATGGAAGGTTGACTTCGAGAGAGTTGAGAAGCCTTGGCAAGTCGCTAATATACAGGGAGAACAATAGGGGACTTAGGTTGCATCCCTGTTTCACACCTTTTTCGGTAGTAAAGAAGTTTGACATGTGCCCATGAGAGCCTGCTACACGTGAACGAGATTTGGAATAATAAGATTTTAATAGTGAAAGAATTTGGGGATTAAGATTCAGGGCTTCTAATTTCGACCAAAGTAAGGGCTGACATACTGAGTCAAAGGCCTTTCTGAAGTCAACAAAACAGCAGTATAGCTTTTTCTTTAAGGAGCATTGCTTTTCAGCGACAGTATGAAGAGCAAATATAGCGTCTGCAGTCCTTTTACCTTTTTGAAACCCAAATTGTTCTTCTGGGAGTAGGTTTGAATTTTCTGCCCAGGTTGACATCCTGTCACGTATGATTGCAGTAAATAGTTTGCCCAAACAGCTAATGAGGGATATGCCTCTATAGTTAGAAGGGTCATTATATATATATATACGTATATATAGGAAATAAACAGTAGCATGACTTCATATATAATATTATACGTATATTATAGCTCATTTATTATATGCATGTATGCTCATCCAAATTTTATAAAGCCTATTTCGTGCATGTCTTAAATTAATTACATAGTAAACGTTGGGCTACAGCATAGATAGTATACCCCTATTATACTATCTATGGCTATAGTCTGGCCAGCCAGACTACTATGGCTACAGCTAGTGGCCATTTTCTACAGTATTGCGTAACCTTTAGCAATTACATGTGTGCACTGAGAGGGATCAATATCCCGTATGTCTTTAAAGTTTTCGGTAGTTCTGACGAAGAAAACAACGGATTAAAGTTGTCTTTTTGCCGTAGTACTCCTGGCTTTTCCGAGGCCAATATAGGCTTATATTCAGTCATTCAGATCTTGAAGTATTGCCACATATATCCTATGTCGGCTGGCTGGATTTGTATACGTACACGTAGTGAAAGGGAGCGTTATAGTCTTTTCATCTATAGTTGAAGACTCTACATGTGTGTCGGTACGACGTGAAAGATCTGTGAGACAAGAGATGGCACACGACAGTGCGTCTAGTTACGCCAAACTTCTAGCCTCCTATCAAGAAGCCAAAGCGTATGTCATGCAAGCACTGGAGATTGATGAAGTCGAAGGAGGTGGATATTTAGATGTATACTGTAGTATATTAATTGTTATTAGTAATTATATTATAGATATTGTTAAGATTGTTGGGTACATAACTTAGACGTTTACGTAGATCTGAGAATCATGATAGGTGGTTGATTCCTTCTGTACGTGTAGGAGATAAGAGGCTGGCATTCGAGTTGTACACTCAAGGTATTGGCATTTTGGAGAAATGCTTGGGAATGGACGTCTCTACCTCAGGTGTGAACCTTTGAATGAACATACACAACACTTTAGCTAGGGTCTTGCTACACTACTTCATAGATCGACTATGTTACAAACCTACGTAAATGAAATATTTGTAATATCTATCTTTGAGCTATGGCTACATATTGCTATTTTTCATCTTGTAGACACTGACGAACAAAAGCAAGTAGTTGAACTGAAAATTAAGATAGGGAAGCACTGTGACATGTGTAGGGAGAGAGCTGCTTCTATAAAACGTGAGGGAATAAGTTTCCAATGTTCTAGTTATCTTTCTTTATACATTTACAAGATGAAAAGTTCTAGATTGTTTGTCCACTGGTTATATTTTTGTCTGATGATAGGCAAGTATTTTGGATTTCACAAAGGAGGCGAGAGTAAAGAGGTATTTTCATCCTCTTCTTTCAAAAACTATGAAAAGAATTATGGAAAAAAAGTTGATTTTGTCCCAGTACATAAGTCTACTGCTAAGGCATCTTGTTCAAAAGTTTCTGTACAATCCAATCGACAATCACAATCTCAATCAAAGAACAAGGGAGTATTGAATGCTGCTACAAAGTATAAGGTGAGTCTCATATTAATTTGTACATATCAAGGTGCAAATATCAGCATTTTTTGCATCCTCCCCTTTGTTATTACACACTTATAATAGTTATTAAGATTTGTCTATTAATTGCCTGGCAAGTCATTGAGAATTAAAATAGATTATGTATATTTTTTCTTTGGAAACACGCCACATGTATGTAACTACAGCCCTACTAGAGGTACCTGAGTTATTATTCACCTGTATTGTATGTATTTGACAATCATCACCTATTACATTTTTCAGTCCAACCTCGGACCAAAAGCAGCAAAACACAAACCAGAGGTAGCACAGTCCGCTCACTTGAAAGGAGTTGACCCTAAGCTGGTGAAGTCAATTTTAGAAGAAGTATTAGACAGGTAAATAGCATTCAGATATTCTATTTTCCAGCTAGGCTTTATGATGACTTTCATTTTTGTGTATTTAGGGAATCAAATGTAACATGGAATGATGTTGGTGAGTATCTATGTATGTATGTGTGTACGTATGTACATATTGAGCATCATCATATCCAACTGTGTGAATGTTTATACTTATTAACCTACATAGAGACGTCTATGATGTAAATGTGTACATATGTAGTGAAACCTATCTATAAGACCCGAGAGACCAGTAAAAGGTGGTTTACTAAGGCAGGTGGTCTTTATACAGAGGGGCTTTAATGTAGTTGACTTGACACAGTGGGTAGTCCAATACCGGTCACTTAGGACAGGTGGTCTTTATACAGAGGGGCTTTATTGTAGTTGAGTTGATACAGTGGATAGTCCAATATTGGTCACTTAGGACAGGTGATTATTATAACAGGTTCCGCTGTATCTGATATACGTACCACAGTTTGTGTTAGATGTAAATGTCAAGTCGAGGTTGTGGGGACAAATGCACCTGCCTACCATATTATCATCACAAATCCCTTTTTTTTTGACAATGAAAATTCTTTAGTTGGTTTGGAATTAGCTAAGAGAACTCTTCAAGAAGCTGTTATACTGCCAGCCTTGAGACCCGAGGTGAGTGTGGTCTTGACAAGTTCTTTTCACATGGTCTTAAATATAACTTTAGATTTTTTCATTACAAAATAATAGTTGTTTACTGGACTCCGTTCTCCAGCCAAGGGTATACTCTTGTTTGGACCACCAGGAAATGGGAAGACAATGTTGGTACGTACGCATTTACGTATGTATTACTTAAATATACTTGAATACTGGAGGGTAAAGGTGATAACCATTAAAGTAGCCTCTGTAGTGCAGTAGTTAAAACATTACAAGGTTCAGCTTGTGCAGTGTGTGGTGTGTGATGATCATGGTAAAGTTTTTAATGCTATTGTAAATTTGTACACCTTTAGATTTTTTGTATATACATGGGTTTAGATGTTTCAAACCAGGGAATTGAAACTTCTTAGCAATTGAGTGGAATGTGTTTGTCAAACTTCTCAAGGGCTAAGGGCATTTAAGTGTGCATTTACAAAAGTAATCCTTATGATTCCAGCGATTCAGGACTCCTTTGCATATCTGTTTTTAGGTCTTTGAATTCAAATGAATGTATGTAACAGTTGTATCACCTTACAGCAGGGTACGTTGGCAATAGATTACATAGTACCTGAGGATGGAGCCCAAGGGGTTTAACTATTCTGTGTACTCCCATGTACCCTGCTTAAAAGTGGTACGAATAACTTGTATACCAGTAACAGTAATACCCCGTTTACACGGGCCCAGTTAAGTGTGAAAACCACAGGGCCAGGGCTGATGACCTGGGCCTGTGGTTTGTCTGGCCCCGTTTACATTCAATTTTCTGGTATTCCTGTAAAGTGGGTCACGGACCAATTTTAATAATATTCATTGCAATATAATGATATTCGCAGTGATGAATATCATTAAATATACTCCAATACCCTTCATTTCAAAGCATATTTTATTTCATTTTATTTAAAGCTACATCGTGCCCATCCTTCGATTTCTTGTACCTGGCCTTCAATTTTTTCAGTTTCTCTTTGCATCGTGTGGCTGATTTCGTGTATCCAGCCTCTCCCAGCTCCCTGGAAATGCGATCAAACATGGCCTGGTTCCTCCTCGAACCCTCTAACGACTGAATCTTCTAATCGGACCATATACTGATCAAGCAGAATACTTCCTCGTTAGTCCAAGACATTTTGTGCAGAAAATCGAGCGGTTACGAGACGGAAGATAGAAGAGAATCGGTTTAGCGTTAAAATTCACTTTACCGAAGTTTAGATTCGCAAGTTTAAAGGTGAAACGGTCTCTTCGCAACAGCAACTGGCTACGTTTACCAAATCAGCACGAAGCGTTCATGGAATTCTTCGTATCGACGTTCGCTTTTGATCGATCGAAGAAGATTACCGACAAATAAACATAAAAATGCGAAGAAGATTACCGACAAATAAACATAAAAATGCGTTTACACGAACTTTTCACAACTGGGCCAACCGCAACTGGGCTGGCCGACCCGGTTCGATGTACAGGGCCAGGGCCAGGTGGGCTAGCCCAGTTGCGGTTGGCCCAGCACCGTTGATAGTCGACATTTTTACCAGGGCCAAACAGGGCCGATGACGTCACAACTGGGCTAGCCCACTTTAACTGGGCCCGTGTAAACAGGGTATTATAAGAATAGGCCGAAATAATGTTTTATTTCCATGACATTTATGAAGTGCTAATCAATGCACCTGTTTTAGGGAGTATCAAATTAACCCTGTGAACAGGTGTCTATAGAGCCTGGTAGACCCCAGCTGGGTGTGTATAGGACATAGGCATGGGGCAGCACCTTTGATCTAACCTTACACTGGGATACGAGTACGTATATAAGCAATTAATGCAAGAGATATTAATATTTTCTCATTTGTTCGACGCATTATGATAATACAGTGGAACCTCTCTATTAAGGACACTTTGAATCCTTGATTTTAGTCCTTATTACAGAGGTATCCTCAATTCAGAGGTTACTCAATACACTACTGTACTACACTGGGACACAGAATAGTGTCCTTATTCGAGAGGTTTCTGCAATTCAGAGGTTTGTAATGGAGAGGTTCCACTGTATTATAATTATTATGTGAGCTGCTCCAACTGTTATGTTTCTGTCTTTTGCACGAGATTGTTATTGTTGTGTAGTGCACTCTGTTATAGGCAAAAGCTGTGGCTCATGAAGCTGAATCAACATTTTTCAACATCAGTGCTTCTACTTTGACGTCAAAATGGGTGAGAATGTCCTCGCTGACAAATTCTCTTCTCATACGTAGTTAGATCATTGTCTGACATAAAAAGTTACAATCCACATGTACTACTTGTGCTAGTGTACATGTACATACATGCATACCTACCTTGCTCTTGTTACAGGTTGGAGAAGGAGAAAAGCTGGTACGTGCCTTATTTGCTGTTGCAAGATCACGTCAACCGTGTATCATATTCATAGGTACAGTCTAAACCATTTTTCTTGATTTATCACTTCCCTGTCATTGTGGACAATTATTTGTACATGAATGCATGTGTACCCACAGGACATGTTATGAGGAGAGTGCCCTGATACAAAGTGTTTTTGTAAAGAGGTACAACTCCATACTGATATTAATATGGATACATGCATTTCTTGTTGTAATCATGGCAACTATTTGTGTCTGCAGTACACATAATCTTTAACTAGGTGTGACACACTGTTGCATAGGTAGTGTGTATGTACGTTCAGATGTAATATTTGTAACTGTGCCACGTTTTAACTGTTGTTGACTGCAGATGAGGTAGACTCACTCCTTACTCAACGCAGTTCAGAAGAGCATGCTGCAATGCGGAGGTTGAAAAATGAATTTCTTTTGTGTTTTGATGGAGTGAGTACGTAGCTTGTTTGCAGAAATGAAAACAGGTCTACGTGTGTGTTCAGATTAGCATGATTGCATGTTATAGTGATGAGTATGTGGATTAAAGTAACCAGGGGTTGTCATCTTGCAACTAAATGTCTTTAACAAGACAACCCTTACAGACATATCAATGAGAGTTTGACTGTGTAGCTGTATGTACGTATGTATGCTAAAGCTTTGTAATGTTACCAAACGCACCATGCATGCTTTGTGCGTGTGTCAATTCTACAAATGTCCTACGCAGATACCGTCTGAAGAAAATGAACGATTGCTGGTCATGGCTGCAACTAACAGGCCACAAGAGATTGATGAAGCAGCACTAAGGTCACGAGAGCCATGTAGTTATGATTAATAGTGATAATAATATGTGGTAGAAATACGTTAGTAGTATTTGTGATTTATGGTGGGTTGCAAATATTTTCTCTTTTAAACTTTGAACTTGACTGTATTGCTACGTATGTATGTCCTGACCTGTAGACGTTTCACTAAGAGGATCTATGTCCCTCTTCCTGCACTTGAGGTGAGAAGTGTGATGTTGCAGCTCTAACAAGTAGAGGATGTATGTGAATGAAATCCGTAGGCTGCATGAGAGTGATTTACTTGTTGTCAGTTGTAGAACACAGTTGGAGCTGTGTAACATCATTGCATGGGACAGATGTTGCACAGTGTACAGTACATACGTACATACATATGTGGATATATTTTTACTTCAATCCAGCCAATCATGCTATGTATGTGTACAGTGTTACAATTTATGTCAATTGTAAGTATGTGAAGAGAGCAATTAAGTATCATTACCACGTGTATACAGTACATTATCATAATATGGAGTTCACTATACATGACATCATTCACTTATGCCTCTGTTACAGAAGTATATAGAATAATGTACAGTGGAACTTCTTTACAAAGGACACATTGGGACCAGCTAATTTGTCCACTATAGAGAGGTTGTCCACTCTTCAGAGGTGGAAAATGTATTAGCACTATAGGAAAGTTTATTTTTGGGGCCTAAGGAAGTGTCCTTTGTATGGAGGAAATTTCTATGTTGTCCTTTATTGGGAGAGTCCACTGTATTATGCATTTCATATGTATGTAATTGTATTATATTAATCTGACTATTTGCCTTGATAGTCTGTACTGAGTGTGAACATTAGAGCCTATCTGTTGGAATTTTAGTGGAAATTTGATTAATCTTTATTTGGCAAGCATGTTTTCCATCTTTTGATTGTAATATATTGTTCTATTTATCGTGGAGGGGAGGATACATATCTTAAAGCAACTGCTAGGCAAACATAAGCATCTTCTGAAGGATTCCGAATTGATAGAAGTAGCAAGGTGGGTGATAGTAGAGATTTCCAGATGTACGTATAATACCACCATATATATAGTATGTATATGTACTGTTTATTGTACATGTTCAAGTAACTTAGTTTACTTCATTGCATCATTGGAGCGCTGTTATGAGACTGGATGATAATTGGATGATAATGATTCACTACCATGGGAATGTTGGGGTAGTCACAATATTATGGTTGTATACACACCCGATGAAATACCCAGCAAAGGAATGTCTCATGGAAAATTTGCACGTTTGGATTAGCCTAACTAATAAGGAGATGAATTGAAGAGTATTTGATAAAGATTATAAAACTAATGCGGTGCAGGTTGGATCAGATGTGCAGTATTATCTTTATCAAAAATTGACGAAATCTTGGAAGATTATACTAGAAATAAAAACTAAGGATGCCAACCTCCCTCCTGGTGCATACTCTAGTGCATTGAAGGACCTTGGAATTGAGGGGCCCAATTCGTCCATAATAAGGAAGTCTCACAGTATCAGTTTTAACCCCTCCCATTCACATAGCAGATGAGTAGAAAGTTCAAGGGAAATGTGATTCATTGAAAGTGGATCATATAGATTATGCTTCAGTTCTCTGGCCATTCGTGTTTACCTATAGGAGTATTATGTCTTATGTGTAAATGCAACTTGAAAATTGTGGTCTTTCATATGTATACAGTATAATTTATTTATTTTCCTAAGTTTCTACATGATACACAAGCAGTTTTGCACTTTGTTGACTGAAACGAGTCTACCATGTATAAACATCACCACATTGTCATATGCATTTCAACTTTTTCTTCTTTATCCAGAATTTTATTTTATGATTAGTTTTGATGTAGTAATGTGCACCATGTGTACAGTACTGCATATCTCTGCTCTCCGTACTCAGGTCTACAGAGGGCTACTCTTGCAGTGATCTCACATCACTTGCCAAAGATGCTGCTTTTGGCCCAATCAGAGATCTTGATCCTTCAATGATCAAGGGCGTTCAAAAAGATAAGGTACTAGTGGAAGTTGCCTGTGTTTCACTACCACATAATACTGTATAGTAAATTTCTTTTCTTATTATAGATTAGACCTATTTTAATTCAAGACTTCAGGAATTCCTTGAAACAGATAAGACAAAGCCTGTCATCAGATTGTTTGAAGGAGTTAGAAACTTGGAATCTGAAATTTGGATCAGATGCAAATTAATGTTCTACTCAGACTGAAATACATTGAGCGTTGTATATGTATGTATCAAATCAAATTAGTTTTTAATTATGTTAATTACCTTCATTACTGCATTTAGTCTAATAAAATTGTAATCACTTCAGCTAATCTTCAATCCTAGATATATTTACAAGCAGGTGTGTGATAGTTATTGATCATTTAAGCATATTATTATATAAGCAGGTTGATTTCCAAACTAAACTTCAAACATAACAAACACAAACACACACACACATGCACACACATAAGTACCTCCAGATCCACACAGCACATATAAACACACAAACAAACACACACACACAAAAATATAATATATAATACATATGTATGCTATGCACAGGTACACACACATGTACATACACATGTACACACACACACACACACACACACCTCCTCCTCCTCTGCTCACCATGTCCCACTAGGGACGTTGGGCGGGTTACAGCAACTGTGGCACCGGTGCGGGAGTAACCATGTTCACGTTTCGGCAGATGTTGGTCCTCCATTGCTGTCTGTCTGTGATTATCTCAGTCCAGTTGGTGATGTCCCTCAGGTCTTGGCTGATAAGGTCACACCAACGGAGGGGTGCTCCTCCCATTGATCTGCTCCTGCCACTAGGCCTGCACCTCAACCTCTTTGGGGGTGACTGGTTGGCATTCTCCAGACATGGCCAAACCATTGAAGGCGTCTCTGCTTGAGCTGATCCTCCACTGACACCATCCCTGTTCTCTCCAGGATGTCAGTGTTCCAAACTCGGTTCCACAGGGTGATCCCTAGGATGTCACGGAGGCAACAGATCTGAAATGATTTGAGCTTACGGATGTCATGTTGGGTCACCATCCATGTCTCTGCTCTATAGAGGAGCACAGACAACACCATTTGCAGGTGTTGTCCATGGCATTGACCATGTGCTGGAGCTCTCCCCGGGACTCTGCAACAAGTGTCAGGTCATCTGCGTACGCTGTATCTTGAATGGATGCTAATGCTGTGGTCTTGTCCCAGTTGGTGAGGAACACTCGTTCGCTCGTGGTGTAGTCAATCCGAAGACCTCCATTAAGAGTTGTCATCGTCTCCCTCAGTGTCTAATCAAGGAAGCAGTTGAAGAGCAAAGATGACAGTACACAGCCTTGTCGGACCCCGGTTGTCACCTCAAACCTCTCTGATGTAGTCTTTCAAGCTTGCTTGTGTCCTTGGATTTGGTGGATACGAAGAGTGCACACATTTCACGTTCCAAAACATACAACCTGTTTTGCACTCAACAGCCTGGCCTAGTTTCCCTACGTGTCTGTCTCTGCGTGGGAGCTACTTGTTGGACAGTTCTTGTATCTGCATTATTGCTACTCACCTTATCTCGTGCAACAACCTTTCTCTGGTCTCCATGGGTTCTTCTCCAGTCCACACACATAGAAGCACACACTCACACACAAAAACACACACACACATACACACAAAATACACACACATGCACACACAAACACGAAAAACACACACACACGTACAGGCACACACAAACGTACGTACAAACACAAACACATGCACATGCTCAAACACCTGTATGTACACACGCAAATGCGCATGTGCTTATGCACAGGTAAGTACACACTCATACACACACACATACGAATACATACGTACGTATATGTGCTATGCACAGGTACACACACACACACAACACACACACACACACACACACACACACACACACAAACACATACACACACACACACACACACGCACACACACACAAATGCACAAATACAAACACATGCACATGCACATACACCAGTATGTACACATGCACATGCGCATGTGCATATGCACAGGTAAGTATATGTACACACTCACACACACACACACACACACACACACAAAGGCACGAATACAAACACATGCACATGCACATACACCTGTATGTACACATGCACGTGCACGTGATATGCACAGGTACGTAAGTACACACTCATACACACACACACACAAATGCACGAATACAAACACATGCACATGCACATACACTTGTATGTACACATGCACGTGCACATGTGCATATGCACAGATAAGTACACACTCACACACACACACACACACACACACACACACACACACACACATGCACACACAAACACACACAAACAAACACACACACAAACAAACACACACACACACACAGAAGCACACAAAAACACACACACGCACACACTGCTCATTTACTTGCATTCCACACCTTTAGGTGACAAATAATGAGGAAGATTTGGCAGAAAAACTGTATATTTGGTATATTTTGTGTAATAACTTATTTATTTTAGCATGTATAATAAATGTACGCTCACCAGTGCATTGGTGACAAATTAGCTGGTCCCAATGTGTCCTTTATACAGAGGTTCCACTGTATACTATTATAGTACTATCATGTTTGCAGTAATCAGCTGTATACACTAGTACACTAGTGTTTCGGCCTTCTGGGCCTCATCAGTACAGCGCATATAAAGCAAACACGTATAGATATAATGAATTCATTTATACAACACATACACATTGCATAACATACCCAACATACAGACATAGATACGTATGTGCATACTTGCACTTGTAATTGCAGAGCACATACAAACACATATTCACACACATACACAACACAGATACCCACACATACGACAATGTCATATGAAAACACATATGCATACGTATACACACACATGCATACATATACATATGTACGTAGTCTATACAACACATACGCACACACAACACATTATATGAATACATACACACGTAGTATATACAACACACGCACATTGACTTGTGAACACAAACAAACAATGACGTAAAGACTGCGGATGATGAACAATCTTTAGTTAGGGGATGGTTTTTAGAAAAATTGGTATAGTATAACATACACTATGGAATACCACACACACGACGGTACTCATGAGATACACCATCCATATGTACAAACTTAAAAACAAGAATGTACCCGCCTTCTGTTACCCTGATACCATCATCATCAACCTCCTCAACATCCTTCCTCTAATGAAGATCACAGCGAAAACGGTAAGGAAATCCCACTGCGTGATTCACAAAAGATTATGCGTATATACGCGTTAGATTCCTATTCACTAGTATCAGTCGCGCGATTCGACAGGTGATGGCTCTTTTTGTAATCACGTGTAGATTCTTCAGAGGATTACTTGGAATCTGTTAAGATAATGTATATATCAAAGGCTAACTGTGAATTCTATACTTTTTGGATCTCTATACAGGTGAGTGTAATTTGTTTCAATCTTATGTAGAATATTCCATAAATCTGACATTATGGTTTACAGATAGTATTCAACGGCGGTACACTCATGTTCTTTGCAAGTTATATAATATATATTATTCACGAAGATCTAACTAAACTTTTTAATATTTTTAATATCAAGCCAAAGATAATAATAATGTACTAATAAACATACATAATATTAATATTATTTCATGTAATATTGAATGTGTTAATGTGAAATCATGCAAACAAAATAAACTGAGTTTGTAGCTGTGGGGCTGATAAGAGTACAACGTGATATGGCCACTCGCAACCTTTGTTTCATGTGAGTATTAGTATACATTACACGTGTTACATTATGATCACAAATAAATTTTAACGTTGAAAAGATTATACTATTACAGACCCAGACAACACAAAAGGCCAATATATTTCAAAGTTCACGTGGCCCACAAAACAAACAGGTATAGTACAGAAACAATTATTGTGGCTTTGTAACAGCTATATTGATCAATAATTACATGACGTACTTTTTTCAACAATGCAGATAAGAACAAATAACAAACCTTATAATGATTTATATTATTCACCTATCGGAGAAGAACATTACAACACGTATGATACATTAGAACCCTATCTAACAAGTACACCTAAAGAAGACTCGAATTCAGTAGGCATCATCAGACTATTACCACAAAGAGAGATATGAATACGACATAACATTCTATTATATCATTATCATTATATTATTATTATTATTATTATTATTATTATCATATATATATTATATTATTATCATTATTATTATTATTATTATTATTATTATTATTATTACTATTGCACATTATTTACTTATAACCAATGTATAACAGTTTAATTTGTTTAAAAGTATGTGATCAATGGATACTGATAAACTCACGCCATCTGATGTTAGTGATCCCTTAGATGATTATTGCTGGTAGAATAGTTGAAGAATCACCCAGTCTGATATTTGCGATTTTTCAGACGATTACCCTGTAAGTGATTCGTAGTAGAAAACGGCGGTTACCAAATCATCTACTGATGCCATTACTGATGAATACTGAAGTATCGTATACAAATCACACGCGTGATACTCTTACCGTTTTCGCTGTGCGGTGATATACGGTGTGCACTAAAGAGAATAATTTTCGTGAACGTGTCCACTCGCCACGTGTTGGAGGCAGCGAACCCGAGAGGACGACACAATGTCTATTCGTCAGTACTTTATGAAGGAAAAAGAGCGCGATGCTCCGAATACTAAGCGTTTTAAACTTGAATGAAAAGACTTTGGATTCGTTATTGCGAATAGCCATTGAAGGCCCTCCTATCAGCGACTTTCCACCGGATAGAGTTTGTCGTCGCATTTTTGGTCTTTTTCTTCCTCGGCAATACGAATAGAGGCTTCTCCGCGTAAGAAACAGGTCTCTTCTCCCTCAGATTATGCGCCATGACTCAACTCAATAAACGATTACACTTCACAACTTAACACTTCATAATGACGACTTGAAAATGGCTGCCGGATGCCATACCAACGAACATTCCCTCCAATTAGTACCAGGAAACATCAAAGGTCAAAAATGCAACACTTCCGACGGAATGAGCGCAACAACTCCATATGTATAGGTTGGATTATGCCAGGATTTTGATTTCCTCGATAGGAAAATTGTATGAGATGCATTCACTGCAATCTTCCCAGCATCATCTAAGATGGATCTCCACTGTAGCTCAGAAATGTTTCCTACAACGCGCGCTAGTTCTTCCCGGTTCTGTAAGGAGTGGTGGCCAAGAGCTCCAATTTCGATAGTTACATATTTGGTGGGTTTCCCAAGTCTTTCTAGGTCACCAATCAGTTGGATGTAGTTGGGCTTATTTCTCTTGAACATACAGGCTTTGTTCATGGCTATTTTATTGTTCCCACATATTGTTAACTCTAGGATTATAACACTCTGATTGCAAATAATAGCGATATTGGGTCTAGCTAGCATTGATACAAGGTTTGGAGGGATGGTAGCAGGGGGGCTATCATGAGCTCTATGGCCATCAAGATCAGCGAATGCATGTACATCTTTGGCGAGTGTTTGCTTCAACTTAGCGACAATATTTAGATAGAAGAACAGTGTCATGACGCCAGGTGTATACTGTACATCAATTTAACATTTAAAATGATGCGGAGGTTTGATTTTTCTCTGTAGGCTCAAGTTGTTGATTTAACAGTGCACATTACACGGACTGCTAATGTTGAACCATTGAACGTACCCTCATTCAAGCATAAGGTCAAGATGTTAGTCCCCTGGAGAGAGTATATTGTGAATTTTCAATGGGACAATGAATGTTCTAGCAGATTCAGTACTACGGGAGCAACCATGCATACCTTCATATATAGGAGAAACTTTAATTTGGTAAGGAATTTAATAATGTGTACCATTTGATCCACTTCACATGTATTTTTCAACACTGTCACATTTAGATTACTGAGCTGGTGTATCAGCATAACATGACACACTCACTGATCAGAGATGGGTAACTGATCCTAAACGATTTGAATGGCTCTATCAAATGAGGCTGTACTATGACCCAAAACAGTCCAATCTTCAGTAACAGTTGACCATCAGCATGGTAAATACTAACCTCTTCTATGGCTTTGAGTATCTGGGTGTCCGGGAGAAGCTTGTTCAGACTCCTCTTACTGATTGTCTTTACCTTACAATGACATGGGTTCTCAAAGAAAGACTGGGTGGTTCACCGTTTGGCCCAGCTGGAACAGGAAAAACTTAGTGTGTTAAAGCTCTAGGTAATCATCTGGGAAAATTTGTACTAGTGTTCAACTGTGATGAAAGGTTTGATTTCCAGGTAGGTGTGTTTGTCTGTAGAAGTTGTGTTATGAGTTCGACTGTATGTATTGTTCTCAGCCTCTCAGCCCTAGCTCATGTACACTATGTTGACCAGCACTGATAGTAAATACTGTGCTCCAGTGCAGAATAGTGATAGTTGATTGTCTCTGGCGATCAATTATCACTTCTATAGAAACTCTTGAATAACTTTGTACATCAGCTATTCAGTTTGCATTCTTTCAGTCCCAGCTTTGCTTTAATGAAAGATGTGGAGGAACTTCCAGGTCGACAAATATCTATTCCTGAAGGTATAAAGTGAGTATGGAGAATTGATTGCTGTGCTTGTTTTTAACATACATATGTAGGTACATAGCCATATATAAACTGGCTCCAAAGGTGTATTTTATTAGCAGACAGTATACACGCCAATCAGGTGTATGTCTTGTTTTGGGATGACTTTACAGGCGAGAAGATTTCCTGCAGTGGATAGATGCATTTCCAGATACTCATTAGGTCTCCCTGCTACTGCTCAGAAAGTGATGCTCAAATCAAAAGGTTAGCTACCAGCTCCTTACACATACACATGTACATACTTACAAACACATGTCATTGCTTCTGGATGATTTGTATGGTATGACTGAATTCTTGGTTCTGGGGATAGAGATGGTAGTACTAACTCCGCTCTTAGTTTAGTTCCATGCTGGATTTGTGTCCGTTATGCAGGGGATGCTGTCAAGTCCCATGCAGTGTTCTCCATTGGGCTTTCCAAATCCATCAACATATTCTGTCCACGTATGATAGAATTGAACTCCCCCATTGAAGCTTCTCTGGAAGACGGTCCATTTTTCTCTCATGTCACAATAAGCAGTGAAGGGTCCACGCCCACAGTCCATGGTGTAGACTCCAGAACGTGAGCATACTTTCTGATGTACTTGTTCACATCCACAGGGAAGAGTTGGACAGGAATCTTGACAGTTAGCATAGGCTGCAAGGTGTATAAAACTGAATGTTTGATTATGTTTTGTTTCAATGTATTAAGTAAGTGTTTAATGTGCAGTAAATGTGTCAGTGAGAAGTTTGTATATAGAAAATATTAAGTTATATTGAGTTAGTTTATAGTACATCCTGTACGTGTAGTATTCAATTGCTACCTAAACCAATTGAAGTTACATTATACTAGAAATGGTATATGCATATGTGTGTAGAAAGATACAATACCTAGAATAGCCCACATGTACAGTACAGTACATTTCCATTCTTATTTTATGCTATGTAGGTATGATGGAATATTCTGTAAATATACACCTGTGTGTAGTGTTTGTTGTGAATCGACCATACACCACATGCCCTATACCCACTGTGCACACAGTCCATATTCCAAGGTACTTACATTTTTGAAACGTTGCCACTGATATTATCTCAAGGAAAGTAGTGATCTTAGTGAACATTGCTCTTTCTTTTGTTCTTCTCTAAACTTCCACTCTCTTCCTGTCAGTATTCCTCTAGTGATAGCTGATACTGAGAATTCACCCATCTCCTTATATAACTGAAGTTGAGGATGAGGTTGATGTATGTTGAGTTGCCATGAGAGTGAAAGTAGAATATGCCAGGATTCATGTTATTTCAATGGTTGGTTAGTGGTTGTGTGTTGTAGGACAACAACTCACCTCAAAGATCCGTGTCTGTGAGTGTTAACGTCTTCCTTGTGTGGTGGTAAGGGTTCCCACCATTGTGTTAATGCAGTAACAGTTGTTCATACTACAGCTAGTATTTTTCCCAAGCTGTCATGTTGCTATGGTACATATGTGCCAGTCACATTGGAAGTCATTTTATATTCAATTTCCATCATAATATAGGAAAGTTACAGTTATACAGGTCAACAGCCAGTTTGTTTAATAGTTGAGATTATTCAAAGGAAATATCACTTTCACCCTACATATTGGGATATATTATATGTCACTGAGTATCATGCAGGGTGTGATGTGCCTATGTGTGTATGTGCTCTATATTCAAGTGCCATAACTTATGACCGGGAATAGATATGCAGCTACCACTTGTACTATTCACGAAACCATCTCTAAGCTTTCATGTGATACCAAAAATGCAATTTCCATCAGATGTGCGAAATGACATTTTTTGCATAGACGATCACCAATGATCTAGCTCTCCTTGATTGCTGTTATGATTACAAAATGTATTTTAGAAAATTCAGTTGCATTATTTGATTGCATAATATAGTTCCTGAGAGTGCTAATTTGTGATCAATTTGTAATTATTGAATGTTGTCATTATTTTCACAAACTGCATGTTATATACATGTGGAGGTATATATTGTGTTATGAGTATCGAAGTATAATGTACATGTATGTGTATGTATTGTATGTGTAGATGCAAGTGTGTACATGTAGTACATATGGGAATGCACACACAGAGTGATTAGCACAATTTTCTGAATCATGTGCTCTACTAGTTAAACTTCAGCTTCATTTCAGCCACCTTGAAGGAGTAGGACCCTTCACAAGGTTTGAAATTAGCCCATGTAAAACTTTTGCATCCTGAACTCCTCCGGTCAAGGACTCACCGTTGAGATTAACAATGAAGCAGTAATTGTACCACCAGCCCCCTCTGTATTCGACTGCACAATTTCTACTCAAACTGTTATGATCTTGGTTGTAGGTAGAGAACATTACTCCATTGTGGGGGAGAGCTTATCTGCAACATTTCCGCTGTATAATATTAATACGAAATTCTTGAGCAAGGCATGCACAACTAATAATTCATACTTCAATAAATCATGATTCAACTAATAATTCATCAAATGCAGGACGTTTCGACCTGGGGGTCTTTATCAACTACGTACAGGGTAAGGGGGTGAGGTGAGAGGTGGCTATTTATAACATCGGGGTGATAGCAAAGTGTTGTGATATGATGGGATAAGTTACAAAATTTGGAGATAAACAACTGTAAGGAGTGGATTGGTTACAATAACATGATGATGATGTAGTGACAGGTGATGTCCTCGGCCTGCCCCCGGGTCGAAATGTCCTGCATTTGATGAATTATTAGTTGTGCCTTGCTCAAGAATTTCATATTAATATTATCATCTATGCAACTATGAGCCTCTACAGTACCATTTCCGCTGTATCCCAACACAGTTTATTGTTTAATTCATAGTTAGTACTATTGTCTCCAACTACGTATAAACTGGGAGTATTTAGCATGGTAAGACATACCTTCCCAGTCTCCTAACTCTACCCTCAGTTTAGTTCCAGGATAATTAAGTGTTTGTCATGCAGTGGATGTTGTTGAATCCCATCCAGTATTCTCCTCGGGGGTTTACAAACCAATTGGCATATTTAGTCCAATTTCGATAGAATCCAACTGCTCCAATGAATCTTCTCTGGAAGATAGTCCAGTTTTCTTCTATGTCGCAATGAGCAGTGACGGGTCCACACCCACAGTCCATGGTGTAGACCCCAGAATGGGAACACACATCAGAATAAACCTGTTCACATCCACAAGGTGGTGATGTTTGTTGACAGGTATTGTGATCATGACATTTAGCATTACCTGTACAAATGATGGTGTTTGTAATGTTCGCATCTGACCCCCTTTGTATTAACAGTGACACATATTGTCTCTGACAATGTGGACTGACGTAGTAAAGTAGTATGCACATAGTGATATTGATAGACATCAGGCCTAGGCCACATGTGCAGTACAATATAATCCATGTTATATTCTACAATATGTCTGTTAGAATATACTGTTCATACCTGTGTATGTGTATTGTTTGATATGAATTAGGCACACCACATGTCCTTTACCCACTGTGTGCACAGTGCTGGTACACTATTGTACCAAGTTACTTTCATTCTTGAAATGCTGCCACTGATATTATCCCAAGGAAAATAGTGACCTTAGAGAACATTGTTCTTTCTCTTGTCCTTCTCTGAACATCCTCTCTTCCTGTCAGTATTCCTCTAGTGACAGCTGATTCTGAGAATTGGCACATCTTGTATAGCCATAGTAAAGGATAAGAATAATATTATTATGTTTAGTTGTCATGGCGATTTTATGTTACAAAAGCGACTTAACACGTAAACTAAAATAGCCCTCAATTTATGAATGTTGAGTTATCATGGTGATTCACAATGCCAGGGTGATGTAGTAGGCACTGTCATGCTGTGTGTAGTGACAGTAATCAATTATTGATGACATGCAGCAGACCTGTTCCGTCTCACCACAAGGGACCTATCTGTAGAGTACATGTCTTCTTGTTGTGCTGTTGGTGGTTGTCCTCCTAATGTGTATTTATACTGTAACATCCTATGTACAGTATGTACACTCGTAGTATGGAGGGTCTTATTTGTACACTGGCATAGTTTGTTCTCTTGTATTAATATAAGTGCTTTCTCAGCTATAAGAGCATCTGTTTCACATGTCATTTAAAGGATCTGTGTCTGTCGTGTGAAGGTCTTCTTTGTGTGCTGGTATGGGTTGTATCCCTTCTGTCAACTCTGTGCACTACATGCACTGCATTGTGTACCATGTCCTGCTATGTACGTAGTAACATAGACCAGTACAATTATTGTGTATGTCTTATATAAATACAATATAATCAGATCTATAGTACACAATATGCATAAAATTAATAACAGTATTCCTCTACTGATAGCTGTTTCAGCTATACGTAGTTCACACATCATACTACATGTCACCTCAAAGATCTGTATATGCAGTGATGGGGTCTTACTCGTGTGCTGATATGGGTTATTTCCGTGTACCATATCACAATGAATACATACAGTATGCCTACCCATACATACACATTCACATATACAGTATACATACACAAGTACAGTTGTATATGTCTACTATTCAAACTAATACATACAGTATGTAACCGGTATACATAACAGATTTCCTGAATGGATAATCCTGGATTACTGCTCATTTCATCTTTGTTGTAGGTAATCTTTATCTCAGTCTGGGCATAATGACTCTATGTACGATTGCTTGTCTATTGGTGTTATCACAACTAAATTAGTGGTAATCAACCTCAATTACAGTCTATTCTATTACAGTACATTGTGTAGACTCTGGAACATGGGCACTTGTCTGTACTGCTTCCTCACATTCACAGGGATATGGTGGACAGGTTTGTCCATAACCATAGCCTGGATGAATATTTAATATTACACTGTAACAATGCATACCATATGTGGCAGTCAGTCAGATATTAGGAACTAGGTAAGTGAAACGGGATGTATACATATGTGTAGCATATCACCCACCTCCTCAAAATGATCCATCTGTACAGTACAGTACAGAACAGTATATTCCAACTCTTATTCTACAGTATGCACATACAATAGAAAATTCTGTAAATATTCACCAGTGTGTGTGTGTATTGTTTGTTGCAAATCAACCACACACCACATCCTTTACCCACTGTGCACACAGTCCTGGTACACTATTGTACAGTGACTTACATTCTTGAAATGTTATTACTGATATTATCATAAGGAGAAGGGTAACCTTAGAGAACATTGTTCTTTCTCCTGCTCATCTCTGAACTTCCTCTCTTCCTGTCATGCAGTAATCCTCTAGTGATAGCTGATTCTGCTAATTCACCTATAGATCGTCTTATATAACTGAAGTTGAGGATAACAATGATATATTTTAAGTTGTCATGGTGGCATAGTAGTGTAAATTGAACGTAAAATGTGACAGGATTGTGTTATTCTAGTGGTTGGTTAATGGTTGTGTACTGTGGAGCAACACTTCACCTCAAGGATCAGTGTATGTAGTGTGAAAGTCTTCTTTGAGTGGTATATGGTATGGGTTGTCTTCCTTGTATACAAACGTATATGCCATAATGTATTTTTGCATCAGCTACAACTTGTCCCAAACCAACATATTGCTGAATACAGAAGTTCCATAGTAAAGGAATTTTGTGCTCTATATCTCCAATAATATAGTAAAACAATAATAGAGAATACAATGAGGAAATGCCATCTCCTTTGCTGGCACCATGGAGCTTGACCACACCATGTAAACCCCAGCCACCGCCCTCACTCTCCATGTGTGTGTGATATTATTGTAATTATTATTATTATTATTATATTTATTTTATTTAATTGTAAAATATGTGTATATAGGCATAATTTATGTATATTATATATAATGTATTATTAATATTAATATTTATTTAATTTTATTGTGGAATATGTGTATATGTTCATAATTTATGTGTATTTTATTTAATAATAATATTGTAACTATATTATTACTCATCATATTTTATCACCATATTAATAGAGATACTGTATATTATACAATGTGATATATAATACATACTGGATCTTGTATAATTGTTCTTACACCTTGATACTCAGTAATATATTATGCATATACGTACTATACGTATATATGTATAATATAGTATACGTACATAATATATATAAGATGTTACTGAGTATCAAGGTGTAATGCACATGCGTATGTGTATGTACCGCATGTGTAGATACAAGGATGTATGTACGTGTATATGGATGCATGTACATATATCCACTATGAGAATCCATTTGTATCATTCACTCCTCCAGTTAAATATTCACCCTTAAAATTAACACGATGGCAGATTTTGTATCAGCAACCCCCTTTGAATGTAACTGCACAATTCTCACTGCTACTGTCATGATCTTTGGCATAGGTAGGTAGAGAACTGTGGTAGGAGATCTGATCTCCGGCATTTCCACTGTATCCCGACACCATCAATTTTTATTTCATGTTTCCTCTTCACTCTTATGATAATTGATGTCCTACTGTGCATTTTCCCTTTAATAACACCCATCTTGGGATGGGAATGACGTACGTATATCATATTGCCATGGTAATTTCACATTGCCCTGGCGATATATCCCCTCATAACTAAAAATAGAATGTGCCAGGATATTCATCCACACACACGCACACACACACACACACACACAACACACACACAAACACACACACACACACACACACACACACACAACATACACACAAACACACACACACACACACACACACACACACACACACACACACACACACACACACACACACACACAACAGACACACTCACACAAGAAAGCACACACACACACATGCATGGGTTTACACTTCACACATACTGTACATAGTATGTGCACCACATTCAACACACACACTACATTCAAGTACACACAAATACACACTCACACTCAGGTACACATACACAAACACACACACACACACACACACACACACACACACACACACACACACACACACACACACACATACATACCCACACACACACACACACACAAAACATGAAATACACTGAAACACACAATAATATACACTAACACACACACACACACTCACATGCACACACACTCACATACACATACACACACACACACACACATACACACACACACACACACACACACACACACACACAAACACACACGTGTGTGCACATACTGTACATATGCACACACAACACACACAGACATACCCACAAACACACACAAATACTCAAACACACCCACCCACACATATACATACGCAAACAAACACAAAAACATGCACACGCTAACACGCACACACGTTTGTACACATACTGTACATAAACACACATCCAGCACACACACATACACTCAAGTACACACACACACACACACACACATACACACACATACACACACACACACACACACACACACACACACACACACACACACACACACACACACACACACATATCCATAATGCAAACACCAAAACGAACCCACACGCACACACACATACGCACACATACACCCACAAACACGTGTGTGTGCGCATTCATAACATACACACACATAATACACACAGACATACACTCAAAAACACACAAATGCATGCACACACTAACACACCCACGTGTTTGTACACATATTGTATATACACACACATACACTGTACACTCAAGTACACACAAATACACACGCACAAATACACATACAAAAACACACATGTGTGGGCACATACACACACAAAACACACAGACACGCTCACACAAGAAAGCATACAGAAACACACACACACATACATAAACACACACACACACACACACACACACACACACACACACACACACACACACACACACACACACACGCACATACATAAACACACACACACACACACACACACACACACAAACACACACGTACGTGTGTGCACATACTGTACATATGCACACACAACACACACACACAGACATACCCACAAACACATACACATACACAAACACACTACACACCACACAAAAACATGCACACGCTAACACACATACGTTTGTACATATACTGTACATAAATACACATCCAGCACACACACACACACACACACAAACCCATAATGCTAACACCAAAATGAACCCCCACACACACATGTACGCATACTCCCACAAATACATGTGTGTGTGTGCACATTCATAACACACACACACACATAACACACACAGACATACACTCAAAAACACACAAATGCATACATACACTAACACACCCACGTGTTTGTACACATTCTGTATATGCACACACATGCAACACACACACATACTGTACACTCAAGTACACACAAATACATGCACACAAATACACATACAAACACACACGTGTGGACATATACACACACAAAACACGAAATACATTCAAACACACATTAACACACCCACCCACACCCACACCCACACCCACACACACCCCCCCCCACACACACACGTACAAACACGTGTGTGTAACCTTTGAGAATGACATCTTTTCCACATATCAAAGTACCTACGTGTGTACATTTCAGATTGAGATCAGAAGGACACATCTACCGAGTTGTTTTTTTTCTCTCTAACCCAATTAGGCCTACTAACCTTGAAAGGGTCATTAGTTTGAATAGATAAAGTTCTTTTAGTGTTTTAGCCTGCAACAAAATCAAAACGGGGCTGTGTACGTGGACTACGGGACACACGACCACAGAGGAGACTTTTAGCAGAGAAGGATCTCACCTAAGAAGGCATTCGATTTGTGCCAAGCGTACGAAACCGCTGAGCGCGATGCACACGACATCCACTTTCGACAGAATGGGCTTATATTAGTAGCGATCCACAGGGGAAAACGGACAGTTTTGAGCAGTCTCCAATATAAGGTGACGAGTTTTCCAGTCAGAGAGCGGTGCTACAAGTGTGGTCGATTTCATTCCCCCAAGAATTGCCCATTCAAGGATGCCGGGTACTTCAACTGTGGTAAGCATGGTCATATAGCTAGTGTTTGCCGTAAGTCTTGAGCCCCACAGCACACCAACACTATAGATGATGCCAGTTGAGTCAGTGTGTGATACGCACTTACTCTTGACTTTGTTATCTTCAACTTAGAAACACCATGAAGTGAAGTAACATCAGCAAAACAGAATCTGAATGGGAGGAATGTATTTAAGTACAGGTAATTACAGAAATTGGTTGAACAGTGAAGTTGATTTGAGTAACCTGTGCTATTGATAGGCTATGTTGGTTTTCACACTAATCTTTTGCTCCTCCATAACATCAAATCTACAGGTCCACTCCTTCCAGTAATGCAAGAGTAGCTGAAGCATCGTTAGCACATGTGCACAGTAGTTCGGTGAATATGAAGAGACATCATAATACCAAAAACATGCCATTCTTCTTCTGCATGAAGCTGCACACAGCCTTTGTGGATGTTCAATATGCCTTTGAGGTTTGTGATTCAGCAGGCCATGAAAACATTTCTTCTATGTAATTAAAGTGGTGATGTACAAAATATACATTTGTGATTAGATGAAGTTCTCTGAAGGGGAAAGTTATTGCATGTGCTATCATGAATATATGAGGCTGAGGTACGTTTAATTTGTGTTAACTGTTTACTAGGCTACACTTACAAATGTTGTGTTTCTCACTGCGTATATTAGGGGTGTGTGTGTTGTCAGCAGATATGGAAAGGTGAAACTGGGAGGTCATCACTGGTTGCCATCTCAATAGGACTTCAGTCCCCCAGCTGATACAGACTTTGGTCTTGGCGTAATATCCATTGTTGCATTCTTAACTTCATATAAGGTATTATTCATGCCTACTTACCAATATGTAATGATAGCGTGTATATTTATCGGTTTTCAGCTTTTTTTGAATTTCTTCACAGATTTGGCTGAAATCTTTTAATGTCTGGAGACATTACATTAAATTGCAATGGCAGAATATTGCACGTATGAGGGCTGAGACATATGGTCGGATGAAGTTACGGGAGTATAGTCTGGCAAACATTTATGGTGATTCTAATAATATTATAATATATATATAACATTTATATAATCTGGCTGGATTATCTTTAGCTACCATGACATTTTCAGATCAAATTTGAATTGTATGCGACCATTCTCTTCTTCCAGCTTGGCCACCTTCACTTCAAGCTGTAGGGTGTGGCATCGAATTCCGGACGTCATGATAAACCGGACGCTCGATCTCGGCGATGGAGGTAGCTACAACCTTCAAATTTACACCATCGCACAAGCACACGAATTGAACTAGGTAGACCATGTTAGGTATGCACAGGTCGCTTTTCACAAAAGTTATTCCAAGAACATAAAACTTCCGAAATAATATATAAATAATAATATATGAGCACAACTTTAGTACCGGAAATGTACAACGTTATAAAAAACTGGCCGAAACTTAATAACGTTGTACATTTCCGGTACCAAAGTCGATAATTTCCATGGATTATGTATTCTCTAAGAATTTTATGATGCTCATCATCCAATTCTTAGAGAAACTACTGTTTTCTGACCGTTGTGGTCATTTTCGATGAATCACATCGACTTTTTACTGTAAAATGTGTCCGGAATATGATGCATCTAGCGCATTCGTGTAGAGGGACCATTCTTCATAACCGTAAAGAGATTCTTTTCGAAGATTACAGTGTAAGAAGCTCTTGAATGTGTCTATCAGGTAATCCAATAAAAGTTGACAGGAACCTTCTCTTTCACGCGTACCAGCCACTGTCCGGAATTACATGACCTCCGCCCGGAACAATATTATTTCGGAAGTTTTTTGTTCTTGGAATAACTTTTATGAAAAGCGGCCTGTGCATCCCTAACATGGTATACCTAGTTCAATTCGTGTGCTTGTCCGATGGTGTAAATTTGAAGGTTGTAGCTATCTCCATCGCCGAGATCGAGCGTCCGGTTTATCATGACGTCCGGAATTCGATGCCACACCCTACACAGCGGGCTTTCAGGTCTTCATAGAGTTTTCATTTCGACTTCCGGTATGTAACGCTCGATATATATATATATAAAATATGTGTTCCTACGTGTAACAGCATCAATGAATTTATATTATAATTTATATTCCGCGAAATAAAGATGGCCGATTTCGAACGCCGACAATTAGAAATTGAGCTAGAATTCGTGGACTGAAGCTTCCCCGAACGTAATAACTTCAGCGAAGGTTCTTCTGAACCTAAGAAAGACACCCAAGTAATTCGAGTGCGGGGGGCGGCCCCCACGAGTTTTTGAACTCGAATTACTTGTTGTTGTATCCTACCCTGAACAGTAAACTGTTATGAACAAATTGTGAACTTACAATATAAGCTAGGTGAACTCAAATCATAAGTTGTCATTTTATTATGTTTGTCTAGGAATGAACATTAACCTGTTATGAACAAATTGTGAACTTACAATATAAACTAGGTGAACTCAAATCATAAGTTGTCATTTTATTATCTATATTATGAATCATGACCATTTCAATGGCATTTGGACAGCTAGTTTCGATCAATTCGTAACGTTTTTGGCGGCGGACGAGGAAAAACAGGAACAGAATGGCGAGCACTTTGCAGAGTTCGATGAGGCCAAAGAAGATTGGTTGTCGTACGCCGAGCGGATGGAGCGGTACTTCATAGCGAACGACATCAAGGAAGAAAAACGGCTAGCATTTTTGGTCAGTGTACGTGGACCCAGTCTATACCAGCTCATCAAGGATTTGGTGGCACCAGACAAGCCGTCGGAGCGGTCTTTTGAGAACCCTAGGCCGTCAACCATCGTACAGCGGTTTCATTTTCATTCCAGGGCTCAGGGACCAATGGAGATCATTTCACTGGCAGTATTGAGAAGGTTTGCGGTACATTGCAATTTGGAGGATATACTGACGATATGCTACGGAATCGCCACATAATATACATTTGCGATTAGATGAAGTTCTCTGAAGGGGAAAGTTATTGCATGTGCTATCATGAATATATGAGGCTGAGGTACGTTTTTAATTTGTGTTAACTGCTTACTAGACTAGATTTACAAATGTTGTGTACTAAGATTTGACATGGTATAGTAATACAGTTGGTTAAAGGCTGTCTAATGATTTACAGGCATTTCCATTTTGAACTGTTCGACCTGATCCCCCAAAACATGAACGCGTTCTTTTATATCTACGTCATGACTAGAGCTAGGAGGCGGTAAGTAGCACACTGCCGCAAAGAATACATGCGAAGTCTTCTTTTGCTGGAACTTCACCCACATCACATCTTCGAGTTGTATATCAACCACTCACAGTATCAATCTTTAACCAACAGACCAACCCCACCTAAACCTCACTTCTTTCCTACTCACTGATTCTATGTTAGGACCAAAACACTAACCACTGAAGACCACATCCTCATCCCCTCTCAACCAAGTCTCAGTAAGACAATCAATATCATGTTGACTCTCCACCGATTTGCACATTCCAACACATCATTCTCATCTTCCCATGTTCATTCTCCCCACAATCAACACTTTACAATGATAATATCAACATCCACCCTATTTCCCCGCTCAATGCTCCGCACTACAAACCTTCACCTCCTTGACCCAGAACCTGCAACAAAAGGTGTTTTCTTCCAAAAATCTCCATAGTCAACACTATCCACCATTGTTAAATTTCATTCTTCCCCTATCAGCCAAAACCACCACCTGGAATGACCATCTTAACTCTTGAACACACGTTTAACCTCAATTGAAGCAGCCTCAGGTATCCTACTCGCCACAATTTTCTTCACATCCTCTTCAGTGTCTACTTTCTTGTTTCCCCACAGCTTCTTCCTTCCTACAAATCCTCCTCCTCTCAATGGATATTTAGTGGTACACTTCTATTGCCTTGGAACGCTTATAGACTGCACTATTCTTTTCTTACTTAAACTCGACAAGTTTAGGATCTTCTATTTGATGTTCTTTCTTCTATGATCTCCTCACCACCTCGTATTATGATGCCTTATTACCTCTTTAGCTTCATGCGACTCTTGTTCTTCAGGGTTTGTTACCTCCTCTTTCGGGGCGGGATTGCATCTTCCTCTTTCGGGTTTTCCCACATTATTTTTGCACTTCTTTCTTTAGCGATTCACCTCTATAATTAGCAACAAGGTTCTAATTGCTAAGCAAAGGCAACATAAGAAGTCTAACTTCTCCAGAATATCGATATTTTCTTTTCATCGCTACACTTGAAAAGAAAATCTAGCACAGAGTTCTCCGAGCTCATGAACGTCTGAAAAAAACAGAAAACATTATTATATGTCACTTTCTTAAAAATACTTTTACCTAATATCTTCTGCTGTTGATTTATAAATGTAATCGACTTCAATGCTTATGCTATCTTTTATTCCACTTTCTGAAACTGGATCAGTCAATGTTTGGTGGTAGTCATATGTACTAAGCGATTTGCATGTAACTTGTCTAATTTCATACCAATTAATGTATGGTTTCATCACGAGTTAGACAAATTCCATTACAAATACTTCCTGAAGGTGTCTAATCTTGTTTAAACTCATTTATACTTTCTGAAACTGGATCAGTCAATGTTTGGTGGCAGTCATCTGTACTAAACGATTTCTATTGACTTACTTCACCCTGCACCCCATTTCTTTCAAAGAAATCTGTTATCTAGCTTAACTGTTCAGCTAATCCAGAGTAAAAAGAATATTTCCCTCTTGGCTCCTTCATCTTCTTTATATATCTATTAGCAGACATTAACTCAAGCTTCCACAACATCTGGAGTTGACTATTGTAAAAGATATTATTTGATCATATATAAACTTCTTTTGTTTTGCAGCTTTAATCATTTAATCATTTTAAAACCTTTTATCAATACTTCTACTTTTGCACCAATCACACCCTACTTTAAGACCACATCTCCATTATTTCTACCTAAACTTATTGCCTCTTCCCTTTTCATCCCCAAATCATTCATTTTATAAACCAATCTAGCTTCCTACTTCCTACAAACTCTCCTCCTCTCCATGAAGATTTAGTGGTACTCTTCTATTTGCTGGGACCGCTTCTAGACCGCTTTATTCCTTTCTTAATTAAACTCGACCAATTTAGGATCTTCTACTATTTGTTGTTCTTTCTTCTAAAATCTCACCACGTCGTATTATGATACCTTTCCCTCTCTGGTTTCATGCGGTTCTAGACTTCAGGGCTTGTTAGTTCTTCTTTCGGGGCTTTAATTTATTTCCCTTTTTCTAGCTTTCGCAAGTAATTCTTGCACTTCTTTCTTTAGCAATTCACATCTCATAACGAACAAGGTTCTAGTTTCTAAGCAAAGGCAACCAATAAAGTTTCACTTCTCCAGCATATCGACATTTTATTTAATCTCAGCACATCAATAGAAACCATTTAGCACAAAGCTCTCCGAGCTCATGATCATCTCCACGTGATAACAAAAACATTTAAATCTTATGTCACTTTCTTAAAAAAAGTTTTGAGGATGTACTTGACCTTTGCTAGAGTACACAACTACATGCCTACCAGTTCCTATGATTTTTGATTTGCTTGTTGGTGTACTTCTTATGTAAATGAATTTCTTGTTCGCATTAGCTCAGTTGGTTGTTATACACATTACACATATGTAGATATTAACAAACACTTAAAAGACCTAATCTTAACACTTTAGATGAAATGCATGTAACTTGTCTACTTTCTTACCAGGATAAATTTTATGTAGATAGCTTAATAAATATATGGTTTCATCAAGAGTTACACAAATTTCATTACAAATAATTTTGCTGAAGTTGTCTAATCTAAACTCTTTCATATTTTCTGAGACTGGATCTGTCAATGTTTGGTGGCAGTCATCTGTACTAACCGATTTCTATTGACTTTCTTCACCATACACCCCATTCCTTTCAAGGATATCTCTGATCTAGCCTAACTGTTTAGCTAATCCAGAGTAAAAAGAATATTTCCATCTTGGCTCCTTCATCTACTTTATATATTCCAATTTTTTAGTTTTAACTAAGCTGCTGGATCAAGTTTCTCAACAACTATTAGCAGACATTAACAGTATTAATGCTTCCACAACATTTGGAGTTGACAATTTTAAAAGATATTATTTGATCATATATAAACTTCTTTTGTTTCGCAGCTTTAATCACTCAATCATTTTACCATCTTGTTCGGTTGTCAATACCTCTACTTTTTCACCAATCACACTTTACTTTCAGACCACATCTCCTTTATTTCTACATGACTTTATTGCCTCTTCCCTTTTCATCCCCAATTCATTAATTCTGTTAGACAATCTAGACTTGAACTTCATTCTCTTTATTCTTTATTACAACAGATTTACAATTTTTTGTTCCCATCCTTAGTTAGACTTTTTGTATGTCTTCCTCAACACCTTCCGCAACAGGTAATGATCCATAATGGCCTTTGCGCCTTACACCACCCAAACATCTACTTTTTAACGCTTAAAAATAGAGTTCCATTATCTATGTAAATTTGTGTAATTCACTGTGTTGGAATGAGGCTTACTTCAGCAAAATGTCATTTAATGTGGAAAATTTAACTCTGCAATCATTCTTTACTGATTCAGCTTTTAATTCTATAACGTTTCCCTATATCTGACAATCTTCCCTAACCTGTCATTAAATCTCTCATGAGCACCAAAGTTTATTTCCCACCTTAATTGTCTTCACCTTCCTCTAAATACCTATAGAATCGATCTTTTTAACCACTCGGTATTGTGTCCGTGTATGTGTGTGTCTGTGTGTGTGTGTGTGTGTGTGCGTTAGAACATGCGTGCGTTTTTGGGGGTATGTGTGTATTTGTGTATGTGTTACACCTGTGAGTACATCTGTGTATGTGTGCACGCGTGTGTGTGTGTGAACGCGTGTGTGTTTGTGTGTTTGTGTGAGTGTGTGTGTGTGTGATCCTAGCATACGTACATTCCAACACGCTATCCTGCATTTAGACTTAGGATGGAAAAATGAGTAAGACTTGCGCTTTAAATCGGTTTTACAGTCTGGTTGTTTTTGATTTGCACAGATATTTGTCTGTGCATCAGTACCAAGGAGACCAAGATTATGGCCGTTCTACCTTATCCATCGTGTCAACCACCAGAGCCAATCAAGTTGCGTCCAAGCGAGGATCCAATAGAGGTGGTTCCTAGCTTCCAGTATCTTGGGAGCATTTTGGAAAGTGGATGTGGTACTGATGCCGATGTGTCCGCTCGTTTCTCCAGTGCCTCCCGAGTCTTCCATTCCTTAAACAGAATCTTGTCGTACCAAAAGAGGATTAAGACTTAAACAAAAGTGCGTCTGTTCAACTCTGTGATAATGCCAACTATTCTCTATGGCCTCGAGAGCTTAATTCTCATAGAGCCACAAGTCCAACGTCTCAAGAGTTTTGTGATTCAGTGCCTCAGGATAATTCTAGGCATTTCAATGTGGGACATGAAGAGGAACACAACCATCAGAAAGCTTGCCATACTGCCAAGGATGTCGACCATTCTATCCCTGAGTAGGCAGCGCCTCCTTGGACTCCTTGCTCGCCTGGACGACCATCGCCTACCTAAGAAGCTGATTGTCAGTGCTCCAGCTGGTGGCAGTCGATCTGTGGGTGGGCAGAATCTCAGGTGGAACGACCTAATCAGCAAAGACCTCATAGAGAGCGGCATCTCAGACACTTGGTACAACCATGCTCTTTATCGCACTACATGGCACAGCATGTGCAGGACAAAGTTGGAGGATGTGAACAAGCAGCGGGAAAGTGTTGAGAACGTGAGAAAAGATGATAGGAAAAAGAGATTCCAGGATAGACTGTTAGTTGCAAGAGAAGCACTCAAATGTGACCATCCTGGCTGCAATTTTGTGGCCGAAACATGCTCCTGTCACAGCTACCGAGTGTTCGAATTATGGAAGAACCTTCATCCAACAAGGACTCCATAACCATCAGCAATTTTGCGAAAAGGGACTTACCTAACCTTCAACCTTGCTCAATTATTGGCCTGCATCATTTACAATCCTGTTTAACAGAGTTTTAAAGTGAAAGCAACTTAAGAAAAGAATAAGTGTGTGAGTGTGTGTGTGTTGTATTTGTTAGTATATATATGGTAACTGCACACATTAATGTAACTAGGACCCTAATATGTATAGGCACACATGCTGTACACTAGTAATATTTTTATATGCGAATATGTAATTTAAAATACATAAAATACACATACACAATGGATAATATTCTCAATAACTAGACGGTGTGTATGTGGTGTGCTTGTGCGTGAGTTTGTGCTTGTGCGTGTGCATGTGTGTAACTAGGATTTGGAAGGACGATACTGAGTGAATGTCGCTATTTTTTGGATGGAGGATATGCAAAAATATCTCAAGGATATGCAAGGCTTCTTAGGCATTTGTTTACCTCAGTCGCATTCTCTTAAACCAGTTGAAGATCAGGATTAAAACCATGCTTCATGAATTTACTTCAGTTTTTCTCCACACCATTCTTTATGGCTATATGGTACAGTTTGTGCTGTGCTGTTCGAGCACAATTATAAACAAGAATCTTATCATGATCTCTGAAACCACAAGTTTTTCTGTACCATAATAAACTAATGGAGATGAGACGTGAGTGTGGTGTATGTGTGTGCACTTGTGTGTGTGTGTGCACGTGTGTGTTTGTGTGTGTATGCTTGTGTCCGTGTGTGCTTGTGTGCGTGTGTGCGTATGCGTGTGCGTGTTTGCGTGTGCGTGTGCGTGTGCGTGTGCGTGCGTGTGTGTGTGTGTGTTCAGAGTGTGTGTGCACAGTGTGTGTGCACAGTTTGTGTGCTCAGTGTGTTTTCAAAGTGTGTGTGCACAGTGGTTTCAAATGTGTGCGTGCGCATTGTGTGTGTGCGCAATGCAAAGTGTGTGTGTGCGCAGTGTTGGTGCACAGTGTGTATGTGTAAAGTGTGTGTGTGCGCAGTGTGTCTGCGCATTGTGTGCGTACGCACAATGTGTGTTTGCAGTGTTAGTGTGTGAACAGTGTGTGTGTGCTCGGTGTGTGTGTGAGCACAGTATGTGTGCACAGTGTTTGCGTGCGCAGTGTGCGTGTGCGCAGTGTCTGTGCGTAGTGTTGTGTGTATGCACAGTGTGTGTGTGTCGAGTGTTTTTGTGCGCAGTGTGTGTGTGTGTATGTGCGTAGTGTGTTTGTGCACAGTGTGTGTGTGCACAGTTAGTGGGTGAACACTGTATGTGAGCTAAGTGTGTGTGTGTACGTGGTGTGTGCGCGCGCAGTGTGCATGTGCGCAGTGTGTGTGGGCAGTATTGTGTGTGTGCACAGTGTGTGTCAAAGTGTGTGTGTGTGTGTGTGCAAACAGTGTGTGTGCAAAATGTGTGTGTGTGTGCAGTGTGTGTGCACCATATGAGTGTGAGCAGTTAGTGAGCATAGTGTGTGTGTACGCAGTGTGCGTGTGTACACAGTGCGTGGAGAGTGTGTTTGCACAGTGTGTGCACCATGTGAGTGTGAGCAGTGTGTTTACACAGTATGTGTGTGCGCATTGTGTGTGTGCACCATGTCAGTGTGAGCAGTGTGTGTGTACAGTGTGTGTGCGCGCAGTGTACGTTGCGCAGTGTGTCTGCGCAGTGTGTGCGTGCGCAGTGTGCGTGTGCATAATGTGTGTGTGTGTGCAGTGTGTTTGCAAAGTGTGTGTTTGTACGCAGTGTGTGTGTGCGCAGTGTGTGCGTGCGCAGTTTGCGTGTGTGCACAGTGTGTATGTGAGCAGTGTGTGTGAACAGTGTGTTTGCGCAGTTTGTGTGTACGCAGTGTGTTTGTGCACAATGTGTGTGTGCACAGTTAGTGTGTGTAAAGTAGGTGTGTGCGCAGTGTGTGTGAACAGCGTGTGTTTGCGCAGGGTGTGTGTGCGCATTGTTTGTGTGTGCAGTGTGTGTGCACAGTTGGTGTGTGAAGGGTGTGTGCGCCGTGTGTTTGTGTGTGCAGTGAGTGTGCACAGTTTGTGTGTGCACTGTTGGTGTGTGCGCAGTGTGTGTGTGCGCAGTGTGTGTGCATAGTGTGTGTTTGCGAAGGGTGTGTGTGTGTGTGCGTGCAAAGTGTGTGTGTGCGCAGTGTGTCTGTGCAGTGTGTGCGTGCGCAGTGTGTGTGTGCAGTGTGTTTACAGTGTGTGTGTGTGTGTGCACAGTGTGTGTGTGCGCAGTGTGTGTGTGCAGTTAGTTTATGAACAGTGTTTGTGTGCCCATTGTGTGTGTGTGCGTAGTGTATTTGTTCGTAGTTTGTGCGCGCAGTGTGCGTGTGCATATTGTGTGTGTGCACAGTGTATATTTGCAGGGTGTTTGTGCACAATGTTAGTGTGCATAGTGTGTGTGCGGACAGTTATTGTGTTCACAGTTGGTTTTTGCTCAGGGTGTTTGTGTGTGTGTGCGCATTGTTTGTGCGCGCAGTGTGTGAGTGTGCACAGTATGTGCGTGAAAGGTGTGTGTGCGCCGTGTGAGTGTGTGTGCAGTGTGTGTGCACAGTTAGTGTGTACACAGTTGGTGTTTGCGCAGTGTGTATGTACGCAGTGTGTGTTTGCGCAGGGTGAGTGTCCACATTGTTTGTGTGCGCAGTGTGTATGTGCACAGTTTTTGTGTGTGTGTGCAGTGTATGTGTGTGTGCACAGTGTGTGTGTGCAGTGTATGTGCGTGTGCACCATGTGAGTGTGAGCAGTGTGTGTGCACAGTGTGTGTGTGCGCAGTGTGTCTGTGCAGTGTGTGCGTGCGCAGTGTGTGTGTGCGCAGTGTGTGTGTACAGTGTGTGTATGCACAGTTAGTTTTTGAACAGTGTTTGTTTGCACATTGTGTGTGTGTGCGTAGTGTATGTGTGCGCACAGTTATTGTGTTTACAGTTGGTTTTTGAGCAGTGTGTGTGCGTGCGCATTGTTTGTGTGCGCAGTGTATGTGTTAACAGTGTGTGTGTGTGTGTGTGTGTGCACAGTGTGAGCTGTTTCTGTGCACAGTGTGTGTGTGCGCAGTGTGTGTGTGTGCACAGTGTGTATGCACAGTTGGTGTGTGAAAGGTGTGTGTGCGCCGTGTGTGTGTGTGAGCAGAGTGTGTGCACAGTTAGTGTGTGCACAGTTGGTGTGTGCGCAGTGTGTGTGCACAGCGTGTGTTTGCGCAGGGTATGTGTCCACATTGTTTGTGTGCGCAGTGTGTGTGTGAACAGTTTTTGTGTGTGTGTGTGTGTGTGTGTGTGTGCAGTGTATGTGTGTGTGCACTGTGTGTGTGTGCAGTGTGTGTGTGTGTGCACCATGTGAGTGTGAGCAGTGTGTGTGCACAGTGTGTGTGTGCGCAGTGTGTCTGTGCAGTTTGTGCGTGTGCAGTGTGTGTGCGTAGTGTTTGTTTGCAGTGTGTGTGTGCGCAGTGTGTGCACAGTGTGTGTGTGCACAGTTAGTTTATGAACAGTGTTTGTGTGCACATTGTGTGTGTGTGCGTAGTGTATGTGTGCGTAGTGTATGTGTGCGTAGTGTGTGCGCGCAGTGTGTGTGTGTGCATAGTGTGTGTGCACAGTGTATGTTTGCAGGGTGTTTGTGCACAATGTTTGTGTGCATAGTGTGTGTGCGCACAGTTATTGTGTTCACAGTTGGTTCTTGCGCAGTGTGTGTGTGTGCGCATTGTTTGTGTGCGCAGTGTGTGTGTTAACAGTGTGTGTGTGTGTGTGTGTGCGCGCACAGTGTGAGCAGTGTGTGTGTGCGCATTGTGTGTGTGTGCGCAGTGTCTATGTGCAGTGCGTGCGTGCGCCATGTGTTTGTGTGCAGTGTGTGTGCACAGTGTGTGTTTATGCACAGTGTGCGTGTGCGCAGTGTGTGTGTACACAGTTAGTGTGCGCAGTGTGTGTGTGCACAGTTATTGTGTGCACTGTTGGTGTGTGCGCTTTGTGTGTACGCAGTGTGTGTGTGCGCAGTGTGTGTGTGTGTGCAGTGTGTGTGCGCAGTGTGTGTGCGCAGTGTGTGTGTGCGCAGTGTGTGTGTGTGTGCAGTGTGTGTGCGCAGTGTGTGTGTGTGCGCATTGTTTGTGTGCGCAGTGTGTGTGTGCACAGTGTGTGTGTGTGTGTGTGTGTGTGTGCACAGAGTGAGCAGTGTGTGTGTGCAAAGTGTGTGTGCGCGCAGTGTGTGTGTGTGCGCAGTGTGTATGTGCAGTTTGTGCGTGCGCCATGTGCTTGTGCGCAGTGTGTGTGCACAGTGTGTGTGTATGCACAGTGTGCGTGTGCGCAGTGTGTGTGTACACAGTTAGTGTGCACAGTGTGTGTGTGTGTGCAGTGTGTGTGCACAGTTATCGTGTGCACTGTTGGTGTGTGCGCAGTGTGTGTGCACAGTGTATGTGTGCGCTGTTTGTGTGTGCGCATTGTGTGTGTGCACAGTGGGTGTGCGCAGTGTGTGTGTGCGCATTGTGTGTGTGCACAGTGTGTGTGCGCAGTGTGTGTGTGTGCGCATTGTGTGTGTGCGCAGTGTGTGTTTGCAGTGTGTGTGTGCACAGTGTGTGTGTGCACAGTTGGTGTTTGCGTATCTGTGTTTGTGAGGGTCCCATGCCAATTGATTTGATTAATGAGGTGCTGAGACTTCAAAGGAAGCCAAGTTATCTGCTCAAAATTTTCTGACATTTTTCTTCGAAAATTATTTTTTTAATTTTAATTGTAATTATTTTTTAATTAATTTTAATTAATTAATAATTGACTTAATTAATTATAATTAATAAAATTCAATTCAATCATTCAATCATTATAATATATTATTATAATATATAATTTATAGTCATTAATAATTCATTAATTATTATCATTATAATCTGATCTATCATTGTAAACAAGTAATTCGAGTTTAAAAACTCGTGTGGCTGCCGCCCCCCGCACTCGAATTACTTGGCGTCTTTGTTAGGTTTAGAAGAACCTTCGCTGAAGTTATTACGTTCGGCGGAGCTTCAGCGCACGAATTCTAGCCCAATTTCAAATTGTCAGCGTTCGAAATCGGCCATCTTTATTTCGCGCAATATAAATTTAATATAAATTCATTGTTGCGGTTACGCGTAGGAACACATATTATATATATATCTATCTATCTATATATATATCGGACGAGCGTTACATACCGGAAGTCGAAATGAAAACAATATAGGGGCTGCCTGCAGCAGCCCCTAAAAACGTAGTAGGAGGAATCCAACCCACTACATGTAGGTAGGATTTGTGTTATCCAACCACTCGGCCACGGTGCTCTCTCTGCATTAGTTTTATTATTCCATGCACCATTTATAGTTGCAGTGTCCAATCGCAATATAGGCCGTTTTTATACTATACTTACTGTTGAGTAATCTAGCTAGCTAGCCTGTCCCCGCACACGCGCCCTATGGGCGTTAAGAGCGGGAGACTTCCGCACTCTCCGCCCGTAGGGCGCATGTGCGGGGACGGGCTAGCTAGCTAGACCATAGGATTATGTAGTGTCTATGGCTAGACTAACAGTTCAGCCGCGTGTCCCCAGCTCACACCATATGCTCACACTTCTTTGTAGGGAGTTATTGCAATTGAACACAAGGACGTGAGCTTTTTTCAGAGAAAAAATCCGGCAGTTGGAGGATTCGAACCTGCGAGCTGTTGCTTGGAGTTGTGCCATCCAACCACTCGGCCACCGTGACCTAGCTGGTTTATTATTATTACATGCACCATTTATAGCTGGCCTCAGCGTTCAATTCGCAAGATAGGCCGTTATTATACTCCGCGAATGCAGAATATGCTATACTCTATCTGGCAGTTTAGCCGCGAGTTCCCAGCTCGCACATAAGGTTCTTTGTAGGGAGTATTGCAACTGAATACAAGGAAGTGACCTTTTTTCGGAGAAAAACCGTCCGTAAGAGGATTCGAACCCGCGACCTGTAACTTGGAGTCGTGTCGTCCGACCACCCGCCACCGCGACCTACTTATTTTCGTATTATTACCTGCACCATTTATAGTTGCGATCAGTGTTCAATTCGAAACATAGGCCGTCTCTACTAACTCGAATCATTTGATCGTCTTTAAAAGGCTTACAAGAACCTTCACTGATGATGTAAAGTTGTTCGAAACTTCTGTGCTCGAATTCTAGCCTAAATTCTAAATGGTGGCGTATTGAAATCGGCCATTTTTCGCGCAATATAAATTATAGTAGGACTCGACTATTGCAATCACACGTATGAATGTATATTAACCCCGTACCCTCACTATACTCACTTACTACAGCTCGTGACCAGAAGTATATTAGGTGTGCACTTTGTGCAGAACCTCGCTAAGGAAGAATGTATGATCTAGTCTAGGTATACGTACATATATTAACTTGAACAATTGACAAGGTGGACGTCATCATGGCCGGCCGATTCAATGTTCCGAACTACGTAACGACATACCCCACTTACGCCGAAAAGAAATTCTAAAATCGTTATTCAGAATTTTAGATAACTTGCTACTTTTTAAGAGGTCTGCTGATTACATAGCGAGAAGAGTGCCACCGTGAAGGAAAGAAATGTGAGTTGCCTCCTCTTACGCGTTGCGCGAACTCCTGTTTGTCTGTACGAACGTTCTTTACTTTATTCTGTAGCACGCCGATGCCCGCTCACGTCAGCATCGACCAATATCGAATTTCGTTCACGAGCACTTTGAAACTCTCGACGAAAGAAACACAAATGGGACAAAATTTAGACTTTGTAACCCGAAAATTAATCAAATGAGTGGGCGCCAACTGTTGGCTATTTTCTGATGTCATGCTGTGCTGGAGTATAATTATAGCGCTTCGTTTAAGCCATAAATTGAATTGAATACATGCAAGGGAAGCAGCTAATCACTTTGCCCAAAAGGAAAATGGCCGCCTGGAATTTCGCTCGGGTTACTTCAAGAATATCTATCAGCCAAAGGGACATAAACTCCAAAATTTGAAGTTCAGTGAAGGTGGTCCGGTAAGAATATTGTATTTGTGTGTGTGTGTGTGTGTGTGTGTGTGTGTGTGTGTGTGTGTGTGTGTGTTTGTGTGTGTGTGTGTGTTTGTATGTGCGTGCGTGTGTATTCAAGTTTGTACATGTGTATATATGTACTGTTGTTGCGTATGTGCGTGCATGCGTGCGTGTGTATATAAGTTTGTACATGTGTATATATGTACTGTTGTTGCGTATGTGTATGTGTGCATATACGTGAATGTGTGTGTGGGTGTGTGGGTGTGTCACTGTGTGTTATGTGGTGTGTGCCAGAATGTGTTGTTTGTTTGTGTGTGTGTTCATGTGTTGTGTGTGTGTGTGTGTGTGTGTATATGCATGTATGTGTGCATGGGCATGAATGTGTATGAGTGTATGTATGTGAATGCATGTGTGCATGTGTGTATGCATGGTATGTGTGCGAGTGTGTGTGCATGTATGTGTGTGTGTGTGTGTGTGTTAGTGCCAGAATGTGTTGTTTGTTTGTGTGTGTGTTCATGTGTGTATGTGCATGTATGTGTGCATGGACGTGAATGTGTATGAGTGTGTGTATGCGTATGCATGTGTGCATGTGTGTATGCATGGTATATGTGTGCGAGTGTGTGTGCATGTATGTGTGCATGTGCGTGAATGTGTGTATGTGTGTGTGTGTGTGCGTGTGTGTATGTGTGGTGTGTGTGGAGTCATAATTGAATTTATGACCTGCAGCTGAGTCTGGTGTGTACATCCAAAGCAAAGGCTTCGGTCTGTCCTCATCTATCCCCTCGGCAGTAGACCACCAATCCGAGCTGCTGATACTGGTGGTATCGTCATTCCTCTTCGCTGATCCAAGTAGCGAAAGTTCGAAGATGCTCAGTAGCGAGAAGTCATTGATGCTAATGTTTGTCACCAATTTGCAAGACCAAGTATTCTATGCCCGATGAACTGAGGCTCCCTAAATTCCAATCATCAAACGAATTTTGTCTTTCGGCTGTCAGTGTGCTGTATCGGGAAGCACCGGCAATGTTACAGGGTAAATCCTGTTACTTCTTCTTCCAAATATACGACAAGTGGTTCTTCTTACTGTGTTGAACTTGCTGACGAGGAATCTTGCTGCGCTTGTGATTTTCTTCTTACACCATTAATGAGACAGACTACTCCTGATGTACAAGTGGCAGTGATTTCTCCAGTAGTTGTCATCATTTAAACTCAAATATGAAATAAGTTAGGACACGACAAACAAAGTAGATGAGCAAGCAAGTAAATCACAAATCTATGCATCAAGGTTGCCATAGTCACTATGTTTGAAAGTTTCAACTAACCAATAATGTAGAAGGTAATAGCACGAATAGAATCTAGAACACTTCATATTTGTATTTTCTAAATTGTTTTTGTTTTGTTATTATATCTTATGCAATAATTGTAATAATACTAAATAATAATAACAGTGACGTGCTGTAAATTCATACGTACGTACATACGAATGAATAGACAATTGTGTGTGTGTGTGTGTATGTGTGTGTGTGTGTATGTGTGTGTGTGTGTGTGTGTGTGTGTGTGTGTGTGTGTGTGTGTTGCTGTATGATGTGTGTTGTGTTTTGTATATATATGCCAATACGTATATGCATATTATGTATATACATCCCTATAATAGGCAGTCAGTGATAGGCACATGAAACATGTTCTTCAATGCTCTCATAGTTGTCACAACCTAGCTGTACCATAGACAAGCACCTAATACTAGTCTAAGCCTGTTTATATTAATCTCTGACACCATCTACTATATAAATTATTGCATAACCACGTAATCAATGGAGATTGCAACATGAATACAATCATGCAAAATACAGTTTATTAGAATAAGTATATAGGTGAATTAGTATAAAAAGCACAGCTATCAATATTATAATGATTCACAGTCTGTTTTAGGTGTGCTCAGTTATCCTTATATAGATAATATATAGTTGAATTACCATACAACATTACCCCATGCACTGCTCCAGTTCATCCTCCATGTCTGATCAATTCTTCACTTAGGATTAATGACCTGCAGCTGATTTTGGTGTGTACGTACATCCAAAGCAAAGGCTTCAATCGGTTCTCTTTTATCTCCATGTTAGAAGATCACCAGTCCGAGCTGCTGGTACTGGTGGCATTGTCATTCCTCGTTGCTAATAAGCATGGTAGAAGATAGTCATCGATTTACACTATAACCTTGCCCCATGCACTGCTCCAGTTCATTCTCCATGTCTGATTCTTCGCTTGTTTCATAATAAGATGATTCCTCACTGGAGTCATAATAGGATTGGTTAGGGCAGCTGATTCTGCTGTGTACATCTAAATTAACTGAAAGTCGCTTCGATCTGTCCTCATCTACGTATATATCACCTCAACAGCAGACCACAAGTCTGAGCTGCTGGTACTGGTGGCATCGTCATTCCTGTGTGTGTGTGAGGGGTGTGTGGTTGGTTGGTTGAGTGCATGCACGTGTGTGTGTGTGTGTGTGTGTGTGTGTGTGTGTGTGTGTGTGTGTGTGTATGTATGTGTGTGGTGTGTGTGTGTGTATGTGTGGTGTCTGTGTGTATGTTTGTTTATGTGTGTGTGTATGTGTGTATGCTCATGTATGTGTGTATGTATGTGTGGTGTCTGTGTGTATGTTTGTTTATGTGTGTGTGTATGTGTGTATGCTCATGTATGTGTGTGTGTGTGTGTGTGTGTGTGCATGTATGTGTGTGCGCATGTGTGTGTGTGAGTGTGTGTGTATGTCTGTGTGCATGAGTGTGCACGTATTTTTGTGTGTGTGTATGTGTGCAAGTGTATGTGTGCATGTATGTGTACATGTGCATGAATGTGTGTGTGTGTGTGTGTGTGTGTGTTGTGTGTGTGTGTGTGTGTGTGTGTGTGTGTGTGTGTGTGTGTGTGCATGCGTGTATGTGTGTGCGCATGTGTGTGTGAGTGTGTGTGTGTGTATGTGTGTATGCATGAGTGTGCACATATTTTTGTGTGTGTGTGTGTATGTGTGTGTGCGTGTGCATGTGTGTATGCATGGTACATATGTGTGCGAGTGTATGTGTGCATGTATGTGTGCATGTGCATGAATGTGTGCGTGAGTGTGCATGTGTTTGTGTGTGTGTGTGTGTGTGTGTGTGTGTGTGTGTGTGTGTGTGTGTGTGTGTGTGTGTGTGTGCTTGTGCATGTGTGTATGCATGGTATGTATATGTGCGAGTGTGTGTGTGCATGTATGTATGCATGTGCGTGAATGTGTGTGTGTGTGTATGTGTGCATGTGCGTGTGTGTGCACTCATGTACATTTGTACATGGGTACTTATGCACTATTGTTGCATGTATGTGTGTATGTGCCTTGTGCATATATGTGTATATTGAAGAAAACACTTACGCTTACAAATGAACACTTATTGTGTTTCTCAAAGGTTGTATATACATAACAATTACTTATTTGAAAAACTTGAAAACACAACATACGTATAATAGGTGTACAGTATCATAGAGTGCGATAGCACTCTATATGTAGGGATGACGCGAAAAAAACATGGCGGCCTATAGCACGCATACATTAATGTTTCGCAAAAATATTAAGCATGTATACCAAACCCCAGTATAATATTATGTGTATATGGGTGTATATTTGAGATGTATATTTATATAAACATGTATCCTGATTGGTGGCAACATCAAAGAGATCAAATGGGATATGGATCATATGTATCCCTGAGGTCTCAAGAAGTTATAAATGATTGATCAATTAACCACTGAAAGGTCAGCAGGTGGCTAATCAGGATACATGTTGAATCATCTTTGGAGAGGAGACACAAATGGAATTGATCCCTAGATGGTTTGGGCTTTGCTCTCAGTATCTCATTCAATTGCAAAGGATCCATTTCCTGCATGTGTCTCTTCCTGAACATGATGTGCATGAGCTCACTATAGCCATCATATGTGTGGAATAGGATAGTAAAATCACTTGATTACACCATAAATATTGTAGGTACACTCAGGATGTGTATGGTCATTGACACACAGACTGGCTAGTATTATTATACAATTCACATCTTCTCAAAATTATGTAGATGAAGATGATTTCACAGCATGTGCTCATGACACACTGTACAGTTTGGAGAGAATAGTAATGTTTCCAGTACAGCTGAGATTACAATAGTGGATGATTCATTGCCAGAATGTACTGAATCCTTCATCTGTGTCATCTTGAGACCGATAGGCGAAATTGGTATTGTCAGTGGAGATCCTGACACAATCACTGTTGTTATTGAAGATGACGATGGTGAGTACAGCTCATTCACAATATCCATGTGCCATAGCTATGAGTGAGACTATTGCCACTATTGGCCAGTCTGATAATAATTATATATAAGTTTATTCAATGCAGGGCTTGAAAAATAAACTGTTTGTCTCCAATATATGATAGTTCACATTGAGTAATGAACATTTCTGTATACCGTGGGTCTGGTGTATACTGTGGGTCTGGTGTTTACCATGGGCCTGGTATAATACCATGGGCCTGGTGTATACTCTGGGTCTAGTGTATACCGTGGGCCTGGTATAATACCATGGGCCTGGTGTATACTCTGGGTCTGGTGTATACCGTGGGCCTGGTATAATACCATGGGCCTGGTGTATACTCTGGGTCTGGTGTATACCGTGGGCCTGATGTAATACCACGGGCCTGGTGTATACCGTGGTCTGGTGTATACCGTGGTCTGGTGTATACCGTGGTCTGGTGTATACCGTGGGCCTAATGTAATACCACGGGCCTGGTGTATACCGTGGTCTGGTGTATGAATGCCATAGGTGCTATATACCGTGGGTCTGCAGGTGTATGTACGTATAATGTGGATTCATTCCATAGGTTTGCAATTGGTATATCTGCATACATTATTGTAAATGTTTTATGTTAAATTGATGTAAACAAATAATCTTGGAACCATTTTTAATTGAGGGGGTGGGGGTGTAGTATTGGTGAATTCATGTGAGAACAGTGACTATGTAACTCATTCATTTGAATGTATTACAAATTAAAATTACACCTTCTCCTATACCTAATATGCAGAGTGCTTTGTCTTGGGAATTAAGTAGAGAAAATGAGTGGTATTTATATACATTATGTCTTCACCAGTACATGGTACATACGTATGCATGTAATTCCTATTAAATCCTCAAGAGTTGATTTTATGTTTACAAACTCTCTTGAATTCAAAGGGTGAAATGCAGTATTGAAGAGAAGACCATTTAGCTTCAACTGTTGGAAGACAATCTCTCCAAAGGAAAAGAATGTTTCCATGTTGTCCTGGAATGCAGGCCAAAGGTCCTGACTGGTTGTTTTCCACCCACAGCCACTGTGTGCATTCAAGGAAACTGACATTATCAGATGCACTGGTATAGTGTATGGTACCCAAGTTAAGGGCATATTACATTTATAGAGTTAAGTGGTACATATGTATGATAGTCATATACTATTATAATACTATGTTATTGTACTGATTTGAATAAAGTAGCACATTTTTGTATTATACTGTATATTTATGTATATATCATGTATATACACATGCACATTAATCAAATAAAGTACATACAGTCCTATACATACATGCTTCGTTTTATATACTATAGCTATGATGCTAGAACTATAATAATATTATAGAGATGATATAATTTAATTAAATAATTGTATATTGTTGCATAATTACTCCAATATATAATTAATTTTTAATAAATTTAGGTTACGACAAGTAACTATAAAGTCAATGAGGAGCTGATGTAAAAACTAGCTAATTTGAAATAAATATATATCTGATTGATTACAAGTCGTACACAACAAAATCAAGGATCATTTTTCCTTTCTTCTCTGCTCTATGGACTTTGTTCTCTTGTTCAATATACTTTTGAGGTAGTCCATAAGAGTCTGTACATGGAGGGGACATGTTGAGGGTCTTCTACAACATGTACTGTACATGAACATAGTACATACCTATACAACATGCATGCATGCTCACACATATGCCACATGCACACACACACACACACACACACACACACACACACACACACACACACACACACACACACACACACACACGGAAGCACACATACACACACACACTGAGAGAGACATACTTATTAAAAGTTTTGTCAACACTTTGGTGACATCACCCTGTACAAACACCTGCTCATCAGGATGAGCTACCAACTGGATCACTGGAGAAGAGATACATTGCACTAGTGAAAGTGACAGGAGGACATCGAGTTTACAGTGTGACAGGAGGACATTGAGCGTACAGTGTGACAGGAGGACATTGAGTGTACAGTGTGACAGGAGGACATTGAGTGTACAGTGTGACAGGAGGACATTGAGTGATGTACTTTATTTGATTAATGTGCATGTGTATACACATAATATGCATAAATATACAGTAAAATACAAAACTGTGCAATACTTATTTACAATAACATAGTATTATAATAGTATATGACTATCTATATGTGTACATACATATGTACCACTAAACTCTATAAATGTAATATATGCCCTTAACTTGGGTACAATACACTATACTAGTGTACAGTGTGATTGGAGGATACTAAGTGTACAGTGTGACAGGAGGACATTGAGTGTACAGTGTGACACGAGGACGCTGAGTGTACAGTGTGACAGGAGGACATTGAGTGTACAGTGTGACACGAGGACGCTGAGTGTACAGTGTGACAGGAGGACATTGAGTGTACAGTGTGACACGAGGACGCTGAGTGTACAGTGTGACAGGAGGATATTGAGTGTACAGTGTGACAGGAGGACATTGACTGTACAGTGTGACACGAGGACATTGAGTGTACAGTGTGAATGAGGACATTGAGTGTACAGTGTGACAGGAGGACATTTACTACGGTTTAAAGCAGTACTATATATCAAAGGTTCCTGTTATTTACTGCATATTTCAGTAGAGGTCTTCAGACGTTCTTCAATGTAATGTCAAACAGCAGCTGGAATTACAGAGATGCACTCTCTCTATGTCTCACAACAGTTTGTTTTCAGCTGTGGATCAAAGGCCACTAACAATAACAGTCACAGGAGGTTCACAGTACACAACCCACATACTTGTTTGGTGTAGTGGTTACCATAGCAGCACACAGTGCTCACCTGATGCATTAGTGGCGGCCATTTTCCTGCACACCTGCCACAAAGTTATCACAATCAATGCCGTAGTGGTCTGGATAGTCACAGTGGTTGCCGGGGAAGCAAAATCATGTGACAGTAAAGTGATTGTCACCTGATGGTCATGTGAATGCTAAAGAACCTTCTTATTCCCTAATCTTTGAACAACAGACAATCTCACAAAGGGGGTCCTCTTCCAACATCAGACAAGACAATAAGAAACAGATAAATATATGATGCAATCGTCAAAGCATCCAAACTTTATCATTTAGCCACAATCTAGTGTTTACCTAGTATATTACTTAGGAGATGCATTAATCTTGTACTGTTTTTCTGTAGCCATAAAGTACATAATGCCTTCAGTACCTACTATGATTTGAGATGAAAATATGCAGAAACCCACTCAGTGATCACATCAAGCTGACTACTATTACATATTATGCATTTTTGGTAACTGCTGGCCCAATTTTTTGTGGGCGGTGGGCATTTACACTACATGTAGTCTGGGCTGCTACGACCGTTCCACCAAGCGCCCTGGGCGAGGAAAGTGAGATGCTACGACCATCCCACCAAGCGCCCTGGGCGAGGAAAGGGAGGGACGGTCTAGCGGCGCTACAGATTAATTCACACCTTGCCGTTATTAGCATGTGACAGATCAAATTAATTATTTTGACCTATTTTATACAATATTGGCAATTTATATTGGCTGAATAGCTTAATATGCCAACATAAATTCGTCAGAAATTCGGGCTTTCGTAGAGGTTTAGATAACTTCAACTGGGAGCCTTAGTAGTAGCCCACTGGGCTAGTGGCCTCTCCAGTATAATAATGATACCATACCATACCATACCATAACTTGTTCGGATTTCCTCCAAGTAGTGCATATCTGCCTCATACTTTCATATATTAAAGTAGGCATGTATAGCTATTACCTCTGACGTTTTCTGACTACATCGTCGCTTCTCCACTCTGTAGTGAAGTCTGTCCGAAAGCTTATCCCTTTGCAAATATCGATTATTTTCGAATGCTTGTCTGGTCGTCTCTAACATAGCGTTGCAATAAGCTACGAGGATCTTACCGAGTGGAAAACGAATACATGTAATGGCATATGTAACAAAATTTATTGGGAGTCGATAGGTTTTATAGTTTTCGAGAAATTTTAGATGACCGATTATAGGTAGTGTCCGAAAAACAGTTGAGCTGGAAATAAAAGTGATACTCGATTTAGATCCTATCCGTATGTCGATTGAAGGAGTTCGAATGAAGGCAAACGACCAATTCTGTCGTTTGCGCTACTCTACACTTGATGTAAAGAATTATCTACTATGATTTAACACCTTTTTAGGGGCTGCCGCAGGCAGCCCCTATATTGTTTTCATTTCGACTTCCGGTATGTAACGCTCGACCGATATATATATATATAGATATATATATAATATGTGTTCCTACGCGTAATAGCAACAATGAATTTATATAATAATTTTTATTGCGCAAAATAAAAATGGCCGATTTCGAACGCCGACAATTTGAATTTGGGCTAGAATTCGTGCCCTGAAGCTTCGCCGAACATAATAACTTCAGCGAAGGTTCTTCTGAACCTACGAAATACGCGCAAGTAATTCGAGTGCGGGGGGCGGCAGCCCCACGAGTTTTTGAACTCGAATTACTTGTTTAATGAGTGCGGAGATTCTCGGCACTCGTAGCTGATTCGTCAAAAGTTGCGCAATTAATCTCTAGTGCCGCTAGACCGTCTTTCACGCCGGAGGCGTTTAGAAAGACGGTCGTAGCAGGCCAGACTACGTTGTTCCGTACCAAGTTGACTCCCCGTCCCAAGTTGACGCCGACACCTTCTAAGCGCCCGCAATAAACGCCTGCCCCAAGTTGGCACCAGGAATTGCACAAGTGACCAACCGACTCGCCGGTTCGTATATACGAACAGCGAATAGCTGTCAAGAGAAGAAACGAACACCTAGCAAACAATTATAGTGTCTAGGCTCTGATAAAGAATGATTTTCATTATTTAGATGAGGATAAAGTAGCAGAAAATTATGATTGCATATACAGTACACTGTACGTATACTATATATACTTTAGAGTTCACAGCGCGTTTCATTTACCTCGCCACTTATTATATATATAGGTATTAGGCGGAGCAATATTCTTTCAAATTTCCAAAAAAAAAAAACAGTATAAGCCATAAATTAAAAAAAAACTAAAAATAGTTATAATGTCTACTTAAAACTAAGGAATACAAAAATCTTTCTTGAAAAGAAACATCTCATGATCACTTTCTACGTAGAAAAGGAGGACAAATCATGAGTAAACAATTCACCTTGCATGGGACAACAAGCAGAATTTATAAGGATATGAAGTAGTGTATAGGTATGAATAACCCTAACAAAGGAGTCAACATATACACAGGTGCACTCCAATGAAGGAGTCAACTTGGGACAAGGAGTGCACTCCAATGAAGGAGTCAACTTGGGACAAGGAGTGCACTCCAACGAAGGAGTCAACTTGGGACAAGGAGTGCACACTAACGAAGGAGTCAACTTGGGACAAGGAGTGCACACTAACGAAGGAGTCAACTTGGGACAGGATTGCACTCCAATGAAGGAGTCAACTTGGGACAAGGAGTGCACTCCAACGAAGGAGTCAACTTGGGACAGGATTGCACTCCAATGAAGGAGTCAACTTGGGACAAGGAGTGCACTCTAACGAAGGAGTCAACTTTGGACAAGGAGTGCACTCTAACGAAGGAGTCAACTTGGGACAGGATTGCACTCCAACGAAGGAGTCAACTTGGGACAAGGAGTGCACTCTAACGACGGAGTCAACTTGGGACAAGGAGTGCACACTAACAAAGAAGTCTACTTGGTACAAGGAGTGGACTCCAATGAAGGAGTCAACTTGGTACAGGAGTGCACTCCAACGAAGGAGTCAACTTGGGACGATGGGTCCCAAGTTGACTCCTTTGTTGGACTCCTTTGTGGGCACCTGTCTTGACTGGTACGGTTTCCATTCTTGTCTTCTTTTTCGTTGTACTTGACAGTCATTTTATTGACAGGTTTCAAATATGCATCCGAAACTTTACTTTGCACCTTTCTATTGGTGAAAGGGTCTGGTAAGGAGTCCAACAAAGGAGTCAACTTGGGACCCATTGTACCAAGTTGACTCCTTCATTGGAGTGCAGTCCTGTACCAAGTTGACTCCTTCATTGGAGTCCACTCCTTGTACCAAGTACCTTTCTATTGGTGAAAGGGTCTGGTCAAGTTGACTCCTTTGCCCAGAAAGCTACGCGCATCTGTAGATGTGCAAAGAGTCCCAGGAGTTATAACCCATGTATCCAACCATAAACAGCCTCAATATCAGATGCTGACATCAAATGGGCTTATTAAGGATGTGCTGACAGCTTCAGATGTGAATAAGACTAAGAGTATGTGGGTACCATGACCAGCAAATTGGACATTGATACCTGGGAAAGTAGTCCTGGACCACAAATATCCCTCCACAAAGCCAGTGAAAAATACAATCACATGTACAGTGACCAATGTAAGGTAGCTATAAAATACAGTGTATGTATTGCCATTTCAACATACACTGGGACCTCTCTATTACAAACCTCTGAAATGTGGAAACCTCTATAATAAGGACACCATTCTGTGTCCCGGGTGGGGAAATAATGCATGTACATTGTAATACACGGGATGTACTCATTGTATGTACGTACGTATGTACATCTGAACATGTATACTATATACATGCACATACATACGTACATATGTAGCTGACAGAGCCTCCTGGGATACAGGATTCGCAGATATAAAACAGCGCATTTCAGTAAGTGTCCATAAATTTCAGGTAAGTTACATGTTGCAACAGATACACCATCCAGCAGTGCTCTAATACCCAGAAATTGAAATACAAACAGAATTAGATGAAAGATTGTGATTTAATACCATTGGTTGATGCTGAAATGCTCAAGAGGTGATTACAGGTAGAATGATACAGGGTCAGGTAAGGACGTACGTACGTACTATGCACATTGAATTACATTATTAAATGTGCATGATAATACTTTCAGTTTGAAGACAACCTTACTAACACATGGAAATATATGTAATATAGGTACGTACATAATTTTCGGCGTTTTACTTATTATCTCTTAATTTTGTGACTCTCCTCATTATGCTTGCTGCCACAACAAAAGAGCAGGTGTGAATTCAAAATAACCATACACGTCTCAGCATCATGTTAAAGTACATTCCCAAACAGGGAAAAAGGATCTGTATTTTTGGAGATCACTTCTTCACTGCAATGTGTAAGGGCCATTCTGAAATGATCCAGTGGATCGATCACTGTTAATACATAATTATTGCTGCCCATTCCACATTCTCCATTACATAATGTGTTGTGTTATAGGACAAGGACATATTTGAAAAATACGATTATGTTTTGGCAGCAGTACATCTAGAATGGAAGCACTGGATGTTAGCGGTGTGTACGGTATACTATGAAAACAATATTTATATATTACCATTCACACACACATCTACGTATGTACATATGTACACATGTGCCCACCAACATGATCGACAACCAGAAAAAGCAAAGGTCACTTATAGATCCTTTATTCAAAACATCATCCACAAGAATGGAGGATATTGGTGGAATTGTCTTGGTAGTATGGATAACACCGCTCAATGGACAGACGTGAATGCCACAGATATAAAGGTATGTACACCATTATACTCGTGAGTAGCCTTGAAGCAGACTTTCACATGCTATTTATGTATGTACCAACTAAGCAATGAGGCAATAATAGTACTGGATATTGATGAATGTTTTGTAGGTTTCATTATTATTATTAGATACGTACGTAGGTAAGACATAATTCCAGCATATTACAATGACATTTACTGAAGCCATGCTATTGAAGGTGAACCATTTTCTCAGTACATTCTGCAACTTACGTATATACAAAAACATTGAATGTTCATCTATTGCAAATGATGCTATGCTACAGGAGAATGGTTCAGAGCAAATGTAGACTACAACTCCGACGCTGTACCCATCATAAAAAACAAGGACATCTATGGCAAGGAAATATGTGTAGCTACCTGTACTGACAAAGGACCACGTTGATAGTTATTTTGAACAATGGCTTCGAATAGCTCCACAATCACTAGACGACGAGTGAGTTTTGTACACGACACAGTTCTCTACCTTTGTATATGATAATGAAATGTAACTTTGAACAGAACTATGATGTAAGGTCTAAACAATATCACTGTGCAGAATAAATTGAACAAGTTCTAGACAGGCGAACACCTGGCGTTTCTTTTCTCATGTAATCGGTATAATTTAAAGACACAATAATGAAATGATCGCCTTTAAACTTATAAAACTTACCATCTGATCTTCATGTGCAACCCCCAGTGCCATGAAAAGTAAAGCGTGTTTGCGCAATTCCTGGTGCCAACTTGGGGCAGGCGTTTATTACGTGCGCTTAAAAGGTGTCGGAGTCAACTTGGGACGGGGAGTCAACTTGGTACGGAACATACACTACATGCCGCCAAGTGTATATAGAAGTACGTAGTAGTCTAGCTAGCTAGACTAAGTTCCTAGAGGCGCCAACTTGTAGGTCTGGCTTCGCCAGACTATTCTCTACATGAATCATGGCTGCTGGAGATTATATTCGAATAAAGTTAACTTTTATTCCCACTCCTGTCGATAATCCTAGATGCGTCTGGTATCTAATAAACACGAAACAATGTCATACGATTTCAGATCTTTGTTGTTCCGTGAAGAAAAGATATTTTCAAGACTTTGTTGGAGAGCTCGACTTGTCTATGGACGAAGCCCATCTCCCGCTGTACGAAAATATTCGTTTGTTTAAGGATGGTGATGAAGTGAAGTGAGTATAACGTTACACTTGGAAACACGGTCCTAGCTATTGTGTACTATGTGGATGTGCACATAATACATATTGATGAAAGTGATATGATATGTCTGCTAGGCATACACCCATACCATGTGTGGTTGTGTGGTTAGAATGCATGTATGTTGCTGATACCATAGATGCTTGGACATAATAGATTCTCAATACGATGTAGCTGTAGTGTAAATAATATATGATTATGTGTTTGAACTAAGCATGGTCAATATGACTACCTAGTCCAATGTAGTCAGGTCCTTGCTCTGCTAGTGAGTTTGGTAGGATGGGGAAATGATCTGGGACCTGAGAGTGATGTAAAGGGGCAAAGATCACGTGACAAATGACTATTCCTGGCACAAAGGCAAATGTATAAGAATGGCATTGGACACAGCTTTGGCATATTCCTTCGGCTAACAGGAGGAAGACGCCAACTTGATAAAAGTCTTAACTGATACCATCTTCTTTTACTCCATTTGGTTTGATGGAGTATAGTATATGTTTCCAAGGTTCTTTCTTGCCAACTGATGATATTTCTACATACGTATCACAAACAGAAGGTGCAAAGGTGGTCTGGATAACGTCAGAGTGATATATACACCATGAGACTAGGATAACTATAGGTGCACTTGTAGTAAGTTGTAGAGGACAATTATTATAGTCCATTGGAACCCTGATCCACAAATTACTTTAATTACTATTGAATTTATCATAGTTACTACTTATGATAATTTCACACTAATCATTTTAGTTATTCACTTGATTCACTTTGTATGTCCTGGTCAGGCAACCAGTATGCCAATTATTATAACATAGATTTACACTTGTGTCCTGGCTTACTTCTTCATCTACATTTGTAATAGTTAAAACTTGATTACACAGTGGTAACTAACTCATAGACCAATGACCTGAGGCCACATAAACATACTGTGACTGGCTTATCTTTTTGAAAATAAACTTCGGAAATTTTAAATATCGCAAAAATTCACACTGCAGATATACACTGTATTGCTTTTAAGTCCTTGCTGGTGTCATTTGATAGAATCTCGTCATGGAAAAAGTCAGGATGCATTTAGCTTTCAGGTTATTTAATGAGGCATGCAGCTACACACATATTGAAAGTTGTTTTTGAACTTTGTGGTCTGTGTACGGTGCAGTATAATTCTCATCACACCAGCATTCTTGATGCGCAGCTTTATCACAAGATAGGGTTTATTGTACTATGTGTATTGGATATGACGTTCCCCTTCTCATCTATGTATTTTCTAGAGTTGAATGGAGGAAAAACAAGAGAAAACGTAACAGTGATTCAAAATCATTTGGTTCTGCAAAGAAGAAAAATAAAACAGTAATAAATGTAGTGCAACCTTCAAGCAATGCAATTTCTTTGTCTCCGTTGAACAAGGTGATGGAAACAAAGAAATGTACACAAAAGGAAACCATTCAATCTACTGCCTCAGGGAATGCTTTATACCATCATGGATCCCCAAAAAATGTTTCATCTAAGAGTATGGAATCATTGCAATCTCCTGCATTTAGTAGAGGTGATAACAAAGGTACATCATCAGGCTGGGATGTCACTCCAGGTAGGGAAGAATCCACTCCCTGTTTCTGTATGAATGTGTGTGTGACTGGTTAGATATATCAGTAACTCTAGCAATTTCTATAGATAAATTACATGTGAAGACATTTGTCTCTAAGACTGGAGGAGTTCACAAAAGATTCTCTTCATGTTCCAGCTCAAGTAGCGTTACAAGTACAAGCTTATCTAGTGAATCAGAAACTGAACCTAGTGTTGCTCTGCAGACTACCAATAAATTGGAGAAGCAAAACATGGGAGAAGTTAAATTTGGACCTCCAAAAGTGAACAAGTCCATTTCCCTTGCACCAGTGCCAACTCCTGTCAGAGGACGTGGCAGAGGAATACCAGTTGTCCCAGTTGGTAGAGGTAGAGGTAGGTTTCAGAATGGAAAGCCTACTGTTGGGAAAATAACAGGAGGCCAAAGCGACCAATTTAAAGTCTTGAGTACTGTTATAAACGTACTACCTAGTGACATCAATGTCGTACAAGGAAGTGGTGATGAGGTGACAGCTAAAGACTATAACTCCTATCAGACTTTGCAAGGTCCTCCAAGAGTTGGTGATATCATTGCTTTCAAGGTGAGAACTGAATTTGTCCTTTTGTATTGATTTGTCTATGGCTTTCTGTAATTTATAGACAGTGGAAATGTCTCCACAATATACCCCGGAACTCTCTGATTTTAAGGAGGCTACAGTTTTGGATGTGAACCTTAGTAATAAGAGTATAAAGCTGCGACTTTCTGAAGCAACCTTGCAACAAGAAAAGAACAGAGGCTAGTTGAATTAGATAGTTGTTTTTCATGATGTGTTCGATTATTGTTATCCCCCCGTGTGTGTGTGTGTGTGTGTGTGTGTGTGTGTGTGTGTGTGGACCAAGTGAACTGCATGTACTAACCAGTGTACTTACTACCAAAGTATCATTATTAATATCTTTTCCAATATTCTCGCCATAATATCATGTATTGTTAATTGGATTTTATTGCTTCCTTTTCAGCTATGAAATTGTCTAGTGGCAAATTTGCAATCGAGGAGCCTCAAATTCCATTTGTAGAATCAGAAGTAAGTTCATCGTAGCAGTGTTAGTCATTGATCTTACATATACATGCACTATTGTGTGGATAATTTTATTATTTCTTTTATTCCAATTAGGTTGAACTAAACCTGGACTCAATAAGAGATGTTAAACTTCTCTAATTATTGTCTTCTGAACCTTGTCCAAGTTTATTATTATGTTAACTGCAGTATAATGCAAGTATTTTGCATGAGTTCAATAACTCATTGGTCTGCTTCTCTCTGCACTCAAATTATATTCTTTGGTGCCTTTTTCATGATCAGGTTGGAAACAACCATTGCTAAAGATATCACTATCAGTGAAATCTTTGCACTCGATTTCTAGGCACGTGCACTTTGATATTTCAAGCCCGCTATATACTGGCTATGTGTATATGGGAACATATACATAATGTACGTACATATTAACTTCATGTAGATGCATCTTATATAATTATAATTATTAAATTAAACTTATAGTCTAGACTATCTGGACTGCAATATAATAATATTATAGTATACAGTGTTGTCATGTGCACGGGATGACATGATTATATAAAATAAAAGTATAATAGTAATTTTATTATTATCCATGTACACGTGCATGTGAGAGCTATAATAACCAGCTACATAATGTGTGCTTAATAACAAATCATGAATTACCACTACATATAACAACATTAATATAAGTACAAATTCAAAACGTTATCAGAACTTAATCAACTTAGACAGCGAATAATTATAATACACAGCACATACTACAGTTCATCCTTGGCCATTCTTAGTTTGTTGCTTAATTTCGTATACATACTGCGAAGCTGTAAAAAAATGGGATCACAGATATTAATTTTTATCACATACACTGTACATCAGCAATTTATACATGCATTGATTACTGTACAAAAGGTTATGCACCAGTTTAACCAACTGAATATGCTGTAAATGGATTAATCATTAAATATACGTATTAGGATTCGCAATTCATGATCATAAATTATTAGGGTTATTTAAAGTATAATAATGAAATGAATTGATCATTGTCAGTCGGACTTGATTAAAAGATTCAAAAAGGTTAGGGTCCATGCTTAGGTAGTGGGGACAACTGTCCCACTTCCCTCCAGTTCCCATGAGTTCACACGAATAGAATGTGCTGTTGCAAACTTGACTTATCTCCACCACACCCACCTGTGTTCTAGTGTCCACGATGAGTTGAGACACTTTGGACTGATGATCTTCATGGTGAACATCTTCAGCATGCTCGACCAGTTCGCGATACCTCTGCAACCTCATTTCAAAATGCATGAGCTCTTCCTAATTTGCACAAAACATGTAAAGGAAGCTACTTCTGTACAGTGGGCAGACCAGACAGTACATGCAGAGGCATCAATTACTATGATACATCATAGAACCACGTAGAACATTCTAGACAGCATGTGACAAAACACAACACAACCACAGATATATACAGTAATAATACTATAAGTCTAGTAACATAGTAAGTATAAGTCTTCGATCTGTTTACATGGTTATGTACGGTGCCAAATTGAATTGCATAAATGGGATATAAAGTTGTAGATGCCCACAGCTCCAATAAACGCCTCTCAAAACCAGTAAGAACTTCATTACTCTATTTTATTCAGGACTAAATTCAGCCTATATGTGGGAATAACATTCATTATGGTCCCCACTAGATGTAAAAAAGTCGAAAACACTTTGAAGAGGTTTTCTCCCATAGAACAATATAATATACATATGACACTTATTGTAGCAGTGTTCTACTCAATCTTTGCCTAATATTACAATGGATAACGATGAAGGTAGATTTAGCCCATATTATACACTCAGTATAGAGTAGAATATCATATCAGATGGACAGTATCCTTGGGTTCTGTGAGGATAATCCATACACAGGAAAACACCATTGTGTATATATCTAACATACAAACATGAATTTAAAAATGAAAAGGACATACGGATGACTTCCACACAAATAAAAGGAAAAGAGTAGGATTTTGAAATAGGCAGACAGTTGGAATGAGTGTAACATATATGGGAATCTAAAAATCTGTGTACCACAATATAATAGACAGATGGGTGTAGTACAGACAATATGCAGTTGATATTAGGACAAGTGGGTAACAACTCATTTCAGTCCAAGTGGGACTGAATACTTAGGTTAATTAGATGCCTGGGGCATTATCACACAAGTAAACCAACGTTAGGCTAAAATGATATTGTGAACATAATAATATTATGTATGAAACTGAAGTTATTCATGCCATTTACATGTAAATGGAGTTAACATGACTGGGCAGGGGTGGCTAAGGTGCTGCTTTGAGAGTCAGACTATCCGTTGCTGTTTTCCTGACCTATTGGACGAGATCCGCCAGGGTATAATTTGGGGAGTTTAAGGTTACATAGCTGATGGTTGACATATTTGCGCTTGCTTTGATCCTGAATAATAAAGACCCAGGTGGTGTGGGTACTCGATTGCTCAACAGCTGGTCTAGCGACCCTGGTTCCTTGGCAGTTAGTTGGCTTGTCAGTATGTGCAACGGTTTGGTCGATTGCTGTATGCCATTGGGTCGGATTTATTGATGCTCTCGTATCCACTCATGATCCCCCTACTTTTATATCTGTCATGCTTTCACAGCTGGACATGCTCCTTCACCTCCCTCCTGAATGACTGTGCCTGCTATTCCAGTTGGCAGTGAACCTCTGTCCTCCCCTCCATCCTCGACTGTAGTGCCTTCATGTGTCCTCGTGAACGGTGGTATCATACCAGGCGACAACTGGGGTGAGCAGGTTGTGGGGCGCATCGCATGTTGAGTCATTTGGTGGGGGTTTTCTCGCGCAACTTACGGGCTTGTGCAGGCCAGGTGGTGTGTGTGTGTGTCTGTCTCGCTCACTCTCGGTGTCCATGCGTATATGTTCAGCATGGGTGTACACTAAGCGAGAGCATGTGTAGAGGCTGGGGCACGTGACTATTCAGGTGGCTACAGGAGTAACTGACCCCAGGGAATTTGTCTAGTAATATCACCCCTCTAGACTCAGCTAGTATAATGTAGAGGGGGACATTGTCCCACATAAGGAATACATTGTAAGTGTTAAAGAGCAATTGCACCTGAGGGTGTAGACACAGTTAAGTGTTAGGCAGGAGATAGCAGAGAGGTGAAGAGATATGGTGATGATTTAGTAACACAAAGATGATATAATGCTCAAGGTGAAATGGTATACAAGCAGAAGCCACCCTAGTGCCAGCCATACGCCTCAACGTCCAGCAGCCACAGATTAGGCTTAGAACATGCGCGGGTGTGGAGTGTGTGATACTGACTAGTCTCCTAGTTGTGTCATTGTATGATGTTAACATGTTATTAATCAATAATGCAAACTGACTTATGGTTAAGCGTTACTGCCTCAGGCCGTGGAATCACCAGCAGGGGATGGTGTAGTTCACCCTGGTTACTGTGGTTGGAGCCTCTAAAGCCTAGCGCACGGGGGCCATGATAGGGAAGTTTAGGGTCTACGGGCATGGATGGGCTATCTGGCACACCTCCATCCAGTTACGTTATCTCTTCTCCTGCAGACTCCTCATATGTATACTCACCGACCTGCGCAGACTGGAAGCGATCCAGAGCCCGGTGCCTCCCGGCAACACTCCCAACCCCCTGCGGGTGCAAGTGTGGAAAAAAGTTTTGGAAGCTCACCTAGATAAGTGGTACCGGGACTATATAGTACAGGGCCTACAGTCGGGTTTCCACATAAGCTTCCATCGAAACGGCAGGTGGTTACAGTCAGCTAAGCGGAATATCCCGTCAGCATATGAGCATAGGGAAGTAGTGGACAAGTACCCAAAGGAAGAACTCAGTTGCGGGCATCTAGTGGGTCCCCTGGCTCAGCCTCCACCATGTCTTCAATTCAATTGCTTTGGAGTGATACCCAAGACATCGCAGCCAGGGGAATGGCGGCTCATTGTGGACTTATCCTTGCCGGAGGGCAAGAGTGCAAATGATTGGGTAGACGAAGCCCTCTGCACTCTGCATTATCCCTCGTTCGATGTGGCAGCAAGGCTCCTGCTGCAACTTGGCTCAGGGACACAGATGTCTAAGTTGGACATTAAGGAGGTGTACAGGATGGTACCAGTTCATCTGGAAGACTGGTTACTGTAGGGATGCAATGGGTCGACGCATACTTCTCGGACACCTGCCTCCCATTTGCCCCTCACTCGGCACCCAAGATCTTCACTGCGGTGGCAGATGTATTACAATGGATCATGCTGGTACAAGGGGTCCAATCATTCATCCACTACTTAGACAATTTCTTTTTTGTGGAGCCTCCTGGGCTAGGTGGAGTTGTCATCTCACGGGTCCTGGCCATATGGGAGTCTCTTCGAGTTCCTGTAGCACCTAACAAAGTGGAAGGTCCCAGCACCTCACTGTGTTTCTTGGGTCTCAAGCTGGATTCCAGCTCCCTCACAGACCGTCTACCTGTGGATAAGCTGGCCTGCCTGCCACAGCTAGTGGCAGACTGGGGTGACAAGAATATGTGTAGGAAGCGGGAACGTCTGTCCCTAATTGGAGTGTTGCAACACGCATCAGCAGTAGTCCAATTTTCTGTGCTACATGATTGATCTGTCAACCACAGCCAGTCAACTGCATCACCACATCCGTCTCAACAGAGAATTTCAGTCAGACTTGCTATGGTGGTCAACTTTTGCCCCCTCCCCCCCACTGGAATGGCTGTTCACTTCTGGCTCCTGCCTTCCTGTCTACCCCGATATAGTTGTCTACACGGATGCATCAAAATCATGGGGGTTTAGTGGTTGCGTCGCAGAGTTAGTTTCAGGGCAGGTGGCCAGAGATCTGGAAGGGCCAAAACACCACAGCCAAAGAGATACTGCCTATTTTGCTAACAGCAGGCTTGTGGCGGAAAGGCTGTTGAATTCAAGTGCGATAACCTAGCTATTGTGGGAACCATTGCTTCATGGTGCAGTAAGGAGCCATTGGTAATGAATCTGTTCCGGAGTCTGGCTCTGCTAGCTATGCATTTCACGCTCCACTTAAAGGCCTCTCACATACCTGTGTCTCAGAACATGGCGGCAGATGTTTTGTCACGTAATGATCTCCCTTCTTTCCTGTCACAGATTCCAGAGGCCCTACCACATCCATCCCCAATTTATCCCACGCTGGGACGGTTGTTTCTGCAGTGATATCCGGATTGGATCTCCAGTGCCTGGAGGGCCGACTTCAGCCTGCTCATATGCATCTGGTCAGTGCCGATACCTGCAGTTCTGGGACCAATTTCGACAGCCCCCTTTCCCTACTTCTGAGTACCCCCTGAGTACTCATGCTGTTTGCTGTGCACCTGTCTGACATGGGCCTGAGTTGGCAGACCATCAAGAGCTATTATGCTGCTGTTTGCCACTTGCATGTTCTGCAGGGATCCCAATTTCCTGGCCTGGATGGACCCCTTCCTAGGCTACAGCTTCTGTTATGGTGAGTCAAGCCAAGGACCATCCAACAAGAGCACAACTGCTGATCACTCCACCAATTCTCAGGAGGATTAGGGACTACTTGTTCACCCTCGCATGTACCTGGGACCGTCACATGCTGTGGGCAGCAATGAATGTCTGTTTATTGGGTTTCTCTGATCCGGAGAGATTGGCTGCCCTACAAGTTCTACATTTGATGAGTCTGAGCGTTTAACCCTCGGCAATGTCTCAGTGGACAATCACGCAGCATCACCAAGGATGTTTGTCACATTCAAGGCCTTAAAGACAGACCCCTTTTGGGCAGGGGTGACCATCGTATCGGGGGCAACCGGGCGAGATCTGTGCCCGGTAGCCACCACAGTGCCTTTTCTTTCTGTCCGTGGAGCAGGGGCAGGCCTCCTGTTTACGTTCGCAGACAGATCCTTCTTGACAAGGCCACAGTTCGTGCAGGAGGTACACTCATTGTTAACGGCCATCAGAATCAATGCAACCTCATAATCAGGTCACAGCTTTTGCATTGGGGTAACCACAACGGCTGCTCTGGCGGGAGTTGAATCACACACAATCCAAACCCTGGGAAGATGGAATAGCTCTGCTTATCTAACATACATCAGATTACCACAGGAAACTTTGTCTGGAGTCTCATCCTAGTTGGCCTCAATGTAACATTTTAGCTTGTTTGTTGTTAGACTATGTGCTTGTCCCTATGAAGGTCCAGTCTGTCCAATGGGTCTTGTTATCACTGAATGGGCTTGGGGGAAGTTTCTCTTCTTGGGCCGTAATACTCCGTTGTTACTGTGTTATTACTCGGGTATCCCCCAAGCATGCACCAGGGGGTGAGTGCTTGAAAACCGAAGGTGCTATTGAGTGATATATGAGCCACGTATGTGGCAAGGCAAGCAGGCATGATAATTATTATACATAGGACGGCATGCGAATGTTAGTTAGTAGGTGGGAATTTTAATTTGGGGACAGTTTATAAAAATTAATACATTTTTAGGGGGATATGTCCCTGTCCAGTCCTGTACTCTCTCCCAAGGCTACCTTCAGTCAGTGGAGGTATGTAATGTATATCAGTGGACTCACTCGGCAGTAAGTCATGTGGGGTGGTCAGTGGTTTTATCACAGGAATGTTAAGTAAAAATAAAAAGTGTAACCCCTGTGCTACAAGGTGGTGTACATTTGACCCTCTTGTTACAAAAATTCTGCAATTATTGGGACAAGTAGGTAACAACTAATTTCAGTCCAAGTGGGACTGAATACTTAGGTTAATTGGATGCCTGGGGCATTATCACACAAGTAAACCAGCGTTAGGCTAAAATGATATTGTGAAAATAATATTATGTACAAAACTGAAGTTACTCGTAAATATGAAAAGTGTAACCTCTGTACTATAAGGTGGTAAACATTTGACCGGCTTGTTACAAACATTCTGCAATTATAATCGATTTTGCTACTTCCACTGTCACTTCTTTTTAACAATTATACAACAATGTACAAAAATAAGGTAACCAGGGATATTGATAAAACATAGATATTATAACATAATAACATGTATGCAAGTTTGTAGTGTTAGTTGTAGTGTTTAGAACCATACCAATTCGAACAAGATTGCTACAAGGTGGTAACCAGCACATGTACGTACTTTCAATTACAAGGTTGTGGGGAGTGTACATTTTTAAGACCGGCTAGTAATTGGGTGGAAATCTATACTTGTGCCAAGCTCAAGTGCCCCGAGGCTGTAATGTAGGTTGCAACCAGGTTGAAACAACACAGTATCTTTAGATGTATATGCCTACCCAGTACCAACCCTCATTGAGATCACGTATATACACATTTGGACTGGAGTTGTTTACTTGGTAGCAAGCAGGGATTGCTTTCAGTCATTCATCTTCAACAGTCTGACCCCCATGTAGCCGCTCCACCCTGATTAGGGTTTCTTCTACAATGATTATTACACATAATATATTCAATAGGAACACACCTTGATTTTTTCCTTTTCAGCAAGTGAAAATGGTCCATGTTTAGCATTCTTCCACAATTCTTTGATATTTGCATCCGAAAACTCGGGCAATTCTGGATCATCTACACTTGAAGCAATGGCCTTTGATTCAACTTTATTCCGAATTCTGTTTAAGTTGTCTTGTAACATCTACAAAATGCAACCAATAAAATATATTGTTACATGCACTACACCACCTCTCTACTGAATTCCTATAGGTGCACAATATTTATGCTACAATACAAGTAGATGTTGTACCCCACCTTTGCAGTACACTCCCATGTGACATCGAGAGAGGGGTACAACTATTTGCATCCTGTTCAATAGTGTGGACACAAATAGCTGAGTTGGATTTCGTTTATGTAACAACATATAGAAAAAGACAATTTTCTCAAAGAGCTGGAGGTTGCCATCAACCCACCCAGATGGCTCATTGGCCGCCCGTACTTCCTGAACCAACGAGCGTGAGGATACTTACTGAAGGATGAGGAAACTTGCTGAATCAACGAGCTTTGGAATATTTACCGAAGGAACGAAGAAACTTGCCAAACCAAAGAGGCTCAGGATACTTACCGAACGAACGAAGCAACGGCTATGGCGTCGAATCCATGAAACAGCCGTTTTCAACCTCCGTCGAGAATGTTGAAGAATGGCTTGAGCTGTACATTCCCAAGAATACAGCCGAGAATACACAATGGGCATATAACAATGTCTGTTGATTAATAATTTTAATACGAGTCACTTAAAACCCAGGATATATCACTAATAAGGTCAGTGTTGTACTCCATACATCGCGAATGTACTCCAGTTGGTCCTTTCAATGTTAAGTGACAATATCACCAATTGGGATACATTGTGGCATGTTGCATGGACCCACTTCCCTTTGTTATTGCACAAATGTAAGTGTTATTAAAATTTGTCAATTAATTTCCTTGGAAATAATTGTTCAACTATAATAACAACTCTGCGTAAGAGTTGGTATCCAAAAGAGCTGATTACTTTCAACTTTAAAATGTTCTACATCACACATAGCTTGAAGTAGATCATGGAATGCTTCCCCATTGCCATACGTACATTTGTTTGCAAAATTTGAAAAAGAGGACAAAAAACAACTGTTTCCAAAGCAACTCGATAATATCTTCCAACTCAAGCCCAAACATCGAATTTCCCCCATCTAAGGGTCCCTGATCTTCTTTTCTCGTAATACAACATATTCATATTAACACGTCCCTGTGATGATATCTGAGATTGACAAAGAAACTTGATGAGAGGACCATGTATGTCCAACTCTTGGTATTTTTTACAAAGGTAAATGCTTACTATAGCCTTCACCCCAGTGTATGCTACAGGGTCCAAACAATTTTCACACTTTCGCCTTGATTTGTGAGAATTCTTAGGACCATAGACAATTACCAATGGAAAAAAGTATCACCAGTATGTATGAGAGTAGCTGGTATAAATAAGTTTTTATCAAAGGTTATTTGACCAAAATGCTAACAGAGGATTAATATGCTAAGTATGTAGGTAAAACAGGGTGGATGTCTATCTAAACATGATGGCATTCGAGCAATGGGATATAGATGTATGAACATGAGCAATTATCACACGGTAGAGTAAATACAAAAACTAACTTATTAACTACAAAATAATCACTCTTTGTTACTGAAAAGAAAGGATGTGTAAACGTCTCACATTATGTTACCTTAAAATCGTTTTCCTGTTTGATTCTTCGTTCCTTTTGCTTCACTGGATTTTGAGAAACATTCTGCGAATATAACAATACACTGTAACATAATCACAGAATCAGTAATCAGTCATAACATTGATAAACAATCAAACTCAGCTAAGTAATTCATCCAAATCAGTTAAGTTTGCTCATAAGTAACAGATAAACCATGAAGTGTTGTCGTTCACCGATTTCAACTAAACTTCCCATGATTGCTTCTTTAAAGGCTGTTAATGGGCATCTGCAAACATGATTGAGTGGCATCAATCCCCAATGAGAACTTTAGTCTCCCGACTCAACAATTGATACATGACTCATGATTCCAATTACTAGTACATAGGGGTTGATTGGATCCCTGTGATACCTTTTTCGAATGGGAATCCATTGTAACATTACGTAGGTAAGTTGTCATAAGGATATGAGACAGTTAGACTATGTGAAGAGGTGCTGAACAGCAAAGAGAAGATGCTCAGCTTAAAACAAATACGTAGGTACGTACATGGGTGATTAGGAATGAATAAAGTTCCTTTCAGATATTACTACATCTTCAACCATCATGAACTGGCAATGACACAGAGCAAATACCTTTTCAATAGAATCAAATTTATTCAATCGAGTTTTGTGATCAACCAGTTCCTCCCATAAAATGGCAAGGTCATTGTCAGAAAATGCAGCATTCTTTCTTGCTTTGCTCCACAGACTTTCCAAAACAGGATCTCCAAGTTTCATTGGATTTCGCATGTCATCAAAAACACGTATTGGCCCATTTTCATCATACATTTCCAAGCCATATGCAACCAACACATTCCTCAACTCTTCTTGAGCCTTTTTCTGAATCTTTGAAACTTCAGCCGGATCATCCTTTGGCCTCTTACTCGCCTGTGATAACAATTAGCATAATAATTATTATTGACATCAGGTATTGAGGCCAGATACAATTCACTGATACTTGACGTACAATGCAGGTATATGCATCTGTATATACAAATTATTACAACGTCTGAACATATTATGTACAAACAATTTTTTTCTCAAAACTTTAGACTGTGTGCCCTATTGTCTTGGGGAGCTTACATATACTGTCAACACGGTGTACATATGATGTATAACGCGTAGTGGAATATTACAAACAAACATGCAAACACATTATTTGGAACAGAATAATATGCAGTGTACAATATAACATAAATATATACCTCTAACAGGGTCTTATCCAATGGTACGAGCTGGGAGAATAACTTCCTTTGTGCAGGTTCAGGTAATACTGCTTGGGCCTTTGTCCATACTTTAGATATCAGTGGAGTACGCAAAGCATCTCCAGCTGTAGCCTAGATAAAATCATTGGTGTGATAAATTTATAATTTAATGGTATAGTGATAGTATGCATATACCATGTATTATATAGATATATCTATCGGTCTATATACATAGCAATGAGATAACAGAATTAGGGACCTTATAGTAGAAACTTCTCATACATAATAGAGTAACTTAGAATTGATAACTCTTAGCACTATAGCACTAAGCTATTGATACAAGTTGTTGGAAGTGTTACACAGATAGGTGATTGAATATTCCAAGATACATACTTATCCATAGCTAAAAATTAACAGTGTCTAAAGACATCCATTTCAAGTTCCACCAGTCTACTCTACAAGCACATAAGCATACGTAGGAGCATGATATGTTTTGGTGGCTTTGTGATCAGAGGGCATTTCCAAAAAGTGTAGAGTAATATATCCATGATCAGATGGACACCACCTATATCCGGGCACGGACGTTTTCAGACCAGGAGCCAAATAATCACTATTACTGTACAGTGGGAAAGGGCGGCAGGGTAGAATCACAAAGACAAGAAATCTCGTATACAGCCCATCCCTACTCCTATTCAAAACAGGTGTGAGTATGACACCATGATCACACCATACACATCACTTTGTAGCACATTTGTGCCCCCTCCAGTTGGATGGACAAATCAAGAATGGACACATCAGTGAGCCGGCAGTTTGCACACAAAGAAGGCACATATCGCCCAAAATGCTCAATTTGTAAGCTCAAAACAATCAAGTGTGAGGGCTAACCTCAATCAGACTGTGCTACAAACAGAAATTATTAGCCTGCTACACAGCTTGGTAATAACATGTTCATACAGCGACTGCCTTTAATAACAAAATAGCACATATTACAGCCAATGAATAACACAACAATTATCAAGAGCTGCTTGAAAATTGTGTGCGCTGTGTAAAGTCATTCAAAATCTAATGCAATGATAATAAGCACACAACTCGTGATACAATAGCTATGCAAACATTCAGTGACTACTGGCAGTATATTATTATGATGACACTGGTCGGCCATCGACAAATTGCAAACATTGATCCTGTATTAAATTTGTGGCTACACCCCAACTTCACGTAGCTTGCTTTGGACATAGATACTTGACCTTATACTTTGGATTTATGTCATTTACGGACGTACATGTTAGAATGAACTTTCTCGGGCGACTTTCCCAGGAAATTACAAGGGGTGGTCACCTCGTATGCTTACGTATTACCGTCCGCGACCGGGGTCAAGATGTGGTCAAGAGGTCAAGGCCCTTTAGATGCTGTGGTCAAGGGGTCAAAGGCCTTTACAATGGATGGTCAAATGGTCAAGCACCTTGTAAAGGCGTCAAATTCTTTGACCATTACTTGGTGGAATCATAGACAATCTATACTATGGTTACACATCATAGATTGTCCATAGGCTTATTGTTTACACTATAATTTAGGTGATACCCGCCTCAATCCGCATTTGGCAAAACCACCCTGCTCCAGTCTAAATCATACCTTACACAATAGGGCACAAAGGAAGTGCAAATAGATTACCGTCAATACCGTACCCACAATGAGATCATAATTTAGGTGATATGCACCTCAGTCGGCGTGGACGGTTCGCATTTTAGGCACAATTCGGCGCCTTTTAGATCAGCAACAAGGAATTTAGAAATTTAAATCTTCCATCCATTAAAGCGCCATGACCTACTGACTGACAGTGCACTGTGAACAAAATCTTTAATGGACAAGCCTTGGAGCTTTAATGGTGCCACAATACAAGCTGCCTCCTTGCAAAGGTGACCTAGTTTCCTCCCAGCGATTAATAGCTCCACGCAATTAATGTCGTAGACGTTGTAAAGGTCCAACTAAAGATTAACAGATGTTCCAATGGTAATCAACTTCATACAGAATAATGCACTAGCGTTTGTCGCAAACGAAGCTAGCAAAATGTCACGAGAAGGAGAACGTGAAGACGCCATTGTGATCTAGAATGACATCATGTTTAAGTTAAAAATTTGGAGTGGGTCAAACGGTCAAGAGACAATTCTGAGCAAGGTCAAACGGTCAAGGCTAAATTTTGATGGTCAAAACTCTTGACCCCGGTCGCGGACGGTAATACACAAACATAGGAGGTGACCACCCCTTGAATTAAGTGACCGAAATCACGTCTATATGGTCCGCTAATTAGCCTACGTACGTTTGGCACGAAGCATTTTTCTCTCCATAGTGATATTTCTTATATTCGCAATTCTGCCCTCCTATCCTGTCCCACTGTACAGTATCAATTAACGTTTATTTGGCTTCTTGTCCGAAAGATTCCACTCCCGAATACAAGCTGGTGTCCGATCATGCAATGGACTGCAACCAATGTGGGCCACACCTTCTATTACCGTAGGTCCTGGCCTATATACACTCATCTATGATAGGAGTATAAAAAAGATGCCAAAACTCTAACCTCAGCAATAGTGGCTACGACAAGTAGAAAAGACACAGCGACGCAAGAAGTCATCTCTTTCTATAGAAAGTTGGAATTAGAATGGAAATGGGAACGGGTTTCGTCATCGCATTTCTTGTACACGTTTGCACTTCGGATCTTGAAGAGGATAGTTGCATAATGGTATGTTATTAGAACACTGTTATGTGACTTATACCTTGTTTTGTTAACGTTAATCTATTACCTTTGACTTTATTACTTGCTGTATTTTATATTGATTTTTCCTATAGGGACAACAGCATCCAGGCAATTTTGGTAGACAGGGTAAAGGGAACCAAGGCAACCAAGGGAAGAAAGAGGTAATTCAAAGACTTAGCGATGATACGGATTAATTTAAGACTTAGAGTAGTACAGTAGGTTACTTGGACGCCAGGGTACCGTAGAATGTTCTTCTTAACTTTAGACATGAGATATTTAGTTAATGTAGTTAGCTTTATTCAACTACGTATACACAAGTGTGTTCAGATATTGGATAACCCACTTCAATAGTCACATGGCACTATCCTTCACTGCCTCTCTGAGGAATAATATATGTATGTATCAGTAGCTTAGTGTACCAAGTGACAACAGTCAGCTCCAATTGTGAGTCAGCATGTCATTCAAAGCTACGTATCTCCCACCTAATCCCACCCTAGTCTGGCGTAGCTGACCCTTGATCTGCCATTTTATTTTGTTCGGGCGGAAAGGGTCTGGTCTGGTCTGGAACCTATTTCTGTACCACGGCGCAGGAATTCGTGCACCCAATCAGATTGCAGAACGCCTTTTAGACGCATAAAAACGTGAACGACTAATGGTGGCTCATTTCCACTATAGAAGTGTAGTTTGACTATCATTGACTTTCTAAATCTGTGAAAACCACCCGCTTACATAAATTCGGTCGACGCTATCTATCTCTCCGTGTCAAATCGGGCGTAGCAGTCTCCCTTTTTGCGACAAATCTCTAAACATACAGCTGTTTGCTTCAGAATTCAAAATTCTTCTGTATTTTAGAATTGTAAATGTTGCGCAAAGTTAACAGGACTCTGCTGAAGACAACGCATCCTTCGCCAACCGTTGTGCATGAGTGAAAATACTCCCTTGGAATATGCAATAATGTGCGATTATTTACGATTTGTCATCGTTGACTCCGCCTCCCGGTACAGAAATAGGTTCCAGACCAGACCAGACCCTTTCTCCGCCCCAAAAAAATAAAATGGCGGATCAAGGGTCGGCTATGCCAGACTAATCCCACCCAACGTCTTTATTTAGGGTAGTTGATAGTCCATTCACTTTTATTCATTCTAGAGCAGAAAAGCACTCATTGTAACTTCTGTATGTGAGTAGATATATGTGGCGTGCTTTTTGCTTGAAAACAGATATGTATACCTACATAGGTGTGTAATTTCGAGCCATTTGTTGTATTCAGGATTTCTTTCATTGTAACAATGCAATCTCCCACTTACGTTCTCATTTTGCATGTCAAAGGAGAAAAAGAGGAAAATCGAGGCCCCCGTCCCCACCAGAGTTGGCAAGAAGAGGCGGGCAAAGGGTCCTGATGCAGCTAATAAGCTCCCTGCTGGTATGTTCGTAAGCTTCATTCTGTAGTTTGTGTAGCCAGTAATAGCCAAGCATGCCCCAGAGTATTCATACGGTGTACATCCCAGTGTGAAATATTTTAGTTTGCTCTCATGTACTGTATATGTGCTGAGATTACATACGTACGTTTGTACATGTATAGTAGTAGTACGTACTTCTTTGGATCGCATTGGGCGTGGTGGGAGCATTGTTATGTTGATTAATATAAACAGATTTGTTGAATTGTTCTTCATAATTTTTCAGTAACTCCATACACTCGGTGTCGTCTGAGATTGCTACGCTTGGAGAGAATTAAAGATTACCTTTTAATGGAAGAAGAGTTCATAAGAAATCAAGAGCGACTTAAACCACAAGAAGAAAGAAATGAGGTTTGTACATGTTTGTGTGTTCACTACATATATGTACCTACCAGTACGTATGCATGCATCCTTTGTCAAGTAACATGTCGTTGAATAGTGGTGTTCTCCTGTTCCTCCAAAATCAAGCAATGGATAATGTATTCTTGAAAGCAAGGATTGTGTACAGTAAGTATATCCTGATAATTCAATCCTAAAATCTTTCATATAGGAGGAACGATCTAAAGTTGATGATTTAAGAGGAACACCAATGGCCGTGGGAACTCTAGAAGAGATTATTGATGACAACCATGCAATTGTGTCAACCTCTGTTGGTTCAGAGTACTACGTGAACATGATGTCTTTTGTAGACAAAGACTTGCTGGAACCAGGGTGCACCGTCCTCCTGAACCACAAGGTGCACTCCGTGGTTGGTGTGCTGACCGACGATACTGATCCCATGGTCTCTGTAATGAAATTGGAGAAGGCTCCAAAGGAAACTTATGCTGATATTGGTGGCCTCGATCAGCAAATACAGGAGATCAAGGTACACTATTCATATATATGTACATACCTACGTATGTAGTACACCTGTTGACATGGGGTGTAAAGTATTACATAAGTGCATACTTGCTTTTGTAAAAGATCATGTGTAATATGGTGAACTATTATATTTTTGACTGCAAGAACATGACCATCTTTCTTCATCACCTAAGTGTACATGACTTGTAATAGTAGATAATATATGTATGTAGTTACCAATAGTAACTCACCTCTGATTATTCAGTCTATTTTTTACACTCATTGTTTTGTTTCCTTACACCCACAAAAATGAAATATGTACGTACGTACATTTCTGACTCTTTTCTGCCCACATACATAGATTCATTGATTTATATTTCTGTGAGTTAACTGTGGTGATATCTGCCCCATTTTTGTAGGAATCAGTGGAGCTTCCACTCACACATCCTGAGTATTACGAAGAGATGGGCATCAAGCCACCCAAGGGTGTTATTCTGTATGGATCCCCTGGAACAGGTACAGTGCAGCCAAGGATACATACTTTTCCATATAGGGAGTTGTATAGTATGTATTTATGAGCGTTTATTAATTCTAGATACAGTATGTGTGTATGTGTATGTACATACACATCACCTTCCCACTCATTCCATCAAAGTGTAATGTATAAACAGGATGTTTATGTTTGTTTATATCGACGAATTAGTACTGATTAATGAACTACATTATGTGAACTTGGTGTAACAGAATTCAGTGCGTATTTGGTGTTGAGGATCCTCAAGGGTTGCCTGTATGTAATGTATGGGGGATATATGTATATACGTACATGTGTTCTTGTTTGGTATCCTACATTGTCCGGTTGATGGCGGTATCAACATTAAGCAATACATGTAGCACAAGGCTTAAATTCCTTGAAAAAACTGTAAAGCTGTGATTTCTACACTGTACGTACATACGTACGTCCATTTCCAAGCATTTCCCCTTCTTTTTATGCCTACGTACATATTCGACAGGGAAGACACTTTTGGCAAAAGCTGTTGCAAATCAAACATCTGCCACTTTCCTCAGAGTCTGCGGTTCGGAGTTGATTCAAAAGTATCAGGTATTGTGTAAACACAGACACATCATACCCATGTATTATGTATGTGTAACATTTAGATATAACGAATTCCTGTATACTTTTATACAGAAACTTAGCACCTCTTTCATGTGCTGCATATATGCACCTATATAGGTGCAAGGTTATATACGGACATATGTATATTATGTGTATGTATTACATACATACGTACGTACGTATGTGTGTTCATGCACTTTAGGGAGAAGGACCGAAACTTGTCAGGGAGCTGTTTCGTGTTGCTGAAGATCATGCTCCATCCATTGTATTCATTGATGAAATCGATGCAATTGGAACTAAAAGGTACACACGCACACACGCATGCACACACACACACACACACACACACACACACACACACACACACACACACACACACACACACACACACACACACACACACACACACACACACACACACACACACACACACACACACACACACACACACACACACACACACACATACACTGAATGTTTGCATTTGATTCACCCTAGTATAATAGCAAACCATTGTACGTAGCTCACAACTATGTAACCCAATCTTAATTGGCTCATAAAGTCATTGTTGTTGGATGATATTAAGCACCCTACTCCACATACGGATGTAAATACAGACTCCAAACACCTATGATGTCTCGGACATAGGAAATTGTCAACATACACACACCTTATCTTGTTTGACAGTTCTTCCTCAGGGTGATCTACTAAGAGGTTAAAACATGACTAAAGAGTAGTAACCTTCATTGGACAACCTGATCAAAATGATGTGTGCCTTGGCTTTATCATAATAAAATTCTGACAATAGTTGGCGTAGTGGTGTCCCAAAAGTGTAACCTTCAAATGGCTTTAGTGATCTCTTCTAACGTTATGATTCAATGGAGAAATTTTCAATATGTTGTGTTTTTTAAGCAAGATTTTCACAATGACCACTGTTTTACCTCATCTGCCTCGGACATTGCACAATTTAGCATATCTTCTATTGGAGAGACAGATAAAAGAAAATTAATATACTTACATATGTATACATAATATATTCATCAAATTTAGTATACCTCCAGCTTTTGAGAATACATAGGACACATGCATATATACACCTGTGCTTGTGTTCCTCTGTGCTCTCTAGGTATCATAGTACCTCTAGTGGAGAGCGTGAGATACAAAGAACAATGTTGGAGCTGCTCAATCAGCTGGATGGTTTTGATTCACGGGGTGATGTCAAGGTATGACTAACTTCGGAGCAACCGCTTGTTCAGTTACATACTTCATACGTATATCAGTAAAAGTCAGTACATATCTACTGCGTACTTATGTCTGTTTATGGCAAGTACTTCCTGTATATTGGATGATGAGTAAAGCATTGAATGCACTGCCACATACGTATATTTTACTGTTCTTCACTTTCTGGCTTAGGTGGTAATGGCTACTAACAGAATTGATTCATTGGACCCTGCATTGATAAGATCAGGTACAGCAGCAATACTTGATAGATTGGATATATTTATGTACATACATACGTATGTACTTATATACGTATGTGCACACATCTGCATGTGTACAGGACGGATAGACAGAAAGATTGAGTTCCCATTACCAGATGAGAAAACCAAGAGGAGAATCTTTCAGATTCATACTGCCAAGATGACACTCGCTGATGATGTTAATCTGGAGGAGTATATAGCAGCCAAGGATGATTTATCTGGTGCTGACATTAAAGTTAGTTGATTGTTACGTATGAGTATTTGTACTTGCACAGTACATAGTTTCACACATACATGTGTACATGTACGTATGTGTTACAGAGACTGTAGCTGTCTGTATCCTGGGTTCATTAGACCTGTAGCTCCACTCCATTTATTGATTTGTCACTCCACCATGCACCACCAAAGTCTATACCTTAGAGCTTTAATTAGGGATTGAGTGATTTCCTCTCCCTCTCCAATGTAACACAAGTATGTATTTGGATAATAGTATATTGCTTCCCCATTTTTGCTAACCATATGCATGTTTGTATGTCACTATATACCTCCTTAAACCTATCTACGTACATACACAATTTTTGCTATCATTATGTGGAATATTTTTGGGTGTAATTTTTAACCTACGTATGTCCAATGTCCATGTACAAATGTATGCATGCTTGGTACAGGGTATCGTGTATCTCTTTTGTGCTGTTAATATTGAGGAGACTGTGTGAATTTTAAACCAGTCTGTAGTATTTGTACTTTTGTAGTAGACTATTGGGAATATTGGCAGTGTTGCCAACAGAATAGCATTATTTTGCTTCAAAAGTTTTATGATTATAAACTATATTTGTGCATGAGAGATGTATATAGATATATTAAATTTATCAAACATTTGCTTGTCAGATTTATGTTCATTCGTTGTTATAGTATTCTGTACATAGGTATGTTCTATTTTAGCACATTGTGTATTAATGATGTTTCCTCTGCATTCAGGCTATATGCACTGAGGCTGGACTACTTGCACTTCGAGAGAGACGGATGAAAGTCACTGAGGAAGACTTCAAGAAGGCCAAAGAAAGTGTTCTCTATCAGAAAAATGAAGGAACTCCTGAAGGACTGTATCTGTGATGGCCAATAATTATAGTTGTTGTGCACTTTACGTCATTCTAGCTGTAGTGTAATTAACGGAATGATTTTGTGTGCATTATACACTGTACACAACTACTAATGTGTGATAATATAACCACTACTAATAATATTTACTACTACTTGAGGCATATGTAGCGCTGGGCGGTATCAAAAAATATCAGTTTCGGTATATTGCCAACATCATACGACGGTATTACGATTTCATTACTTTTCTTTTAATTTCCTGCATGTACTGATTGCGATGATGTATTTCAAATTGCTATATCGAGTTGTATTTAGTCTGGCCTGCTACGACCGTCCCACCAAGCGCCCTGGGCGAGGAAAGTGAGGGACGGTCTAGCGGCACTAGAGATTAATTCACACCTTGCTGTTATCAGCATGTGACAGATCAAATTTCGACCTATAGGCAATTTATATTGGCTGAATAGCTTAATATACCGATATAAATTCGTCAGAAATTCGGGCCTTAGATAACTTGTTCGGATTTTCTCCAAGTAGTACATATCTACCTCATATTTTCATATATTAAAGAAGGCATGTATAGCTATTACTTCTGACGTTTTCTGACTACATCGTTGCTTCTCCACTCTGTAGTGAAGTATGTCCGAAAGCTTATCCCTTTCCAAATATCGAATATTTTCAGATGCTATTCTGATCGTCTCTAACAGAGCGTTGCAATAAGCTACGAGGATCTTACTGAGTGGAAAACGAATACATGTAATGGCATATGTCACAAAGTTTATTGGGAGTCGATAGGTTTTATAGTGTTCGAGAAATTTTAGATGACCGAATTTAGGTAGTGTCCGAAAAACAGTTGAGCTGGAAATTAAAGGGACACCCGATTGAGATCCTATCGGTATGTCGATTCAAGGAGTTCGAATGAAGGCAAACGACCAATTCTGTCGTTTGCGCTGCTCTACACTTGATGTAAAGAATTACCTTCTATGATCTAACACCTTTTTTTAGCTGATTCCTCAAAAGTTGCGCAATTAATCTCTAGTGCCGCTAGACCGTCTTTCACGCCGGAGGCGTTTAGAAAGACGGTCTCAGCAAGCCAGACCAAGTTGTATTCGGATGTTATATACGATGCAATTTTCGATCGCGTTTGTTATGCGTTCCGATAATCTTATAACTAGTCTAACAAGTTAGACCGCCTCCTGCCCTGATCCGAAACGCCCTTCGGGCGTTTCGGGTGGGAGACGGTCTAACATAGATAGCGATTAGTTCACACCTCTGGCGCGTGACTTTCAGCGAATCAGAAGTTCTTTGCCCAGAATTCTGGGCAAAGAATTTTGGATTAATGAGATGGGTAACGGAAGTGACCGTAGTGTGAAGTGTACACACAGTACATCGTGATCGTCTATGGTTGAGATGAACGGAGCTTTGCCTTTCGCCTTATCGAGAATCAAGCGAGAAAACATCGTATTGTCTAAAGAACAGAACGCGTCAATAGTTAGTGTATTTTCGGAACAAGATACCGTCGTTCGCCTGCCAACTGGACACGGTAAATCGATCATTTTCGAAGCTTTACCTTGGTGCCATCAATTTCGCGTTAGTGATGGCTAAGGAAAATAACTTATATTTACTTTTGGAGCCAAATGGCTTTTTACAAAGTCTACAGAATCGTTTATAAATCTGCGTCAAATCTCCTTCACCTGAACCGTTCATCGCAGTGAGACGATGAACCCAAAAGTCACACCTCTTAATGCCGAGGTGTGAACTAATCGCTATCTATGTTAGACCGTCTCCCACCCGAAACGCCCGAAGGGCGTTTCGGATCAGGGCAGGAGGCGGTCTAACTTGTTAGACTATCTTATAACGTATTCGCCAACACGGCAACGCAGTGGGTTGCGATCAATATTCTGACGTCATTATGGCGCGAAATTTGAAGTGTCCAGCGGGTATATAAGGAGTGGCAAATCTGTGATTCTGCACATTCGCATTTGCGTGCGTGTATGTGTGTGTGTGTGTGTGTGTGTGTGTGTGTGTGTGTGTGTGTGTGTGTGTGTGTGTGTTTGTGTGTGTGTGTGTGTGTGTGTGTGTGTTTGTGTGTGTGTGTGTGTGTGTTTGTGTTTTTTTTAACTCGAATTACTTCTTCTCCCGCCGAGTCATTCGCGATTTTCCCTATTCCCGGACATGTTTTCCTGAAGTCGGACAGCGCTCTCGAAAGTATTTTAGAAGCTACAAATCACAACTTAAAGGAGGGGAAATGTGCCAAACAAAATTAAACAGTCGTGGCATACCCAGACAACACCTTGAAGACCCTCTTGGTCAGCATTACGAAGGTTAACATACGGAAGATGATGCTGACACGTTGAATGATTCCAAAAGCTGCTGCTACCTGCCCAAGGAACATTTTCAATCTACCACGATGTCCACTGATACACTGGAAATATTGAGTAACTCTGAAGTGATTGCAGTTAATCAAGATTCTTTAGGTATGTTTCACACCAATTATGACAGTTGTTATTTCACAATATATTACTATGATGAGTTTCATTAGGAGATGTATACAGCTGCTGCCTGTGTACAATTTCAGTGTGTGTGTGTGTGTGTGTGTGTGTGTGTGTGTGTGTGTGTGTGTGTGTGTGTGTATGTGTGTTCGTCTGTGTTGGTTGTGGGTATGCATGTTAATAAGTCAATTTTGGCTATTATTTCAAGGAGGGGGGTGGGCATTTCCAAATTTCTATCTGTGGAAGGATCCACAGAAAGCAATTTGCTTTACCAAGCAAAAACCTGTGTGTGTTGTATTATCTAGTTCATCAGCTTTCCCTACTTGTTTGAGTACTTCTTTTGCCTCTCAAAAGGTGTTCAAGGTCACATGGTGTGGAGCAGCAGTGACTCCAAGGAACAAGTGTGGGCTGGTCCCCTTTCTGGAGGTTCAGTTGCTGTCATTCTGCTGAACCTAGACGACACCAACACTTCAACCATCACCACAGACTTCAAGACCGTTGGTCTCCAATCTCAGCAGGCCTCGGCACATGACCTGTGGCCCCACAAGGATGCCGGAGTGATGTCAGGGAAAGTGTCCGGCTCTCATGGAGTGGTCATGTACAAACTTACTCCGAAATGAGTGGTCATAGATGGCTCAAAGGATCCTTAGGATCCTTTGCAGGTAGTACTGCTAACCATAGGTATACACACATAACAATTGAAGCTGGCTGATTATACATGCATACATGAATCTTGTGCTGTACTTGTTGTCGCAATAATCATTATAGGTGTGATAATGTTATAATAACGTGAAATCTAACTGCATGAACAAAACTTGGAGGAGCACTGTCAGTGTCTCCAAAGCTCGAAATAATTTATTCGATATGTATTTGTGTGTTCATTTTCCGTTTAATTTGTTAACAACATCCGAATACAACTCGATACAACAATTTGAAATACAACATCGCAATCAGTACAGGAAAAGAAAAGCGAATAAAAAGGTAAAGTGACCCCGAACTGCCGACAGATTCTGTTATTCCGTGTTTTCTGGCTTGTCCATACATTTGAATAGAGCAATGCTAGAGCTATAGAGGTGAAATAAACAAACGAATGCAATGTAAAATTTCATATGTACTATATATTCGGTATACCGCCCAGCGCTAGGCATATGCATGCTGGGAGCAATGCCACCGTGACATACAAACTATTGCGACCTATAGCTAATCTGATTGCATGCCTCAATGTTTGCAATTGGACACGTGTGTGCATTCATGTATACACGTACCCACGTCATATATTATCATAGATACGTACTCTAACACGGAGTATAAGACTGTGATCATAGAAAGGGTTAGTAAACTAAACGCCCCTGAGCGTTGTTCGCTACAAGGTGTATTTAGGTTGTGTAGTGTCTATGGTCTGTCATACCGGCTAGACTAATAAGGCGTATTCAACTTCTTCGTGTGAGAATAATTCCTTCATGGATGACGAGGTCGATCTATTCATGAAATTTTCTCTGAAATTGTCTATGTAATGTCTCAAGATGGACATGAAGGTGGTCGCGATGGATTTCCTGCTGTTGATGTACTTGATAGGACCAGTGATACACCAGTATTGAAGATTACACCTTGCAAGGCTTACGTACAAGTTGCTTTGGTGTTTTCGTGTGTATGTTTTGGAAATGTGTCGTTCTACATGTTGACTAGCTTACAGACGTCTCTCAACGGTATTCTGGGTTCAGTGTCAGCGGCTTTCTCCTTCTTACTCTGGTCGTTTTGTTCCCTGTTAACATTTAACATTGTATCTTTGTTGGGATTGAAGGGAACGATAGTCGTGACTCAGTGGTTATTAAGTGTGTACGTTGTGGCATCCTTTTATCCCAGTTGGTATACTCTACTTCCTGGAAATATCTTGAACGGAGCAGCAGTAGGTCCAGCCCTGTCGGTATCTTCAACATATGCAAACATTCTGGCATTTAGTTTGGCTAAAGCTAAGGGCAAAGATCCCAGACATTATGTTGGAGTATTACAAGGAATCGTATCCATGGGTGGACTGTTTGTTGGTGCCATATTTGGAAATGGAGTCTCCACTCTAGTAATTTTATTAAGTGAATCCCCTGGGGAACGAAATGAAACATTATTAGCAGTAAACTTTAGCTCAATGATAGACAACATCACTTCAGAAGCGTGTCAGTTAGAATCACCCACTCAGTCTGTATCAGATCGGACATACTATATTATAATGGCTGTGGCTGCATTATCGTCACTAACCGGCATATGCTCATCCTTTGGAGTAATCACTGTACCCGGAAGAACTTTAAGTGTGTATCTGTCTCTAAAGTGTGGTTAGAAGTTAAAGCCTCATTTCGTATTGTTCTAAAAGCTCTCTTGACTCTCAAGTACATGTTGGTCATTTGGATGAGTTTCTTTGCTGGCTTGGAAATGCATTTTTTCCTAAGTATTTTCAACAAGGTAAGAATTGTGCATTGTAATTGAATTTAATTGACTGCATTATTATTGGTATACATAATATTATTGTGAAGTTTTGCTAATTTCAAATTGAATGATATCTTCCTATTTTTCATTGATTTATAGTATTTTGTTACTGGCTGTCTTGGAATTGGACTGGTGGGAGTGGTTACTGCCCTATGTGCCCTGTCAGTTGTGTTGTCCAGTGCTATTGTTGGGAAGATTATGGTCTATGTCTCGAGAATTACATTGAGCATATTCTCGCTATTTTTAACCTTATTACTTTTATTCTTTATTCTCTTTTGGGAGAGAATACCAAGCTATCCTGCTGTGTTTTTACTCGCTGCTGGAATTGGTGTTTCGAGTGGAACAATAGCCACCTTGGCAGCATGTAAGTGGTAGCTTGCTGTATGTAGCAACTAGTAGTGGCTGGGTGTGCAAAATAATCATTGTTGGTCAGATATAGAATTGATGTGTCAGCGTGAAGGATTAATTCTGATAATGTGGTATGTTGCGTGGTCAGATCAAAGTCCAAAGTGTCTTGTTTCTACACTTTTGGCACAATTTCTTTTACTATAATTACGACTTGTTGATTAATTACCTGGCTACTAATTGTTCAGCTATAATAACAATCCTACGTAGGATGTAGTGTACAATTATATATTATTTTAGACAGAAAATTACCACATAATAACTACAGTACATCTGGTAGGACTGTAGGAGATATATAGACGCTTTGGCTTCATTATTAACCTGTGTGTTGGTATATTAATTTTATGTAATATTGTTCTTATGAAATAATATAGTAATTGTATACTATTTTGCACACACATATTAATGTAATCGTATTCCCTGATATTGGTGGACTATGCCACAGAATGTAAATTTGGTTTTTGGTGGCCATTGATTTGTTAGTTTGCATTTCAATAAAGTCAGGTATACCACACCATGATTGATTATTGCATATATGCACGCTGAACTATGATAATCATGGTGACTGTTTACTTTATGCCTTAATTATCTCCTATAGCTTATTTGGGACACATCGGACAGAAGAAAGCGGAGACTGTGTTTAGTATATTCTGGGCAGCAAGGGCATTTGGTGGAGCAGTGATGTACTTTCTTTCCAGTTTCACCTCAGTGCAGACTGCCGTTGTTCTGCTCCTGGTGGTTCTGTTAACTGCCTATGTATGTTATTGTATTGCTGAAGTGTTCCATAAGGACGATGGTCCTGCCAACCTCATGGTGGAGTCAATGCCATCAAATGTTCTGGACACATTTGTGTTTTGATGATTTGGATTTACCAACTGTGCATGTTTAACTTAGTTTTTGTGGTATACATGTGTAGTTTTTATTGCTGTGAATATTTGCAAATTGATATTTTTTATCATCTCAGATATGTTTTATTAAATTCTATGAGTGTGTGTGCATGTGTGTATGCATGCCGTATGTGTGTTTAGGTGTGTCGAATCTCATAGTAACCTACTGATAAAAATATCTACATGATAGGCAGTTATACTACAGTTGTACCCAACATTCAAGAGTACTAGTGTATATCTAGAACCGATATACTAGGAATCCAGTGTACGCACTTCAAATGCCAGTATTATATAACCACGTGCACCTCTTAACTGTTATTCTAAACGCCCCGTTCTACGCGATAAACGCCAGGTGTACCCTACAAGAGAAGCGTGCGTGGTAATGGAGGGAATAATGATACGATACCCAAGGAGTTTTTTCAACCAGCTACATTCATTAACCAGTCTACTATGTTCAAGAAAGGCTACTACTTTGAAAAGCTTACAAGCGAAAAGAAGTTAGGATCTTTATACCGTACAGAACGTTGTTATAGGGTTAAATTCTTGTTGTACGTTTGTTGTGGCGTATGCATGTGTGTACTTACACACGTATGTACAAAGTTATTCCTGTATTTTGAGTACAGTATTACAATTGATAGTCTGTAACTATGGTACATATTTCAATATACGTATGCTTATGGCTTTATTTCCACTTGACTACAGGTACAAAATGGAGTCGTAGGAGAGATCCTAGCAAACCTAGAAGAACTTTCAGACCGCGTCCTCTACTAAAAGTAAGACTATCAATAAGCTAGAAGTATCATTTTTTAGCTGAGTTAGTAGACATTATTAAATGATCAGTGCTAATTCTTATGATGTACAGTATAAACCTTTATAGTGCTCCACAAACAGGCAAAATACGACACGAAATGGTAATAAATGGTAAAATGTCATTTCTTGTGATGTAGAGTACATTGTTGATTCATGATTTTCATATATACAGCCAGGTTAGTTTCTTGTCAAAGTTGGTGATATAATATTTAGTAGTTTCCAGGATATTCTAAATTACAATCAATACAGATATATACATCTCAATAACTAGTGTATTCAGTTCACCTGTGTGATCACTCACTATTTGTAACTTTGTTCAGATGTTATTTACAAAGTGTTTCTAACCCATGCTAACATGCAAACACTGCAGTGTGCACCACAGTGTAGAGTTACTAAGGATGTACATAATTACCATAGTGTCAAACCGCTTTATAACATCACCCTTGGTTCCTCTGGTTATACCCAGCCAGTTTGCTGTTGTAGCCAATACAATTGTGTATATGAATAGGTCTGCATCTACAAGCCATGTTTTTATAGAGACTGTCCTTGTAAATAGCATAGCTCTAAAAGTCTCGAGGTCTGACTGCATAGCACTGCTATTCTCCCATGTAGCCCACTGAGGTGAATCAGACTGCAGAGTGGTCTTCCATGTATCAGACGGCAAGAGCATATGATCCGTACTTGATCACCATGCCAATTAGGATGGGACGGCCTGGTCCAGGGGAGTTACCACCTGCTGCGCTAGGAAATGTTGAATTATTGAAAGTAAGGCAGTAATGATTAACACATGTTATTATTGTTGTCATCTGATTTGGTATCTGGGTGCATTCAATAATAATATGTATAATATCATATATACGTATCTATGTATATATGTATAAGATAATAGAAGAAATACTTCAGATTATGTATATTATTCCTGTTGCAATGAGAAGATGTATGTACGTATATACCTATCAGAACTGCGAGCAGCGGTAGGTGTCTTATTTTGTATAGCATGATTCCTGCAGGTTGTGGGTAGTGTAGTGACTACATTACAGTAACAAAACTTAGTTTGACTTTTTAGTATGTTATTACTACCAATAATATATGTAATGTATAATTATGTATGAGTAATAAATTTTTGCACTCACATGTTCACCCAAACAGTATTGTTTACAATGCATGCTCGTTCGCTCCTGTAGATCCCTAACTTCTTTCATCTCACTCCTTCTGCTATCGACAAACAGTGCAAGGCTCTGAAGCGTGAGTCAATGTTCAGTCTTGTTAAAACCTGTTTAGTATACATCTGATTCTAGTGCTTCTACTGTCATGTATCACTGACTCATGTTTGCATGTACATAAGTATGTGCCGATCTCCATGTTTTAATGCTACCACTGTTTTGTATTGTTTATTTGTTCAACATTAGTACATAGCTACACATGTATTATTTCATCTCCAACCTTTAGCACTGTGTACAGATTGGCCAGGAGATTTATTACCCCTCAAGATGCACATCCATACAAGGAATTATGTGTTTCCTGCTAACTCACTGAGGCATCCCAATTCTCGAAAAGTTAAAATATCTGTGAGTACATGTATGCACTTGTGTACTTGTATTATAGGTGTATACTACAAATTGTGGATGAATGTGTGTGAGTGATTTATATGTGTTTGTACATACATGCATATTATAGATGTACGAAGTCATTTTTCACAAGACCTACCTGTCTTAAATTTAACTGCTGTTAAGTGTGGTTATCTCTTGCTATCAGGTGGTATCCATTGTTGTACCATGATGCGTGGGCGTTTCCTTTGATGTGGTCGGGTGTCTTAATCGCTAAACTACTTCATTACGTATTCATGGGGTGTATAACTTTTTTCCCAAGGTGTATAACTGACTCTGTTATACACCTCGTTAGTATCATTTTATCACTTATGAGCCGAAACGAAATTTCGCGTTGATAGATCGAACGGGATGGCTAGAATTTCACTGGAAACGGACGATCGAATTCGAACGTATCGATATAGAATTATACACTTCCCTCAAGCCATCAACGAAACGAATTTCACATTAATAGATCTAGCGGGAGGGCTCGAATTTCACTGGAAAGGGACGATTGGATCGCTCTCCTACTAAAGACGGTCGGGTTAGTTATCTTCTGAATAGAGACATTTGGGCCAGGTATCTAGTAGATAGAGACTGACAGCGGTAGCTTACTTCAAGATTTGTATCTTGTACCAAGCAGCTTGGCTCTCGAAAGAATCCGGCTATTCGTATAGCTAATAGTCTTAGAACTACATTTGGACGGTTAAGAATCGATTTATCCATATAACTTGAGAGAAAGAACAAGTTAAATGAAGACAGGCGGTCGAAAAAAGTAACCTACATCCTCAGGCTGCGCCTTCGGATGTCTTGCATCATGGTACAAGATAGTTATACAATGGGAACGGAAGTTTAGCGATCAACACCTTCGGGCTCCGCCCTCAGGTGTTTAAATCGCTAAACCTTCCGTTCCCATTGTATAACCTATACTTAATGGAGCTTTCAGCATGTGTTCAACCAACTTTAGTTAACCCCCAATCTGAAGCAACTTTTGTTTATTGAACTTCCATCTCTGTTTTTGATGCATTTTAGTACCAGTTATTCACTTTTTTATTATAATTTCTTTACATCATATTCATAGGTCTCAAATGACTTTCCGTTCCAAATTTCGGTGTTAGAGCTCTCTTTTCTGTTAGACAAAATGTCAAACCTTACCTCTGCCATGCATCTGTTTCATAAGTCATTTGTGATGGTTTTCCCAGTTTTTATCCAAAGCCTTCTTTGTCTCCTTGCAATGGCTTCATACATAGCTTTGTCAGTTCTAATGTCCAACACCCTTATTTACATTGATGAGAGTGATCTCAGTGGAAGGCTGTCCACTTCAATTGTATACACAAGTGTTCCTGTTCTACTTGTATTCTGTTGTAAACAGCTGTATTTAACTGTGTATTCGTACAACATGGCTTCCTGTGTTTACTTATTGGATATCAAACATGTACACGTTGTTAGCAAGTTCATCTACATCCCATATCACAAGTACAGAGCAGTTGTGTTGTCCTAATGGAAATCTTTGGCTAGACATTGTCTATTTGTTCTCATTGATCTTCCAATTTGACCAATCTCTTGTTCACTTGTGATCACCAGTGTTCTCCTACGTTCACCAGTATCTGTAATACCTGTGTTAAACTGCATTTGTACTGTAACATCTTGTGTTCACCTATATTTGGTATGGTTTATACATACCTACGTACGTATATCCCCCAGTAATTACGTAGATATGTAGGTCCCCCTATATTTACCTGTTTTCACCATTAACTGTCTTTACTTGGCATGTTTGCCTGTATTCACCCTTACATGTTTTCAATCTTTGACCAACTGTGTTCCTTTGTACATACATAGACACGTACCTCAGTTTGGTTATATTCATTTGTGTTCACCTGTGTCCACTTGTGTTAACCTGCCTCAGTGTTCACCTTTGTTTGTCAGTAATTGTGTTCTTTTAATAACCTGTACCTACGTTCAAGTTTGAATTTGATCTACATACGTTCGTACATATACTGTAATTCTGGTTTGTTTAACTGTATTAACCATTATCTGTATGCTTTTATTCACTCGTTCTAACCTGCTCTGTTTCCAAGTGTTCAAATATGATCAACTCACCTTCATTCACCTCTACCTTTGTTCACCTGAATTTACTTACTTGTTGTTGTTGTTGTTGTAGCAATTGTAGTAGAAGTTTTAAATAGGAATATCATGATATTTAGTTATCGAAATATTGATGGGGACTAGTTAGTTGAATAACCCTTAGGTGGATATCACCCCTCACTAGTCTCAAAGTCTTCCATAGAAGAGCCGCTACATTTTATTTACATGTTGTATGTTTCTAGAAATTATTTAAAAGTACCTATGTATATTCCATCAGCTCTCACTCCACACCATGAAGTGGAGCACATACTGAAGCCTTTCTATAGTCTGCATATATCTGTACGCCTATGTAAGTACATGCATGCATAAAATGCATTTCTATATGTTTGTACATGTAGCATTTTGCTTCCTTCTTAGGTGAACCTCTCACAAGTCAACTTCAGAGATGATTATGCACAGCAGAAGATGATTGATTTGGTTGGTGAACGTTACAATCCCCAAACAAATGTTTTAACACTGGCCAGCGATCGTTGCCCCACAAGAAGGCAGAATAAAGAGTATCTCATATACTTGTTGAAAGTATTGTATCTGGAGTCACATGTGAGTCCATGCATCACGAATGAGGCAATGTGGTTGAGGTTAATAGTTGTGTCATTCCAGACCCTCCTTATGATGCCATTTTCCAGCCATCAGAAGTGGGTCTGGAGATATGCAGACTCCTCAGTTGCTGATTGCGTATTACCTTGTAATACTCGAGCAATAATAAGCCAAGTGTACTAGCCGTCATTTTTCAAATGACCTTTGCTTAAACCGTTCTTAGGTTGAAAAGGCACAATTTATTTGTACTTGTATGCCTTGAATGGCTGTTGCCAACTTTATTAAAGCAGTCTGGCCAGATTTATTCATGACAAAAAGTATATCTACATTGTATGTTTCCGGTATGCCATTCTTTGTCAATAACTTTCAAAAGGAAGTCTGACTCCAGTGATTGTTTCAGTAATCTATTCCCATGAAATGTATGTGTACATGTGATATTCTCATTAATATTCCCAATTTTGCAATCTGGTTGGATTCAGTGGATCCCCAAACAATAGCCGTAGATTATACAGATAGATACCAGACCCACTTCAGACTGCTATAAAATGGCATTGAAATTTGGTTCTGGGAATGAGACTAGACAAAAATAGAGAATGGATTATTTTCGGAACACATAATTATAGTTTCTGTGAGAATTACAGAGTGATTACTGATGACTGATTGATTGATGATGATTATTAATTACTGAATTATGAAAATTGATTCTAATAATATTGTTACTGATTTTGTGTACACTATCCATGTATTATTATGAGTACATAGTACAGTATCATTGATTTTTTGTTTTTATTATCATCATCAACTCTGTCACAATAATATCCCGTCTCCCAAATATTATCCAGAAAATGGAGCCATGGGACAAGCCAAATGGAAACTCAATTGAGAGGATTCAGAAGGCCCACTCAGGAGGTGATGTGGAAGACAGTGGAATTGTGAACTAAAGGTAATGTGCTTCGGACTTATAGTGAAGTACATATTTAAAGGTATCAATGATAATGATAATTTTTATAGTGTGATTTCAAGTGTTACTGAAATTATTATGTTTAAGCTATGATTTTATATATAATTATAACTATAATAAGTAAAATTAAGACCTACATGCATCAAGGTTATACATGTTGATTAATAATGCAATTGCATAGTAGCAAAATTATAACATGACACGTACATTCCTTTGTACATTATACAAGGACCAGGTGCATGTATAATAATAATATTATTACAATCAATTTAGTCCATACATATGCATATTTGTAGTTATAAGCATGGCCATGCATGCACAAAAAGTTCTGTGAATAATTTTTATTATAACTTATACAGCATAATATTATTGCTTTTCACACTATAATCTTATTATTAAATCAGTATACGTACAAAAGCACACAGCTGCAGTGGCAAATCTATTATAATAATGGCACACAGTATTATAGCACACAGTCTATTGCACACAGCAGCATGCGCAGTCCAATAGCACACATCTGCGCATGCAGTCCAATATATAGCACACATCTGCAGTCCAATAGCACACAGTATTATAAGAAGTTAAACTGCATGCTTAAAGTGCACACATTGATATCACACAGCTTTGAAGTTAGCATAAGTATCAAAGGAGTCCAGGTATGCCTGGAGTAGCTCAAAACACAATCTGTACTGATCCTGTATATAGGTGGAGACATAAATGACTGTTAACATCTCTCAGAATATATGTATACACTATGAAGGCTACTCAGTACTAACCACAGTGCAGACCATGTGAGGTCTCTTGTTCCTGGATGACTTGACTGCATTGAATATGTCAACTTCTCCCTCCAGTTTGACCCTTTCTATTTCGGACACAATTGTTGTGAACACTCCAGTTCTTCCCATGCCATCACTACACGATCAAAATAATTAAAAGTATTATAAAGATAAACATGAGTTTACACGTACATAATATGTACTGGATCTACAGTAAACTAAGGGTTCATTTCAGACTCAGTTAGACATGGACAAGTAACATCTGAGAAATCTTCTGTCAACTACATTAGATCAAAGCACCTGTCTATTTCATTGCATGCCTAAAGTCATCATCTTTTGCGTTATTATTATCATATTCCATGAAAGCACATGTGCATGTATGTATTAGTGTAATAAATTAATCTTGTACGGAAACTTACTTGCACATAACAATAGGTGGCTTGTCTTTCCCAGCCTGGCATTTCTCAATTTCTCCCATCATAGCCAGAAGGGCATCAACAGGAGGACCACCATCCATAGGCCACTCCTTGAAGTGGAACAGTGTGACAGGATGAGGTGGACGGTTCTTCTGGAATAAGATAGAGTATCATAACATAAATGGTACACATAACAATGTATCCAATAGCAACTGGACCAAATTGAGCTAACCTGTTTGATGTCTTTGACATTAAATGTCAACATTTGGTATCCATCAAATTGAGTACTGTCATTGAATGTGATTGAGAGGTTACCATATTCGATAGAGCGTAGCTGCTCATCAGGCCAGAACTTACAGCAGGAATCCTGTAAAGTGGAGGTTTAATTAGCAGCTAATGTACAAGTCACACCTCTTGTGTCGCTTCCTTTGATTATTCATAACATTTTAAAATGTGCAACAACTGTTTTCCATATAATTAGTGTGAACATAAATCATGATGTTCTATGGCTGCACTACATTGGATCCCTCCAAAACACAACAATTTGTGAATGACTGTATGATCACATGCACTGGGACACACCTCTTCTCCTTCCTTAAAGTCACACAATAGTACAATAGTTGGAGTCTTGAAGGACCACACTAGCTCCCAGAGGTCACCTCTAGTGTTAGTCAGTGGAGACTGTGCAGCAATGAATGCTTTCTGAGAGTAGAAACTCTACAAGTGGAAAATACATATAATATTATACAAAAATAGTGATGTAGATGCAGTACATATAGCACATATACTGCTGTAAATCCACAATATACAGATATACCCATTATACATATATATTTACTAAAAGTGAAGCCTCTTATTATCCTAAACTCATGAATGTAAAACTGAACATTAAATTAAAAAATACACAATAGATACATGCAATAATGACATGAGCTCTATGCACATACGTACACATACCTACACATGTACCAACCCTCCCTTCCTTACCAAAGACAACCATAAATCAAGAATAGGTTCACTCACATCAACAAAGGAAGCATTATAGTAATCAGCTCCAACTCCACCTGTTTTTCCAGGGAGATGAAGGTAGCCAGAAGAGTCTGAATGAGGGAATATAGAATCTGAGGAAGTTTGTGCACAATTCAATATGCTTTGTTTCAAGTTTCTGATGTGTGAATAAATGTGTTCCTATTGAATTTTACACAAGTACTATTCCTTAGCCAAATGTGGATTAAAACGTACATAATGTTATAACCACACTACATGTACTCACCTAATGCAATTACAGAGAAGTAACCAGATGATACACATTAATTGTCAAAAGAAACAGTACGACATACTACTCAAATTACGATAAATAAATACTGGTGTACACGAGACTGTTTGACTTACAAAGGTACTTGTTCTTGAATCTGTTCTTCTTGACAATTGCTGGTTTCATGAAAATGGTGGCATCTGCTTCACGAGGAGATTTTGATGTTTGCTCCAAAACCTAAAATCAAATGAAATTTATTGAATTGATGTCGTCTGTAACTTAAAGCCAAAACAGTATACAGTAGCTTGAAACTAACTTGGTATTGAATTAACTTACATTATATTGCTTTTGAAATCCAGTTTCCCTTGTATGAGGATCTTCTGCGTCCAGCTCAGCCATAGCCCTCCTCAGCTCGTGAGCAGAAAGTGTGGTGTGACCACATGTGATGTAGTCAGCAATGGCATCGTGTATGAAGGAGTACTGATCCTATTGTCAGTAGGAGAGAGTAGCAAGAGATAGCCTGTGAATCCAAGCTGAGTGAGGTACTGATAATGTCTGCAGTTTGTGTACCTGGTTCTGTACCATGAAGGTCCTTCTTGTCCTCATGTAAGTTACAAACTCGTAAATGTTCAGGTCATCTTTCTCCTCCAATCTCTGCATCATTGTATCAATGGCAATGAAAGTACCAGTTCGACCAACACCGGCACTAAAAGGAGCCATCAATAAACAATTAATACTTTACATAATATTATAAGTATATACATACGTATATGAACCTAAGCATTCACTTATACAATACTGTTAAGATATTGTAGATATGTATGTATGTATATTATAACAAAATGCTTGCACAATGAACTCACCTACAGTGTACTACAAGTGGTGATTGCCCGCCTTGAAACTGTCTTCTGACATGCTGTGCAAACCTCACAATGGATGAAGGACACTCGGGCACTCCATGATCTGGCCAAGCAGTGTAGTAGAAGTGCTTGACATAATGTGGCTTACCACCGTCATCTACAGCCTACGAAATAAACAGGGCAATATTTATGCAGTGTAATAAGTATTTCAAGCTTACAACTCCAGTACATAAAACATGCCACACTAACGTACATTCTTGATAGAGAGTGTCCTCGTCTCGTACCCATTGTATGACTTCAAGTCAGTAGTAGTCACAGTGAACCTATCTGACAGCTCCAGAGGAGTATTCAATTCATCATTCCAGTACCGTTCACACTTTGGCTGTGAGTTTTATACATAGACATGCATACATAATTAACCCTGAAATATAAGAAACACAATATATTGTACTATACAAATATTTGAACTGCCATATTACTTTTTGATATGTAGCGGTGGTCAGAGAATTTTAATACAATATCTGTAATAGAATCATGATTATCGGATGCATGTTCTGTATCAATCTCTTTGTATGTACAGTATGCATATACGTACCTCGGGACCTGTATAATATTATGATACACATGCATTAATTGGGCGGGCATCAAAGATGTCGCCAGGGTAATATCAAGCGAGGGCCTATATAGTAAGATATTCTTCAATAATAGCCATAGACCAAAATGGGCATTTGCATTCCTATCAATCGCTGTCAAATACTTGCTATTATGCAAAGCTACAGTTATCTAAGACTGCTTTTGTCAGCCATGTTGTTAGTTAGATTCATCAAAATTTTGAAAACTTGAACATTTTGTAAGTTTGTTCGTTTCAATTCACAATAAGCCAATTAATACCTGTTTATGAGGGCAATGCATAATGTTTTTCCCTCGAATACTATAAGACACATTGCTCTGATAGACAACTGATTGGGCTATAAAGACTCTTCAAGGAACTAGGAAAGGTTTTTAAAGACAGGTGATCTTTTCATAGAGGTGCTCCAATGTAGACGAGTTGACATTGTGGATTGTCCAATATGGGAAATAGTAACTTAGGACAGGTGGTCTTTATGTATAGAGAAAAGGTTCCACTGTAGTACATTATACTACAGTGCATATTGCATGTGAACATACCTTCCCATTTTCAGTAAGTCTTGTTAGCATCACTATCACTGGAGACTTGTGATCCCAAATCATTTGAATGAAGTCAGCTTTGGTGGTTCGAGTGGGACCTATGTATGTATGTACAGTACAAAGTATAAAGTTTATTATTTAGCACACATGGGTGGTCCTGGTAGGAGGATTTATAGTACAGTTTTCATCAACGTAATTGTACATAGGTAGCTTATACTAACCCTGAGCAGCTATATATTGCTTGTTCGCTTTGTACCCCTGAAATCAAGCAAGGCATTGTAACAACTTGACAGTACAAGCACTACAAGCCCAACCCACATCAATGTAAGAGGCATTGATGTAGTCACTTCCATTCTCATCAGTAACAGACAGAGTCACTCTGGAATGATTGTCTGCAAAATGTACAAACACCAATTGCACATACAATAAATGTAACTCCACACACACACACACACACACACGCGCGCGCGCGTACACACATACATACTGTATATACAAGTTGGACACTGCACTAGCAGCTCTTACATGTGTAAATGTTCAGATAGCGATTCTTGTGACGATGATCTTTAGCAATGTCATCCATTCCATTGGGATCATTTACTATGGTCTACATTCGAACATGTATGGACAGTACATGTTAGTTTGTTAAATCACTACATTGTAGCAATTATTTAGTATAATAAATAAAATCATACATGGAAGTACATGGAGTAATCAAGAGCAGCACAGAATGTAGTGCATACGTTAATTTTGAGAATTATCTTGTGCATTTAGGATTACGAACATGTGTGGTTTGTTCACATTACAGAAAACCAATTTATCTCACCTGGTACTCCACTTCAAAGCCTTCATCTGACCTAGCATGTAATGCAGTGGCATGTTGTGCAAAATTGACTTTTGATATAGGAGTGGAAAAATCTACAAACGAACAATAATTCGTGTTCTTAACATAATATGAAGCAAATACAGAATCGGATGTAAGATGGGATACAAAGAGTAAGGCAAAGGATCACATCGATCAGACACCTTGACAGAAGACTGAAATTATGGACCGAAGGTGATATAGAAAGCCTAATTGCTGAAGCAAGATGTATTCAAGCCCGTATTAACAGCTGCATTAAACCCACAAACGAGGAAGAGATTGCACGCTGGTTTGCTAAATTAATGATGATTGGGAAAGTAAATGCTGCCCTCCAAATCCTGTCTACTACAGGGAGTGTTTTAAATATTGTTTGTTGTTGTTAAATATGAGTCCTGCTAGTTGACACTACCAATGCTTTTAACTCTCTCAAACGTACAACAGCACTGCTCAACATGAAGTTCATCTGTCCCTCCTTGGAGATAATTATAAGCAACACCTATCAAACACCAACTAGAATGTTTATACCAGGCGGCGAAGAAATCTTGTCCCATTAGGAATGGCAATGTATGCCCTAGTGATCACACCCATTATTGCTCAGCTGAATCATCATCACAAAGAAATCTCACAAGTTTGGTTTACAGACGGCGCCACAGGGAGTGGCACATGCGAAGACCTCAGAGCATGGTGGGACGAGCTCATCAAAATAGGACCAAAATTTGGCTACCACCCAAATGCAATCAAAACACACCTAGTTGTGAAAGAAGGTACAGAAAATAAAGCCAAGGCTATTTTCATGGAAACAAGCGTCAATATCACTACCAGGGGCAAACGCCATCTTGGAGCAGCCATTGGAAGTTCCAACTTCTGTGATGAATATGTTAGGTCCAAAGTCAGTCAATGGACAGATGAATTGATGTTGTTGACCAACATTGCGAAGAGCCAACCACACTCTAACTTTGCTGCCTTTACCCATGGCCTATGAAGAAAATGGTCATACTTGTCTAGAATGATGGCCAACACTTCTGAGTTCCTTCAACCATTTGAGGAAGTCATCCACCATTATTTTATTCCTGCCCTTACCGGCCTCCCACCAGTCTCATCTGTGGAATGCAAGCTCTTAGCCCTATGAGCCAGAATGGGAAGACTGGGTATCACTAATCCTGTGGCAGATGCCGAGCAAGAATACCAGTCATCCCGGAAAGTTATATTATATCACACATAGGTACACATCTGCATTATGTACTGTATGTACCAATGTACATCAGTACACATAATATACTGCATGAACAATGACTACAGACTTGATTACCTCTAACGTTCTCTTCAACTTCAACAGGAAACATTTCCATGTCAACTCTTGCAAGGTTGCCGTCTTTGTTATTCTCTACTTTTGATGGTTTAAAGGATTCTGAATACTTGTTCTTCCTATTTTTATATGTAACAAAGTAACAATTGCATCATATCAAGATGAGAAATCACAGTGACAGTAGTATGCCAAATTGTGCATATCATGCTGAGTATATATCAACAAAAGAGAATTTATTGAATACGTATAATACAGTATACACATAGGCAAGAGATTATAAAAATATATTCTAAACTGTACCTTCTGCAAAGGATTATCACTAGAGCAATGATGATGATGATCACAGCAGTTGCCAGCACAGCAACCAATGCTCCTGCTATTACACCATAATTGAATGGGACGACAGGCGAATCCACGTTGTGTATGTCTATGCAATTAGTAACATGTCATGTATTCACAGAATAATTGTGTATTTATTATATGCATGTAAATGTGTGCAAATTACTACTGTAATACTGTATGTTATAGAAAATACCAATGAATCATTCAATTTTGTGAATTTGAGACTAGTGAACACATGCACAATTATTGTATCCAAGTAATACGACATAAATATATACTTATGAACCTATGTAGATATAACTAAGAATTACAGTAGGTAAACCTTTATTATAAAATATTCATGTGTGTCTATAAAAACACATCTCAAGACTAAAATGAATGACAAAAGGAGTGTTGTCACTTATACTGCACCTTGTTGTAATGTAGTTTCATGTGTTCAGTTAAATATATAGTATATTCTATAGATGAATACATCAAGTATATACACACTCACCAGCAGTAACACGCCCCTTGATGGTACCATTTCCAGTGTACACATCTACAGTAATACTGTATGAAGTAGTTGGATCCAGTCCTCCAATAACAACACTAGAGTCAGTAGTAGTGACACTGTTGATGTCACGAGATACTCTATTCAGTGATGAAGGCCAGTAGGTCACAACATAGAGTGGAAAACCTCTTGCTTCATGGAGTGTTAGTGGAGTCCAACTGACATGAACTGCACTGTTGTCATTGATCCATCTGGTGACCACATTCTGTACTTTCACTGCAGGGGCTGTGTGTGTGTGTGTGTGTGTGTGCATGTGTGTGTGTGCATGTGTGTGTGTGTGTGCGTGTGTGCAAAATGCATTAATGCTTAACTACAATAGGACAAACACATAATATAGATCTTGAAGAGTATACTATAGTCATATACCTGATTGGTTCCAAAGCAAAGAAAGTGCACTCAAATACGATTACACTCAAGAAATGATTACTATGTAAGTATGTATTTATGTATGCATGTACGTATGTAAATTTGCATGTGTAGTTGGAGTACAGAGCAAGTACTGTTATCTTATAGCTAATATGTATGTTCGTGCCTGACTCACCTCCTTCTGATGTAAAGAAGATTGTTGATACACTTTCTCCTTCTCCAATATTTGTCCTAGCACTAACAGATGCCTTTATTGGCCTCTCAGGGACTAATAATAATAAACATCTAATCTATTCCTAACATTCAGTACACACAGGGCATAATATTATGCATTCCAGACATATACCATGTATAAGGTTATAATTATAATAATGCTATTGCCTTATTTTATGTTACCATGCATCAAAATATATTAGATGTGTTGCAGTATATACTCACTCAATTTCCTAATTGTGAGTGTAAATTCCGTCACATTGACGGTAGTACTATTATCCTCCTCATACACACCATACACCACATCATATCCAGTAATGACTCCATTTGGTTCTTCAGGCTCACTCCACATTATCACTGCTGAAGTGTTTGATGTTATGTTGTAAGACAAGTTTGACACTTGACCAGGAACTGGGTAGACACATCAGAAGGAAGATTGTAGCTACAATTGGTATAATAACAATGTAAAGACATATCCTCACCATCTTCCAGTGTTGTGAAATCAATTGAACTTGTCAAGAAACCCAGTCCAGCATCATTGGCAGCTGCCACCTTCCAAGCATATTTGGTATAAGGTGTTAGACCAGTCACATTGTATGTTATATTAGGAGGTCTGTCATTGGGGACAGTGATATTCCTTATGCTCTTGTACTCCCCATCCTCTGTGACATACACCCACAGTTCCACTAAGTAGTGGGTTATGATCCCATTTCTACCCTCCTTTGGTGGCAACAACCACCGAAGAAGAGCACTTCTTGATCTGGGTTCAACAGGAGTTGTCACCACTGGAGCCAGTACTGGAACTAGTAGGCATTAAGTTATAACACCACAATATAAGATGTGCACAGGTAGGTAGTACTATGTACATACACACCAATTTTGTTAAATGAAAGGTATATACTTGCATTGTGAGAATTCACAGAAATACTGAGATATTGATCAGTTCCTGATTGGCTGCCATGAAAATAGGTTGCATATACGTACATATATACATGCTTACAGACGTATGTCTGCTCGGATTGGTAGCAGTTTGGACGTTACTATAGGTATACAAAAACACTGTAATGCAGGAAGTAAGACAGGTAGAGTGACAACCATTATGACATTCTGAAGTATCAGCAAAGGTCGGACTGAAGGACTTCTAAGATTGTAGCATTATCTGTGTGCAAGAAACACATACCAGCACTCAAAGTAGTAGCCTGCCTCACAACAAGTCCTCCTCTTCCTCCATTATTCTCTGCCTCAACAGTAACTGTGTACTCATCAAATGGATGTAGATCAGTGAGGATCAGGGACAGGTCTGTGGTAGATGTAGACATCTCAGTAGTAAACACATAATATACTGCATGAACAATGACTACAGACTTGATTACCTCTAACGTTCTCTTCAACTTCAACAGGAAACATTTCCATGTCAACTCTTGCAAGGTTGCCGTCTTTGTTATTCTCTACTTTTGATGGTTTAAAGGATTCTGAATACTTGTTCTTCCTATTTTTATATGTAACAAAGTAACAATTGCATCATATCAAGATGAGAAATCACAGTGACAGTAGTATGCCAAATTGTGCATATCATGCTGAGTATATATCAACAAAAGAGAATTTATTGAATACGTATAATACAGTATACACATAGGCAAGAGATTATAAAAATATATTCTAAACTGTACCTTCTGCAAAGGATTATCACTAGAGCAATGATGATGATGATCACAGCAGTTGCCAGCACAGCAACCAATGCTCCTGCTATTACACCATAATTGAATGGGACGACAGGCGAATCCACGTTGTGTATGTCTATGCAATTAGTAACATGTCATGTATTCACAGAATAATTGTGTATTTATTATATGCATGTAAATGTGTGCAAATTACTACTGTAATACTGTATGTTATAGAAAATACCAATGAATCATTCAATTTTGTGAATTTGAGACTAGTGAACACATGCACAATTATTGTATCCAAGTAATACGACATAAATATATACTTATGAACCTATGTAGATATAACTAAGAATTACAGTAGGTAAACCTTTATTATAAAATATTCATGTGTGTCTATAAAAACACATCTCAAGACTAAAATGAATGACAAAAGGAGTGTTGTCACTTATACTGCACCTTGTTGTAATGTAGTTTCATGTGTTCAGTTAAATATATAGTATATTCTATAGATGAATACATCAAGTATATACACACTCACCAGCAGTAACACGCCCCTTGATGGTACCATTTCCAGTGTACACATCTACAGTAATACTGTATGAAGTAGTTGGATCCAGTCCTCCAATAACAACACTAGAGTCAGTAGTAGTGACACTGTTGATGTCACGAGATACTCTATTCAGTGATGAAGGCCAGTAGGTCACAACATAGAGTGGAAAACCTCTTGCTTCATGGAGTGTTAGTGGAGTCCAACTGACATGAACTGCACTGTTGTCATTGATCCATCTGGTGACCACATTCTGTACTTTCACTGCAGGGGCTGTGTGTGTGTGTGTGTGTGTGTGCATGTGTGTGTGTGCATGTGTGTGTGTGTGTGCGTGTGTGCAAAATGCATTAATGCTTAACTACAATAGGACAAACACATAATATAGATCTTGAAGAGTATACTATAGTCATATACCTGATTGGTTCCAAAGCAAAGAAAGTGCACTCAAATACGATTACACTCAAGAAATGATTACTATGTAAGTATGTATTTATGTATGCATGTACGTATGTAAATTTGCATGTGTAGTTGGAGTACAGAGCAAGTACTGTTATCTTATAGCTAATATGTATGTTCGTGCCTGACTCACCTCCTTCTGATGTAAAGAAGATTGTTGATACACTTTCTCCTTCTCCAATATTTGTCCTAGCACTAACAGATGCCTTTATTGGCCTCTCAGGGACTAATAATAATAAACATCTAATCTATTCCTAACATTCAGTACACACAGGGCATAATATTATGCATTCCAGACATATACCATGTATAAGGTTATAATTATAATAATGCTATTGCCTTATTTTATGTTACCATGCATCAAAATATATTAGATGTGTTGCAGTATATACTCACTCAATTTCCTAATTGTGAGTGTAAATTCCGTCACATTGACGGTAGTACTATTATCCTCCTCATACACACCATACACCACATCATATCCAGTAATGACTCCATTTGGTTCTTCAGGCTCACTCCACATTATCACTGCTGAAGTGTTTGATGTTATGTTGTAAGACAAGTTTGACACTTGACCAGGAACTGGGTAGACACATCAGAAGGAAGATTGTAGCTACAATTGGTATAATAACAATGTAAAGACATATCCTCACCATCTTCCAGTGTTGTGAAATCAATTGAACTTGTCAAGAAACCCAGTCCAGCATCATTGGCAGCTGCCACCTTCCAAGCATATTTGGTATAAGGTGTTAGACCAGTCACATTGTATGTTATATTAGGAGGTCTGTCATTGGGGACAGTGATATTCCTTATGCTCTTGTACTCCCCATCCTCTGTGACATACACCCACAGTTCCACTAAGTAGTGGGTTATGATCCCATTTCTACCCTCCTTTGGTGGCAACAACCACCGAAGAAGAGCACTTCTTGATCTGGGTTCAACAGGAGTTGTCACCACTGGAGCCAGTACTGGAACTAGTAGGCATTAAGTTATAACACCACAATATAAGATGTGCACAGGTAGGTAGTACTATGTACATACACACCAATTTTGTTAAATGAAAGGTATATACTTGCATTGTGAGAATTCACAGAAATACTGAGATATTGATCAGTTCCTGATTGGCTGCCATGAAAATAGGTTGCATATACGTACATATATACATGCTTACAGACGTATGTCTGCTCGGATTGGTAGCAGTTTGGACGTTACTATAGGTATACAAAAACACTGTAATGCAGGAAGTAAGACAGGTAGAGTGACAACCATTATGACATTCTGAAGTATCAGCAAAGGTCGGACTGAAGGACTTCTAAGATTGTAGCATTATCTGTGTGCAAGAAACACATACCAGCACTCAAAGTAGTAGCCTGCCTCACAACAAGTCCTCCTCTTCCTCCATTATTCTCTGCCTCAACAGTAACTGTGTACTCATCAAATGGATGTAGATCAGTGAGGATCAGGGACAGGTCTGTGGTAGATGTAGACATCTCAGTAGTAAACTCTGAGGAGTAGCCAATATGATAGGTGAGAGGTAGACGTTCAGCATTGGGAGGAGGGGTCCATGTTACTCTGATGGAGGTGGATGATAGTACTTGGAGGACTAAGTCGCTGGGAGCTGAATAGAGGAGACTGGATATTAAATGAACTATGACAAATATGTTAGCCTTTAATTTTGTGGAAATAGATTACTAGGAATGAGGACAAATCTACAGGAAGAGACACACCCACACATGTGCATAACCTTTATAATATTTATTGTCAAGCACTCCAACCTTTTGGTAAAGTGCCTCCCATTTTGCTGCCATTGGCACTCCCCAGGGAGTTGTAAGCCTCAACAACCACAGTGTATTCTGTGTTTGATTCCAGTCCGGTTATATTGTATGGTGTGGTAGCATCTTCGAATGCAATTGCCTCAATGGAACCTTTTTTCTGTACATACAACCTATACTTGGTTTCTCTTTCTTCATCCCATCTCAAAGTCAGTGAACTAGTATAGTTAGTGACAATTATATTGGATGTTGTTTCAGGAGCTGGAGGAAAAGGGTTACGTTGACAGAGAAGGTAGCAAGCTGATTTCATCCATGAACTTACGTCCATCTGATTCACTCCATGGTCCTCCCCCTACAGTAGACACTGCTCTCACTCTTACTCTGTATGCTCTTCCGACAGTTCCATTTAGAGTTATCTGTTCACTATATGCTCTTACTGTAGGTTGTTCCTCATCATCCTCCCAATACTGTACCTTGTAGTACAAGATATGGACTTCACTGGATGGACGGTTCCAGGTGATAATCAGGGACAGATTATTGTTATATTGTACATCCGTAGAGTGTACACCTGTCACTTTCTGGGGAACTATTGAGAGGAAAGTGGGAGAATGAGACATAAAATATTTTGTGTAGCTCTAATTGTTTATATGTAAGAAAATATGTGTACAAATGAAACTTCTTATTTAAATTGGCATAAACTTTGGCATTTTGCATCTGCATACACACAACCGAAGTACCCAACGTAGTGACACAAGAAGGTGGTAAAGAGCAAGGATCCTCTGAGTGGAATTGCCGTGCATGTCCAGAAGACTGCACATAACATCAACTGGCAAGAAGCTAGGATCCTTGCAAGAGAGAACATTTGGGGATAAAGAAGGGTCCTTGAGGCCCTTGAGATCCAGCAAAGAAGACCCATGATGAACCTTGATGTTGTCTACTTTTGGATCGATCGTGGACTCCCTATGTTCGTCCAAGGAGCAGAAGTCATGGGACCGGAAGTGTCTTGGCAGGAAGCCCAAACCCTATTCAAGGAGGGTAACTCCCAAGGCACCCTGACTGCTGAAGACGACCCCCAGGGTTGAAATGTCCAGATGAAGAACTCTCTTCATCAGACTGTGTTTTAAAATGCTCCTGAATCGAAACGGATTTTCCCAACAACACTAATACCCTTTTCACATGGACGCAAACTGGATTGAATCCGGATTCAATTAATCCGGATTGAACCCGGATTTGTGTTCACATGGAAGTAATTTCAATTGATTGCTGTTTTCGATCGCATATTAAAAATGGCGCCATTCGATGATTCCGCGATATTGTTTCTTGTTTGCTTTGCTTTCGTTTGGATTCGTAATCACAGGGAACGTAGAAGAATTATTTTAAGAAGACAGCGCTTGTAACGTAAACGCCGTTTGCAAGTTTTTGAAAGGTTACAACGACAACAATTGGCAAGTTTCACTCTATTTCCGGCTTCTGGTGCACTTTGAAACGCTGGTTCGTCATCTAGGCTTGTGTGGACGAAGCCAAGAAACACCTCCTTCTTAGATGAAGTCGTCATAAAATGGGATGATGAGGAATTTAAGAAGAATTTCAGGTTAACCCGTGCTACTTTCCAATACTTGTGTTCAGAGTTACAGCCTCATCTGCAGAAAATGACAGTCGTGCGTACTCCCATTTCAATCGAAAAGAGAGTGTCAATAGCTCTTTGGAGATTGGGGACCAACATAGAGTATAGGACAATAAGTCACTTATTTGGTGTTGGCATTTCTACAGTGTGTGTAGTTGTACATGAAGTATGCAAAGCAATTGTGGAGACGTTAGCGGCAAGATACATAAAGATGCCAGAAGAAGATCAACTCAAAACTGTAGTGTCTGGTTTTGCTACAAAGTGGAGTTTTCCTCAGTGTGTTGGTGCTGTTGATGGCACTCATATTCCAATTATCGCTCCCAAAGAGAACCCAACCGACTATTTTGATCGAAAGGGCCACAATTCAATAGTTATGCAAGCAGTAGTAGACCATGAATATAAATTTCAAGATATTTATGTAGGTTGGCCTGGGAGTGTTCATGATGCCAGAATTTTTATGAATTCTCAGCTATTTATAAAAGGTGAAGCAGGTACTCTACTTCCAACCCAGTACAAAAATATCAACAATGTGGATGTACCACTAATGATTCTTGGTGATCCTGCATACCCCTTACTCCCCTGGCTTATGAAACCATACAGTGACAATGGCCGACTATCTCAAAGACAATTTAACTTTAATTATCAATCAAGTCGTGCCCGGATGGTCGTAGAGAATGCTTTTGGTCGCCTGAAAGGACGATGGAGGTGTCTCATGAAGCGAAATGATAATGATGTGACATTTATGACAACTTTAGTGGCTTCCTGCTGTGTACTACATAATATATGTGAAATGCATAATGATACATTCAACAACGAGTGGATAATTCTTCCCATGCCTAACAATGGAAGTAATACAAATACAGATGTAGACTTCAGCACTGTCAGTACAACACAATGTCAAACAGCTACAAGGATAAGGGATGCATTAAGTATGTATGTAGAGAACCATTAAACTAAGTACATATTGTATGACTTTGTTTTAATTAAAGCATTGTCAAGTAAAGATAGAATCACATGTTAATTTTGGTCATCATTAAGATCAGGAACAGGGAGTGTATGATACTCATCCGGGACATATGGCAATGAAGGTGATGGCATAGGCACATGAGGTGGCGATGTCATGTGGCAATGATGGTGGTGGCACATGCCCATGAGGTGGTGATGCCATATGTGGCATATAAAAAGGCTGACTCCCGGAAGTTGTAGGTCTCAACATTGTCATCATATTGGCCATGAAAGTCATAAATTTATCCTCTCTTTCAATTTCTTTCTTCTGCTGCTCTACCTCCCAATTCATCCTCCTTTCTTCAATTTCCTCGAATTTCTTCGTGCTTTCTTGTTGGAGGGCTATGAATTTATCAAACATCATCATTGCTGTCTTCTCAGCTCGATCCGTCTTCGTAATTTTCCTCCTTTTGGCCTTTGAGCCAGAAGGACCAGGCATACTGGAAGAGGATGTAGTAGCTGTCGTAGATGTTTTGATGCTACGATGAGCTACTTGGAGAAGGCTAAGCTGTACTAGGTGTACATGGTCTGATTGTAGGTGTTGGGGAGCGCTCAGACACTGAAGATTGAGTGTCATCAGCAGGAGTGTTGTCTACCTCATCAACTGGAATTAGTTCAGGGGTAGCTAGCAGCTGAGAAGACTGTGTGTGACCACTAGCGCTTGCAGAACTTTCCAGTAGATGTACTGGGTTAACGTTTGCCCTCTTCTTTAAAATCCTATGTAATTCAAAAAACCACTTGAAATTCGTAAAAATACGGTCTTCGTCGTCACTCTCAACGCCAACGCTGCTCTTCCTCAGTTTATCCACTCCCGTTTTATATTGTGACTTCAGTTGCTTTACCTTGTCGCGGCATTGTTTCGCAGTTCGTACGAATCCTGTGCGTTCTAGCTCCTCTGCTATTTTTTTACAAACAGTATCGTTCCTGTACATGCCGGTGAGCTCTCGCTGAGTCGATCCGTCGCTCCAAATAGCAATAAGAGCTCGAATCTCTTCTTCTGTCCATATACGGCCACGTTCCGCCATGTTAATCCAGATATAATCCGTATTCAAACCACCTTCGAAGGTGGTTTGAATCCGGATTACTAATCCGGATTAAAGACTTCGTGTGAACGCTTTAATCCACATTCAATCTAGTTTTAATCTGCATTTGCGGGTCCATGTGAAAGGGGTATAAGAAGCATGTGTTCCGATGAAGGTAAGTCTACATACAAAACATTTTGTATAAAAGGTTGTGAAATTTGGCATCCTTGTTACTTATAGCTAAAATATACATACACATAATCAAAATTCAGCATCCTATCAAGGGTCAAATTAAGTCAGTTTTTTTGAAATTTTCGTGCTTCTACACTGTATCAGCATGTTAAAATAGGAATTTGAATACCCCTTTTATGCATCCACCCCAGATCGGACTACATCAAAAGCAGTTGTGACATTCATACCTCGAGGTGTAATTTGTGTTCTCACATCACTGTATGGACCAGCTCCAACATCAGAAACAGCTCTCACTTGAACTTGATAACCAGTACCAGCAGAAAGGTTCTCCAGGGTGGTGGATGTTGATGTCACATCCTTTGTACTCCAACTAGTGGTACCACTTCTTCTGTACTGCACTTGGTATTTAGTGATGGTACGGTCACTCTGAGGTGCAGTCCAGGTCACTGTAAGAGCTGGTTTCTCTGATTCTACTGCTTTGATGAGGGTTGGAGGGTTAACCTTTGAAGGTACTGTGTAAAATAATGGATGTATATAGCAGTGAAAGGTGATGTTCATGAGATTGGAATATTATATTCTATTTATTGATTACTACTTAATTAAATACATACCTACAGATAAATACACAATTCATACCTAAATATCAACAACATACAATGTGTAAGTATGAACCTTTTGTATGTACATAGTCACCAATTTTGACATCCTTAATACTTATCCAGCACACAAGGACATACACATACACATATTCAAAGTCCAGAGTCTTATTCAAGGCCAAAGTCAGAGTTTCTGGATTTTTATTTGTTGCTCTTCACTATACCAGTCTGTTTACCTAGAAAATTTGTACACCCCTTTTTGCATCCTTCCTATAGTTCTATATACTAGTGCTTGGACGATTAACCGATTAATCGATTAATCAATCAATATTCATTTCAAATCTGATTATCGTTAATAGTGAAAGCAAATCGATTAATCACAGGAAGAAATTAAAGTGAGTAGACCAGGAAGCCACCCCCTTATTACCCAAAACCTTTACTCCATGGGTTCACTTTCATACTTAAAGAGTACCTGACTTGTGAATAGGACTCTATGGATTTCATTTCATGTCTATTGAATGACTACTTAGTCTAATAAAGTGGAAGTGGTTTCCAGTTACGCCCACTTAATTACTTCTGGAGATTAATCGATTAATCAATCAGTTACTGTGTACTAATTATCGATTTAAAAATTTCAGCCGATTCCCAGCCCTACTACATCAAAAGCAGTTGCGACATACATACCTCGATGTGTAATTTGTGTCCCCACATCACTGTATGGACCAGCTCCAACATCAGAAACAGCTCTCACTCGAACTTGATAACTAGTACCAGCAGGGAGGTTCTCCAGGGTGGTGGATCTTGATGTCACATCCTTTGTACTCCAACTAGTGGTACCACTTCTTCTGTACTGTACTTGGTATTTAGTGATGGGACGGTCATTCTGAGCTCGAGGTACAGTCCAGGTCACTGTAAGAGCTGGTTTCCCTACTTTAACTGCTCTTGTGAGAGTTGGAGGGTTAACCTTTGAAGGTACTGTGTAAAATAATGGATGTATATAGCAGTGAAAAGTGATGTTCATGAGATTGGAATATTATATTCTATAGTTTATTGATTACTACTTAATTAAACATACCTACATATTACATATACACAATTCATACCTGAAATATAAACAAAATACAATGTGTGAGCATAAACCTTTGTTCTTATCCAGCATGAGAGGACATACAGTGACACATACACATATTCGATGTCCAGGGTCATATTTAAGGTCAAATTAATTCAGGGTTTAAGAAATATTTTTGTTGCTCTCCATTATACCAGCTTGTTGCGGTTGTGGAATTCATACCTCGATGTGTAATTTTTGTCCCCACATCACTGTATGGACCAGCTCCAACATCAGAAACAGCTCTGACTTTGACTTGATAACCAGTACCAGCAGGGAGGTTCTCCAGGGTGGTGGATGTTGATGTCACATCCTTTGTACTCCAACTAGTGGTACCACTTCTTCCGTACTGCACTTGGTATTTAGTGATGGGAAGGTCACTCTGAGGTGCAGTCCAGGTCACTGTAAGAGCTGGTTTTCCTGATTCTACTGCTTTGATGAGGGTTGGAGGGCTAACCTTTGAAGGTACTATGTGAAATAATGGATGTATAATAGTTGGTTAAAACGATGTTCATGAAATTGGAATATAATTCTATTTACTGATCACTAATAAATTAAATACATACCTACAGATAAATACACAATTCATACCTAAATATCAACAACATACAATGTGTAAGTATAAACCTTTTGTATGTACATAGTCACCAATTTTGACATCCTTGATACTTATCCAGCACACAAGGACATACACATACACATATTCAAAGTCCAGAGTCTTATCAACACTGCAGACCAAAAAAGTTGAGATGGAAGATGAGATGAGATGAAATGTGATGACGTCATTAATATACCTAACAAGATTCCTTGTTTCATGATAGTCTGAAGTGGAGCAGACTTGTACATGTACTGTGTTCAGAAACAATTAATAATAATATTATTACTGTCTAGCACAGGCAGTATTATCTGAATTCAAAACAGGTTTCAATTCAAACAATTCATTCATTCAATGTTTTCTCTCACTACAAGTTGAATGTAGCGAGGTAATACTAGACACGGAAACAGCGGGGTACAGGGAACAGAATAGCAAGACATGAATTCCAAATACATGTATTCAGAAACTCTTTAACAGTACCTCTGAATGTTGTATTCATTCTCACATCACTGTATAGACCAGCTCCAACATCAGAAATGGCTTTCACTTGAACTTCATACCTAGTACCAACTAAAAGGTTCTCCAGGGTGGTGGATGTTGATGTCACATTCTTTGTTCTCCAATTGTTAGTACCGTGTTTTCTGTGCTGAACTTGGTATTTAGTGATGGGACGGTCACTCTGAGGTACAGTCCAGGTCACTGTAAGAGCTAATTTCCGTAATTTTGCTGCTTTGGTGAGGGTAGGAGGGCTAACCTTTGAAGGAACTTGTTAAAAAAAATCATAGTGTGGTGATTACATCTAACATCATGTTTTGCTGTGTGCTTCCATGCCTAATGTTTCCTCAGTACTAGTTGAATGTAGTGAGTTAACATTAGACATGGAAACAAACAGGCAGACATGAATTCTGAATATATATGTCTTCAGTAACTCTCTCACAATACCTCTGTATGTTGTATTTGTTCCCACATTGCTGTAAGGACCAGCTCCACCATCCGAAATGGCTCTCACTTGAACTTCATACCTAGTGCCTGCAGACAGGTTCTCCAGGGTGGTGGATGTTGATGTCACATCCTTTGTACTCCAACTGGTGGTACCACTTCTTCTGTACTGCACTTGGTATTTAGTGATGGAATGGTCACTCTGAGGTACAGCCCAGGTTACTGTAAGAGCTGGCTTCCCTAATATTGCTTCTTTTGTGAGGACAGGAAGACCAACCTTTGATGGAACTACGTAAATGTAAGTAAATAATATATGTAAAGTAGATCAGAATTATTATGAAAAGGGAATAGAGGTCATTGTGTTCAAGTATATAATACCCCAGGAATGGGGGATGACCTTCAGGAAGGTTCAGATAATAGTGTAAACATACAACTAACGATGAGGAATGTTAATGTGAACTACTAACATGTATACACTAGCAGTCTGAACACACAGTTAATCATTATACAAATATTATATGAGTGACACATTAGTGAATACTAACAATAATCAGGAGCTGTTTAATCTAAATAGATGTAAGTAAGCCAACTGTTGAATGGATTCTCAATATATTATGTGTCAAATTGCAGTCATATTGTTATACATTGTGAATAATTTTGTGGCTAGTAGTATACTCAATTATTGTAATTTTACCTGAAAGAATTGAATCAGATGATATTTCACAAATACTACAACTTTCAAACTATCAATTCTATAAGAACGTCCATCAAATCAAATGATGAGGTATCTCGCATTGAACAAATCGCACAATACTGTACTGCTTTAAGTGTGTAATGACTTCCACATACATATACACATTCATATTATCCGTCAATAATTTGCTACTGCTATCATTATGATAATTCTTGCACATTACACAAAACATTGAAAATCAGTGCACCATGATTCCCCAGTACATATGTGTATAATCTATTGTGACTTACCATTGCCAATTCTAGCCTGTTGTCTACCACTGTATGCTCTCCATCCTTCTGTTGACACAGCAGCTATCCAGATGTAGTAGGTAGTTCCTATACTAAGTGGACCCAGTGTGGTAGATGTGTCATTGATTACACTAGCACCACAGTTAGCACCAGATGGTGGATCAGACTGTGTTCCATTAGTTGTACTGTAACATACAGTGTAGGTGATACCACTTCCACTGACTGCAGTCCATAAAACTCTCAAAGCTGGAGAAGAACCTTGTACAGTTCTAGTAACAATTACATCTTTAACCTTGGTACCTACAGTATAATATATATATATAATATCACCAAAATAATTATTATGAGAGAGAGTGTGTGTGTGTGTGTGTGTCTAATTGGTGTAATCACTTCATACAGATGATCATATTATATAAGTAGGTGTGTGATAATTACAGACGTTTCGTTGGAAATCAATCTGTCAGGGGAGAAAGGAGAAAAGAGAAAGAACGGCAACTGCGGGACTCAAACCCTGGGTATCTGATTGTAGCGACCATAGCCACTGAGCCATGAAGCCACCACAGCAACCAGCCTTTCCAATTCTCCTTTCATACTGCAGACATACACACAATGTATTATAATATTGCCATATATGAGACTTAATACCAAAGAGTATTAAGTTTGTACATTTTTAGTTCATTTGAACACACATATGGTTCACTCCATTAATTAGTAAGTATATGAACATAACTTAAAGGGCATATCAAGTCTGTACTTCTCATCAGTGGCACTTACTATCTGTACTGGTTGACATAGTGTACATGAACTAGGGATCGAGTGAAATGTATGCATTATCCAGGGCACTAATATGCTATGCAAGTTGCAGGGTCCTGAATGTAGTGTATTACCAATATCTGTATTGATGCTGATAAGTGTAACTGTTTATTATTGGTACTTGAACAAAGGGTAACACTTTGTGTTAGAATAGATACTGTGGTTTATCTGATTGGTGGTGAATCTGATCAATGACTAACACTATTAGCAATGTCTCCATCTACTAAAGTAATGAGTTGTTCTATCATTGCAATATTTTACATACATACATTTGCTACTTTAAGATTATTTTCACTACAACTGACAAAATACAAGGATATAGATGTTAATACTGGATTGCTAATTTTTATTTCCATTCTTTGGCCGTTCATACTAATTATTATTAGAATATTGGCTTATCTCCTTATTGGTACACCACCTGAAGGCAAATCTCATGCAGCCGTCCAATACAGTGTATAATACCCATGAAATGCAACATAAAAAATACTACTGAATAGTAGTCTGTCCATTTCAAGATGATTCAGTTGTAGAGAGTATACATAGCTTACCAATGGAGGGTCAAGAACCCATTATAGTAATTTGACTATTACAAGACTGTAAGACAGAAATCAATAATACAATAACTTTTAATTATTGCAAAAGATCTTATCATGCAAATATACATTCCAAATCATGCTCAGTCTGTTAAGGTGAGTAGAGAAGGTAATCATAAGTTAAGTATATATACAGTCGGATGAAAGAGATTATTGTGAAACACAGAACAATTATTGAATTATCTCCAAATTTTGACATCTATTATTACAGATACTACACTTTTCACTCACCAAATGTCACATACAGTGTACTGTTGGTACCATTTTCACTTGTCCTACACTGATACTGTCCTCCCCGAGATAATTTGTAACTAGAGAAAATAAGCTGTCTAACACTGCTAGGTCCCGCCTGTTTAACATCTCCATCTGATGGTACTACTCCTCCGTCAGGACCATACCACTGTACAGTACCACCTGGTTCATGGCAAACCACTGTCACACTCATACCAACAGTAGCAGTGACATTGGCAGGACTGGTCAGGGAAGTGGGTGGTGCTGGCTGTGTCTTTCTTAGCTGAGCACTAGTAGTGGTACCTTGAAATGGGTTCAATGATAGTAATTGAAAATAATGGACAGATCCATCATCTTTGTAAGAACGTTTGTAAAAATGAGCTATACTTCACCAGGTATCGACAAATTATTACTTCCAAGATCTTACCAACGCTCCAGCAGAAAATTATAGCCGTAGTGTAAATGATGAACAATGCCATTCCACTGCGGTAAGTTGTACCTTATTCCGAACAAATGTAACGAGTGGAAAAGAGACATACTTTTATACTGCTGTAGAGATTTCTCATCGGATTCCATATTGAATTTCATAGACATTCGACAGGGCGGTTCACGCCACATGGCTTGTGACGTAACACAGCTCGGTTGTTTTTGTACAGCAAGTCGTTTGCGTGTGTAATAATTAGCATCATGACGCGTCGTGTACGTCCGATACGCTGCTTTCATATCCTACCCTGCTATCATCGTTGTGTCTAAGCACTTGGAACAAATGTAAATATCACCCAATAATTCAGAATTTAACTTCAGCTTCTTATTGTACCCTTTGCCATTATTCCATTATGTTATTCTCCAAAATCTCATTAAAGTGCAACCTACAGGACAAAAACTCATATCACATTGTTTTTGAAGTACTTATTCTATGATGTGTTAACAGATCTAGATAGTACGTAGATATTTAGCAAGAACCAGCTCTACACAATGTTGTTATACAATTCTGCATAGCACAGTTATTGTATTATGAACTATGAGTGATGGAGTACAGATTGATGTAAAGTATATTATATTATTATGTTGATCACTGAAGTTGCTATGTGCACCTTGCACACTCCTCAAGGTGATGATTATGTGATCTCCTTGGGAATATTATTTTCTCCAGCAGGAGCAGAGATAATGTTAATCAATCAGAATATTATTTAGAATTGGAAATGTAACATTCCATATATAATACTAATTACTTTCAATTGTTGAAATATTGTATTAGTAACTATTGCTGTGACAAATTGCTAACATCAGTTAATGCTATATGTATGCATATTTTGTACCTATAATTATGTAAAGTAGGTGGAGGAAAAAATGTGTATATATATAGACATTAAGTCATGTATAGAAAGTGGGTATCACCTACCCAACAATTGTTATTATATAAAAATTAATTCTACTTCAAACATTGTGAACTAAACTGGGTTTTCAATTCAGACTGCCATGTCTTAAGATCTGTAGGCTAGAATGTCAGAATACAGTGTACTGTCTGTGATATGGCCCTTAGAGTAAAAATTATAAATAAACAAAAGTTAAGGCGTTTACCTCTACTGAAGTGTTTACTTTCGCTGTTATTCTCGTATTTTCAATGAGTATAGAAGTCCTTAGTGACATGTATTCACTTGTAGTGAATAGGGCATAAATGCTGCATTGTCAACTTGCAAAACTTTACCGTATAGTTTGAATAGCTTTCAAGTGTGTTCACTGCCTTTTACAAGATTGTCGTAAAGTATATAGACTAAGTGGTAAACATTGATGCAAAGTATGAATGCTCTATGGCTATAATGCTATTAACACCTCACTCACTGAACAACAAATTACATAAGACTGACATATGTCCACACCTGTATAAACGACAAGAGGAATATTAAGTATACAATGATATTGCATGGTTATGTATATTATATCTATCTATTAGTATGGTAATGACATACGAATTGTCACAATAAATCAGTCTAATACTGTGAAATGCCTTTATATACTATATCATTGATATCACAAATACTAAGTTAGATAATTTTAGCTAAACTTCATTTGTCGCTAACACTCTGGAGACTGCACCTAACTCCAGAGCCAATATTCGTTAACTCACATCTTCAGGCAGAGAGTCTGGAGTATGGTTGGATGCCCTCCAAGTTTTTGGCCGAGTCTGTACATGAGCTAAGGAAATATCAGGATAGCAGTTGATCTGCACCTGGATGCTCCTTTGTACAGACCCAACAAATGCCATCACTGCAGTTTCAAGGTTGATGTACAAATGGACTCAGTTGTCGGGATGTCAATATTGCCATCCTGCTGTGAATGACATCATACACGGATTATTAAAATCTACCAAGGTTCCATCCCAATTGCCATTGAGTCTAGATATTCTGTAGGCATATGGAAAGCATATCTTGATGGAGTCACCTCCATGGAGGAGTGGACTTACTTGGTACAGGAGGCCAATAATTATAACCTGGACACATTTACCCCTTTATATAATACATCTCAAGTTCCACTACTACATATCTTAAAGGGCTTACCAACTCTATACTTCTCAGCAGTGGATGACTTTGCAAAGGGCAGAAAAGATGCCAATCAAATATAGTTGTACGGACTCAGCCTATTCCTGCAAAACGGTTGAAGGAGAATAATGAGTACAGAAAGAGGCACTGCCAAATGGCCAAAGAATGGAGACTGGAAGATTGTGAGCTATGCTATACGATTGGAATTTCCAATAATGTACCAAATTGAGAATGTGTTTGTTATTTTTTACTCATGTACATGTGGATCCATATAGAGGAAGAGCTGGAAACCTTGTTTGGGTAGCACTAGGAATTATTATATATATTAATATGCACACATAAAGGGTAGGAAGGAAACAGAAGGCAGCGAAAAATGCCAGGATGGATCTGGAGATGCATATAAGAGGGGGAACACCTGGAATATGTCGGAAAAGGATGAGTGTTGTAGATTGAAGAACAAAGACACTGCTTCAGTTCCTTTCTTAGGGATTCTGCATAAGCTGCTGCTCCTGGCTCAGAAGTAGACCTTTGTAGGTTTGAGGTGCAAAGAGTGCCCGTACATGTGACATCCTATACAAGGGATTGTCCATGAGACCAGGGGGTCATTGTCAGTCAATCAGGGTGTTTCCATCATTTCTAAGGATACTTGATGGTTCTATTCTGGCTGGGACTTTAGCTGCTGAAAGCGAATAATGGATTATCTCATTTAGGTCGTTGTGACGAAGAAGCCAGTCCTGACTATGCCTACAGCTGAGGCCATGTGTACCAAGATGGTCGACATCACTACTACAGCGGATACATTGATGTGGTAAATGTTGGCACACTGATGCGCTAAGTCTGAGGCAGACAGCAATTCTGATAGTCTCATTTGACATCCATTAGCCCAATGATGACACCGGCATAGCATGTAGCCATGCACCAGATTCCTTGGAACTTGCTGCGAGCAGACGTGCCCTTGATTGTTCAACTTTGCAGCTGGAGAGTAAAGAATCAAATTGTGATTGCCCTCTAGCTTTGTCCTAAGACTTCTGGAGATGAGAAGATAGAGGTTCTGGCTCGGGTGTGGAATTCTGAAGACTTTCTCTCTAAGAGAGTAAAGCTGGCTCTCTTTCTAAAAAGTTGCCAGTACTATGTGAAGGCAGTATTTGTTGGATGAGGAAGCTAGGAAAGTGGACGGTGCAAGATGAGAAGTAGCTAAAAATACAATCTGTACTGATCCTGTATATAGGTGGAGATGTAAATGACCGTTAATACCTCTCTGAATATATATTATGTATACACCATGAAGGCTACTCAATACTAACCACAGTGCAGACCATGTGAGGTCTCTTGTTCCTGGATGACTTGACTGCATTGAATATGTCAACCTCTCCCTCCAGTTTGACCCTTTCTATTTCAGACATTGCTGTGGTGAGCACTCCAGTTCTTCCCATGCCATCACTACACAAATTATTGTACGTACATTTCATAGAAACACATGAAAATTTGTGTTTTATACCTATCAAAATCACTTAATGTGGTAATTATATACTGGTAATATACCACATCTCCAATCTAAAAACAAACATGTATATATTCCTTATGGGTAAGTTTGCAAGTACCAGCCAAACTATCCATTTTTTGCATTATGTACACAGTGATGATTAGTTTTGTTAGTACATTGCAAAACATGGTTTCCATGGTTTTGTACGAAAGTGGTTTTCATACACTGTAATGATTCACACTAATAATTCACACAAAACATGCATGATAAGTTTGATTTCACGTTGCTTATTGCATGGTTTTGAAGTAACAATACAGTAATACAGTAGTACAGTATAGTTTTTACAAGGATTGTTGGCTGATTGATAATTTTATACCAATATATTAGTTATACCCTACCTTTGCTGGATACATGCACTTGTCTGTCAGAAATATACCAAAGGTGAATATGTATCCTGTCAAAACTTTGGTAACATAGTACATTGGTCTTATGAATGCAGAAAAGGTTGCTTTAAGAGCTGGAAACGGCAGTAAATCCTATAATCAGATGCAAGTTAACAATGATTGAGTACCCATCAACTCTCTAATATGTAGCAAGAAGAGACAGTGGTGATAATGATGACAGCAATCATTTCTCTGAGCCTGTAACCAGGTTAGAGGAGTGGACAAATCCTTTTGTATCCAGAACACCACCAAGAGAACCAAATGGGCTGAGTAACTATCATCCAGCTTAGCCTGAACCACGAAGTCTTTGACCTGAATGAGTGATTGTTTTATCTTGAAATCTTTCTCAATTTGCTGCCCTTTGAAAACACGATGGTTTCATGTGCCGATTTTGTATCCCTTCAACTGAATTGGCGTGGTCTTTAGCGTGTGTGACATTGTGTATCAGCATTGCTGGTGCATTGATTGTCTAGTGGTAAGTGACAAGTGTGGCGATAATTGATAACTTGCTTTTAGGGAAAAATGGGTTATATCAGTAATGAGATCAGAAATATACCCTGGTATATTGGATATATATTGTGGTTGGAGGCAGGTTTGTCAAAACTCAATAATGCTTCTTTCTCCAATTACAATTGCTTATCAGATTGGAACCCCTCCTTTCTAAAAATGTCTACAGACTTGCCAGGAATTCCTGCACTTACTGTACAGTTACACATAATCTTACTTGCACAATAGGTGGCTTCTCTTTACCAGCCTGGCATTTCTCCCATCATGGACAGTCACATATGATGAAGTCAGCAATGGCATCATATCCTCATGTAAGTTACAAACTCATAAATGTTAAGATCTTCTTTCTCTTCCAATCTCTACATCATTGTGTCAATGGCAATGAAACTACCAGTACGACCAACACCAGCACTGAAAGGAGGCAAATATAAATAACTAAACAGTTCTTCTTTATTAATAAGTATGAACCTGTAGCCTTCACTTAATTCCAATATGTACAACACAATGCTTGAATATGTACATACCTACAGTGAACCACTAGTGGTAACTTGTTGTCTCCAAAAGTCTCCTCACATGTTGTACAAACCTCACAATGGATGAGGGACAACTGGGCACTCCATGATCTGGCCAAGCAGTAGAAGTGCTTGACATAATGTGGCTTACCAACGTCATCTACAACTTACAACAATGAATAAGGCTTCACTTTTAGGCAGTCTATTTGAGTATTTCAAGCTTACAACTCCAAGGCTTAAACACATGCCACATTAACGTACATTCTTGATATGCAGTGTCCTTATCTCATAGCCATTGTATGACTTCAAGTCAGTAGTAGTCACAGTCAGATTATCTGACAGCTCCAGAGGAGTATTCAATTCATCATTCCAGTACCGTTCACACTTTGGCACACAGACATACTATATATAATATGTACATTAGCAATTAGCCAATAGAATGTGACATATAATTATTATTCAGTTCTAGTATCACCCACAGGATTCTCATGAACAGTACAAAAGGTGTTTATAACAAGTTCAACTGCCATATACATATGCATATGCGTATGCATGAGCATACGCATGAGCATACCTTCCCATTTTCAGTCAGTCTTGTTAGCATCACTATATATCACTGGAGACTTGTGATCCCAAATCATACGAATGAAGTCAGCTTTGGTGGTTCGTGTGGGACCTATGTACGTATGTACAGTGTAAAGTATATTATTTAGCATACGTGAGTGGTGCTGACACCAGCATTTGTATATAGTACAAAGAAATTGCTGATATACTTACTATGTACATAGCCCATACTACCCCTGAGCAGCTATATATTGCTTGCTCACTTTTTAACCCTGCAATCAAGACAGGCATTATGCTAAAAAAATTGAATGGTAGAGTAGATGTACTACAAGCCCAACTCATGTCAATGTAAGAGGCATTGATGTAGTCACTTCCATTCTCATCAGTAACAGACAGTCACTCTGGAATGATTGTCTGCAAAATGTACAAACATGCATTACATATACAGTACATGTATGAACCCCCCTCCCCCCCACACACGCACACAAACACACTGTATTAGCAGCTCTCACATGTGTATATGTTTAGATAACGATTCTTGTGACGATGATCTTGAGCAATATCATCCACTCCATTGGGATCATTCACTATGGTCTACACGGAAAATTGTATATGATTGTATGGTAAAAGTACACATTTCCATTTTCAAACATAGGTATGTACGTACATAATGTACTTCAGTACAGAACAACTACGATAAATCATGTACTTACGTACGTATATATATATATATATATATATATATATATATATATATATATATATATATATAAATATATGTATGTATGTTTTGAAATCATTATACAAGATTCATGTACACAAATGTTTAGTTCAAAGCAAACATGTATATTATGTAAATCTGTCTTAAAGCCATTTTCCCTCACATCGTATTCCACTTCAAACCCTTCATCTGCCTCAGCATGTAATGCACTGACATGCTCTGAGAAATTGTCCTTTAGTATAGGTGCAGAATAATCTACAAACAATGAACATGCAAGTTGGTATGTGAAGACAATATGTCTTTTATAGCTGGATATGTTGGCAGCTATGATGGGAAAAAATGTAGGTGTAGGGCCATGCAAACATACTGTAGATGGAATATCATAAAATCTGAAAATGAGTTACATACAATTATAGTCTCCAATCATAGATACTATATATGAGCAATGTATCGAGGCTTCATTAATTTCAACTTGCTAAAGGAGTATTTCTTGAAGGAATTTTGTCCTTGAATTAGGAGGGAGGTTTCTAAATGCTTCTCTTAGGGTTATCGAACATCAAATATTGATTTAAACACAGAGGTTACTGTGAACAGTAGAATAGTCAACTTTAATTACTGTCGTCAATCAGACTACTATAATCAGACTACTATAATTTATGACAAGAGTCTGGTTGGATATGGTTTGGAAAGTGATAATTGCTAAAAATTGGTATAGTTTGGTTGCTAGGCAACAGATTAGTTCATTTTCTCAAAATGTGGCAAACCCTGTGGCCACACTCATTGTCAGCTTTCAATTTGGTGATAATTACACAATGGCAATGTACATGGAATTATTCAAGTTGGTGGGACTGCAAATGGTTCACTTGGGGCACTGCCCATTGGGGGACTCTGCAATGTCATACATATACATACATACACAAACCACAGAATGTACCTTTTGTAAAGGACGATAACAATGGAGATGATGATGACAATGATCACAGCAGCTGCTAGAGCAGCAACTATTGCTCCTACTGTTGCACTGGTATTTACTGGTGGATCTACTGAATGTATGTCTAAGGGAAAAAAGGTTATGTCATGTTAACTGGCAGATTATAGAAGGCCTCTATTATACCAATCAGCCAGCTGGCTACTGTATTTAAACATGCATGCAATACAAAGGGTCTGCATGGAACAAAGCAAAATCATGCAAGGTAAGATAGACCCATGTAGTTATGTAAGGTATATATATGCTAAGTAGAGAATAGTACTGTACGTATATCGTATGCACGACATGGTTTGTTTAAGTCATCTATAGTGCAACAATGCAGAGTGAGCAAACACTATATCCACATAGTACAAGTAGTGGATTATTATCTACCGACTTTAACACCCTACGTAAAAGTCGCCGCTTGGCCGTGGAATCTTCGATTCTTCCCAAACAGTCCTCGGTAGAAAGGACAGTGGTTAATAAGGGATTTTTTGACCAGAATCGGTAATATTCATTTCTTTGCCAATGTGCTAGAAGGCCTTTTCGGAACTAACCACTGTCCTTTCTACCGAGGACTATTTTTTGATGCCTAGAAGACAACCACGGAAACGTGGTAGAAAAGCCTTGCCCTGTTTGGGAAGAATCGAAGATTTCACGGCCAATTGCAAGCGGCGACTTTTACGTAGGGTGTTAAAGTCGGTAGATAATAATCCACTACTTGTACTACACTGAACCCTACAGACAACGACCTGATAGGCTAAAAAGCCCAGCCAATACTCTGCCTAGCTGAGATTGACTACTCAGAACATTGCCCAGTGCTACTGATGAGGAGTGGTATTCTCCGAAAAGGCCTTCTAGCACATTGGCAAAGAAATGAATATTACCAATTCTGGTCAAAAAATCCCTTATTAACTATACCCACATACAGTGAATATTTTTTAATCCACCGCAATTAGAGGAAATTTTGGCAGGTTAGCCATATATTATATGTATGATAATCATACCATGGCATTCATTGCACAATTTATACATTGTTTTTTCAAGAAACTGTCTGAATATATTTCTCACATTGCTGTTGGGTTTCTCTCTGTTAATGCAAATCTTCTTCTTCTCCATTGTCATGTCAACTCTATTATGCTTTGCTACTATTTCTCTCTACACCAAAACTCTTGGCAGATTATCTTTAATTGATGCCCATACAAAAGTGCAAATTGATAAGCACATGGAAGGCCAATTACTATCATAGCCATACAAGTGAATTACAACACCACCATTTTCCTAGCTGGTCACTCTACTGCTGACATCTCTGCCTCCTTGAAACATGCCCTCAAATTAGCTCACAGCTGGCTTTTGGGCAGCGGCTTACGGTTAAACGTGGCCAAGACAAAGTGCATGCTCATCCATTCTAACAGGAGAAAGTCCTTACCTTCCCTCAGCATCCATCTTGATGACACACCCATTGAGCAAGTTTGTTGCTACAAATTCCTTGGAGTTAAAGTCATCGACACACTCTCTTGGGAGGACCAAATACAATGTATATCCACCAAAATCTCTGGAGGCATTACTCTGCTCCGCCATCTGGCTAGATTCCTTCCTAGAAGAGCCCTCTGTTGCTATTACAATGCCTACATTCTCCCCCAGTTCTCCTATGCAGACTCAGTTTGGAATACATGCACTCGAGCGCAGTCCATTAAGCTTGAGCGTCTACAAAACTTTGCTGCCAGGGTCGTCCTCAATAGACGTAGAGACTCCTCTGCAACAGAAATGCGGCAAGAGTTAGGTTGGCCTACACTGACATCCAGACGTACCTTGAGCACTGCAGTGATGGCATACAAAAGCATTTCTGGTCTTAATCCCCCATACCTGTCAGTGCTCTTCAAACCACTCTCAAGCCACCATGTCACCAGATCCTCCTCCACCAGAGGAACTTGTATTCCAGTCATCAGAAATGAATATGGACGAAAGGCATTTGCATTTCAGGGCTTAAGAAGTGCCACAAGTCTAGATGAATTCACTAAAGCAGCAAGATATGTTATTTTTTCTTCTACTTAATGATCAATGAGCTGCCACTTGTATATTTGTCTCATGCCACTGTATGGAATCTCCTTATTAAACTACACTGCATGTTCTAATATTCTACTATACTTATTTCAAGCATGATCTATAATTATTTTAGCATAGTCAAATAGGACTTAGTAATTAACTTGCATTTTCATTTATTTGCCTTATCCTATTAGTGGGTGCCTTGAAAAGTAGTCTTCGGGCTAAAGGCCTCCCCACTTTAAATAAGATTCCCATAACCCATAACCCATAACCCAAGTGAATCTTTTCATAATAATATGGAATAAATAAAACAGTTTGCCGGATTACCAGAGGTGCATGGATTAATAAATATTTCACTGTATGTATAATGCAATGACAATACAAATTTAGCTGATAGCTACGGATAAATAATCAGGTATTGTATTTTCACTTTGTTGCTAATAGTACTGTAAACTTGTGCAGCACATAAAATACACAACATCACATACACAGTCATTCACATGCATGCATACCTCATACTCACCAGTAGTAACACTCCCTTTGATGGTACCATTTCCAGTGTACACATCTACAGTAATACTGTATGAAGTAGTTGGATCCAGTCCTCCAATAACCACACTAGAGTCAGTAGTAGTGACACTGTTGATGTCACGAGATACTCTATTCAGTGATGAAGGCCAGTTGGTCACAACATAGAGTGGAAAACCTCTTGCTTCATGGAGTGTTAGTGGAGTCCAACTGACATGAATTGCACTGTTGTTGTTGATCCATTTGGTGACACCTTCTGCACTTTGACTGAAGGGTCTGTGTGTGTGTGTGTGTGTGTGTGTGTGCGTGTGTGTGTGTGTGTGTGTGTGTGTGTGTGTGTATGTGTGTGTGTGTGTGTGTGTGTGCACGTGGGTGTGCGTGTGCATACGTGAGTGTGTGTGTGTGTGTGTGTGTGTGTGTGTGTGTGTGTGTGTGTGTGTGTGTGTGTGTGTGTGTGTGTGTGTGTGTGTGTGTGTGTGTGTGTCAGAAGGTGGTCAGAAGTGTCGCTGGAATGACTTGATCCAATGGGATCTGGTGAGGTGTGGCATTAAACAGGACTGGTGAGAGCTTGCCTAGGACAGATCTGCCTGGCGTGGTATAGTTGGGATGTCTGTCAACATCATCAATGAAGAGTTTGAAAAGAAGGAAGACAAAAAGAAAGATGAGAGGAAGAAAAAGCATCAGACACATCTGCCAGGTTGATCTGCGTCCATCCCAATTGCACTTTCACAACCTCCAACTGGGCTGACCTGGTCAATCACAAATGCCAGATTCATGGCCCTCAGACCACAGCACAGTGCGACCACTGCGGGAAGTCCTTCAACATTCAGGGACTTCGAAATCATTAGTGTTTCTGTGCCAGTAGGCACTAATGGACTTAGGACGTTTTTGGCCTGTATCACTCCCCCCCCTCATCGAGGCTTGTTGGAGTGCAAACAGCAGAAGAAGAAGTGTGTGTGGGGGGGAAGGCTGGCGCTGACGTCTCCACGTGGTGGTCCTGGTAACATCAACATTGATGGCTAAACGTTGGCAACAGGACTCCTAGGGCTGATTACCCTGCAGATCCTTAAACAAACTGATCCCTATAACCACGAAGGACAAACCATTATTACAGGGAAGAGGACTGAGAGGATGCCCCCTGTCAAGTACAGATTCCATGACGTAGAGTAGGCAAAGCCAAGAGGATCCTACTTCACCAATGCAGTCTAATCAGTCCTTTTCCCCACCAAAATCCAGTTCTCGAATTGGGTGCTGGAATATTAAAACACTTGGAAATCCATCCAAGCAGAACAGTAGACTTAGAGATGTTATACACACAATGGAGGAGAAAAAGATTGAGTTGTTAGCACTTTCAGAAGTAAGATGGTCTGGGCATGGAACAGTAGGGATAAATGGAATTTGATTAAATTATTTTTACATTCAAGATTGCCAACACAACAATCATCCAACCACAGGAAGGGAGTAGCAGTAGTGTTGAGTGAGAAGGCAGTCATTGCTTGGAAGGCAGCGGGGCCGAGTTTGATCCCATTTCAGATAGACTCATGAGAATTTGACTAAAAATGCATAGAGGATATGTATCTGTGATTGCTGTGTATGCGCCCACAAATGAAGAGGGGAATGAGGAGGAGACAGAGACGTTTTATGTGGATATGCAGGAGGCTCTCTGTGAGGTTTCTAAACGTGACATGGTGTTGATAATGGGAGACTTCAATGCAAGGGTTGGATGTGATGAGAATACTTGGAAAGGAGTTATATATAAGTAGACATGGGCCAAACAAGGAGAATGCGAATGGAAAGCATTTATTAGACTTTTGTGCTCCCAACAACCTTGTAGTCACCAACACTCTTTTCAAGTATAGGTCATGTCACCAATATACCTGGTTCCACCCTGCTGAGGAAAGTGTGGTGGGTCACATTCTAGACTACATATTAGTAAACCACTGTTTCAGATCCAGTACTTTAAACAGCAGAGTTTTCAGAAAAAAGTATTTACAATTGGACCACAGGCTAGTTGTGTCAACAGTGAGACTTAAATTGAAAGTGAAGAGGAGGCAAAACAGTTGAGACCAAAGTATGTAACTAAGGAGAAATTACTGAAGAAAAATGAGTTGCTGGAGTATCAGCAAAAGCTCGCCACAGCTCTGAAGGAAGTAGAGAGAGAGAGAGGTGAATGTGGAATGTTTATAGAAAGAGCTTAAGGTTGCAGTAGATAGTGTCCTATGCTCCCTACCATTAGTCTCCAACAATCAAGAGGCCGACTGGGTAACAGAAGAAATTCGTCAGCTATCTCTGAAGAAACAGGAAGCGTGGATCAGGTGGAAGAAAAATGTAGACAATCATGAGGCACAGACTGAGTACTACCAACTAAAAAAACTAACCAGGAGAGCAGTGGAGAAAGCCCAAAATGCATGGTGGGAGGACAGAGTGGAGGAGATGGAGGAGAAGTATGAAATTGCAGTAAGGAATAGTAGAGGTGGCTCACTGTTGAAAGATCTGAGAATTTTACAATCAAATTAACGTTCCAAGTCATACTCAACTTTGAAGACAACCAATGGTCAGGACTGGATTGTAAAGACAGGGGATAAGCTTGAAAGGTGGCATGAGCACTTTGTAAACATTTCGAATATTCCAACAGAGGTCAAGGAGGTGTCACTGAGTAGGACACCACAGATTTATCACTTTGGAAGAGATGAAGAATATATGGAAAGTGACAATTTAGTACATGATAATGCTCTGGCATGTGTTCCCAGTGAAGAAGAAATAAGGGAAGCCATAGGTCAACTAAAGAATAACAAGACTCCGGGTGAGGATGGAATTACAGCAGAAATGCTCAAACTTGGAGGAGAACCCATTGTAGAATGGCTCACACAGTTATCACAGAGTATATGGCAGTCTGAGGAGATTCCTGTGGACTGGCAGAAACAATTCATCACCCCTCTGCATTAGAGAGGGTCATATGATGAATGTGACAACTTTAGAGGTATTGCATTGCTTAGTGTTTATTGTTGTTTAACACTAGAGAAAAGAGTTCCAATAACTGTTAACTATTAACAAATAACCATTAAGTAATGCCAACAGGTATTACTTACTAGGTACTTGATATTTAGTGATTGTGTTTGGAGTCGAGAATGTATTATAAACTTACTATAAATGGCATATCATACAGTTGTACCATGAGAGAAGAGTGTCCCATGGAAAGCTTTCCAAGCTTATGGTCAAAGAAAGTTATAAAATCCCGAAAAAGACAGCATTGGCTATAATGGTGGAATACAAGAAATATTCAACAATGTATCGTCTGTCTGGAAGTGGGGAATGTTTCAAACTGACTCCTGAAATGCTCAGAGTAATTGAAGAGCAAAAAGTAAGCTGACAACGAAACTATGGCCTCTCAGCTGAAACAAATGAATGCTTGAGGTTTTAGCATCTCCCAAACTACAATTATACGGGCGAAAAATTCTCTGATGGATTGGGGTGGGTGGGTGTCTCATGATAATCATTACTATGCATTATGTGTTTGATTACCGGTTTGTAGTTATCAGTTAGCCCTTACCATTCAATGGTGAGGGCTAACTGACAATAACTGACAACTGCTAATAACTTGAGCAATTCTCGGAAAAATTTTTACCAACAAACATTATTATCATTACCATTTCCATGCACTGTACCATATTTTCACATGTACTTCTCTGTACTGTTTCAGCATGTATTCCTCTATACCGTTTCAGCATGTACGTATGTGCCCCTTACGTACAACCATGAGATTGAAATTATCTTAAAATTCGTATTGCATAAAACACAATGGCTGATCTCAAAACAATGAGAATTGGGTTAGGCTTAAAGCTCAAATGCTTCGCTGCATCTAACATCTTCACCCTTAACTCTAACCTATGTTTTAAACCCGACAGAGTTACCCAAGTCACTTGTGTGTATGTGTGGGATTTGATAACAACCCAATCTTTATCCTTTTAACCTGAATTACTTGTCAAGTAATAACACACCATAAAAGTCCCATGGTTTATCTATTATAAGTAATGTTCCTATGATTGCTGCTTTCATTGGCTGTTATAATGGATAATAACCAGTAATTGGGTATTAATAAATATAAGACAATTGACCTAACTATTTCTCTCCTGACCGAACATTTATTAAATGATATTCTACTCAACACATGGTCCCAATTCATAATACATAAAGGTTGATTGAACCTGTCACAAATGAAAACATCAATGGCAACATCAGTTAATACATACTACTACACTATATACCAGCACTCAAAGTAGTATTCTTCCTCACAACAGGTCCTCCTCTTCCTCCATTATTCTCTGCCTCAACAGTTACTGTATACTCATCAAATGGATGTAGACCAGTGAGGATCAGGGACAGTTCTATGGTTGATGTAGACATCACAGTAGTAAACTCTGAGAAGTAGCCCACATGATAGGTGAGAGGTAGACGTTCAGCATTGGGAGGAGGGGTCCATGTCACTCTGATGAAGGTTGATGATAACACTTCTAGTACAAAATCCCCGGAAGTATCTGCTGGAGCTATGGTGCTAATTTTAAAACGAGTGATCTTAATTATTTTAGCGCGGAGTGCCCTTTCCTACTCTTGTTACGATTGTACTACATATGGCGACTACGGCATTTCCGGCACTACTCGGTGACTGTCTCATAGTAATAAGCCATCTTGTTCAATTAAGAACATTCGCTTACTTCATAACACTGAGTCACGATGGCTCAGTGAGCAGATTACAGGTTTTATAGCGTGTTTGGCCGGTTTGAATCGCCGAGAGGACGATTTTTTTCCAAATTATTATTAATTTTTATCACATGCCTGAGGCTAAAAAAGAATGCAAACAAGCATAATAAAAACATTTAACAATGAAAAAGGATGTAGGGATGACAAGCAAAAGAAGGGAAAGAACAAGGTAGGGATGAACGGAATGAGAACACCGTCGGAGTGAGCAGCACGTCGGAATGAGAAGACTGTCGGAATCTAACAATCCCTATGTCAACAGCAGTTATTGCTTGTGCAATACACAGTATAGTCTGCAGCTGTTGATATAGGGATTAGATTCCGACAGTCTTCTCATTCCGACGTGCTGCTCACTCCGATGGTGTTCTCATTCCGTTCATCCCTACCTTGTTCCTTCCCTTTTTTGCTTATCATCCCTACATCCTTTTTCATTGTTAAATGTTTTTATTATGCTTTTAATATAATTGATATATATATATTAAAATTCCTCATTTTCCAATTTGGTTCATGATTTCCGATAATGCACATGCTTTAAAGACTCACAACCAATTGTGATATATTAATTGTGATATTAAGCAAGTAGCAGGGTCCTGTATCTGTATCTGTGCTGATATTACAATATCTGTTTATTATTGGTACTTGAACTCAGAATGATCCTTAGGGTTAAATCATATTCTGTGATTTCCTTAATTGGTGGTGAGTCTGATGCATATGACTAACAACTGACTATTAGCAATGTCCACATCTACTAGAGTACCGAGTTGTTCTATAATGGCAATATTTCTCATACATGCATTTACTGCCTTTTGAATGGTGTTTACAACCACCAACATATTATCTATATATTTCAAAGTAATCTGTATCTGTATTATAAATTTAGTTGCTCATAATTATCAGTATTTGGACATATTGCCTTATATATTCGTACACCACTGCTGGCAAAATGAGGTAAATATATATGTTTCAGTTGACTACACTAGATTAATGCAATTGTGTAATGCATTGTAATTTACTTAGTATTATTACATGACACAACACTTTACTAACATTAATAACTTAACTAATTTCCTGTTATTACATATGTACAGGCGTGCATGTAATTACTGCATGACATTACATTGTAGGGTGCATAGCTAAGTGTTCATTCTTTTTGCTGATTTGATGTCTCCACTGCTGCATGATGTGTCGGGGAGAGCGACTTCCATGATTGTGCCGGAATATATGTGGACTGTGGCCTTTAACCAGTAATGTATAATATATGGCGGCAATATGTGAACAGGTTTCTGCAAGGCCTACCAAACATGTCCAATGCCGGTAATGAAAGTGCCTTATACACCATCATCAATGTGCAGACTAATAATCTGGAATTTCAGTATTATGTGGTGAAAAATTGCTCTAAACGGTGTAAGAATACTTTCCATTAATGTGGCACACTTTCGTGATGTATCATTCTTACTCTTGACATATTATATTAAAGGAAAAAAAACACTTGCTGTAGCTGGAATTACAATTCGCCACCATAATTTTAGCCATGTGATAGTTAAGTAGGGTGAGTTGTGACATCACGTGCAGCAGTTCCATAGTTTGCAGATTCCAGTAAGTAAGACAATAAGCATTTGTGTCCTTTTGTGCATGGACTTGCTGAGTGGACTTGCTTACATGAGTCTGCTCACAGGACTATAGGTAAAACATGCGAAATTAAGTAGTACATTTTCAATGCATAAATTGGAAAGGAGTATACATATATTAGTTATGATAAGATCCACTGACATGCAAGTGCCATTTTAGACTTCTCGAACTAAGCACTAGCTTCCATGCATTTGACTGCTTATAATCCCATGTTATTGTATTTATGTTATTATGTATCCATAACATTGTAATAATAAAATATATATGTATATATATATATATATATATATATATATATATATAACATTATATGAATTAGGACATTTTAACACCAGCTGCCAACCTGATTAGCCAGCAACACTGGAGCTTCATGGCCAAGGACATCAAAGGTTTCCAATCTCACAGGGACAAACTGATGGGAGTGGTATAAAAAGGACTATATTTCTTTCTTCCCCTTCTCAACAGACACTGTAATTTATGAGGTTGCATAAGTGCCTGGACAAATCCAATGCATATGCAAGTGAGTTCAACTGCCTGATTGCCCTCATTTAAGAACAACAACCAAAACGTATTTGAGATTATAATGTAAATAGCTAGGATAGCCAATCTGTACACCAATGTTCTACACTGTACAAATTATTGGCATACGCATGCTGATCGTACTCATACCATCAGGTTGTTCAAGCCTGGTCCATTGAAACAGTACAATACAAGCAATACATGTAACCTTGAATTCATTTTCATATTGTACTTTCTGGGATTATTTATATATACAATAAAACATACTTGGCATAATCTTTCTTAATAGTGATAAATTAATATAATAATATTGTACTAACATATTCAGTTAATATGTAGATATTTTGCACAAATCAGCTATACATAAAATAATGTTATTACACAACTAGAAATTTATGTTGAAACAATTCTTGTGCCACTTGCAGCATCTTTCATATGCTGTAAGCAATGCTAGCTCTGTTGACTTTATACAACTGGTCCTCCAATTTTATTGAGTAACATTATGTAGATAATTATTAAATGAAACTTGTTCAGTATAGCAAACATATTGCTGTAATATCCAATCCCCTTGCTATCCATATCCTTGTTGACAAGGACCACACAGGCTAGGAAGTGTGTCAAGTGTTAACCAGAAACATGTACTAATCAGGATTATTGTAATAATAATATTATTATTAATACGTAAGTATTCATATTGTATTTAATGATCATGCGGTTAATTTGAGGTATATAGATACAATGTATAATAGACAGATGCTTGAATTACCACATATACGGACATAACAGAGAGCTAGATGATGGAGAATTGATTGGTGCGATGTATAAGTTTCGAAACCTGTGAATCAAAGACTAATTTATGCAAAATAATATACAAATTGCATACCAGTGAAGATGTATTTGCTGGGCCATTCGACCAGGTATGTTGTGTGTATGCTACTATGTGTTGTAGTTGGGAGGCAAGAACAGTAGTTCCTAAAATCTGGCTGCAGGAGCAATGATGAAATCAACAGAATACAATTAAATAATATATAGCTTAGTTATACTAATTAATAGTTATTATTGTGATAAAATTAGTCATTATGATATGATATCATGCTTCTATAGTACATCACTTGGCAGATACCTACAGTACAAAGTATTAAAAGAGAAATAAAAACATGTATATACACTTCATGCATATTGCACTTGTTGCCTTATTAATAATAATTAAGGTTTATGCTATGATATTCAACTGTGCAATGGGATTTGCTCATGAGATAATGTCCTATGTATGCCAATTAGAATTACTATTGTATCAGCAGTTCTACAATTATGGTATATATGTAACATACATACATGTATATTTATAATGCTTACTATATTATGTATACAGTATATTATTGTACTGCTATTACCAGATAAATCGCCTGGGCATCCTTATGTTAAGTAATGATATAAAGTCACTGCTAGAGATCCATGTTATATCACCTCATATCTATAGCTGCATGCAGCACCCGTTTTCATTGGTCCATCAATCTCATGGAGGAATGCCATGTGGATTATTTTATGGAATTTAAATTGTTTAGTAGACAAAAATAATGATCTTAATTACACACATGCAAGCTCGGGGCAGTGTCAAGTGTAAATATGTGCTATGTGTTAATCAAGGATTGTGAAGTATCCAAAATTATTATAATATTTCACACTTGTATTGTGTATGTGAGGCATATAATATGCGAACAAATGCGAATCATTGAATTTGTTATGATAAATACACACATATTGCACACTACTGAAGATGGTGATTACTGGATCTCCTCATAAATATTCACTTCTCCATAAGCAGGATTATCCTCCAACTGTACACACTCATTCTTAGCATTATCGTCTTTGGTCTCAACATTCTTTCTGATCTTGTGCTTTCTATATAATGGCAGAGAGCGAGGGGCAGTTAAATTGAAAAACTGAATGATCACATTGACATTGGTAACATTAATTGAAATTTCTTATGAATAATTATTATTTTGTGAATTTCAATGCATATGTAATACGGTTTATGAATGAAACTATAGTCCTACATCATTTACATGAGTATACCAACATATTCATATACATCACATACAACTTGATTTTCATACCCTTCATATATAATATACAAAATATAATCATATTATATTATATACCCCTTATGTCATGTATGTGCATGAGCAAAGAACACATAACAAAAGTACACTCTTTCCACAGGTAGACATTATAACTGTGGAATACAGTTGCTGCTAGTATATCATTAATCTACATACTCACCTCTTGCAGTAGACAACTGTTGTGATGGTAATGACCATTATCAGAGTAATCACTACCAGAAGTAATGAAACTGAAGATCCAGTAATCACCCCAGTATTATCAATACCAGGTTTAACAGGGGGATTCAAGGTATTCATTTCTACAAGTGCAATGTGGACAACTATAGATCCACACATCAGTAAATTATGAGGGAAAGAAGTAATGGAACACTAACAATGTTGGTCTAAATCACTATTATTGTTATTATGACGTTTTCAATTAACATTAAATTTTTGTTACTTTCTTTTTCCTTCACAATTGTAACATGCCTTAAGAATCACTAATGGATAATTTGTTTACAAACGTGATCTTACACTCACCAGCAGTAACACTCCCTTTGATGGTACCATTTCCAGTGTACACATCTACAGTAATACTGTATGAAGTAGTTGGATCCAGTCCTCCAATAACAACACTAGAGTCAGTAGTAGTGACACTGTTGATGTCACGAGATACTCTATTCAGTGATGAAGGCCAGTAGGTCACAACATAGAGTGGAAAACCTCTTGCTTCATGGAGTGTTAGTGGAGTCCAACTGACATGAACTGCACTGTTGTCATTGATCCATTTGGTGACCACATTCTGTACTTTGACTGAAGGGGCTGTACGTGTGTGTGTGTGTGTGTGTGTGTGTTGTGTGTTGTGTGTGTGTGTGTGTGTGTGTGTGTGTGTGTGTGTGTTGTGTGTGTTGTGTGTGTGTGTGTGTGTGTGTGTGTGTGTGTGTGTGTGTGTGTGTGTGTGTGTGTGTGTGTGTGTGTGTTTAGTGTGTGTGTGTGTGTGTGTGTGTGTGTGTGTGTGTGTGTGTGTGTGTGTGTGCGTGCGTGCGTGCGTGCGTGCGTGTGTGTGTTTAGTGCGTGTTGTATATGAATGTGATGTCAATGGATAATGACTATTCATAATACTCTCACCTCCTTCAATTGTAAATAATACTTTAGATTGCTTTTTCCCAGTCCCAGCAACTGTTTTAGCACTCACACTAACTTCAAAAGGCACTTTGGGAGCTATGTATGGACAATGGAAACCATGCATTTTTATAATTATATTATTGTAATAGGATGCAAATATGTATTATACAGCTTTTCAATTATTATAAAGGGAAGCTAAATGTAATATCAAATACATAGTAGCTAAATTGATGACTGAGTATTCATTCGTACAGTGTAGTAGCATAAAATAGCAGCATTATGTATATTGTTAATGGTACATATCAATCAATTTCTATCAGACAACTCACTCAAATTGTTTATTGTCAATGTTAATTCTCTTTCCACATCAACTTTAATACTAGTATCCTCCTCATACACACCATAAACTACATCATATCCAGTAATGATCCCATTTGGTTCATTGGGTGAGTTCCACATAATCCTTACAGAGGTATTTGATAGTACACAATAGGACAAGGCCTTTACTGGACCAGGAACTACAAAACATATATAAAATAACAACGAATGCAGAACAAGAATGCAGAGTGTAGTGCAAATCATTTTTTTACTATGTGTGTAAGTAGTAGCCTTCGAAGTTTGCATCAAACAGTATTAGACAATATTATGTCCGCATTTCAATGGTAAATAGTATACAATGTAAATAAAATTTGACCACAAGTGTGCAATATATGTTAAGTGCTTATGGCTAGTCATTACAATTTACTATTAACAATGAATAATATTATTGCTGTACATGTAGAACAATGAAACAAGAGGAGCAACTATACTACAGTCTACTGAAAAACTCTCTGTTTTAAAATTAAGGCCAAAGGGTATGTACAATAAGCAAGTCACTGTACGGAGTGTGCATCCTCATACACTCTTCCCTGTACAGTAACTATTTGATATACGTACGTACAAGCTAATGTTATAACAATGAATAAATGTGTATATACATGAGATGTTCAAAAAAGGACAGGACCATAACGGATTTCAGCATTTCCATCCACTAATAAACAACAGTATGAAAGGATATGTACACAATATACCAAAACTGATACTGGTTACGAACTGCACATACTATAATATTAAATTTTATTGCAAACTAGAATCAAATTCAAAAAACTTCACCGTAGGAATGGTATACAGCTAGTAGTTGGAATACAATAGTTAGCTGTCACAATCAGTAAACAATAAACGAATCATTCTTGTTATCAGATACATGTTAGTTATACCACATACCAAGGACTTTTCCTTGGGCACAGGTAGACCACTTTCAACCCACTCTTGTAAAACACAGTTTCAATTATATACAAGTACTTGCTTACCAATGTACATTCATGTCAATAGTATAATAAATCTATACTCACTATCTTCTGCAGTTTCCACATTAGTAAGGGTAGAAAATGGCCCCACTCCAACATGGTTCACAGCTGCTATCCTCCACATGTATGTAGTATAAGGAGTGAGACCAGTAGCATTGAAGGTGATTGTGGTGGAATCACTAAAAGTCGGATTCTTGACATCAACAGTCTTGTTGAGTTGCTTCCTGTCAGATGGCTTGTTGATTTGGACAATATATTGCGTTATGATACCATTCCTCCCACTACTTGGTGGAGGCTCCCACTGTAAGAGAATGCTCCTGGGGTAGATCCTGTTCACTCTAGGTGAACTTGGAGGAGCTGTTGGCACTGGAGGATGGGATGTGGTTCACTAACAGTTTATAAAGAAAGTACAAACTACTGGCATTTTCATAAACAACATTCTAAGTGCCACATTGTATATTATATAATGAATTTTTAGGATATAATCAATTTTGTATAATTACAGTTTTCACTATAATAATAATATTTATTTGTAGTCAACCTACAATAAATTTATAATGTAATTTCAGGGATAATTTAATTCAGCTTTGCAATTGGGAAGTGATGACTATAATATATTAAATTTTGAGGATTGACTAACAGTACTGATGATTAGCGTATAGAATATAGTTGTCAATCTCCTGTAATTGTGTAACTGACAAACAAATACAGTAAATATTGAGTGTAGTCATTAGTATATTATGAATTAATGCAATAAATTCCCTAGTGATTTTAAAATTACTCTAAATCAAACATAAGTAGGTAACAAATTATGTCTAAATGAGGTACATACGTATCACCATAGCAATGATCTTGCTACACACCACTAACCAGTCCTCCATGTTCTGACACTCTTATACAGGGAAACACTATTTCCTGCTAAATTCTCTGCCTCAACAGTTACTGTGTACTCATCAAATGGATGTAGATCAGTGAGGATCAATGACAATTCTGTGGTTGATGTAGATATCAGAACAGTAAACTCTGAGGAGTAGCCAACATGATAGGTGAGAGGTAGACGTTCAGCATTGGGAGGAGGAGTCCATGTCACTCTGATGGAGGTGGATGATAACACTTGTAGGACTAAGTCTCCAGGCACTGAATGAAGGAAAGAATTAACATATGTGTTATTTTTTAATAGATACATACATGCTAATGATATTTCTCACCTTCTGGAACAGTATAGGCCACTTTACTTCTATTGGCTTTAATATTACCAGCTAAACTATAAGCTGCTATGCTCACAGTGTATTCTGTGTTTGATTCCAGTCCAGTGATGTTGTAGGGTGGAGTAACAGGTTCAAACATCTGGATCTCTGTAGATCCTTTCCTCTGTACATGCAAACTATAGTTGTATACTCCATTATCCCATCTTACAGTGAGGGTAGTTGTAGAAGATGTGATTGAAATAATAGAGGGTGGAGGTGGAGCTATATATGTATAATAAATTAAATATAATTAAATGTGTATTGAACTCCAGTTACTTGTTTTGGTACTATTTGGAAGAGGAACAAGCGTACATTATGAGAAAATAATACTATTATTTTCTCATAATGTATAGAATTGAATATAATTATTAAATGAAGAATGCATTAAAACTTTTATACGACTTAGGATGTGCTACTGCAATGATGATGCAATCCAAATATAACTCTAGATCTATATTATGATATGCTGACCATGGTTGAGTGGGATTGAAAACGCATGGAATATGAGTGGTACAAAACTATAAGGAATAGAAACACATTTACTGCAACACTCACAATTATATGTGGTCCCACCCACATCACTGCTGTACACACCAGTCCCCAGTTGTGTGACTGCTGCTACTCTTACACTATATCTAGTACCTAACTGTAGACCAGAGATAGTAGTGGAGGTGGACCTTCCTGATACAGTACGAGATCTAGAATAGGGTCCAGTACTAGATGTTCTGTACTGTACAGAGTACCCAGTGATAGTCAGTCCAGTATCTACAGTAGGAGCTCTCCATGACACTCTCAATACACCACGTTGTGGAAGTGGATTAACTCTGACACCACCAGGAGCTGGTGGGTCTGTATTAAAATGTAAATGATAAAAGATAATAATTAAACAATATAAGTAGTACACTGACATAATCTCTGTTAGTAAGACCTCACATTACAACATCTCTAACATTTGTTGAGAGTATGTTATGACAAGAATAACCATGCACACTAAATAACTTCATAAGTGTGGACACCTTAACTCCGGTCCACTCACGTTTGTATGTGGTCCCAACCACATCACTGCTGTACACATCAGTCCCCAGTTGTGTGACTGTTGCTACTCTTACTCTATATCTAGTACCTAACTGTAGACCAGAGATAGTAGTGGAGGTGGGGCTTCTTGACACCGGACGAGGTCTAGAATAGGGTCCAGTACTAGATGTTCTGTACTGTACATAGTACCCAGTGATAGTCAGTCCAGTATCTACAGTAGGAGCTCTCCATGTCACTCTCAATACACCACGTTGTGGAAGTGGAGTAACTCTGACATCACTAGGAGCTGATGGGGCTGCATGTAACAAAACTTATATATCAACATATTTATAATTACCCTTGAAATGATTCTTATTATTAGTCATTCGCAGTGCACCAGTGAAATGTCATCCACAACATGCAGCTCTGGATAATTTAACAATTACAACAGGACCTATCAAGTGATGATTTCATTAGTCTCGTGTAGCCCAATCCATTCAGCTTGATTTCCAATTATGTACGTATATTTACATTCTGAAGTCCCATTTTTAGGAAAGAATGAAGGAATGGGTCAGGGCTACAGATGTCATGCTTGGCTTTGATGGCCTCAACAAGGCAGATCATGTCATTTCGAATTAGAAAATGGAATGGTACAAAATTGAAATTGAACGGCGTATAGCTATTTGGCTGATTGGTATCAGGAGAAATGCCATTTACGTACATGGAGACAGATTCACCTGAGGATCAATTATTTGACCCATATTGTCTACAATAGTACCAACTACACTGGATCGCAGTCAAATGAACACAGATGTAAGACACCAAATACGGTTCTATCTTATGGCTAATTAATATTAGAACAATTTGAATGGCTTCACCAAAGGGTTAGATGGGACAACAGAAGATGCAAGGTGTTATACATAACCTAAATAAGATAATGATGATAACATAATATTTAGCCATACCATTATATGTTGTCTGTCCTCTGATGTCTCCAACTGGACCATTACCAATATCTGATAGTGCATTCACTCTAACTTGATAACTAGTACCACTAGCAAGGTTCTCCAGGTAAGTGGATGTTGATACTGAAGATACCCTCTCTTCTCTCCATTCACCACTAGTACCTCTCCTGTACTGTACTTGGTAGCCAGTTACTCTCTCATTGTCATTATGTCTGGTCCACCTCACTATCAGAGCTGGTCTACCTGATATAACAGCTTTGTTCACAGTAACACCAGATACCTTTATGGGGACTAGAGAACAAAGTATGTCAAAGCAGACCAAGTTGCATGTGCAATATTCTGGAAGAAACCTTGGGAAGCACCAAAAGCCATTGACAATATTATAAGGAGTATGCATGCACTTTAAAGGATATATAATAATATATATTGACGGGAGAATTTACTCTTGTATACAGCAGTGTGAAATACCACCAATGTCGATTTGATTATACTGTTAAAATACATGCACATGAGACCTTGTGTTTGAACAACCTTTACATTTGTCGCATGCATATCATGTCAAGAAATATCATGCACAATAAATTAGATGAAATGGGATTAATGATAAATTAAATTACATAAATATGGATTAAACAACCCTAATTTACTCACCATTATATGTGGTCCCACCCACATCACTGCTGTACACACCAGTCCCCAGTTGTGTGACTGTTGCTACTCTTACTCTATATCTAGTACTTAACTGTAGACCAGAGATAGTAGTGGAGGTGGAGCTTCTTGATACAGTACGAGCTCTAGAATAGGGTCCAGTACTAGATGTTCTGTACTGTACAGAGTACCCAGTGATAGTCAGTCCAGTATCTACAGTAGGAGCTCTCCATGTCACTTTCAATACACCACGTTGTGGAAGTGGAGTAACTGTGACATCACTAGGAGCTGGTGGGTCTGCAGCAATGAGAAGGTATACAATTCACACTATACAGATGGCAGTGATGATAACAAGGATGTTATTGTAAGTAAAAAAGCTGATGGCACTCAATCACCCCAGGAAGATAAAATGTGCTTTATATAAAGTGATATTAGGAATAAAATAATATTAAAATGCACGCATGTTCAACTAAAGGCTAGGTATATAGTAATAAGAGCAGAAAGTCAGAAAGTAGTGGAATAACTAATATCACATACACTAATAAGACTTGCTTCTAACATCTCTTGCATATGTTGCATGCACATTATGACAAGAAATATTATATTCACTCACGCTTGTATGTAGTCCCACTAACATCACTGCTATACACACCAGTCCCCAGTTGTGTGACTGTTGCTACTCTTACTCTATATCTAGTACTTAACTGTAGACCAGAGATAGTAGTGAAGGTGGAGCTTCCTGATACAGTACGAGCTCTAGAATAGGGTCCAGTACTAGATGTTCTGTACTGTACAGAGTACCCAGTGATAGTCAGTCCAGTATCTACAGTAGGAGCTCTCCATGTCACTCTCAATACACCACGTTGTAGAAGTGGAGTAACTGTGACACCACTAGGAGCCGGTGGGGCTGTAGCAATAAGAAAATATCATTGAATAATGATCAGAGTAGTTGCTACATAAAGTACAAATTTTGTCATAATCATATAACTTATGCCGTTGAATAATTATTATCATTAATATTATTCATAATAAACATTTGGGATTTCATCCACAACATGCAACTCAGAATATAATACTAGTAAGTACCACAGAAGGTATCTTGTGAGGATGCTTTCCCTAGTCTTGTGTAGCCAGAGCCATTCAGCCCTTTTCACAAGTATGCACATAAATTTACATTTTGTAGTCCCAGTTTTTGGAAGAGGCAGGAATAGGTCGGGCTATAGAAGGGTTTGACGGTTGTCCAGGGATGGTTTTGACAAGGCAGGACAAGTGATTTTGTATACTACAATGGAATGATAAAATTGAATTGGAACAGTTGTATAGCTGTCTGGCTGGGTATCAGTTTTCATTGGAGAAACACTGTAGTCATGGAGACAGATATTGAGAGATGTACCTAAGTATCAATAATTTTTCACTTACATATTGCTTACAACAATATCCATATCAATAATCTACCAACTACGCTGTGTCAGAGTTAAATTGGGGAGTACACAGACGTATAGATGCCAAAGAGTGTACTAAATTATTATCAATTAATATTAGAACAATTTGGATGATTGCACCAAAGGGTTCGATGGGAAAACAGAAGATGCCATTTGCACAATAAGTAAAACGATAAACAATGATAACACTTTTATTAGCCATATCATTATATTATGTTGTCTGTCCTCTGATGTCTCCAACAGGACAATCACCAATATCTGATAGTGCATTCACTCTAACTTGATTGACACAATCCTTGTTTTGATGGCTCAAACTAATTTCTCTTTGATACACCAGATGAAAAAGAACATCCTTCTCTATCTAAAAGATCAACAGTCTTCGTAATGTCCAATATAACTTCATAGATTCAGTGAAACATGAAAGAACCCCTCTACACAGACATTACCTATCTTTAGCAACCACAATTGACAATATTCACCAATACGAATGAGTATAACATTTAAACCATCAATTTCCATGGAATGTTCATGAAATTTCATGAAAAAAGAGTTGAACAAATTGAAAATACTGAATTATAATAAATTTAATTGCGTAATAAAATCTACACACACACACACACGCACACACACAAGTACAAACACACACATACACAACACACCAGTATGTAGTGCACATCAACACTATAGGTACTTGATCAAGAGTATGTAGCTATCCATTGTAATTTACCATTGTACGTTTTTGACTTTTGCCTATCACTGTATGCTCCTCGTCCATCTGATGACACAGCAGCTACCCAGATGTAGTAGGTAGTTCCTCCACTAAGTGGACCCAGCTTGCTAGATGTACTAGTGATTCCCCTAGCACCACAGTTAGCACCAGATGGTGGATTGGACTGTGTTCCACTAGTTGTACTGTAACATACAGTATAGGTGATACCACTTCCACTGACTGCAGTCCACGACACACTCAAAGCTGGAGATGAACCTTGTACAGTTCTAGTAACTCTAACACTTTCTACTTTGGTGGGCAGTTGTGGTGTAGATGATGGTGAAGGTGATTGTGTTGGTGTTATGTGTGTTGTCTGTGTGGTTGATTGACTTGGTTCTGTAATGAATACCACAAATACAATGTATTATAATATTACCATATATGAGACTAAACACCAGACAGTATAAAATTTGTGCAGTTTTACTTCATTTAAACACACATATGGTTCACTCCAAATTACTTTGTAAGTATATGTACATATCTTAAATGGTATTATCAAGTGTGTATTTCTTACCAGTGGTGCTTACTATCTGTACTGGTTGACATAGTGTACATGAACTAGGGATCAAGTGAAATGTCTGCATTATCCAGGGCACTTTTATGCTAAACAAGTTGCATGGTCCTGTATGTAGTGTTGTATCAACATCTATATTGATGCTTCTATTACAGTAATTGTTTATTATTGGTACTTGAACGAAGAATAACACTTTGTGTTGGAATAGATATTGTGGTTTCTCTAATTTGTGGTGAATCTGATCAATAACTAACACTATTAGCAATGTCCCCATCTACTAGAGTTCCGAGTTGTTCTATGAATGCAATATTGTACATACATGCATTTGCTACTTCTAATTTATTTTCACGACATTAAAAAATTATAAGGAAATAGATGTTAATACTGGATTGATAATCTGTATTTCCATTCTTTGGCTGTTCATACTAATTATTATTAGAATATTGGCTTATCTCCTTATTGTTACACCACCTGAAGGCAAATTCCATGCAGTCATCCACTACAGTGATTAATACTCGTGTGATACAACATAACAAATAAAACTACAGAATAGTAGTCTGTCCATTTTGTAATATCCGTCTAGCGGTTTTCCTATATCGCGAACACGGTCACTGTAAGGTTTGCCAGAACCACACTAACTGGTCTGCTCATTCAATTGCCAGAATACAAAGTAAGTATAAGAATAGAAGCATACAATAAGAACTAAGACTAAAGGCGGGAGGCGGCGCCACATGCATACACACTGGCTAGACATATAAGCTATACACCAATTAACTACAATTAACACATTGTCCAATACTTAGATCATGCAGGACATTTTACAACATAAAACATGGCACACATGGTATACTACACTACACATTTCAAGATGATTCAGTTGTAGAGAGTATACATAGCTTACCAATGGAGGATCAATGACCCATTAAACTATATATTACAAGACAGATAAGACAAAAATCAGTAGTACAATAACTTATAATTATTGCAAAAGATCTTATTATGCAAACATACAATGCCAAATCATGCTCAGTCTGTTAAGGTGAGTAGAGAAGGTAATCATAAACTGGATGAGTATATACACAGCCTGATGAAAGAGATTATTTGAGATACAAAACAATTATTGAACCGTCTCCGAATTTTGACATGCATTATCATTGATACTACACTTTTCACTCACCAAGTGTCACATACAGTGTACTGTTGGTACCATCTTTACTTGTTCTACACTGATACTGTCCTCCCTGAGATGACTGGTAGCTAGTGAACACAAGTTGTCTCCAACTGCTAGTTCCCACCTGTCTAACATCTCCACTTGATGGTACTCCTCCTCCGTCAGGACCATACCACTGTACAGTACCACCTGGTTCACTACAAAGCACTATCGTTCTCTCATTAACAGTAGCAGTGACAGTATCAGGACTGGTCAGGATAGTGAATGGTGTTGGCTGTTGCTGTACTAACTGAGCACTTGTAGTGGTACCTAAAAATGGGTTCAATGATAGTAATTGAAAAAATGAATGCATCTATCACCGTTTTCAGAATCATTACAAAAAGACACGTGAACTTCACTGAAAGTCTACAAACAATTACTTCCAAGATCTTACCAACGCTCCAGCATAAAACAATAGCCGTAGTGTAAATGATGAAGAATGCCATCCCACTGTGGTAAATCGTACCTTATTCCGAACAACTGCAACGAGTGGAAAGGAGACATGCTTTTATACTGCTATACTTTGAGATTTCTCATCGGATTCCATATTGAATCCCGTAGACTTTCGACAGGGCGGTTCGCCCCACATGGCTTGTGACGTATGCACAGCTCGGTGGTTTTTTATACAGTAAATCGTTACGGAGCATCATGACGCAATCGCGAACGTCCGATCTATGGTCCGATACGCTGCTTTCGTATCCTACCCTGGAACAAATGCCAATAATGCCCAATGTTTCAGAATTTAACTTGAATCAGCCTCTTATTGTGCACTTTGCCATGATTATCCCATTACGTTATTAAACTGCAATGGAACCTACTGAACAAAAACTGTCATATCATGTTGCTTTTTGAAGTACTTATCTATGATGTGATAACGGATCTAGTTAGTACATAGATATTTAGCAAGAACCAGCTCTACAAAATGTTGTTATACAACTCTACATAGCACAATTATAGCATGTCTTAAGATTTGTAGGTTAGAATGTCTAAATACAGTGTACTGTCTGTATGACCCTAAGAGTAAAAATTACAAATACACAAAGTTAGCACGTTTACCTCGCTGAATTGTTTACTTTCGTTGTTATTCTCGTATTTTCAATGAGTATAGAAGTCCTTAGTGACACTTATTCACTTGTAGTGAATAGGGCATAAATGCTGCATTGTCAACTTGCAAAACTTTTCTGTATAATTTGAATAGCTTTCAAGTCAGTTCACTGCCTTTTACAAGATTGTTGTGAAGTACAAAGACTAAGTGGTAAACGTTAATGGAAAGTATGAATGCTCTATGGCTATAATGCTATTAACACCTTCACTCACTGAACAACAAATTACATAAGGCTGACACATGTCCACACGTGTAAATATATGCAAGAGGAATATTTAGGATACAATGATATTGCATGGTTATGTATATTATACCTATTTATTAGTATGATAATCACATATGAAATGTCACAATAAATCAGTCTAATACTGTGAAATGCCTTTATACACTATATCATTGATATCACAAATACTAAGTTAGATAATTTTAGCTAAACTTCATATTATGTTGCTAACACTCTGGAGACTGCACCTAACTCCAGAGCCAATATTTGCTAACTCACATCTTCAGGCAGAGAGTCTGGAGTATGGTTGGATGCCCTCCAATAAAGGGCTGAGTCTGTACATGAGCTAAGGAAATATCAGGATAGCAGTTGATCTGCACCTGGATGCTCCTTTGTACAGACCCAACACATGCCATCACTGCAGTTTCAAGGTTGATGTACCAATGGATTCAGTTGTCAGGATGTCAATATTTTGCCATCCTGCTTTGAATGACATCATACACGGATTATTAAAATCTGTCAAGGTTCCATCCCAATTGCCATTGAGTCTAGATCTTCTGTAGGCAGATGGAAAGCATATCCTGATGTAGTTACTTCCATGGAGGAGTGGACATACTTGGTACTGGAGGCCAATAATATTATTATAACCTGGACACTTTGCCCCTTTATATATTACATCTCAAGCTCTACTACTATATTATGTTAAAAGCCATACCAACTCTGTACTTCTCAGCAGGGGATGCCTTGGCAAAGGGGAGAAAAAATGCCAATTAAAAGCAGTTGTATGGACTCAGCCCATTCCTGCAAAACGGTTGAAGGAGATAGAATATTGACTACAAAAAGAGGCAATGTCATATGTCCAAAGAATGGAGACTGGAAGATTGTGAGCTATGCAATACGATTGGATTTTCCAAGAATGTACCAAATTGAGAATTTGTGTTATTTTTAACTCATGTACATGTGGATCCATAGAGGAAGAGATGGAAACCTTGTTTGGGTTGCACTAGGAACTCTCATATATATTAATATACACACATAAAGGGTAGGGAGGAACCAGAAGGCAGTGAAAAATACCAAGATGGATCTGGAGATGTGTATATGAGGGAGAACACCGGGAAACTGTGGGAAATGTATGAATATTGGAGATTGAAGACACTGCTTTAGTTCCATCTGTATATTATTATAATATGAACATAACATTATTATCATACTACAAAACAATGTCATGACAGAATTATAAAATTATATTATAATTATATTAAATATATATTATTCTTATTATATACCCGACCATTTTTTACAATTGATTGATATCATCATCATCATCATTCCTCAATGGATATTCTCCAATACTGGAGGTCATCCCTAAGTACAGTATTATAATAAAAAGCACAAAGCAGGTTATATAATGGTAAGTAAGGATAATACATACAATGCCTATCTATATGATTATTCAAAATTGTCAGTCCACTTCAATCTAGGTCTTCCTCTTGGTCTTTTTCCCTCCATCTCTCCTACAAAAATCTTCTTGGTTGTTCTCCCCAGGCTCATCTCCTCCATTTTATTCTTCCATTTCTCCTGTCTGCTCTTCACCATATCCAGAACACCTCCCCGTTGTAGCTTCTTCCTAACATCCTCATTCCTAACCCTATCTAATCTACTCACTCCTTCAATCCTCCTCAATACATTTATTTGTGGGGCCATGGCCTGTATCTTTGATTGCTGACGCTTTGACAGGCTCCATGTCGCGCACCCATACATTAGCGTAGGCATCACTGCGGCATTCATTACCTTTAGTTTGGTGCTCCTGCTTAGTTCTTTCCTCCTCAACACCATTTCATTCATCCCTCCGATTCCTGGAGTTGCAATCCCAATCCTTGCCCCCACTTCCTTATCCATTGATTAATAAACATAATAAAATATTAAACAAACATTAATGCAATAACATTAAATATAATATTAATATACAGCATACAGTAAATATAATATACATAGTATGTTATAATAATGGCTAAACTAAATAATGACAATAATAACCATAATGACAAAAAATTAAAAAGGAAAATGTTCATTATAGAAAAAAGGGTCTTCACCGGTCCCGCTGAGCTGATCTAGTGTGCCCAAAACTGAAATGACATTACCTGTCTGAATGGCAACAGAAACACTTTGTATCAAAAATTGATATGATCACTGTTCTCCAGTTGTCTTCTTCAAACGTTGACTGAGCTCCCTAAAGAGTAATAAGACCTGAGGACCAAATGTTACACAAGTCTCTACACCCACTGGCACAAAATGGTATGTGGTATATTCCATGGGCGACTTCAAAGGAAAAGCAGTGCACACATTCGTGATGTGTGCACACTTCCCTGATGTACGCACACTTCATTCGATGTTGCATTGTTGTTGCATTGTGGATAATTAGTTATATCCTTTTCACACGTCTACTAATCATTGCTCAATCAAAGTTGCGCCCATGCACGCAACATACCACATAATAACTAAAGTATCTCTGGAGAAGCTGTAGCAGATACAGACACCTTTGCCTAATTGACACCTCTGGCAAAGGTGTCTGTATATCCGCTACAGCTTCTCCAGAGGTACTTTAGCTATTACATGTTGGAGTAAGGTTGGCATATTTGATCATTATAGGGCCCTGCATAATCTGCTGCTGCTCCTGGCTCAGAAGTAGACCTGTGTAGGTTTGAGGTGCAAAGAGCTTCCACACATGTGACATCCATACAAGGGATTGTCCATACAAGGGAGTGTCCATGAGACCAGAGGGTCATTCTCATGCCATTAGGGCATTTTCCATCACTTCTAAGGATACTTGATGGTCCTATTCTGGCTGGGACTTTAGCTGCTGAAAGCGAACGATGGATTATCTCATTGAGGTTATTGTAACGAGAAAGCCGGTCCTGACTAAGACTACATCTGAGGCCACGTGTACCAAGATGGTTGACAGCACTACTACACACTGATGCTCTAAGTCAGAAGCAGACAGCTATTCCAATAGTCTCATTTGACATCAATTACCCAGTGATGACACCGGCATAGCATGTAGCCATGCACCAGATTCCTTGGAACTTGCTGCGAGCAGACGTGCCCTTGATTGTTCATCTTTGCAGTTGGAGAGTAAAGAATCAAATCGTGATTGCACTCTAGCTTTGTCCCAAGATTTCTGGAGATGAGAAGATGGAGGGTTTGGCTTGGGTGTGGAAGTCTGAAGACTTTCTCTCCAGGAGAGTAAAGCTGACACTCTTTCTAAATGTTCGCCAGTACTATGTGAAGGACATATTTGTTGGATGAGGGAGGAGGCTCCATCAGTGGAAGCTAGGAAAGCGGACAGAGCAAGATGAGAAGTGCTCCTCATTCCCAACCCCCTAAACTTACAGGGAGTGTTGCTTGTAGCCATGTAGGGTCTTCATGGTGGAAGTGGATGTTAAGTACCAGGGAAAGAGTGCACATTAGAACATCATTGAAGGACAGTAGGCTAGGTGAAAGAAAGGGTGGACACGTTTGTAGAATATGCATTAGTCTATAGGGATGGCAAAGGAGTGTCCCAGGAGGGTAATAGCATCGTGATTCCAACAATAAAAGTGGATGTTAAGTACATGGGAAAGAGTGCACTGAGAACATCATTGAAGGACAGTAGGCTAGGTGAAAGAAAGGCTGGACACATTCGTAGCATGATGCAATAGCCTAGGGATGGCAAAAGAGGGCCTCAGGATAGTGTTGTTTTCATTAATCCTACTTATAACTAAAATATGTTTTAGTAATGCTCTGGACCTTTTAGTTAATCACAACTATAACTATAAAAAGAACGGGAGTCACCTTCAAACGTTTTCCAATCTAAAAACTAACAGGTATTACTTATGGGTACGTACCAGCCAAAGTATCAAGATTCTAAACTATAACTGTAATTGAAAGTGTAAATAATGTCCCTACCTAAAACTATAATCAAATATCTACCACAAATGTTATAGATACTGTACAAGACTATACTAGAGTACAAGAAGACCATGTTTGTATTATGCAATTGTTTGCAATGAGTGGAAATGGTGTATTCATATGCAGATTGAAGGAGACTAGAAGCTTTGGGAACTGTGTATGCATGAGCATATAATGATGGTAGAGTGTACATGTAAAGCACACATCGTTACTGTAGCTATAACTATAACTATAACTGTAACTAGATTAGTTGCATTTTAAGGCAAAAACTGTAACTATAACTAAAATCTAGAAATTGGCTACATACTATAACTAAAACTAAAAATTCTAATTTCTGTTGTCATTTAAATAACTATAACTATTACTAAAAAGGGTTTTGCTAACAACACTACCTCAGGAGGTTAATAGCAACATGCGATTCCAAATTACGGAGACAGTCACTTATCAGCTTTAGTTGGCAAATTTTGCTCTCCAGACACTGGTTGATTGAGTCTGTGTCCCTCAGAGGTGAACCAAGTAGGGTAGCAACATAGGCGAGACTAATTGTAGACCATAGAAGGTGGATGAGGGTGTCTGCAGGGAGTATTCATACTGGCTGATAAGTTCATATTAAGGTGCAAACCCAAATCCTTACTTTCTTCTTCAATCAGCTTCAAATCACGATCATCCAAAACATCTTCAAAACAGCCACCAATGGTTCCATCATCTAGGTAGAAGACCACAAACTCTGCCTTCAGTTTAGAGATCAGCTGGTGTATGGTTAGGCAGAAAAATAATGGGCCAACATGCAGGATCTCCTTGCTGACCTCCTTCTGCTGATGCTATCTCATCATTGTACCATAGGAGAAGGGATGGAGACGAGTAGGCAGAGTAAGCATGAGGGAATAGGTCTGGGATAAACAGCATTTTGTCCCTACGAATGCTATTGAAAGCATTAATTTTTCGAAGTTGATCTTCAAAAGAGCTTTATTTTATTAATTATACTTGCAATTAAGCTCAGCAAGCATATCATAAAATATTATATAATATTTATTACATATATTCATAGTGCATAATAATATTATTTACACCATATGCATTAATAATATTATAAATCACACAATTATATAGAATGCACCTTAGGTTTGATCATGTATTACTATAATAAAAGTATACATAACTATTCTATTATACAATAATATTATGTGTTAATATATATTAATCATGTCTTGTGCACGTGATCACACTCATGCATGATCATTGTAAAAATAATATGCATAATATATACATATGCATAACTTAAAGATTATAATGATTATTTCCATACATTCTCCATGCGTGAACAATAAAACAATAGTTAGTATTAATTTTATTGGATATTATCAATAATTATTATATTGTCTTGCTTGAGTACATATTATGTATACAGGATTAATATTCATTATATTTCATCTATAATAATTATTGATAACTATTATTTAACATTTACTTAGCTAACTACTACTATCAGATAGGAACCTCTACTTCCTAAAACTTGCCTACAGACTTGGCAGTTATTCCTGCACTTACTGTACTGTTACACATAATCTTACTTACACATGACAATAGGTGGCTTCTCTTTACCGGCCTGGCATTTCTCAATTTCTCCCATCATAGCCAGAAGGGCATCTACAGGAGGACCACCATCCATAGGCCACTCCTTGAAGTGGAACAGTGTGACAGGATGAGGTGGATGGTTCTTCTAGGGAGTGACAATAGTAAAAATGCATATAGTAATGTGCTATAACACTTAAAATTGATGGGTAAAGATGAACTCACTCGCTTATCATCTTTGATGTCAAATTCAAATTTGCTATATCAAACTGAGCACAGCCATTGAATGTGATTGAGAGGCTACCATATTCCATAGAGTGCTGATGTTCATCAGGCCAGAACTTACAGCAGGAATCCTGTAAAGTGGAGGTTTAATTTGGAGCTAATGTACAAGTCACACCTTCACTTCTTTGATTGTTCATAACAACTTAAATGTGCAACAACTTTTTTCCAAATATTTGGTGTGAAGATGGATTGTGATGCTCTATGGTTGCACTACATTGCATCACTCCAAAGCATAATAATTATTTGACCGACCATATGATAATATGTATGCACCAATATACACCTCTTCCATTTCCTTAAAGTCACACAACAGTACAATAGTTGGAGTCTTGAAGGACCACACTAGCTCCCAGAGGTCACCTCTAGTGTTAGTCAATGGAGATTGTGCAGCAATGAATGCTTTCTGAGAGTAGAAACTCTACAAGTGGAAAATACACATAATATTATTGTACAAGAATTATAGATGTAGATGCAGTACATATAACACATACTGCAACGTTAATATTACAGATTGCAAAGTAATAGATGCTGGTATTGGATCCGTTATCTATATCTGTGAATAAATTCAGCTGCTCATAATAATCAGTAATTGGTAAAATCCTTGTATACATTGGTACACCACTGTTGAAAAAAAGTGAGTGAGGGAGGGAGGGAGGGAAGGAGGGAGAGAGAGAGAGAAACTGTCTACCGTCCAGATTGAATCAGTGCTCAAACAATGTTCAGATTATTTCTGATGAACCTATTTTACCTAGCACTATTGTAAGGGATGAGATTCGTAAATCTGATCACCATATTGAAACAGTACAATACATGCACCCTTGGATTTACTTGCATATTGTACTTTCTGGCATTATTAATGCAATAGAACATATTTAGCAAAATCTTTTTTAATGTGATCTATTATTCATAGCATATCCAGTTAAAACATAGATATTTTGCACAAATCAGCTATATGTACATAATATTATAATAATAATATCATACAACTACAAATTCATGTTAAAGAAATTCTTGTGCCACTTGCGGTATATTGACTTTCATGTACTGCATGCAATGCTATTGACTTAATACAACTGGTCCTCCAAATTTATTGACAAACACAATGTACCTAGATTATTATATTGAATGGAACTTGTCTAGTATAGCAAACATGATGTTATAGCTGTAATATATCCCCTTGCTATCCATATCCTTATTGATATAGAGCACCCAGGCTAGGAGTGTGTCAAGTGGAAACCAGGAACATGTACTAATCAGATTATTGTAGGAATAATGTAAAAATTGTTGTGAAAAATTCTATCTATTGATCATGCAGTGACATTTTAATTTGATGAAGATACAATATATAACACACAGATGTTTAAATTACCATATATATGCACATAACAAAGAGCTAGATGATGGGGTATTGATTGGTGTGAGGTATATAATAATTATTAAACCTCTGAATATTAACTTATGCAACATAATAAACGAATTGCATACCAGTGAAGATGTATTTGCTGGGCCATTTGACCCAGGTATTTTATGTGTGTGCTATAATGTGTTGTAGTTGGGAGACAAGAACAGTAGCTCCTAATATCTGGCAGCAGGAGCAATAATGAAATATGATAGAATACAATTAAATAATATTATTAACTTAGTTCTTGTATTTGTGTTGAATAGTAATTAATAGTTACTACTGCATTAAACCTATTCATTTTATTAATATGATATCATGCTTGTGTAGTTTGTCAATTGGCAGGTTCCCAGAGTACAAGGTATTAAAAGAGAGATAAAAACACTTCCTGCATATTGTGCTTGTTGCCTTATTAATTATAATTAAGGATTATGCTATGATATTCAACTGTGCAATGGGATTTGCTAAGAGAATAATTTGTCTTATGTATACCAAATTATTCATAATAATTACTATAGTGTGAACAGTTCTATATTAATGGTATAAATTTACCATACGTATACATGCATATTTATAGTGCTTGCTATAATATAATGTATACAGTATATATACTATTGTACATACTACTAATATTACCGGATAAATCACTTACGTGAACATTATTATCATGATTAGTGTTATTATATTCTACACTAGAGACTCATATTATATCACCTATTATTACCTGCATGTAGTACCACTGCTTTTCATTGGTCCAGCAATCTGATGGAGGAACACTATGCAGATTATTTTCATAGAGTATAAATTGTTTAGTAGACAAAAAATGATGCACTTTTGACATTACACACATGCAAGCTTGGGACAGTGTCAGGTGTAAATATGCAGCATGTGTTAATCAAGGATTTTGTAGTATCCAGAGTTATTTTAATATTTCACACTTGTATTGCATCTGTTTGTGTGAGGTATGCAATTATGGGGTGCCGTTTGTGTCAAAATTCAGGCTTTTTGCATGATATATAAATCATAGCCTGATATATTATATCATACCCTGATGTATTATATCAGAGCCTGATATGTTATATCAGAGCCTGATTTACATATCAGACCCTGATATATATACCAGAGCCTGATTTACATATCAGACCCTGATTTATACATCAGAGCCTGATTTACACATCAGAGCCTGATATATTATATCAGAGCCTGATTTACACATCAGAGCCTGATATATTATATCAGGGCCTGATTTACATATCAGGCTCTGATATATAAATCAGGGAAGTGTGAAACTAATGGCAGGACGACCAGCACAAGATGTGAAATTGGATGACATCAAGTATTTGCTTGCTTTTAATTTCAAAATAGAAGATATAGCAGACATTCTTGGAGTCAGCAGATCTACTCTATATCGTCATATGAAGGCTGCTAAGATTGAGAAATATGCTGACATCTCTGACAGGGACTTGGATGCTATCCTGCATTCCATCAAGCAGCAGCACCCCAATGATGGTGAAATTCTGATGCAAGGCCACCTACTAAGCCAGGGTATACGAATACAGCGGAAACGGTTGCGTCAATCCATTCATCGTGTGGACCCACTTAACACTGCATTGAGACGAACAACCACAGTAAGGAGACGTGTCTACCATGTAGAGGGTCCTAACACAGTGTGGCATCTAGACGGCAATCATAAACTTATTCGTTGGAGGTTTGTGATACATGGAGCAGTGGACGGGTACAGTAGAATGATCATGTATTTACGCTGTTCAACCAATAATACTGCGGACACAGTTTCTATGTTATTTGATGCAGCAGTGGAAGAATATGGACTGCCACAAAAAGTCAGAACCGATTTGGGAGGTGAAAATTCCAAGGTTTGGTCTAGCATGACCACTGCTCACAACCACAATCCTTCATCAGTCATCACTGGAAGTTCCACACACAATGAGAGAATAGAGCGATTGTGGAATGATGTACGCAGGTCGGTCACAGAAGAATTTCGATGCTTATTCTACCAGTTAGAAGATGAAGGACTGCTCAATCCATTGAATGAAACCGATATTTTCTGCCTGCATTATGTCTTTGTTGGTAGAATAAATCAGATCATTGACGAATTCATTTTCTCTTGGAACAATCATAAGTTGTCGACTGAGCGAAATCGTTCTCCGAACCAGCTATTCATAACTGGAATGATGGCATCATCTCATCCACAGACACCACCGACTCCATCATCATCACAGACACCACCGACTCCATCATCATCACAGACACCACCGACTCCGTCATCATCACAGACACCACTGATTTTATCGGGTTCAACACAGTGTCAGGCTAGATCATCAAGCCATGTCTCTGTACCTCAAAGTACTTTTGCACCGTGCGCCAGTTTAGAACGAGCCTTATCTCAAGTGAACACTCTAGGAAACTCACATAACTATGGCAAAGATATTTTCATACATGTTTTATCCATTGTAACATCTCATTTACAAAGCAATAGTACATGTGATTGTGCTTGAGGCTATGTCCTTGTGTGCTTGTGACATTTTACTTATAATATATCTACTAGTTCATACCGCTAGTTCTTACAACAGTTGATTATACATTTCCGAAAAACCCGTGAGCATTCAAAATACCATATGCCATTTTCTCCTTGAAAACCTCATAGTCGGTCACAATAGGGAGGCGCAGCATCATGGAACAGGTCGAGGCGGTTGGAAACATTCCTCCATCATGTAAAAATGCCATGCTTCCTTCCGTTTCAAATCCCAGCAAAGGGATGTTCGTTGCTCCAGTTGCAAACGACAGGATGTCTTCAAGGGTCAAGGTCAGGTCTGCACTATCGTCATTTGTGATGGTGACCAGGCCATCCTCAACATCCTTTAGGAAATAGTTCCAGTGAAGAAGGATTTCTTCTTCTGCATCTCGTCTGTTTGACCCACAAGCAGACATGGTTGGAGGAAAGAGGTCTTCGATTTGTGTAGCAGTTAGTGAGCCCGACTTGTACAAGAATAGGTTCTCCAACTTTCGGGCTTCATTGCTGATCCAAAGCAAGTCACCTTCATTTAGACCCTGGACGATTTGATCTAATTCTGCTTTAACAGAAAGGATGACATAATGCAGGGCTATGCTATGCACAATATCCTCCTTGTCCCCGTATTTTGGCTGTGGCTTTGAATAGCCCACGTCTCTTATAAAGCTGTAGCTGTCACAGCCAAGCAGGTCTGATAGCTCCTCGGTGGACTTGGCTTCTGATATCTGCATACAGACAGCAGAATGTATATAGCTTTTATGGTAACTGATACAAAAATGCAATATGTAAAAACTGCACTATATTATGTTAATAATACTATCGTAACATTTTAGCAAGCCCGCAAATCACACCTTTTGCACTTTTTCTCTGATGTCACCATCTGCAATTTCATCTGGTGATGGTTTGAGTTCCTTCAGGCCAGAAAGAAGGTACCGAACAACAGATGGTGCTAGAAAAGCAGGGGTAGGCCCTCCTTGTAAGATGGATAAGGCAAAGAACTTGCCAACATCCACAAACTGTTGTGAAGATAAAAGCTGCAGATTGTGCCTGGGTACCCGTTGGTTTTCTGGCCCTTGGAAAAGTGCATTGCTCTGCTGTCTTCTGCCCAGACTTCTTTCATTGCCCATCGAAAATATCCACGACGTGGCCCCCCATCATCAATTGCAGATTCTCCAACAAACTCTACCATCAGCCATTTGTCTGTAGCAAATCCGGGTCGTTTGAAAGCACGAAGAGTATCTTTCCAGACAAATTTCCTCCTGACTCTGATGCACATTTTAGAGTCCTCACTGGAACTGTCTAGTGGCAGATGGCGAGAACGTAGGCATTGAATAATTTCTTCAGTTGATCTAAAGTAAAAAAGGAAGTATTATATTTTTGATTTCTAAGGTTGGCATTCTACATGCATGGGCACTCAATGCAAAATTAGTGTACTTACCGATCACTCTGAAACTCCGAGTCTGAGTCTGAGACTTGAAGAATGCTTTGCCTACGTGCCAATTTGAACAGAGCTCCTTCAACATCCTCAGCTTCAAAATCCGCATCCCAGTTGCTGTGTGTAACAAAAATCCATTAGGGTAGACTAAGATAAGAAATAGTTGTATCATAACATATTCAACCTACCATCCACTGTAAAGAGCCATTTCACGATCAAAAGGGAAGCTGATTACATCATGGCTGTCCACTTGAATAGTCTCCATAGGCTCATCCATAGTGTTGCAGTTTGAAAGATGAGTTGTCTCAGCAGTGTTCATTGTGTCCTCCACCAATAGTTCATCCTGTGAAATTACTAATAGTCACATTTTGACATGTAACCATTTCACCATACACAACTTACCTTGTCTGTATCATTTCCTGTGAGATCCACTTCATCGGATGAAGCAAGTGGTAGCCGCAAATCAGCGAGTGCTTGTACATACAAACAACCCTGCCCACTCAATTTTGCTACTTCTTTAGCCGTCCAGGAGACAGATGATGATACTGATGGCACCGACAAGCTTTTACTGCCTCCTCCGCCAGTTTGCAAAAATTGGATGGGAAAATTAGGATCGTGGCCCATTGCATCTTTAAACGTCGACCGAATTTCCTCAAGTATGTCGAACTCATTCATGTCAGACGTTAATCTAATTTTCCCACACAAACCGTTAGATTGCAGTTGTGTGCGAGCTTTCCCCCTAGGAATGGATAGGGTACTCTTGCTGGTACTTTTTGGTATGCATAATATGGTTCTGTCCCAGGTGATGAGTCGTGGGATTTTGGCCTTGCCTTTGGCATGCCCAAAGTGTCTTCTTTTATCAGCAGAGGGGATTCTACTTAAGGACATGCTAACTGGCATTGGCTGAGTAGTGTTGGCAACAGATGGGAGAGGAGGACGAGATTGCGCTTCTAAAGGGGGCAGTGCTGCTGAGTTCCAGGTTCCAATTCTCCCATCCCAACTCTGAAACCATTAAATTAAAAGTAGAAAAGTCAGTAGAAGTATGTGTAAATATCCTTTGTGTTATAGTGGTGCTGATACACAACATCATGCATAGTACATTAATTCACATATATGGGTCCTTTTTATTATACTAATATATACATATAATTATATCAAACTGAATATTTTATAGATCATTTGAAAATTGGCTACCAACACTATAATATGTACAAACCACTGACCTATTCTCCCTCAAGGCCTGTTCCACTGCTTTCTGTATCACTATCTTCAAATCACTCTTCTCAGACATCCTTCTCTCAAATTCTATATATTGCTTTCTGGAGTTTCACCTCAGCATGGGCACCACATTGCACTGAGCATGCTCAGTGCAGTCCAGAGTATTAATTTTTATATAAATCTGTCAATGATTTTAATTAGCTCTGATATAATCAATCAGGCTCTGATATAATATATCAGGCTCTGATGTGTAAATCACGCTCTGATATATAAATCAGGGTCTGATATGTAAATCAGGCCCTGATGTAATATATCAGGCTCTGATGTGTAAATCAGGCTCTGATATATAAATCAGGGTCTGATATGTAAATCAGGCTCTGATATATAAATCAGGGTCTGATATGTAAATCAGGCTCTGATATATAAATCAGGGTCTGATATGTAAATCAGGCTCACTTACAGGTACAGTCCAAGTTACTATAAGGGCTGATTTTCTCTGAATGAGGGCCTACCTGGGAAGGAACTATGTAAAAAAGGGATGCAAAGGCAAAAAGTGATGTCTATGATATTAGCCATAGAATATTATTGTATTTTCTGATTTCTATACTTAATTAAACATATACCTACATATACATAAACACACAATTCATACCTGAAATATCAAAAGTATGATAAAGTTAGTATGAACCTTTTTATGTAAACTCAATAGTCATGCATAAAATTTGACATCCTTAATTCACATGGACATACACAAACACATATTCAAATTCCAGGGTCTTATTAAGTGCCAAAGTCAGGGTTTCTGGAGTTTTGCTTGTAGCTCTCCGCTATACAAGCATATTTTCCTAGCAAATTAGTAGTAGTAGTAGTTATACCTTGATGTGTAATTTGTGTTCCAACATCACTGTATGGACCAGCTCCATACAGCTCCAACATCAGAAACAACTCTAAGCAGAGAGGTTCCCCAGGGTTGTAGATCATGATGTCACATCCTGTAATCTAAGCAGTGCTACTTCTTCTGTACTGTACTTGGTATTTATAAATGGGAAAGCTCACTTTGAGGAGCAGTCCAAGATACTCTAAGAACTGGTTTCCCTGATCTTGCTACATTGGTGATGGTAGGATGAGAGCTAACCTTTGAAGTAACTATTAAGGATTGACATTTTGATGCTTATATCAAACTCAATGATAAATAGCTAGCCATGAAATAATTTAATCTTCGATTTTCAATAATTTAATCACGGAATACGTATTATGCACAATATTTCTATATCATGCATGTAGATATTTGATTAATGTATTATATTATAATTATAACCTCACCATGTTACAGTGCATCTAGGTAATAGGCCTTTGGTAAACACTTCAACTTTGTATATGTACATGGTGCACGGTTTATTGCATTAAGAGTGATATTGAGCAGAAGGCACTCAACACGCAATTTGAGCTAGAGTACAAAACATAATAGTCCCAAGATATCACATACTGTTACAGTGATACCATCCTCTCTGAGATGACTGGTATAATCAGCAAACAGAATTTTGAAGTTGCCTATTATTAATAATACTATTGCAGCTATATAAAAACAGCCTATATAATAGTACATTATACATGTCCTTACACTGTGGGAGCTGCATTTAATGTACTATATAGTGTTAATGAACTTTTTGAGCAATGTGTTATTGCTGAACGTCATGAACACATTGCTCAAGAAGTGGGCAAAAACTGTGGCTATTGAACATGGAGCCATCGAAACCAGCTGCAGATAATGCCTGCTGAACCTTGACTGAGAAGGTACGTCTGCGGAGGGGTGACTTGTCTTCCAGCTGAAACAATGGGCCCTCACTGCTGCCATGAAGTGCCAGGTAATCAAATAAGGCTGCTACAGACAGAGGTCAGAACTTGTGCTTCCCAAGGCAACAGTGGAGCCCTGTCTGAACTGGTCGGTTTTTGACACTTTAATAGTGAGAAACAGAGTCTCCTGAGAAGCCGTCTTGCTCAAAGAGACATCGGCAATGGATAAATGAACCATGGGGTCAAAGGTGACTCAATCGGGAACCAGGAACTCTCCACACCTGAGAAAGCCAAAAAACCCAATGCAACAAGCCGCCCAAATGAGTACGTTTTCAAAGGCTTTGGGGTTACTTCCTAAACTGAGCTTGATGCGACGCATCAAAGTTGATGTGATGGGCAATCTGACGCGATGAGGACCCTGTAATGCCTGAGATCGTCGGATCCCCCGAAGTAATACTGACATGTGGGGAGAAGGAAAGGAGGGGGAGGTGTTACTTGGATCCATTCTGAGTTGGAAATGCCGGAGTGCAGCCAGATAAGACTCAATTGTAGACATGGCCAGGCCCTGGGAGCCCAAGAATGCCACAAATAAGGTGACATTCTCAGTGGATACTGGTAGAAGTGCCAAGTGAAAAGACTGAGTGAACCTCTGGTAGCGGTTCCAGCCAGCTGCATATACATTTTTGTGGAAGCTGCTAGGCCTGCATCCAGAAATTGGTGAAGAGCTGTCTCCACTGAGGTGATGTCCAGTCCAGGCGATGTTGTGATAGAAGCAGGTCTAGAGACCACGGAGGTACCTGGGTGGGGAGCGGAGAGAAAGTAGGATGAGTGGCTAGAAATTGCTGAGCCCTGTTGCGGGAAAGATCATCCGCACCCACGCTTAGGTGCCTGGAAATATGGACTGCTCGTATCCGAAAGTCGAAGATGGCCTGAAAGAAAGCTAGACATCGGAGAAAATGGGCTGCGAAAGGGTCACGAGCATGAAGACTATTAATCTGAGAGACCACTGCCTGGTTGTCTGAGTGGCACAGAATGTAGAGTCCCCGCCACTGGTTGCCCCAGATTGAGCAAGCCAACACTACTGGAAACAACTCCTTAAGGGCGATGGATTGAAGGGTGGGGAGTCCCTGCCAAGCTAAGTTAAACCAAAATGGGGAGACCCAGGCTCCACAGCCCCAGGATCCCGAAGCATCCGTGTACAAATGGTGAGAGGGGTCCTGCAGAAGCAAAAATTGCTGAGAAGAGATGCCAGACCACTTCTCACAGAGAGAAGACCACCACAAGATGTCAGCCCGTGCCTCAGCATTGAGACGTCTCATCTGGCCAGGACACAGTTCCCTTGAGAGAGGAAAGAGGCAGTTGAGGAATGCCTTTTCCAGTGGGACAACCTGAGTGGCATGCACGAGGTGCCCTATCAAAGACTGAAATTGATGGGAGTCCCTGATACAACGTAAATCGGACCAATGGGAAAGGAGAAGGCGGAGCTCCGCTATTTTCTCAGAAGGAAGGCTCACAGTCATCGTAGTGGAATTGAGCTGAATTCCAAGGAAGGTTATGCAAGTGGAGGCGGCCCTCAATCTTATCGAGAGCTAGGGGAATGCCAAGTTCCAAGCATGTGCTGCGCGTTATCTGAAGGGCATGCTCACACTCTTGTGTACCAGGAGACCCTAAAAGAAGAAAATCATCAAGGTAGTGCATGATGCCTTGGACCCCCCGGGAACGGAGAATCCATTCGAAGGCCTCCACTACTGCACAGAAAATAGCAGGGGAAGAAGCCAGCCCGAATGGGAGCTGACAGTCAACGTATAGACCTGGTCCTGCCATGATATGCCTAAGCAGTATCGATCTTGAGGATGGACTGGGATCAGGCGATATGCATTTTGGATGTCAATCTTGGCCATGAGACACTGACGGCCAAGGTGGTGCATGAGTAGGACGGCATCATCAACAGTGGAGTATGCCACGTGGGTGAGCTCCCGATGGATTTTGTCATTGACGCTGAAAGATTCAGGGGCAGAGAGGTTGACAATGACCCTAAACTTACCCAGAGTCTTTTTGGGGACCACAGCCATGTGAGCCTGAGAGATGTGTGAACATGCATCTGGAGGAAGGGGGCCCACCATGAAGCCAGCCTCAACCTGCTGCTGCAGGAAGGTTGAAATGACCTGAGGATGAGCTGTCGCTGAGGGGGAGTTCCCCCTAGATGAGGGAATGATAGGACCTGCTCGGAGCCCAATACGGAAACCATTTTGCAGTCCAGAGATGAGGTGATCCCATTCCCTTTCAGGGTGACAGCAGAGAGCTCTCTGCCAGGCTGATACATGCAAAGGGGTGGATACTGGAGTGTTAAGCACCAGCGGCGGAACGTCCGGGGTTGGGTGGTGATGAGCCCCCAAGGACTGCAGGCGGCAGAATTGTCTGGCCAAGAGAGACTGACTGACGAGTACGAGTTGGCAGGGTAGCTGTTTTGAGGGGCTGCATGTGTGGAGGGAATGAAAGGGGCATATTTGATGGAGGCCTTCTATGGTGATGGACCCAGATCACGTGTATAGGAACGAGAACAACATTATAGGCTGTAATGGCATCTTGCACACATGTAACTGAAATGAACTGAGATATGGTGTGAGAGGGAGGATCGAAAGGAACAAAGATAAACATTATAAAAAATCAACAAAGTGGATGAAACCTATAAAGATACAATGAAAATCGTCAAGTCGGGGTCAGATTGAACAAGTGAGTCTGTGGCGAAGTGAGACCTGGCGGGGAATCATGCGCCGGCCAGGTTAGCAGCAGTACTGACCGAGGACCAGTTAGTTATGTAAGTTTCCTTGAGTCCCCACCTGTGCGAGGGGGGATGGACCGGGGAGGGAACCTCCACCCACTTGGACGCAGAGTAAGACAATCACGGGTGGTTTGCGTGGTCCCATGGCAGATGAGGCAATCGTGCATGTATTTGCATGTACAAGAGGAGTTCTCCCCTCGGTTCCATCGAAAGCATGACTCAGTAGCTGATGGGTCTCGTTTGAGAGGGGGAGGAGCAGGTGACTGCTCTTTGAGCGGCGGGGCAGGTGTCGAGCCCATGGACGAGGAGTGGCCTGTGAGGGAGGCCAACCAGATGTCAGGTTGACGTTGATCCCACCTCAAAGCGGGATTGATTGCAGCAGCCTGGCGAAAAGCCTTGTCATATCGAAGCCATGTGAGGCCCTCCACCTCGCGTGCTAAGCGGAGGATTATGCCACTATAGGCTATTAACTTGGGGGCCATCTCGGGATGGTAGTGTGAACAGGCTGCCGCAAAAGTTGCAAACGCCAAACCCCAGTCCAGAGCGTTGGAGATGGCAAAACACTTCTTGGGTGCCTGGTCATCCTTCCCATCTTTTGGAGGAGGGCGGTCAAAGGCATCAGCTAGAGCCTCAGGCAACAGCTGTCAGGTTAGTGTAAGACCCTGCCTCAATGGACTTCAGCAGCCTTGGTGGAATGGGTGGGAGGCTAGGGTTATAGAACGGGTGCAATGGAGGTGGTGGCTGGTTAACAGGAGGCACAGTGTCATCCTGTTGTGCAATAGCCTGTGGTGGACTGCGGGTTGGCTGCAACCAATTTGGGCGTATAGGGGGTTGCCCCGAAAGAGTCCCACCAGTCTGTGTTGCCTGTGCTGGCAACTCTAAATGGAGAAAGGGGAGGAGGAGCCTAACATTTATGAGGTGGAGGGTAGGTGATGGGCAGCAGCCATCAAGGGGCAGTTCATGTAGCACGAGAGAAGCACAATGCATGGTGCAAGGTTGGATCCCGCTGGGGTCCAGAGTATGTGAATTTCAGTGCGGCTAAGGGGGGGAGCGTCCACCCCGATTGATACAGGGTCCGAGAACCAGAACAGTTACTATCATGGCGGGAGGAAGGCACACAACGCAATGTACCAAGCTCCAGGGGAGCAGGTCACGAATTAATAAAGGCGCGTCTCGCGGAGCGGCCATCACAGAATACACGACGAGCGGTTGCGAACCGGCTCCACACAAGCGAAAAAAAAATAATCGTACATGAAGTCTCACCTGAATTAGGGACAGATTGCAAAATAGGGGACGGAGATGGTAAGTCGCTAGAGGCCATTCGAGTGAGAAACAGATAAAAGATCGGTCTAGAGTTGGAACACCGAGTAGAAATCGCGATACGGTAGCAGGAAAAACTTGCCAAAGACGCCAGAGACAACAGCAGCAAAAAATTGCTAGGCAGTGTTATTGTCGATCTGCGAGCACGAGGCAATGAACTGCGCATGCTCCATAACCTGTGTACCGCCAGTGCACATGATCATTACGAGCACTGGACATTGACTACGTTGAACCACGCATGCTCAGTTACCTGTGTAACAGCAGTGGGCGCGGTCATTACAAATGCTGGTCATTAACTACGATCAACTACATTAATCTACATGTAATGATATTAACAGCTTAGTGGTATAGAGTACCATAGTATACATTCCTGCACACTAAAGAATCAACTGGGTTATAACAAACTGGCCGGACTCCAATTGCAAGGTATAGTGTATTTCAAATCATAAAGTTAAAACAAAAAAAGGAAAATGATGAAATTCTGATCACACAAACATCACACACATTTTCAAAAAGTAAGGTATATTAGCAAACGTAATGATTATTTGATCTCTTCATAAATGTTCACACACCCATAAGCAGGATTATCCTCTAACTGGAAACACTCATGGTTATTACTGTCTTCTTTAATTTCAGTATCATCTCCAGTCTTGTACCTCCTGTATTGATGGCAGCGAGAGGGAATATACTACATCTAACACTGATGGCTCACAATGATGGCAACGAAATTTATTGGATTGTGTACATGTGTAAATACTTATTGCACTGAATATTCAGGCAAAAAAATGTGTTCGAGTCTATGCATCATAGGAGTATATGTACCTAGTATGCACATATACACCCAGAAAGCAACATGTGCAGAAGATGCAAATATGCACAAAACTATTGCACATGCATACGAAAGGGAATGCATTTTAAATCCATACTTCTTGCAGTAGACAACTGCTGTGATGGTGATGATCAGTATCAGAATGATAAATATCAGTACTAGAGATCCAACAACTGCTCCAATTGTTATGATGTCATGATTAGGTGGTGACGTCAAAATCTGTATATCTGGAGATATAGAGAAATATATTACTATAGAGGAATAGGAAGAAATGTGCACCAATAGACACATCCACACATGTGCATAGATGATCTTAATGTATTCGTAATCACTCCAACCTTCTGGTAAAGTACATCCCATTTTGCTGCCATTGGCACTCCCTAGTGAGTTGTAAGCCTCAACAACCACAGTGAATTCTGTGTTTGATTCCAGTCCAGTTATATTGTAGGGTGTGGTAGCATCTTTAAATGTAATGGTCTCCATGGAAGCTTCATTCTGTACATAAATCATATACTTTGTTTCTTTTTCTTCATCCCATTGCACAGTTAGTGAACTAGTATAGTTAGTGATGATTATATTGGATGGGTTTTCAGGAGCTGGAGGAAAGGATTACATTAATAGAGAAGGTAGCAAGCCAATTTCATCCATGTACTTACGTCCATCTGATTCACTCCATGGTCCTCTCCCAACAGTAGACACCGCTCTCACTCTTACTCTGTATGTTCTTCCAACAGTTCCATTTAGAGTTATCTGTTCACCATATGCTTTAGCTGTAGGTTGTAGTCTACGGTCCTCCCAATACTGTACCTCGTAGTACAAGATATGGGCCTCACTGAATGGACGGTTCCAAGTGATATTCAAAGACAGGTTATTGATATATTGTACATCACTAGATTGTACTCCTGTCACTTGATGGGGAACTAGTGAAAAGAATGTAGGACAATGAGAAATAAAAACATTTGTGCTGCTTTAATTGCTTGAAGATTAAAATGAGTTGCATTCAATTCTGTAAATTATATATATGGCACATATGTAAATGGGTAAGAACTTGTGAACAAATGAATTCAAAGATCTGACTACATCAAAAGCAGTTGTGACATTCATACCTCGATGTGTAATTTGTGTCAGCACATCACTGTATGGACCAGCTCCAACATCAGAAACAGCTCTAACTTGAACTTGATAACTAGTATCAGCAGGGAGGTTCTCCAGGGTGGTGGATCTTGATGTCACATCCCTTGTACTCCAACTGGTGGTACCACTTCTTCTGTACTGTACTTGGTATTTAGTGATGGGTCGGTCACTCTGAGGTGCAGTCCAGGTCACTGTAAGAGCTGGTCTTCCTGATCTTGCTGCTTTGGTGAGGGTAAGAGGACCAACCTTTGAAGGTACTATGTGAAGGAATGGAGTGCAGCAGTCAAAAAATTGTTGTCCATGATATTTGAATATTCCATTTACTGATTGCTGCGAATTATTACATACATACTAGTTACTACACGTTCTCCGTGCAGTAAATAAACTTATTTCAAGCCAGTAAGTACATCAACAAATCAGATGCCGTACTTTTTACAGAAATATAATCCGCAATCAGGAAAAAGCCCACGACGTCATGAGGCAACAGCTACCCCTGCTTCAGGAGATTCTGGATCTTCCGAATCTACACCCAACCAAAGCCACCAATCGATAAAAAAAGGAAAGTGAAGCGAAGCGGGGTCAACAAGACATATTCCATCACTAGAAAAATGGAAGTGGTCAAATACGTGAAAAACCACTCTGAAACAGAGGCTTCTCGTCACTTTGGAATCCTCAGAACAACCCTGAGGGAGTGGAAAGATTTGGACAAGCGTCCAGTCGAAAGAACTTCATCAAAAGACAAAATTAAAGCATGAGCTGGACGCCCTCTTTCATACAGCCAGGATCATGATCAACAACTCTGCCAATGGTCTGTTCTTGGAGATGACGGATCTGTATGTCCCTGTGCATCGAAAAGCAATCCAACGGCAACCACAGGTAATTATCCAACCATCCAACCCTTCCTTTAAAGCATCTGATGGGTGTCTAGCCAAATTTATGATCAGACACTCGCTGACCCTGTGGCGGCAAACATCAATCCAGCAAAAGCCACCAGCACAGTTGGAAGGTAAGCTCACCAAGTTTCTGGTTGAGCTGAAGGCCCTCAGGGAGCAACACAAGTTCCCGTTGGATTTGATTATCAACATGGACGAAACCCCAGTGTGTTTCGACATGACATCAAATACAACAGTTGAGAGACGTGGAGTCAGAGAAGGAATTGTGCGAGGAACAGGGGCCCAAAAGTAACACTTCACAGTTACCCTCACATCAACTGCATCCGGAAATATGTTACATCCTCTCGTGACTTTTAAGGCAGACTGATTGAACAATAAAGGACATCCACTGCAGTCAGTCTGATGTCATCACTGTACAACCAAAGGGGTGGATGGATGGATCCCTTCTGCTCAGATGGATTGATAAGGTTTTAATCAAACACACAAAGGCCAACATGCACTCCTTGTATTTAACACCTTCAGTGGACATCTGAAAGCAGAAGTGATAGCCAAATTGCAGAAATGTAATATTTCCCATGTCATTATCCCTGATGGTTGTACCACCAAGATACAACCACTGGATGTAAGCCTCAACCATCCCTTCATGGTCTACCTTAGAAGAGCATGGGATGAGTACATGCTGGAAGCCACCAATGAAGCTGCTGGACATTCAATACAGACGGCATCCAAGGATCAGATCATAACTTGGATTAAAGCAGCCAATCAGTGTCTGCATTCTCAAACAGAGATGGCTAAGAAAGCATTTCTTGTGTGTGGTATTTCAAATAAACTTAATGACAGTGAGAATCACCTCATCCAAGTCCAGGAAGATTTGCCATCATTTGAAATACCATATGGCAAAGAAGATGATGATGAGGACCCTTTTGCCAGCACGGAAACTGGGTCAAGTGATGACAACAATGATGATAGGAGTGACAGTGATGATGAAGCCTGTGATCACATTCAGTGATAGTGCGTACCAGTTTATTACATTTCTGATGAGGACTGTCTTAATTTGACATTATAGTTTAACTTGTTGTGTTCATTCTTTATGATTATTTTGATAATAATATTTGATTAATATTAATATAATTAAGTAATATTAATGATTAATATTTGAGCATTAGCTCCAGAAGCATCTAATGATACTGATTCAGAATTACAAGATGTATTTAATTTAGAGGTCTGAAACTTGTATTACCGTACTGTTCAGGTTCTCTATAAGTCTCTTTAACTTTGATACATGGGACCTCTTTCCAGTGAAAGTAAGGTATCTCCATTCCTCCAGCTTCTTGAGAATACCTCTTTGCACCTGTCACAATTTCCTCAATTAAACCACTGTGGTCGATGAAAAAGGAGTTCCATCATGAAAATTCTTTCAGAATATGTCCAACAATGATGTTGTTTTCATCATCTTCATCTGGATATGAGGCAATGGCGTATCTATAGTGTAAATTACCTAGCATGCAGAACAGAAAAATGCTGGTCGACTGTCAATGACAATTACGGACTATTCCTGAATGCACTCACCATTCTCATGTTTGAAAAGGAGCCTATATTGGGAAGCTGGGGTCCAAATGTCTTGATATACGTGGTCTCCACGAATGGGTGCGACAACCTTTACACTGCGAATGGCCATTAATTATTGTTCTAATTATTTGTCCTCTGTTCCAATTCTTCGCCGAAACATTCTAATAATTTGTCATGCTCTGCCAACTGTTCTAAGTAGCTCCAGTTTTCAGAAGGTTGCCCTGACGAAAAATTAGAACGCATACGGTATACGGTAAGTTATTCAAAACTTTTAAATGTTGTTTTTTAGACTGAAGATCAGTTTGATAAACTTGATCTGACAAACGATTCCCAAAAAAATTCTTTGCAGCAATTCAAAGTGTCCAAAATTATAAAGCGTTTGGAGATCAGGGCACCTTTTTACCATAAAAGCAGAGTGAAACATATCAAGCCAAGGAAGAAAGTTATACACCAGTAAAAGATTGACAATGACCTTCGAAAGAGATGATCGATGTGATAATTGTGTGGTTGCGTTGCTAGGTTTAGGGGGTGCTTGCAGGTTACTGCAGTGCTGGTAACCAATTTAGCAGCATACCGGTCTATTTAATGTACGACATCATCGGGCGATAAATACATATTATACATACAACATTATACCTGAAACATCAACAAAACAAGACTAGTAAGTATGTGTTCCAATGGAGGTAAATGTACATACAAAACTTCTATAAAAGGTTGGCATCCTTGTTACTTATAGCTGAAATAATACATACACCTAATCAAAATTCAGGGTCCTAGTGAGGGTCAAAGGCATTTTTTGATGATTTCTTGTTTTTACACTGTATCAGCATGTTAAAATAGGAATTTTGAATCCCCATTTTATGTGTCCACCCCAGATTTGACTACATCAAAAGCAGTTGTGACATTCATACCTCGAGGTGTAATTTGTGTCCCCACATCACTGTATGGACCAGCTCCAACATCAGAAACAGCTCTCACTCGAACTTGATAACTAGTACCAGCAGAAAGGTTCTCCAGGGTGGTGGATCTTGATGTCACATCCCTTGTACTCCAACTGGTGGTACCACTTCTTCTGTACTGTACTTGGTATTTAGTGATGGGTCGGTCACTCTGAGGTGCAGTCCAGGTCACTGTAAGAGCTGGTCTTCCTGATCTTGCTGCTTTAGTGAGGGTAAGACGATCAACCTTTGAAGGTACTATGTGAAGGAATGGAGTGCAGCAGTCAAAAAATTGTTGTCCATGATATTTGAATATTCCATTTACTGATTTCTATGAATTATTACATACATACTAGTTACTACACATTCTCTGGGAAATAAACAAAGCTATATGGCACGGAGGGTGTTGTTAGTGATTATTATAGGTTATTAAGTTATTCAAAACGTTTGAACGTTGTTCTGTAGATTGAAGATCAGTTTGATAAACTTGATCTGAAAAACGGTTCTTGAAAAAAATTCTTTGCAGCAATTCAAAGTGTCCAAAATTAGGAAGCGTTCGGGGATCAGGGCAACTTTCTACCATAAAAACAGAGTGAAACATATCAAGCCAAGGAAGAAAGTTATACACCAGTACAAGATTGACAATGACCTTCGAAAGTGTTGATCGATGTGATTATTGTGTGGTTGCGTTGCTAGGTTTAGGGGGCGCTTACAGGCTATTGAGGGTTGAAGTCAGTTATTTTGTATATTTTGTTTATTAAGTTTTCTTGCTTCTACACTGTATCAGCATGTCAAAATAGAGAATTTGAATACCCCTTTTTGGCATCCACCCCAGATCTGACTACAACAAAAGCAGTTGTGACATTCATACCTCGATGTGTAATTTGTGTCCCCACCTCACTGTATGGACCAGCTCCAACATCAGAAACAGCTCTCACTCGAACTTGATAACCAGTACCAGCAGAAAGGTTCTCCAGGGTGGTGGATGTTGATGTCACATCCTTTGTACTCCAACTGGTGGTACCACTTCTTCTGTACTGCACTTGGTATCTGATGATCCTTCGTTCACTTCCTGGTGCAGTCCAAGTTACTCTCAGAGCTGGTCTTCCTGCTGTTGCTGTTTTGGTGAGGGCAGGACGAGGGATAACCTTTGAAGGTACTATGTGAAAGAATGGAATGTAGCAGTCAATAAATTGTTGTCCATCATACTTGAATATCCCATTTACTGATTTCTATGAATTAGTACATACATACATGTACATACAACATTTATACCTGAAACATCAAGAAAACAAGACTAATATGTGTTCAGAAGATCAGTTTGATAAACTTGATCTGAAAAACGGTTCGTGAAAAAAATTCTTTGCAGCAATTCAAAGTGTCCAAAATTAGGAAGTGTTCGGGGATCAGGGCACCTTTTTACCATAAAAACAGAGTGAAACATATCAAGCCAAGGAAGAAAGTTATACACCAGTACGAGATTGACAATGACCTTCGAAAGAGTTGATCGATCTGATACATTGTGTGGTCGCATTGCTGGGGTTTAGGGGGCGCCTGCAGGTTACTGCAGTGCTGGTAACCAGTTTACCAGCATACCGGTCTCTTTGATGATGACATCATCGGGTGATAAATACATATACATACAACATTTATACCTGAAACATCAACAAAACAAGACTAATAAGTATGTGATCCAATGGGGGTAAATGTACTTACAAAACTTCTATGAAAGGTTTAGAACTTTGGCATCCTTGTTACTTATAGCTGAAATATACATACACATAATCAAAATCCAGGGTCCTCTTGAGGGTCAAAGTAAGTTTTGTCTATGTTTTCTAGCTTCTACACTGTATCAGCATGTTAAAATAGGAATTTTGAATAATTCTTTCATGCATCCACCCCAGATCTGAATACATCAAAAGCAGTTGTGACATTCGTACCTCGAGGTGTGATTTGTGTCACCACATCACTGTATGGACCAGCTCCAACATCAGAAACTGCTCTGACTTTGACTTGATAACTAGTACCAGCAGAAAGGTTCTCCAGGATGGTGGATGTTGATGTCACATTCATTGTAATCCAATCGGTGGTACCACTTCTTCTGTACTGCAGTTGGTATTTAGTGATGGGACGGTCACTCTGAGGTGCAGTCCAGGTCACAGTAAGAGCTGGTCTTCCTGCTGTTGCTGCTTTGGTGAGGGTAAGACGACTAACCTTTGAAGGTACTATGTAAAGGAATGGAGTGCAGCAGTCAAAAATTTGCTGTCCATGATATTTGAATATTCCATTTACTGATTTCAATGAATTATTACATACGTACATACTAGTTACTACACACTCTCTGTACCTTATTGCATTTGCTGCTCGACACCCAAAGCGCCCGAGGGTGAGTGCAGTAAACAAAATATAAATACGGCGAGGAGAGCTTGTAGTAAGTGGCTTATTGCAAAATAGCCACCTAAAAATACGCCGTACATTTGAGTTCAAATACTTTTCTTCCCCTCCCTTCGATATTTCCAGTAATTTTGATTTTCTTTCAACCAAAATGGTCTATTATAAGCATTTGCAGCCTTCCAGCAGTGAGGAAAGACAACCACTAGCTATTGAGTAAGCGAATTGATTTTTCGACATGGAAGATGACAAGTTCCAAAAACCGAGTATGGTGTGGTGCCCCAATTCCCGATGCTTTCTACTTTCGAACATCAAATACGATAATCAGTTTTAATTTTTTCAAATCTTTAAACGTTGTTTTGTGGATTAAGGATCAGTTTGATAGAAAACTTGATCCAGAAAACGGCCGGTTCGCAAAGAGAGCATTTTCACAACAATCCAAAGTATCCAAAATTAGGAAGTGTCAGTGGTTCAGGGCACCTCACCATGAAACAGAGCGAAACAAATGAAGCCAATGAAGAAAGTTGTATACTAGTAAGACTGATTGATTGATTGACAATGGTCTTCCAAATGTGATAATTGTGCGGTTTAGGGGGTGCTTGCAGGTTACTGCAGTGCTGGTAACCTGTACATATACCGGCATACCGTTCTCTTTGATGTATGACGTCATCCGGCGATATTAGTAGTTACTACACGTTCTCCATGCAGTAAACAAAACAACACGGCATGGAGGGTGTGTAGATAGAAGTCAAATTGTCAATCTTAGCAGAATCTCCATGAAATCAAATGAAAAGAGTCAAAATTTGAACAAATTAGTACATATTGCTTGAAAGCACACAGATATGTGAGAAAAAATGGCAGCATCATGTAACTCGATTTGAGGAGATCGATTAAAAGCTCTATTGTTTCAGTATTCCTGTCTGTGAAGACTAGTCAAGTGATTCATCTTGCCAGTGTCGGATTACGTTATGACTTCCTGCTGTACGTGCAATATCAGTGGAAGATGTCTGAGATGTAAGTGTGTGAAGAGCGGCATGGCTTGTAGGAATTGCGGGCCTTCTAAGGTGGGGAACTGCCAAAACGTTGTCCTGGACACCAACAATCTTACTCAGATAATCCTATCCAGCCTAACGTAGACAGGATTAAAAAAGATCGTATCCTGCCATACGTGATTGCCCAAGAAATTTCACATGGAGCCGTTCAGTAAGTGGAGATTTGTTTTCAAAGGATGGGCTTTTACCTGCATCCGAGGAGCTCGATCAAACTCCCAACATGCTAGCAGATCCAGCAACATTGAGCTGGCTGTCACTGAAAGCAGATTCTTGGACTAATCGTATTATACTATAATTATTTTACAATTCACATTCACTATGGCCTCACATAACACGCACTTTGAATTTTGTGCTACTATACTGACTATACTATTTAATAATATTGAATTATATTTTAATTAATTAGTAACAATATATCCTCATCAACATAATCATCATCATTATTATTATTATTACACTATTGATTATACATATTGCTCACGACTTTGTTGTAGTCTATGATCTTCAAATGTTGCTACAACTAGCAGCAATTCTTGCACATTATACAAAACAGCATGGGTCCCCAGTATGTAGTACATATTAACACAAGAGGTACATGGTTAAGTGTATGCAGTTATCCACTGTAACTTACCATTGTGGGTTCTTGCCTGTTGTCTATCACTGTATGCTCGCCATCCATCTGATGACACAGCAGAGACCCAGATGTAGTAGGTAGTTCCTCTACTAAGTGGACCAAGTGTACAAGTGATTCCCCTAGCACCACAGTTAGCACCAGATGGTGGATCAGACTGTGTTCCACTAGTTGTACTGTAACATACAGTGTAGGTGATACCACGTCCACTGACTGCACTCCATGACACTCTCAAAGCTGGAGATGAATCTTGTACAGTTCTAGTAATAGTAACACCTTCTATCTTGGTACCTACAGTATATTAAAATTTAACATATGTAAGACTAAACACTGGACAGTATAATAATAGCTAAGTTATGGTAGAAGTTTCATTGGAACCTAACCCACTCGGAGAGAAATGAGAAAAGAGAAAAACCGGCAACTGCGGGACTCGAACCCAGGGTGTCTGACTGTAGACGCCATAACCACTGAGTCACAAAGCCACCACAGCAACCAGACCTCCCAATTCTCCTTTCATATTATCCAGGTTAATGACCATTCACAATGTTATGTTCCACAGATCTACATATTTCTTGGTGGCAAGACAAAAATTCTATATAAAAAAATCACAAAATGCACTGTATTGATGTACAATTAGTAGTTGTATCAATTGTCAATGTTCCTTGGAAATAACTTCCACATGCACAATAGCACAACATATATATATAAGCATGCGTACATTACAGAATGTGTGTATTTATCGATGTAGATGATTGATGTGTAGTTATTGATGTACATATGCTCAAACTGTGTGATAATGTGGAGGAATTTTTGAGGAGCTATGCAACTTAAAGGAATCTCATGTACATGAGAGGACTAATATATTCCTAATCCTATATCCATCACTACAATAGCTATGAGCAGAAAACATTCTGAATTCTGTATCAGACCTAAAAACAAAGATTAAAGGATGATTATTGCCAAGCTGAAAAGTGAGGCAAGTAATTCTGGTGCTAAAGTTGCCCTGCATTTGTATGCATGTACTTCTCCATGGCACTCATTTCTTGAATGCTCAATCCATTGCACATAGACTGCTACTGAGCCATTACTTTATCTTGATACAGGTCCAAGAGAGAGCTCATCACATTTATATATTTTCATTTCATTTAACAAACACAGTCAAGTTCAATTCATAGTAGGTAAATGTACATATATTTTGAAGGGCATACCAAATCTGTACTCCTTAACAGCGGTACTCACTATCAGTATGAGATAGGGATCAAGTGAAGTGTATTAGCCAGTTTGTCAACATACAAGGTATGTTGCAGGGTCCATTCTCTGTATCTGTGCTGATATTAGAGTAGCTTTTTATTATTGGTGCATGGACAAAAGTAACCCTTAGATTTCGTGCTTTCTTTAATTGTTTTATTGCTAATGCACCATACATTTCTATCAATCTTAGTTCAAAGTAGTAGTTTGGCAGATCATCCAAAGCATGCACTAATGTATTATATTATGTTCACAATGTACTCAGAAATTATGGTTGCTAAAGAATAGGATGTTGAGGATTTAGAAGTGCCAGATCAATGTAAACCTATGCACATTATTCACTGAAATTATTGTTGTAGGTATATGCACAACCAATTTGCATGATATTAATTTAGATTAGGATTGATATACCCTAATATATACATTATAGTACTCATACTAATCACTAATATACTTGCTTATAACCTTCCAATTGAAATTGTCCTATTCACTCAAGCACATAATAAAATCTGTACTCTTTATCAGCGGTACCTACTATCAGAATTAGTTGACTTATATAGTGTATATGAGATAGGGATCAAGTGAAGGGTATTAGGCTAAGTCATCTACTAGAGTACCAGCTAAATCTGTTTCAGGTAAGTACAAGGGATTGATGAGTAATGAACTGTAATGAATAAAATTTTGAAATATTAGTCACTCCATTTTTAGTACTCAATCATTTACATATATAGATGCATATACAATGTCATATGTACCACTACAGTAGGATAATCATCAGTTTGTTACATTGGGTTGCCTATTACAAGACCAAAAGTATACAGTATATTATTATTGGAAAGGATATCTCATTATGAAAAAGCAAAAAGCATATTTCATGCAAATTGTACTCAGTCAGTTTAAAATACTAACATCAAGGTGAGTACAAAAGTAAACGTAGGCTAAGTATGTCTATAGCCTAATAGAAGAGATTATGATGAGATGCAAAATAACTGTTGAATGGTTTCCGAGGGCGACATGTTTATGGCTCAGAAGCAATTGATGATGAAGTGACACTACAATCATTTCAGTACTGCAGTGGCTATACCACGAAGATCACAATCACATGGAATGCACAGTTTGATAATGTACACAAAGTTATTGTTCAAGACTTTATTATCTCTAATTTACCTCTGACCTTTGAACCTCTACAACCTAGCCAGTGACAGGAATGATGTGTTTGTAATAAGATGTTTAAACTGTTTTATGTTTAATTCATATTGGAAAACTAATTAGAATTGTTCAATTGTATTTGTGTCATGAATTAAGTCACATGACAGGTGTCTTGAACATAATATGAACACATTCGATTTTCCATGCCATAATATACCCTACGTACGTAATTGTCCATGTATTATTACTTTAGCCAGGTTTCATTTATAGTACGTACTTGATAATGAATATTGCTGTTGCAAAGAATTTGAATTATAAGACCTATGAATATTATTGCTCAATGGATACAATAGGCGTAACTCAGTAATGTAGCAATTTTGCTTTGCATGATATGTAAGACAAAAGTTTTCACTATTTGACAATAATTTCAACATTTTGCCAACTGTGGGGCAATATTCACAATCGCTAACAAAGTAAAAGTTTGTGAGAATTTCTAAATGGCATCAGTCATTCAAAAACATACTGAACAATCAGAATGTCGAATAGTTCCAACTACAATGTACATTCCTCACATAAGTGTACTAAATGGATATTCTATGAAATACATATGCCAGCTTATGCATCTGCAATTAGTTCATTAGTGTACTTCAATGTGATCCGCACCATAGACTGAACACTGTGCAAAGTATATTATACAAGATATGATACTGAGGCACACACACACACACACACACACACACACACACACACACACACACACACACACACACACACACACAAGTACACACACACACGTACACACACGTACACACACGTACACACACACACACACACACACACACACACACACACACACACACACACACACACACACACACACATGAAGATTAACACTATGTGTTAGAATAGATACTGTGGTTTCTCTAATTGGTGGTGAATCTGATTGATGACTAACACTAATAGCAATGTCCCCATCTACTAGAATACTGAATTGCTCTAACATTTCAATATAATTCTACATACATACATTTGTTACTTTTAAATTATTTTCATGATAACTAACTAATTACAAGGAAATAGATGTTAATACTGGATTGATCATCTGTTTTTCCATTCTTTGGCCGTTAGTAATTATTGGAATATTGGTTTATTTCCTTATTGGTAAACCACCTGAAGGCATATTTCATGCAGTCATCCACTACAGTGATAAATACCCGTGTAATACAACATAACAATTAAAACTACTGAATAGTAGTCTGTCACTTTCAAGATAATCCAGTTGTAGGAAGTATACATAACTTACCAATGGAGGGTCAAGAACCCATTATAGTAAATTGACTATTACAAGACAGATAAGACAAAAATCAGTAGTACAGTACAATAACTTATGATTATTGCAAAAGATCTTATTATGCAAATATGCATTCCAAATCATGCTCAGTCTGTTGAGGTGAGTAGAGAAGGTAATCATAAATTGAGTATATACACAGCCTGATGAAAGAGATTATTATGAGATACAAAACAATTATTGAACCGTCTCTGAATTTTGACATGCATTATCATTGATACTATCCTTCTCACTCACCAAATGTCACATACACTGTACTGTTGGTACCATCTTTACTTGTTCTACACTGATACTGTCCTCCCTGAGATGACTGGTAACTAGTAAAAATAAGCTGTTTTACATTGCTAGTTCCCGCCTGTCTAACATCTCCACCTGATGGTACTACTCCTCCATCAGGACCATACCACTGTACAGTACCACTTGGTTCACTACAAAGCACTATCGTTCTCTCATTAACAGTAGCAGTGACAGTATCAGGACTGGTCAGGATAGTGAATGGTGTTGGCTGTTGCTGTACTAGCTGAACACTAGTAGTGGTACCTTAAAATGGGTTCAATGATAGTAATTTAAAAAAATGAATACATCTATCACCGTTTTCAGAATCATTACAAAACGACACGTGAACTTCACTGAAAGTCTACAAACAATTATTACTTCCAAGATCTTACCAACGCTCCAGCATAAAACAATAGTCGTAGTGTAAATGATGAAGAATGCCATCCCGCTGTGGTAAATCGTACCTTATTCCGAATAGCTGCAACGAGTGGAAAGGAGACATGCTTTTATACTGCTGTACTTTGAGATTTCTCATCGGATTCCATATTGAATCCCGTAGACGGTCGACGGGGCGGTTCGCTCCACATGGCTTGTGACGTCAGCACAGCTCGGTTGTTTTTTATACAGTAAGTGGTTACGGAGCATCGTGACGCAATCGCGTACGTCCGACACGCTGCTTTCAAATCCTACCCAGTTATCAACGTTGTGTTTAAGCACTTGGAACAAATGCCAATAATGCCCAATGTTTCAGAATTTATCTTGAATCAGCCTCTTATTGTGCGCTTTGCCATGATTATCCCATTACGTTTTTATCCATTAAACTGCAATGGAACCTACTGAACAAAACTGTCATATCACGTTGCTTTTTGAAGTACTTATCTATGATGTGATAACGGATCTAGTTAGTACATAGATATTTAGCAAGAACCAGCTCTACAAAATGTTGTTATACAACTCTACATAGCACAGTTATTGTATTATGAATTATGAGTGATGGAGTACAGATTGATGTGAGGTATATAATATTTATGTTGATCATTGAAGTTGTTATGATACACCTTGCACATTCCTGAAGGTGATGATTATGTGATCTCCTCATGAATATTATTTTCTCCAGCAGGAGCAGAGATAATGTTAATTAATCAGTATAATAGAATTGGAAAAGTAACATTCTATAATGCCAATTACTTTCAATTGTTGATATATTGTGTTAGTAACTATTGCTGTGACAAATTGCAAACATCAGTTAATGTTATATGTGTATGTATTTTGTACCTATAATATAGTAGGTGGAGGAAATATAGTGTGAATATAGACATTAAGTTATGCATAGAAAGTGGGTATCACCTACCCAACAATCGTTATATATAATAATAAATCTAGATCTACTTCAAACATCATGAACTAAACTGGGTGTTCAATTCAGACTGCCATGTCTTAAGATTTGTAGGTTAGAATGTCTAAATACAGTGTACTGTCTGTATGACCCTAAGAGTAAAAATTACAAATACACAATGTTAGCGCGTTTACCTCGCTGAATTGTTTACTTTCGCTGTTAATCTCATATTTTCAATGAGTATAGAAGTCCTTAGTGACACTTATTCACTTCTAGTGAATAGGGCATAAATGCTGCATTGTCAACTTGCAAAACTTTACCGTATAGTTTGAATAGCTTTCAAGTGAGTTCACTGCCTTTTACAAGATTGTTGTAAAGTACATAGACTAAGTGGTAAACGTTGATGCAAAGTATGAATGCTCTATGGCTATAATGATATTAACACCTTCACTCACTGAACAACAAATTACATAAGACTGACACATGTCCACACTTGTATAAAAATGACAAGAGGAATATTTAGTATACAATGATATTGCAAGGTTATGTATTATACCTATCTATCTATTAGTATGATAATCACATATGAAATGGCACCATAAATCAGTCTAATACTGTGAAGTGCCTTTATATACTATATCATTGATATCACAACTACTAAGTTAGAAAGTTTTAACTAAACCTCATTTGTTTCTAACACTCTGGAGACTACATCTAACTCCAGAGCCAATATTCGTTAACTCACATCTTCAGGCAGAGAGTCTGGAGTATGGTTGGATGCCCTCCACGTTTTTGGCCGAGTCTGTACATGAGCTAAGGAAATATCAGGATATCAGTTGATCTGCACCTGGATACTCCTTTGCACAGACCCAACACGTGCCATCACTGCAGTTTCATGGTTGATGTACCAATGGATTCAGTTGTCGGGATGTCAATATTGCCATCCTGCTTTGAATGACATCATACATGGATCATTAAAACCTGCCAAGGTTCAATCCCAATTGCCATTGAGTCTAGATCTAGCATATCCTGAAGGAGTCACTTCCATGGAGGAGTGGACGTACAGGGTACAGGAGGCCAATAATTATAACCTGGATACATTGCCCCTTTATATAATACATCTCAAGCTCCACTACTACATATTATGTTAAAAGCCATACCAACTCTGTACTTATCAGCAGGGTAAGAATAATACATACAATGCCTATCTATGATTATTCAAAATTGTAAGTCCACTTCAATCCAGGTTTCCTCTTGGTCTCTTTCCCTCCATCTCTCCTACAAAATTTAAAATCTTCTTGGTTGTTCTCTCTAGGTTCATCTCCTCCATTCTAATCTTCCACTTGTCCTGTCTGCTCTTCACCATATCCAGAACACCTTCCTGTTGTAGCTTCTCCCTGACATCCTCATTCCTAACCCTATCTAATCCACTCACTCCTTCAATCCTCCTCAATACATTCATTTGTGTGGCCTGTATATCTTTGATTGTTGCCGCTTTGACAGGCTCCATGTCTTGCATCCATACATTAACGTAGGCATCACTGAGGCATTCATATACAGTATACAGTAAATATGATATGCATAATATATTATAATAATGGCTAAACTAACTAATAATAACTATAATGACAAAAATAAAAAAGGAAAAAAATCGCAAGGAGAAATTTCGGCTATGATAGTGTCTTGCTTGAGTACATATGCATACACTGTCAGGATTAATATTTATTATTTCATCTATAATTATTGATAACTATATATATATATATATTATATTATTATTATTCTCTATAATATGAAGTTGTCATATTATGACATGTAATATTATATATATTATGTCATGTATATAGTATACAGGTACTGTACCATTATTTTGAGTCAGAGGGTGTGAACAATACCAACAATATTTCAATTTAAAGAAGCAAAACCTTGCTAATTCAATTCATTCAATGATACATTTGTAATAGCACACAATCAAGTGCAGTATAATAAATCACAGAGTGAAATGGATACATTCCACACTAGTCAATTAGCACACAATCTTCAAACACACAGCCTAGAGTACACAGTCTATAGCACACAGTCTAATAGCACACAAGTTAATATTGTTTTGTACGAAAGTAGTTTTAGTGTGCCATATGTAACCAAGGGAGCCATGGTTATGTATGGCACACTAGAACTACTTCCAGCTTTCATACACTGTAAAAATCATAATATACACAAATCATGCATGATAAGTTTGCTTTCAGGTTGCTTACTGTATGGTTTGTAGTAACAATACACTAATAGTTATAGTACTACAGTATAGTTTGTACAAAGATTGTTGGGTGATAATTTTATACCGAAATAATATGCATATATATATATATATATATATATATATATATATATATATATATATATATATATATATATATGGCACATTAATAATGATTGATTGAAAAAAAAAATATATATATATATAGTAAATATGTACATATCAGAGAAGACAAAAGAAAACTCTACCTAATAGTACATCATTAGACACATAAAATAAGTCAGTAGTCCTCAAAATCAATCGAGGTGGGATCACATTGTAGTGTTCCTCGAACTGCCATTGTGTTGCCGCGTTGGATAGTGACGGACAATCTCTGAATGAGGTGCTGGTATGCCAATGGGTTCCCTGATTGGCTGCAGAGACGGCTTGCAAGACGCTTCAGGAATCTATATAATATAATATATATATAATATATATATATATATATATATATATATGTATATATTATATACTAATAAATATTTATGATTGCTGAATCAACCTCCCTATTGGGAAAGGGTGTAATGATGCTGTAATTGTGTGAATATGAGTAAAAGGGAATGGATTTCTGAAAGCATGTACACTCAGTATTCTCAGCAACAAAGGTAATAAATTTAACATGTAGTACAAGTGGAAAGAGATGCATCAATTGTAACTGTTGAAAGAAAATGGCATTTCAAGCAACATACATATCTTGGATATCAAGCCTTTCAATGTATCAGGAAAGGCCGAGTCTAATATAGAGTGCCTCGTCCATAAATTTGAGAAAGCATGCTGTCATTCTAGTGATGGAGGAGATCAATGAGTTCTCTTCTCAATCACAGTGAATATTTCTCTGTTTACCCATAGGACACTCCCCTGTGACACTCTACAATTGTCTAACGTTTTAGGCAAGGCTTAGTAGGTGTTTGCAAAGAGCCAAATCCGCCTGTACTGAATGACATATATATGTAGCTATTTTGAGGATAATTATATTGTATTGTGTATGTCTGATCAGGATCTCTGAAGTTATTGCACACAAAATTTTATTGCCATATTAGATATATTCCATGTTAAAGATTCAGCATTACCAAGTACGTTACAGTAGTGATAAAATTAATTATAACTATATAAATTCTACTATTGTATATTAAGTTATATCATGTCGATATATAGATATGGGACTATTAAACTTAGCTAACTACTACCAAGAAGGTCATCGCCAGGACTACTTACAAGGACCTATGACCTTATTGTGTTTGGAGGTTGATTTGCCAATACTTCATACTGTTCCTTTTTCCAATTATTGTTTATCAGATAGGAACCCCTTCTTTCTAAAAAATTGTCTATGGACTTTGTGGTTATTCCTGCACTTACTGTACAGTTACACATAATCTTACTTGCACATGACAATAGGTGGCTTCTCTTTACCAGCCTAGCACTTCTCAATTTCTCCCATCATAGCCAGAAGGGCATCTACAGGAGGACCACCATCCATAGGCCACTCCTTGAAGTGGAACAGTGTGACAGGATGAGGTGGACGGTTCTTCTAGAGAGTGACAATAGTAAAAATACACACTGTGATGTGCTAATTATAAAACTTAGTGGGTAAGGATGAACTCACTCGATTATTGTCTTTGACATCAAATCCAAATCTGCTATATCCATCAAACTGAGCACAGCCATTGAATGAGATTGAGAGGCTCCCAAATTCCATAGCGTGTAGCTGTTCATCAGGCCAGAACTTACAGCAGGAATCCTGTAAAGTGGAGGTTAAATTTGGAGCTAATGTACAAGTCACACTTCTTGTGTCGCTCCCTTTGATTATTCATAACATCTTAAAAGGTGCAACAACTGTTTTCCTTATTATTAGTGTGAACATAAATCATGATGTTCTATGGCTGCACTTCATTGCATCACTCCAAAGCATAACAATTTGTGAATGATCGTATGATCACACTGGGACACACCTCTTCTCCTTCCTTAAAGTCACACAGCAGTACAATAGTTGGAGTCTTGAAGGACCACACTAGCTCCCAGAGGTCACCTCTAGTGTTAGTCAGCGGAGGCTGTGCAGCAATGAATGCTTTCTGAGAGTAGAAACTCTACAAGTGGAAAATACATATAATATTATATATAATATTTATAATATCATTATACAAAATTATTGATGTAGTACATATAGCACATACTGCTGTAAATCCAGAACATACAGACATACCTATTACACACATATATTTACTAAAAGTGAAGCCTCACATTACCCTAAAATCATGAATGTAAAACTGAACATTAAATGTAAAATGCACAATAGATACATGCAATAATGACATGAGCTCACTACACATACGTACATACCTACACACGTACTAACTCTCCCTTCCTTACCAAAGACAACCATAAATCAAGAATAGGTTCACTCACATCAACATAGGAAACATTATAGTAATCAGCTCCAACTCCACCTGTTTTTCCAGGAAGATGAAGGTAGCCAGAAGAGTCTGAATGAGGGAATATCAAACAGGTTTGTACATTACCACAAACTTCAATGTTGTTTACAAGAGTAGGTTCACACCATTACTTCAGTGTATACATGTAATTTTGGTATAAACAAACATGACCACCATAAAAATAATATTTAGATAGTTATAATGAGTGATTCTGCAGATACTGCCCAAATGTCTATAAAATGAATACTACAATACATAATATTATAGTCTGTATATGCAGTGGATCAACCTGCTTGACTTACAAGGGTACTTGTCCTCAAATCTGTTCTTCTTGACAATTACAGGTTTATTGAAAATGGCTGCATCCTCTTGACTGGGATATTTTGATGTTTGCACTAAAACCTGAAAATGAATGCAATTGAATAGCAGCATAAGTGAAATAACAACATTAAACACTTGATCACATAAAAGGATACAGAAAATGGTACATTAACTAACATTAAATTGCTTCTGAAATCCTGTTACTCCTGTATGGGCATCTGTGGCGTCCAGCTCAGCCATAGCCCTCCTCAGCTCATGAGCAGAAAGTGTAGTGTGACCACATGTGATGTAGTCAGCAATGGCATTGTGTATGAAGGAGTACTGATCCTATTGTCAGTAGGAGAGAGTAGCAAAAGATAGCCTGTGAATCCAAGCTGAGTGAGGTACTGATAATGTCTGCAGTTTATGTACCTGGTTCTGTACCATGAAGGTCCTTCTTGTCCTCATGTAAGTTACAAACTCGTAAATGTTAAGATAATCTTTCTCCTCCAATCTCTGCATCATTGTATCAATGGCAATGAATGTACCAGTACGACCAACACCAGCACTGAAATGAGGCAAATGTAAATAGCTATTATTATTAAACAGTTCTCCTTCATGAATGTAAGAACCTATAACATTCACTGAATTCCAATATATACAGTACAATGCTTGAATATGTACATACCTACAGTGAACCACTAGTGGTGACTGGTTGTCTCCAAAACGTCTCCTCACATGTTGTACAAACCTCACAATGGATGAGGGACACTCAGGCACCCCATGATCTGGCAAAGCAGTGTAGTAGAAGTGCTTGACATAATGTGGCTTACCACCATCATCTACAGCCTACAACAAGGAATAAGGCTTCACTTGTAGGCAGTCCATTTGAGTATTTCAAGCTGACAACTCCATGGCTTAAACACATGCCACATTAACGTACATTCTTGATATGCAGTGTCCTTATCTCATATCCATTGTATGACTTCAAGTCAGTAGTAGCTATAGTCACAATCAGTCAATCTGACAGCTCCAATGGAGTATTCAATTCATCATTCCAGTACCATTACATACTTCGGCTGAGAGTGACACAGACATTATATATGTACATTAGCAATTAGCAAATAAAGTGTGACAGATAATGTTTAGCTCTAGTATCACCCACAGGATTCTCATGAACAGCACAAGAAGTGTTTATATCAAGTTCTACTGCAGTATACATATTATGCATATGCATGAGCATACCTTCCCATTTTCAATCAATCTTGTCAGCATCACTATCACTGGAGACTTGTGATCCCAAATCATTTGAATGAAGTCAGCTTTGGTGGTTCGAGTGGAACCTATGAATGTACAGTATGAAATTTATTATATAGCACACCTGGGTAGTGCTGGTAGCAACATTCGTAGTACAAAGAAATTGTATAAATATAGATAACTTATACTGATCATGAGTAGCTATAATTATATTGTTTGCTCACTTGTAGCCAAAAGCAATGCAGCTTTGTAACAACTTGACACTGATACAGTATACAAGCACTACAAGCCCAACCCACATCAATGTAAGAGGAATTGATGTAGATCACTTCCATTTTCATCAGTAACAGACAGAGTCACTCTGGAATGATTGTCTTCAGAATGTACAAACACCAAATTTACATACAATGCATGTACCTCCCTGCACATGTGCATATTGTACAAGGTGGACATTGTATTAGCAGCTCTTACATGTGTAAACTTTTAGATAGTGATTCTTGTGACGATAATCTTGAGCAATATCTTCCATTCCATTGGGATCATTAACTACAATCAACATGCATATGGAAACATGCATATGTTTGTATGACAGAAGCAATCATTTTCATTTTCAAGCATAGGCATGTATTACGTACTTTGGTACAGAACAACTGGGAAAATTATGTACTTACATATTCATATGTATGCTTTTCATTCAATGGAATCTTTATACAAGATTTACATACACAGACGCTTGTTTGTAAGTTTACATGCATCCAGATATCTTAAAACCGTTTTCCCTTACATCATATTCCTATTCAACTCAGCATGTAATGCACTGACATGCTTTGAGAAATTGTCTTTGGTATAGGTGTAGAAAAATCTACAAAACAATAAACAATGAATGATGTAGGTACTCCCAAGAGATTAAAGAGATGGTTTGAAAATACCAATCAATTGTATACTATAAGCATGACTACGCAAGTTGGTTTGTGAAGACAATTAAATCTTTTATAGCTAAGTGTATATTTGGGCAGCTATGATGGAAAAATGTAGTTGTAGGGCCATGCAAATTAAACATACCATGGATGGAATACTATAACATCTAAAATTGGTTTACTTACAATAGTCTCCAATCATATAATATAGATAATAATTATTATGCATAAACATTGTAACAAGGGTTGATTAATTTCAACATGCAAAATGACTATTTAATTTCTTGAAGAAATTAGTCTCTCAATCAAGGGGAGTTCAAGGTTTCCAATTGCATGCTTCTGTAATGGCTACCAACATCAAACATTGATGAAAACACGAAGATTACTGTGAACGTACAGTAGAATAGTCAGTTCTTGCTTCTTGTTCTTGTCAATCAGACAGCAATAAATTATGACAAGAGCCTAGTTCAATGTCTTTAATTAGCTAGATAGCTGTACATGTGTTAATTCACAGTCCTGCTGAACTGGTCACGGGCTTTACTTTACTTTTCTTGCAGTGCTTGACTTCATAGCAGGCCAAGTTATAACATATATACGCTCGCATACTGTATGGATGCAGATCGACTGGATTACCTCTGATGCTATCTTCATTCTTGACAGGAAACATGCATTTCCATGTCTTTTTCACAAGTTTACCATGCAATTGCAATCATTGCTATCTTCGAATTAATTCTGCCGATATTTTATAAATACAATAATAATACTATCATGTATAATACAGTACTTGCGATTAAGCTTGAGTTTAGCATTATTACATATGCTGTACCTGTAGTTGAAGGTGTAACACCTTGCTTATTCAATTCTTTCAATGGTACATTTCTAATAGCACACGGTCAATCACACAGTGAAAAGGATACATTCCACACTAGTCAATTAGCACACAATCTTCAAACACACAGCCTAGAGTACGTAGTCTATAGCACACAGTCTATAGCACACAAGTTAATAGCACACAAGTTAATATCACACAGCTTTGAAGTTAGCATAAGTATCAAAGGAGTCCAGGTATGCCTGGAGTAGCTCAAAGCACAATCTGTACTGATCCTGTATATAGGTGGAGACATAAATGACTGTTAACATCTCTCAGAATATATGTATACACTATGAAGGCTACTCAGTACTAACCACAGTGCAGACCATGTGAGGTCTCTTATTCCTGGATGACTTGACTGCATTGAATATGTCAACTTCTCCCTCCAGTTTGACTCTTTCTATTTCGGACATTGCCGTGGTGAACACTCCAGTTCTTCCCATGCCATCACTACACAAAATATTGTACATTAATAAAAACACATGAAATTTGTGTTATATATCTATCAAAATCTCTTAGTATGATAATATACTGGCAACATGCCATACTTCAAATCTAAAAACAAACAGGTATTACTTATGGGTATGTGTGTAAGTACATACCAGCCAAACTATCAAGAATCTATTGCATTACGTACACAGAGGTGATGAATTTGTTAGTACATTGTTTCCATTGTTTTGTACGAAAGTAGTATTAGTGTGCCATATGTAACCAAAGGAGCCATGGTTATGTATGGCACACTAGAACTACTTCCAGCTTTCATACACAGAAACAATCATAATATACACAAATCATGCATGATAAGTTTGCTTTCAGGTTGCTTACTGTATGGTTTGTAGTAACAATACACTAATATAGTACTACAGTATAGTTTGTACAAAGATTGTTGGGTGATAATTTTATACATACGTACATATATATCGGGTATCGGGTATTCTTATTTAATGTGGGGAACCGTTAGCCATAGGCTATTTAAGTGGCACCCACAAAGAAAAGAAAAAGAAAAGAAAAGGTGTATACAAAGTAAAAAGAATGAATATGAAATAAAATGGGATAAAATAAATAAAATAAATAAATAAAATTTGCAGAAATTTCAAATATAAATGGAGTCAGCAAATGCATAAGTAATATCACAACATTGAGATTGAAATAAATAAATAAATAAATGAATAAATAAATGGATATTAAAAATTAAAAATTAAAAATTAAGAATCACTATATAATTAACATTTGTACATGCACATGCAATGAACAAAATATAAAAGTACATACGTAGATGTTCAATAAGAGAAATATTGATTACAAAGAATTGAAAAATTTTTGAAATCCATGGCTCCTTGGACATGTACTGGTAATGACCTCCAAACAGAAGCACCCACGAAACTGAAACACCTTTGACCCAGAGAAGTACGAAGAGGAGGCAGATTAAGTTGAGAAGATGAGGAAGAGCGAGTGTTGTAATGAGAAGGAGGGCAAGAGAAAAGCTGGGAGAGATAGGGGGGAGAATTTGAAGTCAGGCACTTAAATACCATTTGGGCAGTGTGAAGTTTCCTCCGTGTTGTTAGAGTGGACAGACCCAGTTCTCTACGGGCAGCAGTGGCAGAATAGTCGTAGTGCCTGCGTAGAACTGTACGGCAAGAGAAGTTGAGGAGGGTTTCCAAATGGTGTGCTTCTTGTTTGGTGCATCCAAACCAAACAACATCACAATAGTCAAAGTGCGGAAGTATATAGGACTTGAGAAAAAGAAGTAGGAGGGGGCGAGGCAGAAACCAAGAGAGCCGACGAAGCAAGTTCAGACTACGGGAGACACACACCATGTTAATGTGATCCACCCAAGTGAGGGTGTCGTTGATAATAACTCCAAGAAATTTGAAGCTCTGAACACAATCAATGGTTCTATCATCAATTTTCAGTGTTAAATCACCATCCACAATCTTCTTTCTGGAATGAATCAGCATCGACTTTGTTTTGCCCACATTTATTTTCAGACCATTTCTTTTGAGCCACAGATTAGCAAGGTCTAGACAGAGCTGAAGTGATGACTGGATGGAGGAAACACTGTCACTGACAATGTAGATGGTGGTATCATCAGCAAACAGAACTGTAGAGTCTGGAGGAAGGATTGAAGGAAGATCATTGATTAAGACAGAGAAGAGGGTGGGACCAAGTACAGAGCCTTGAGGAACACCGGAGGAAGGGAAGCCGGGAGAAGAATAAGAGTCGGCAACATGAGTGATATGGGAACGATTGGAAAAATATGATTGAAACCAGGAGACAGCTGAAGCAGAAAGGCCGAGGTTGGATAGTTTGGATAACAGAAGTTCATGGTTGACAGTGTCGAAGGCCTTGGTGATGTCAAGGAAGACGACTCCTACAAATTTCTTGTTATCAAGGGCCTTGTACCACAAGTCTAAGCAGTGAAGAAGAAGAGTTTGTGTAGAGTGGGAGGGACGAAAACCGGACTGGAGAGGAAAGAGAAGGTTGTTGGAGTTAAGATGAGAAGACAGCTGAAGATGGACATGTCTTTCCAAAACTTTGCTTGGGACAGGTAAAACGGAGATGGGCCTAAAGTTGGATGGGTTTGTATGGTCACCACCTTTGTGGAGTGGTCGGATGGAGGCACATTTCCATTGGCAGGGAAAGCGTGAGGAGGTGATAGATGAGTTGATGATGGATGATAGTGGGTAGCAGATGACTGAACGTCCATTAATGAGTGCAGATGATGGTATACGATCAAGGCCTGTAGCACACCTAGGTTTTAGTGATGAAAGAGCTTCTTCACACCATTCAGGAGTAGTGAGAGAGAGTGAAAGGGTGGGTACGGGAGCAGAGTTATCAATAAGTGAGGGAGAAGTAGAATCAGAAGAAGAAGCAGGTGTGAGAGGAGCAGTAGTCATATTGTTGGAACTAACTGAAGCAAAGTGTCTGTTAAGATTGTCAGCAAAGGAGTTTAGATTGGAAGCAACAGAAGACCAGTTATCTCTACACAGTGTAGCAGAGGTAGCCAGCTTGAGTGTTCGCCAAATGGCTGATGGATGTGGCTTCTTGAGCAGCAGACGATGGAAATAATCAAACTTGGCCTTGCGCTGGAGCCAGACCACACGGTTTCGTTGTGCCTTGTAGATGTCCCAGGTACCACAAGTGGGGTTGCGGCGGTAAAACCGGAAGAGCCTGTCCCTTCTGTCCATTTCTTTGCATATCGCTTTAGTGATCCAAGGTGATGGCTTCTTTTTGACTCTAACTGTACTAGCCGGGGCATGCTGATCGAGGATGTCCAAGAAGAGGAGGTTGAACACCTCTGCCTTGTCATCGGGATCCTCGAAGACATCCATTACACACCAGGGGGCAGCACTAAGGTCTTCCTCAAAACTGGCCTTGGAGAAGTGTTTGAATGAGCGGTGAGTGATGAGGGTGGGTTGAGGACGGGTGATAGATGAGTTTATCCGTAGCAAGATGGGGAGATGATCCGAGAAGGCAGCATCAAGAACAGAAGACTGGACAACAGGAATGTCAGGAGTGGTAAGGAAGAGATCAAGGATGGAAGCCGAAGAAGAGGAGTAATGAGTTGGAACAGAGATTGGTTGAATGAGGGAATGTGAAGTGATGAAGTTCTGGAAAGTCTTGGAGTGTCTAGTGCTTGGGTCACGCATGTTGATGTTGAAGTCACCACAGGCTATCATGTACTTTCTACTCAGCATCATCGTTTCAATGTTATCACAAACATCACTGATGGACTGTGATGGAGCACTAGGGGGACGATAGAAACAACCAACAGCAAGAGATTGATGAAAGGAACCACAAGCAACAGAGACCCACAAGAACTGAGCACCAGAAGAAGTAACACTACATTTTAGCAAAGAAGACGGCAGGTTGTCAACACAGAACACAGCAACTCCACCACCGCAGCGATTTCGGTCAAACCTGAACAGGTTGTAGCCAGGAATATGAATCTCTCCATTAGTAACTGATGCATCCAACCAGGTTTCGGACAGGGCCAGAATGTGAGGACGTTCCGCAGCAACGAGAGCGGCAACATCGTCAAGGTGTCTGAGAAGACTGCGGGCGTTCACGTGGATCACAGTCAGAAAATCCATCTTCTGCTTCTTCTCGACAGGAGCTGCTGGCCCAGGGTTCCTCTCGACATCACCACACCGCAGTAGTAGGGTTTCACGGCCACGAAGAAGGCTTCTAATGATGGAAAACTGCCGGCGATTTCGTCTTACCCACTCGCGCAGGTGCGAAAATATATATTATATATTATATATATATTATATATATTATAATATATATTATATTATATACAAATAGTCATTTATGACTTGCTAAATCAACCTCCCTATAGGGAAAGGGTGTAATGATGCTGTAATTGTGTGAATATGAGTAAAAGGGATGGATTTCTGAAAGCATATACACTCAGTATTCTCAGCAACAAAGGTAATAAATTTAACATGTAGTACAAGTGGAAAGAGATGCATCAATTGTAACTGTTGAAAGAAATTGGCAATTCGAGCAACATGCGTATCTTGGATATCAAGCCTTTTATGCATCAAGAAAGGCTGAGTCTAATATAGAGTGCCTTGTCCATAAATTTGAGAAAGCATGCTGTCATTCTAGTGATGGAGGAGATCAATGAGTTCTCTTCTCAATCACAGTAAATAGTTCTCTGTTTACCCATACGACACTCCCCAGTGACACTCTACAATTGTCTAACGTTTTAGGCAAGGCTTAGTAGGTGTTTGCAAGAACCAAATCCGCCTGTACTGAATGACATATATATGTAGCTATTTTGAGGATAATGATACTTTATTGTGTATGTTTGATCAGTATCTCAGAAGTTATTGCACACAAAATTTTATTGCCATATTAGATATATTCCATGTTAAAGATTCAGCATTTCCAAGTATGTTACAGTAGTGATAAAATTAATTATAACTACATTCTACTATTGTATATTCAGATCTTAACCATGTGAAGTCATTGCTACGTCTATAGAGAGGTGTAGAAATGTGTGAGTAAGTAATATAGTTGAAGATCCGAGCAAGAGAATATTGACATATTTAGTTATATCGGGTCGATAAATAGATATGGGTCTATTAAACTTAGCTAACTACTACCAAGAAGGTCATCGCCAGGACTACTTACAAGGACCTATGACCTTATTGTGGTTGGAGGCAGATTTGCCAACACTTCATACTGTTCCTTTTTCCAATTATTGTTTATCAGATAGGAACCCGTCTTTCTAAAAATTGTCTACAGACTTGGCAGTTATTCCTGCATTTACCGTACAGTTACACAAAATCTTACTTGCACATGACAATAGGTGTCTTCTCTTTACCGGCCTGGCATTTTTCAATTTCTCCCATCATAGCCAGAAGGGCATCTACAGGAGGACCACCATCCATAGGCCACTCCTTGAAGTGGAACAGTGTGACAGGATGAGGTGGACGGTTCTTCTAGAGAGTGACAATAGTAAAAATACACACTGTGATGTGCTAATTATAAAACTTAGTGGGTAAGGATGAACTCACTCGATTATTGTCTTTGACATCAAATCCAAATCTGCTATATCCATCAAACTGAGCACAGCCATTGAATGTGATTGAGAGGCTCCCAAAATCGATAGAGTGCTGATGTTCATCAGGCCAGAACTTACAGCAGGAATCCTGTAAAGTGGAGGTTTAATTTGGAGCTAATGTACAAGTCATGCTTCTTGTGTCGCTTCCTTTGATCATTCATAACATCTTAAAATGTGCAACAACTGTTTTCCATACAATTAGTGTGAACATAAATCATGATGTTCTATGGCTGCATTACATTGGATCCCTCGAAAACACAACAATTTGTGAATGACTGTATGATCACACTGGGACACACCTCTTCTCCTTCCTTAAAGTCACACAACAGTACAATCGTTGGAGTCTTGAAGGACCACACTAGCTCCCAGAGGTCACCTCTAGTGTTTGTCAGCGGAGACTGTGCAGCAATGAATGCTTTCTGAGAGTAGAAACTCTACAAGTGGAAAATACATTTAATATCATTATACAAAAATTATTGATGTAAATGTAGTACATATAGCACATATACTGCTGTAAATCCACAACATACAGACATACCTATTACACATACATATTTACTAAAAGTGAAGCCTCACATTACCCTAAACTCATGAATGTAAAACTGAACATTAAATGTAAAAAAATGCACAATAGATACATGCAATAATGACATGAGCTCGCTACACATACGTACATACCTACACACGTACTAACTCTCCCTTCCTTACCAAAGACAACCATAAATCAAGAATAGGTTTACTCACATCAACAAAGGAAGCATTATAGTAATCAGCTCCAACTCCACCTGTTTTTCCAGGAAGATGAAGGTAGCCAGAAGAGTCTGAATGAGGGAATATCAAACAGGTTTGTACATTACCACAAACTTCAATGTTATTTACAAGAGTACGTAGGTTCACACTATTACTTCAATGTATACATGTAATTTTGGTATAAACAAATATGACCATCATAAAAAGAGTTATAATGAAGTGATTCTGCAGATACTGCCCAAATGTCTATAACATTAATACTACACTACATAAGATTATAGTCTGTATATGCAGTGGATCAACCTGTTTGACTTACAAGGGTACTTGTCCTCAAATCTGTTCTTCTTGACAATTACAGGTTTATCGAAAATGGCTGCATCCTCTTGACTGGGATATTTTGATGTTTGTACCAAAACCTGAAAATGAGTGCAATTGAATAGCAGCATAAGTGAAATAACAACATTAAACACTTGATAACATAAAAGGATACAGAAAATGGTACATTAACTAACATTAAATTGTTTCTGAAATCCTGTTACTCCTGTATGGGCATCTGTGGCGTCCAGCTCAGCCATAGCCCTCCTCAGCTCATGAGCAACAAGTGTGGTGTGACCACATGTGATGTAGTCAGCAATGGCATCGTGTATGAAGGAGTACTGATCCTATTGCCAGTAGGAGAGAGTAGCAAAGATAGCCTGTGAAACTGAGCTGGATGAGGTACTAATAATGTCTGCAGTTTGTGTACCTGGTTCTGTACCATGAAGGTCCTTCTTGTCCTCATGTAAGTTACAAACTCGTAAATGTTCAGATCATCTTTCTCCTCCAATCTCTGCATCATTGTATCAATGGCAAGGAAAGTACCAGTACGACCAACACCAGCACTGGAACGAGGCAAATATAATAACTATTATTATTAAACAGTTCTTCTTCATAAATAAGCATGAACCTGTAGCATTCACTGAATTCCAATATGTACAGCACAAATGCCTGTATATGTACATACGTACCTACAGTGTACCACTAGTGGTGACTGGTTGTCTCCAAAAAGTCTCCTCACATGTTGTACAAACCTCACAATGGATGAAGGACAACTGGGCACTCCATGATCTGGCCAAGCAGTGTAGTAGAAGTGCTTGACATAATGTGGCTTACCACCGTCATCTACAGCCTACAACAATGAATAAGGCTTTACTTGTAGGCAGGCAATTCAAGTATTTCAAGCTTACAACTCCAAGGCATAAACACATGTCACATTAATGTACATTTTTGATATGCAGTGTCCTTATCTCATATCCATTGTATGACTTTAAGTCAGTAGTAGTCACAGTCAGACTATCTGACAGCTCCAGAGGAGTATTCAATTCATCATTCCAGTACTGTTCACACTTTGGCTGTGATTAACACAGACATATATTCTTACATTAGCAATTAGCAAATAAAGTGTGACACATAAGGTTTAGTTCTAGTATCACCCACAGGATTCTCATGAACAGCACAAGAAGTGTTTATAACAAGATCCATTGCAATATACATATGCACATGCATGAGCTTACCTTTCCATTTTCAGTCAGTCTTGTTAGCATCACTATCACTGGAGACTTGTGATCCCAAATCATTTGAATGAAGTCAGCTTTGGTGGTTCGTGTGGGACCTACGTATGTACGTATGTACAGTATAAAGTATATCATTTAGCATACGTGAGTGGTGCTGACACCAACATTTGTAGTACAAAGAAATTGCATATACATATGTACATACGTAGCTTATACTAACCCTGAGCAGCTATATATTGCTTGTTCACTTTGTACCCCTGCAACCAAGGAAGGCATTACAGAAAAATCACGGAAGAAATGTGGAATGGTAGAGAAGATGTACAGTACTACAAGCCAAACCCACGTCAATGTAAGAGGCATTGATGTAGTCACTTCCATTCTCATCAGTAACAGAAAGGGTCACTCTGGAATGATTGTCTGCAAAATGTATTACACAAACATGCATTACATATACAATACATGTACGACCCCCCCCCCCCCCACACACACACACAGCTAGTATCAGCAGCTCTTACATGTGTAAATGTTCAGATAGCGATTCTTGTGACGATGATCTTGAGCAATATCATCCACTCCATTGGGATCATTCACTATGGTCTACACAGCAAAATGTATATAATTGTATGATAAAAGAACTCATTTCCACTTTCAAACATAGGCATGTACATAATTTACTTCGGTACAGAACAACTACGATAAATCATGTACTTATGTATAATATATGTACTTATGGTTTGAAATCATTATACAAGATTTATGCACACAGATGCTTAGTTGAAAGCAAACATGCATATTATGTAAATCTTTCTTAAAACCATTTTCCCTCACATCGTATTCCTCTTCAAACCCTTCATCTGCCTCAGCATGCAATGCACTGACATGCTCTGAGAAATTGTCCTTTGGTATAGGTGCAGAAAAATCTACGACATGCAATTTGGTATGTGAAGACAATTATTTTAGCTAGATACTTTGGCAGCTATGGTGGAAAAAAAAATGCAGGTGTAGGGCATGCAAACATACTGTGGATGGAATACTATAAAATCTAAATATGAGTTACATAACAATTATAGTCACCAATCATATATACTATAATATATAAGCAATGTATTGAGGCTTCATTAATTTCAACTTGCTAAAGGAGTATTTCTTGAAGGAATTAGTCTTTAAATTAGGAATGAGGTTTCTAATTGCTCCTCTTACGGCTACCGAACATCAAATATTGATTATAACACAGAGATTACCGTGAACAGTAGAATATTTGGGTATTATTACTGCCACCAATCAGAATACTATAAATTTAAACAAGAGTCTAGTTGAATAAATAGATAGATAAGATAACTGTGAGTCAATTCATAACGTGCTAGACTTGGTTTTACTTGTCTTGCAGTGCTGGACTTTGTAGTAGGCCGAATTATAATACACACCCACATACTGGATGGACAAAACCACACAGACTTGATCACCTCTGATGCTGTCTTCATTTTTGACAGGAAACATTTCCATGTCATTTTTCACAAGTTTGCCATCTTTGCCACTTTCTGTTTTTGATGGTTTGAAGGATTCAGAGTACTTTTTCTTCCTATATTTCATATGGGATGATGCAAAATTCATATTATTGTTATTGTTACAGTACATACCCCTTAATAAAATTGTTGTTGGAAAAACAGTTATGTAAAGATAGAAGTAAAAGTTGATATTGTTTTCCAGTACAAATATATTAAAGAGGATAAATCGAGCATTAATGAATACACATAGATATACTAAGTGTATGAGAATGTACATAATATTATGTACTTAATATAAAGTAATGTGATAAGGGAATTCTTTTCACTAACTGCACTTCTAGGAAAATTGCTCATGATACTGTAGTTTGCTTGGTTGTGTGTCAGATATTTGGGTGTAAAGGGCTGGTTTGGAAAAGCGGTAATTGCTAACAATTGCTATTGTTTGGTTGCTAGGCAACAGATTAGTTTCCTCTAAATGTGGCAAACCTTGTGGCTACACTCATTGTCAGCTTCCAATTTTGTGATAATTACACAATGGTAGTGTACATGTAATTGTTCATATAATTGGTGGGACTGTAAATGGTTCACTTGGGCACTGCTCTTTGGAGGACTCTGCAATGTTATACACATACGTACATATACAAACCACAGAATGTACCTTTTGTAAAGGACGATAACAATGGAGATGATGATGACAATGATCACTGCAGCTGCTAGAACAGCAACTATTGCTCCTACTGTTGCACTGGTATTAACTGGTGGATCTACCGAATGTATGTCTAAGGGAAAAAGGTTATGTCATGTTAACTGGAGGATTATAGAAGGCATCTATCATACCAATCAGCTAGGCACCTGCTGCAAGCGTGTAAACATGCATGCAATAGTGAGGTTTGCATGGTATAAGGCAAAACCATGGAAGGCAAGGTAGAACCATGTAGTTATGCAAGGTATGCTCAGTAAAGAATAATACTGTATATTATATGCATGAGATGGTTTGTTTAAGCCATCAATAGTGTAACAGTGCAGAGTGAACAAACACTATACACTCATTAAGAGAATATTTTTTTAATCCGCTGCAAATAGGGGAAATTTTGCTAGGTTAATGATAGATATTATATATGTATGTTATAATCCTACCATTCGTCGCAGAATTTATACATTCTGTTTCTTTAAGAAACGGTCTGAAAGTATTTCTCAAATTGTCATCGGATTCCTCTGAAATTGCAAATCTCTTTCTTCTCCATTGTCATGCCACCCTATAACACTATGCTGCCTTTTCGCTCTACATCAAAGCAACTTCTCAACTCTTGGCAGATTATCTTATATTGACGCCCATACAAAAGTGCAAATTGGTAAGCACATGAAAGGCCGATTATTTGTATAACATGGCCATACAAGCGAATTCTTTTCATAATAATATGGCAGATAAAACGGTTTGGTGGATTACTTGAGGTGCACGGGTTGATGAATATTCAGTGTACGTATAATATTGCAATAATAATACAAATACTGATAGCTACGCATGAATAATCAGGTATTGAATTTTTACTTTGTTGCCATGTGCTAATAATAGTACTTGTACACTTGTGCAGCACACAAAATACATAGCACCACATACACAGTCATTCACACGCATGCATATCTCATACGCACCAGCAGTAACACTCCCTTTGATGGTACCATTTCCAGTGTACACATCTACAGTAATACTGTATGAAGTAGTTGGATCCAGTCCTCCAATAACAACACTAGAGTCAGTAGTAGTGACACTGTTGATGTCACGAGATACTCTGTTCAGTGATGAAGGCCAGTAGGTCACAACATAGAGTGGAAAACCTCTTGCTTCATGGAGTGTTAGTGGAGTCCAACTGACATGAACTGCACTGTTGTCATTGATCCAATTGGTGACCACATTCTGTACTTTGACTGAAGGGGCTGTGTGTGTGTGTGTGTGTGTGTGTGTGTGTGCGTGCGCACGCGCGCGCGCGTGTGTGTGTGTGTATGTGTGTACATGCATTAATGTTAAGAAGCAATGGACATTCGAAAATGACATATATTTGCCATAATGACACAAAGGGTGACAGGTCAATTTGAATTCTTCAAAGGGGTGCAATATTACAATTATACTAAAAATAGTATTGATCAGTAAAATTCTGTAATAAGGATGAAATTTGGGCCAGGAGGTGAACGTTCCCTCGCCCTACCCTCCCTGGATGATACCATGGGTGATATATTTATGTTTATTTTGATTGGAAGAAATGAATCACACTTATGTACATGCTATACTACTCAAAAATGACTACGTATGTATGCACATACAGCAAATTCTTGTTCATCTGCCACAATTCACATTCCATAAATATGGCCGATTAACAAGTTTGACAAATTAACTGGCTATTCATTAGACCTTGCATATTACTGTATATTGGTATAGGGAATATGTGGCAATTAAAAGATTTGGCAGATACACTAGTGGCATATTAACAAAAATTCACTGTGTGTACATTAGTAAAGTTGCATGTGCATATACATACATAAGTGCTGTATCATAATAAATTAAAATGCTGTTGAAGACTCACCTCCTTCTGATGTGAAGAAGACTTTGGACACATTTTTTCCTTTTCCAATTTTAGTCCTTGCACTAACTGACACCTCTATTGGCTTCTCAGGAACTAATAACAATAAAATGAAAGCATAAAACTAATTTTCATTCATTGAAAAATTGTTACAGAATGTAAGTGCTGGGAATATATTACCCTTGGGCCGTGTTCTCAACCAAACAGAAGTAGAATGTAACTATAGTGAAATTATGTCGCCTACAAAAATTTAACATTGCTGATGGCCGATTATACATCAGTATGTCTATTTAATGTAAGATATTGTTATACTCACTCAAATTCTTAATTGTTCTTATCAATTCTTCCACATTGACTGTAGTGCTATTATCTTCCTCATACACACCATACACCACATCATATCCAGTAATGACTCCATTTGGTTCTTCAGGTTCACTCCACATTATCACTGCTGAAGTGTTCGATGTTATGTTGTAGGACAAGTTTGACACTGGACCAGGAACTGGGTAGACACATTGGAAGGAAGACTAGTAGCTATATTGTGTAACATAACAACAATATTTCCTCACCATCATCCAATGTTTTGAAAACATATGAACTTGTCAAAACACCCACTCCAGCATCATTGACAGCTGCCACCTTCCAACCATATCTTGTATAAGGTGTTAGACCAGTCACATTGTATGTTATGTCAGGAGGTTGGTCATTGGGTACTGTGATATTCCTTATGTTCCTGAACTCTCTGTCCTCTGTGACATACACCCACAGTTCCACTATGTACTGGGTTATGATCCCATTTCTACCCTTCTTTGGTGGCAACGACCACTGAAGAGGAGCACTTCTTGATCTGGGTTCAACAGGAGATGTCACCACTGGAGCCAGTACTGGGGCTAGTAGACATTAAGTTATAACACCAAAATATAAGATGTGCACAGTGTACGTACATCCACACCACTATTGTTAAAAGAAAGATAATAGTTACATTGTAGTAATTCCCCAGAATTACCAAGATACCAGTTCCTGATTGGCTGCCCCGAAAATAGTGTGCATACATGTTTACAGATCTATGCATGTCTGCTTGGAATGGTAGCAGTTTAAATGCTACTGTAGGTATAATGAAACATTGTAATGCAGGTATGTAGAGTGACAACAATTACGGAATTCTGTAATATCAGCAAAGATTAGACTGGAAAACACTTAAGATTGTAGCATTATCTGCATGCAAAAAACACATACCAGCACTCAAAGTAGTAGCCTTCTTCACAACAGGATGCCCTCTTCCTCCATTATTCTCCGCCTCAACAGTTACTGTGTACTCATCAAATGGATGTAGATCACTGAGGATCATTGATAGTTCTGTGGTGGATGTAGACATCCTAATAGTAAACTCTGAGGAGTAGCCAACATGATAGGTGAGAGGTAGACGTTCAGCATTGGGAGGAGGAGTCCATGTCACTCTGATGGAGGTGGATGATACTACTTGTAGAATCAAGTTACCAGGAACTGAATGGAGGAGAGTAGATATTATGAAAGAAAGATGAATGATACGTTAGCTTCAAACTTATGGAAATATATTATTAAATATGGAATAGGAAGAAATTTACACCAATAGACACATCCACACGTGTATAGATGATGTTTATGTATTCTTAATCCCTCTAACCTTCTGGTAAAGTACATCCCATTGTGCTGCCATTGGCACTCCCTAGTGAGTTGTAAGCCTCAACAACCACAGTGTATTCTGTGTTTGATTCCAGTCCGGTTATATTGTAGGGTGTTGTAACATCTTTAAATGCAATGGTCTCCATGGAAGCTTCATTCTGAATATACATCATATATTGTGTTTCTCTTTCTTCATCCCATCGCACAGTTAGTGAACTAGTATAGTTAGTGATGATTATATTGGATGGCTTTTCAGGAGCTGGAGGAAAGGATTACATAAACAGGGAAGGTAGCAAGCTGATTTCATCCATGAACTTACGTCCATCTGATTCACTCCATGGTCCTCTCCCAACAGTAGACACTGCTCTCACTCTTACACTGTATGTTCTTCCGACAGTTCCATTTAGAGTTATCTGTTCACCATATGCTTTAGCTGTAGGTTGTAGTCTACGGTCCTCCCAATACTGTACCTCATAGTACAAGATATGAGCTTCACTGGATGGACGGTTCCAAGTGATATTCAAAGACAGATTATTTTTATATCGTACATCCCTAGATTGTACTCCTGTCACTTGGTGGGGAACTATTGAAAAGAATTTAGGACAATGAGAAATAATAACATTTGTGCTGCTTTAATTGCTTGAAGATTAAAATGAGTTGTTTTCAATTCTACAAATTAAATGTATGGCACATACGTATGTAAATGGGTAAGAAATACTTGTGAACAAATGAATTCAAAGATTTGACTACATCAAAAGCAGTTGTGACATTCATACCTCGAGGTGTAATTTGTGTCCGCACATCACTGTATGGACCAGCTCCAACATCAGAAACAGCTCTCACTTGAACTTGATAACTAGTACCAGCAGGGAGGTTCTCCAGGGTGGTGGATATTGATGTCACATCCTTTGTACTCCAACTAGTGGTACCACTTCTTCTGTACTGTACTTGGTATTTAGTGATGGGACGGTCACTCTGAGGTACAGTCCAGGTCACAGTAAGGGCTGGTCTTCCTGATCTTGCTGCTTTGGTGACGGTAAGACGACCAACCTTTGAAGGTACTATGTAAAGGAATGGAGTGCAGCAGTCAAAAAAATGTTGTCCGTGATATTTGAATATCCCATTTACTGATTTCTATGAATTAATACATACATACATATACATACAACATTCATACCTGAAATATCAACAAAACAAGACTAATAAGCATGTGTTCCAATGAAGGTAAATGTACATACAAAACTTCTTCTGGTTGTGAAATTAGGCATCCTTGTTACTTATAGCCAAACTATACATACACATAATCTAAATCCAGGGTCCTATTGAGGGTCAAAGTCAGGTTTTTTGATGTATTTTTACTTCTACACTGTATCAGCATGTTAAATTAGTAATTTTGAATACCTCTTTAATGCATCTACCTCAGATATGACTAAATCAAAAGCAGTTGTGACATTCATACCTCGAGGTGTAATTTGTGTCCGCACATCACTGTATGGACCAGTTCCAACATCAGAAACAGCTCTCACTTGAACTTGATAACTAGTACCAGCAGGGAGGTTCTCCAGGGTGGTGGATGTTGATGTCACATCCTTTGTACTCCAACTAGTGGTACCACTTCTTCTGTACTGCATTTGGTATTTAGTGATGGGACGGTCACTCTGAGGTACAGTCCAGGTCACTGTAAGAGCTGGTCTTCCTGATCTTGCTGCTTTGTTGAGGGTAAGAGGACCAACCTTTGAAGGTACTGTGAAAAGGAATGGAGTGCAGTAGTCAAAATATTGTTGTCCACGATATTTGAATATTCTATTTACTGATTTCTATGAATTATTACATACATACTAGTTACTACACGTTCTCCGTGCAGTAAACAAATCTATATGGCACTGAGGGCGTGTAGTTAGTGGCAGTACGTTACGGTATTTGTTCTAATTTTTCGGCATTCTTGCGGAAGAGCCCAGAAATGTTCTAATTGAGATCTACAAAGTTTCCGTTCTAATTATTCGTCACTATACAAATACAAATTTCTCCTGTTAGGTATAGTGAAGGGATATTCTGTATTCATTCATTTTGCATCCACGTGGTCGGATTATGGACGAAGAAGTTTTGCGTTCTCCTTGTTTGCCGGAAAGCCCCTCTTCATTGACTCCCACAACCCCCATTTGAGAATTGTTTAACGAAGAAGACGATTGTGCCCATTTTAGTGACACGGACGATGTTGTTGCCCTCACAGAGCCAGAACCACCTACTGTCAAAAAGAAGAAATTGACGGCTTATTTCAAGCCAGTAAGTACATCAGATGCTGTACTTTTTACAGAGATATAATCCGCAACCAGGAAGAAGCCCACGACGTCATGAGGCAACAGCTACCCCTGCTTCAGGAGATTCTGGATTTTCCAAATCTACACCCAACCAAAGCCACCAAAGGATAATAAAAGGGAAAGCAAAGAGTAGTGCGATCAACAATTGCTAGAAAATTGGAAGTGGTCAAATACGTGAAAAACTACTCTGAAACAGAGGCTGCCCATCACTTTGGAATCCCCAGAACAACCCTGAGGGAGTGGAAAGACATGGACAAGCGTCCAGTCGAGAGAACTTTGTCAAAAGGCAAAAATAAAGCTCGAGCTGGACGCCCTCTCTCATACAGCCAGAATTCAGATCAACAACTCTGCCAATGGTCTGGTCTTGGAGATGAGGGCTCTGCACATCCCTGTGCATCAAAAAGCAATCCAATGGCAAGCTCAGGTAATTATCCAACTGTCCAACCCTTCCTTTAACGCATTGGATGGGTGGCTTGCCAAATTTATGACCAGACACTCGCTGACCCTGTGGTGGCAAACATCAATCCAGCAAAGGCTACCAGCACAGTGGGAAGGTGAGCTCACCAAGTTTGCATTTGAGCTGAAGGCCCTCAGGGAGCAACACAAGTTCCCATTGGATTTGATTATCAACATGGACGAAACCCCAGTGTGTTTCGACATGACATCAAATACAACAGTTGAGAGACGTGGAGTCAGAGAAGAAATTGTGCGAGGAACAGGGACCCACAAGTGACACTTCACAGTTACCCTCACATCAACTGCATCTGGGAAAATGTTACAGCCTTTCGTGACTTTTAAGGCAAAGACTGATCGGACAATAGAGGACATCCGCTGCAGTCAGTCTGATGTGATCATCACTGTACAACCAAAGGGGTGGATGGAAGGATCCCTTATGTTCAGATCAAACACACAAAAGCCCAACATGTACTCTTTGTATTTGACACCTTCAGTGGACATCTGAAAGCAGACGTGATAGCCAAATTGCAGAAATGTAATATTTCCCATGTCATTATCCCTGGTAGTTGTACCACCAAGATACAACCACTGGATGTAAGCCTCAACCATCTCCTCAAGGCCTACCTTAGAGGAGCATGGAAGGAGTACATGCTGGAAGCCACCTGTGAAGCTGCTGGACATTCAATACAGACGGCATCCAAGGATCAGATCATAACTTGGATTATATAGCAGCCACTCAGTGTCTGCATTCTCAAACAGAGATGGCTAAGAAAGCATTTCTTGTGTGTGGTATTTCAAATAAACCTAATGACAGTGAGAATCACCTCATCCAAGTCCAGGAAGATTTGCCATCATTTGAGATACTATATGGCGAAGATGATGATGAGGACCCTTTGGCCAGCTCGGATACTGGGTCAAGTGACGACAACAATGATGATGGGAGTGACAGTGATGACAAAGCCAGCGATCACATTCAGTGACAGTGCATACCAGTTTATTACATTTCTGATGAGGACTGTCTTAATTCGACAGTAGTGTTTGACTTTGCTGTGTTCATTCTTTATAATTATTTTGATAATAATATTTGATTAATATTAATATAATTAATTAGTATTAATGATTAATATTTGATCTGTAGCTCCAGAAGCAGCTAATGATACTGATTCAGAATTACAAGATGTATTTAATTTAGTAGTCTGAAACTTGTATTACCATACTGTTCAGGTTCTCTATAAGTCTCTTTAACTTTGATACATGGGACCTCTTTCCAGTGAAAGTAAGCTCACAAGGTATCTCCATTCCTGCAGGTTCTTGAGAATACTTCCTAGCACCTGTCACAATTTCCTCAATTAAACCACTGTGGTCGATGAAAAAGGAGTTTCATCATGAAAATTCTTTCGGAATATGTCGAACAATGATGTTGTTTTCATCATCTTCAGCTGGATATGCAGCAATGGCGTATCTATCGTGTAAATTACCTACTATGCAGAACAGAAAAATGCTGGTCGACTGTCAATGACAATTATGGACTATTCCTGAATACACTCACCATTCTCATGTTTGAAAAGGAGCCTATATTGGGAAGCTGGGGTCCAAATGTCTTGATATACGTGGTATCAACGAATGGGCGCGACAACTTTTACACTGTGAATGGCCATTTATCATCGTTCGAATTATTCGTCTTTCATTCCAATTTTTCGTCAAAACATTCTAATATTTCATCATGCTCTGCCAACTGTTCTAAGCAGCTCCAAATAACGAAGGTTTTCAGAAGGTTGCCCTGACCAAAAATTGGAACGTATACGGTATTAACTTATTCCAAACTTTTAAATGTTGTTTTTCAGATTGAAGATCAGTTTGATAAACTTGATCAGAAAAATGGTTCACGAAAATTCTTTGCAGCAATTCAAAGTGTCCAAAATTAGGAAGAGTTTGGGGATCAGGGCACCTTTTTACCATAAAAACAGAGTGAAACATATCAAGCCAAGGAAGAAAGTTATTCACCAGTACGAGATTGACAATGACCTTCGAAAGTGTTGATTGATGTTATAATTGTGTGGTTGCGCTAGGTTTTAGGGGGCGCTTGAAGGTTAGTACAGTCCTGGTAACCAGTTTACCAGCACACCAGTCCCTATGATGCATGACATCATCGGGCGATAAATACATATACATGCAACATTAATACCTGAAACATCAACAAAATAAGACTAATAAGTATGTGTTCCGATGAAGGTAAATGTACATACAAAACTTCTTGTATAAATGGTTGTACAATTAGGCATCCTTCTTACTTATAGCTAAAATATACATACACATAATCGAAATCCAGGGTCCTATTGAGGGTCAAAGTAAGTTTTGATTATGTTTTCTAGCTTTTACACTGTAGCAGCATGTTAAATTAGTAATTTTGAATACCCCTTTCATGCATGCACCCCGGATACGACTACATAAAAGCAGTTGTGACATTCATACCTCGATGTGTACTTTGTGTCCCCACATCACTGTATGGACCACCTCCAACATCAGAAACAGCTCTGACTTGAACTTGATAACTAGTACCAGGAGAGAGGTTCTCCAGGGTGGTGGATCTTGATGTCACATCCTTTGTACTCCAACTGGTGGTACCACTTCTTCTGTACTGCACTTGGTATTTAGTGATGGGACGGTCACTCTGAGGTGCAGTCCAGGTCACTGTAAGAGCTGGTCTTCCTGATCTTGCTGCTTTGGTGAGGGTAAGAGGACCAACCTTCGAAGGTACTGTGTTAAAGAATGGAGTGCAGCAGTCAAAAAAAATTGTTGTCCGTGAATATTGAATATTTTATTATTTAACTTAGCTAAAATATACATACACACAATCAAAATCCAGGGTCCTATTGAGGGTCAAAGTCAGTTTTTTTCAAATGTTTTCTTGCTTCTATTCTGCATCAGCATGTTAAATTAGTAATTTTGAATACCCTTCATGCATCCCCCCCAATATGACTACATCAAAAGCAGTTGTGACATTCATACCTCGATGTGTACTTTGTGTCCCCAAATCACTGTATGGACCACTTCCAACATCAGAAACAGCTCTTACTTGAACTTGATAACCAGTACCAGCAGAGAGGTTCTCCAGGGTGGTGGATGTTGATGTCACATCCTTTGTTCCCCAACTGGTGGTACCACTTCTTCTGTACTGCACTTGGTATTTAGTGATGGGACGATCACTCTGAGGTGCAGTCCAGGTCACTGTAAGAGCTGGTCTTCCTGATCTTGCTGCTTTGGTGAGGGTAAGAGGACCAACCTTTGAAGGTACTGTGAAAAGGAATGGAGTGCAGTAGTCAATAAATTGTTGTCCATGATATTTGAATATTCCATTTACTAATTACTATGAATGATTACATACATACGTACTAGTTACTACACGCTCTCTGTGCCTTATTGCGCTTACTGCTTGAGACCCGAGGGCGCCAAGTGCCCGAGGGCAAGTGCAGAAAACAAAATATAAATACGGCAAGGAGAGCATGTAGTAAGTGGCTTATTGCAAAGTAGCCACCTAAAAATATGCCGTATGTTTGAATTCAAATACTTTTCTCTCCTCCCTTCGATATTTCCCGTAATTTTGATTTTCATTCAATAAAATGGTCTATCATAAGCATTAGCAGCCTTCCAGCAGTGAGGAAAGCCAACCACTAGCTATTGAGTAAGCGATTTGATTTTTTGACGTGGAAGATGACAAGTTCCAATAATTGAGTATGGTGTGGTGCCCCAATTCTGGACGCTTTCTACTTTTGAACATCAAGTACGATAATCAGATTTAATTTTTTCAAATCTTTGAATGTGTTTTTTCGTGGATTAAGGATCAGTTTGATACCAAACTTGATCCGATAAACGGCCGGTTCGCGAAGAGAACATTTTGCAATCCAAAGTGTCCAAAATTAGGAAGCGTCAGGGCACCTCACTAGTAAGACTGATTGATTGATTGACAATGGTCTTCCAAAGTGTTGATTGATGTGATAATTGTACGGTTTAGGGGACGCTTGCAGATTACTCCAGTGCTGGTAACCTGTACGTATACCGGTCTCTTTGATGTATGACGCATTGGGCGATAATAGTAGTTACTACACGTTCTCCATGCAGTAAACAAAGCAATACGGCATGAAGGGTGTGTAGTTAGTGGTTTATCTCAAAACAGTTGCCTAGAATTCCGGTAATAATATTTTGTTTCTCTTCCTATAAAAATGGCCCATCATAAGCAGCCTTCCAGCAGTATGGAAAACCAGGAACTAGCTACTGAGAGATTTGATTTCAACACGGAAGATGACGATTTCCAAGAACCGAGTATGGTGTGGTGCCTCAATTCTGGATGCTTTCTACTTTCGAACATCAAGTATGATAAATGGTTACTACGTTATCTAAAACTTTTAAACATTGTTTTGTAGGTTTTAGATCGGTTTGATAAACTTGATCAGAAAAATGGTTCACGAAAATTCTTTGCAGCAATTCAAAGTGTCCAAAATTAGGAAGAGTTTGGGGATCAGGGCACCTTTTTACCATAAAAACAGAGTGAAACATATCAAGCCAAGGAAGAAAGTTATTCACCAGTACGAGATTGACAATGACCTTCGAAAGTGTTGATTGATGTTATAATTGTGTGGTTGCGCTAGGTTTTAGGGGGCGCTTGAAGGTTAGTACAGTCCTGGTAACCAGTTTACCAGCACACCAGTCCCTATGATGCATGACATCATCGGGCGATAAATACATATACATGCAACATTAATACCTGAAACATCAACAAAACAAGACTAATAAGTATGTGTTCCGATGAAGGTAAATGTACATACAAAACTTCTTGTATAAACGGTTGTACGATTAGGCAACCTTCTTACTTATAGCTAAAATATACATACACATAATCGAAATCCAGGGCCCTATTGAGGGTCACAGACAGTTTTTTAATGTTTTCTATCTTCTACAATTTATCAGCATGTTAAATTAGGAATTATGAATACCACTTTTATGCATTCACCCCAGATATGACTACATCAAAAACAGTTGTGACATTCATACCTCGAGGTGTAATTTGGGTCCTCACATCACTGTATGGACCACCTCCAACATCAGAAACAGCTCTCACTTGAACTTGATAACTAGTACCAGCAGAGAGGTACTCCAGGGTGGTGGATGTTGATGTCACATCCTTTGTATTCCAACTGGTGGTACCACTTCTTCTGTACTGCACTTGGTATTTAGTGATGGTACGGTCACTCTGAGGTGCATTCCAGGTCACTGTAAGAGCTGGTCTTCCTGATCTTGCTGCTTTGCTGAGGGTAAGAGGACCAACCTTTGAAGGTACTACGTGAAGGAATGGAGTACAGCAGTCAAAAATTGTTGTCCATGATATTTGAATAATCCATTTACTGATTTCTATGAATTATTACAAACATACATAAATATAAATACAACATTTATACCTGAAATATCAACAAAACAAGACTAATAAGTATGTATTCCAATGAAGGTAAATGTACATACAAAACTTCTTGTAAGTTTGGCATCCTTGTTACTTATATATAGCTAAAATATACATACACATAATCAAACTCAAGGGTCCTATTGAGGGTCAAAGACAGGATTTTTGATGTTGTTTTGTTTTTACACTGTTTTAGCATGTTAAAATAGAAAATTTGAATATCCCTTTCATGCATCCACCCCATGCAGATCTGAATACATCAAAAGAAGTTGTGACATTCATACCTCGAGGTGTAATTTGTGTTCTCATATCACTGTATGGACCAGTTCCAACATCAGAAACAGCTCTCACTCGAACCTGATAACCAGTACCAGCAGGGAGGTTCTCCAGGGTGGTGGATCTTGATGTCACATACTTTGTACTCCAACTAGTGGTACCACTTCTTCTGTACTGCACTTGGTATCTGATGATCCTTCGTTCACTTCCTGGTGCAGTCCAAGTTACTCTCAGAGCTGGTCTTCCTGCTGTTGCTGTTTTGGTGAGGACAGGACGAGGGATAACCTTTGAAGGTACTATGTGAAAGAATGGAATGTAGCAGTCAATAAATTGTTGTCCATCATACTTGAATATACCATTTACTGATTTCTATGAATTAATACATACATACATAAAAACGTTGTACCTGAAAAATCAACAAAACAAGACTACTAGTCCTGGCATATGTGTTCAAGTAAGGGTAAATGTACATACAAAACTTCTTGCGAAAAAGGTTGTGAAATTAGGCATTCTTGTTACTTATCGCTAAACTATACATACACATAATCAAAATCCAGGGTCCTATTGAGGGTCAAAGGCAAGTTTTTTCGTTTTTTTTTCACTTCTACACAATATCAGCATGTCAAAATAGGAATTTTGAATAATTCTTTTCTGCATCCACCCCAGATCTGACTACATCAGAAGCAGTTGTGGCATTCATACCTCGAGGTGTAATTTGTGTCCCCACATCACTGTATGGACCACCTCCAACATCAGAAACAGCTCTCACTTGAACTTGATAACCAGTACCAGCAGGGAGGTTCTCCAGGGTGGTGGATCTTGATGTCACATCCTTTGTACTCCAACTGGTGGTACCACTTCTTCTGTACTGCACTTGGTATTTAGTGATGGTACGGTCACTCTGAGGTGCAGTCCAGGTCATTGTAAGAGCTGGTCTTCCTGATCTTGCTGCTTTGGTGAGGGTAAGACGACTAACCTTTGAAGGTACTATGTGAAGGATTGATAGAGTGGTGAATACTTAATATCCATGATAATTAGCTATAAATCAATTCAATAGACTTCTATTTGTTATGTTAAACAGTTTTCTATGTAGATGTAGATTTAAAAGACTACTGACAAAGTTCATAATTTGGGATTCCCTCAGGTTTGATATGCATCTTAGCATGTCTTCTGGATGGGTGAAATTACAAACATTCAAAGGTGACACAAATCTAATGTGATGTCACAGTAGGTACCGTAGGTATATAATTAGGAAATATATATATATATATATATATATACACACACATTAGAGCTACCAATTTTAATGAGTACAGAATTCAGCAAGTCCAGGATTTTGTAGGTACCATTTCAGTACTCCATTTTTTGGGGTTCTGCGTGTACTGAATTTAAAGAGTCCAAACTAACATACGTATTTTGAAAAAAAATCAATTAAATTGCTGGAATAAAGCTTATCAACCATCTCAAACATTACCCATCTAATTAGAATAGACGCAGGGCAGTGGTAACACATCATAACATAACAAAATCACGCATAGAAATTAAACACCAAAGTATCAAGGAAAATAGACAAGGAGGCCAGAGAAGGAGAGTACAAATAACTCATCAACAGCAATTATTGTAGATTGAGTCAGTCTGACTTTGAATTGTCTGACACAAATTTAGAGTTGAAATATGGATTACCATTAGAGTAGCAGACAACATTAATATGGTGATTCATACACATTATACAAAACACCTAAGATCAGTGCACCAAGAGTCCCAGTCCCCAGTATGTAGTGCATATCAGCACTATAGGTACTTGATAAAGTTTGGAACTTACTATTGTAGGTTCTTGCCTGTCGTCTATCACTGTATGCTCCTCGTCCACCTGATGACACAGCAGCTACCCAGATGTAGTAGGCCGTTCCTTTACCAAGTGGACCCAGTGTGGTAGATGTACCAGTGATTCCCCTAGTACCACAGTTGGCACCAGATGGTGACCCAGAACGTGTTCCACTAGTCGTACTGTAACATACAGTGTAGGTGATACCACTTCCACTGACTGCAGTCCATGACACTCTCAAAGCTGGAGATGAACCTTGTACAGTTCTAGTAACTCTAACACCTTCTACCTTGGTGGGCAGTTGTGGTGTAGGCGATGGTGAAGGTGATTGCGTTGGTGTGTTAGGTTTTGGTGCCGTGGATGCTGTCTGTGTGGTTGATGTGGTCACAGTTGTTACTCTTGTAGTGGATATATTATTTGGTTCTGCAATGAATACCACAAAATACAATTCATGAAACATTCATTATTAAAATATGTCAATGTAAGGAAATTAAATAGAAAGTACAATTTTAATCATAATTTACAATATCAAGTTGGACATGCCCTACATATTGTATGGTGGGCAGACAACAGTGCTAGCTAATCACAACAATCAACTATATTGTTGTGCAATAGTAGTTGTATGAATTGTTGTAGCTTCTTAAAAGCAAACCTCCTCATTATAGCACAGCATAAGCACATGTACATTGTAAAGTGTGTGCATTACATTGTTGTACATATGCCTATGTTGTGCTATAATGTGGAGTCATTTCTATAAGAAGCCATTCAATGAAAGCCATGTAGGTGAGGGGACTATTATATTCCAACTCAAACATCCATTGCTGTAATAATCACGGGTAAAACACATTCTAAATTCAGTATCATGCTTATAATCTTTGATATAAATAATGATTATTGCCATGCTGAAAAGCGAAACAAGTAATTTTGGTGTTCGAGTTGCAGTATGCTTGTATGTATCTAAGTATGCATATATTATTATATCCATAACATTGAACTTTTGACAACTATATATGCCATTTCTTAGTTGAGATGCAGGTCCAACAATCATCTCTGAAACACAATGGGCAAAGTTAAAGTAGCTGATACAAAGTACAAATATTTACATACATTAGCGAAACCACATGTAAATTCATAGTGCAATGTGTAATTGTGACACATCAGAGTCTACTTTCCAATATCTATTTGCTCAAAAACACCCTAGATGATCAACTGTTGCTACACTATATGCTCAATTCTTCCCTGGCCACTACAGCCACAGCTCATCCCATGCAGCAAGTTAACAAGAGATACATTGGAACCACCTGCAGCCATTCCCTTGTTATATACTGCCATACATAATGTATGCCTTACATAATGTCCTAGCACACAATCATATTTATATCATGTGCCTGCTTTCAAGTGAAGCTGTTGCGTTTCAATGTAAACTCCAGTATGTAATAAGTTGAAACTTTCAACACCATTCAGAATACTACCACCAAATTAATTACTGTGCCTATCACAACTAGTATGTATGCTAGTCTGTTAATTGATAAGTGTAAAAGACACTAAAATTGTTATGAGAACAAGCAGCCAAAATAATGTATGTTGTCTATAAGAAGGGCTTCCCACTTACTGGAATAGACTAACCACTCTAAGAACTCATCACATTTGTACATTTTCATTTCATTTAACACACACACACACAGACAAGTCAAACTTACTTAGTTACCAAGTACATGTACTGATGTACATATCTGAAAGGCATACCAAAGCTGCACTTCTTATCAGTGGCATTGACTATCAGTATTGGCTCACATAGTGTACATGAGGTAGGGATCAAGTGAAGTGCATGAGACAGTTGCACGGTTTTGTATCTGTATCAGTGCTGATATTAAAGTACGTATCTGTTTATTAATGGTGCTTGCACCAATAATAACCCTTAGGACTGGATTATATTCTATGATTTCATTAATTAATGGTGAGTCTGATGTCTTATAATGACTATTAACAATGTCCACATCTACTAGAGTATTGAGCTGTTCTATGGTGGCAATATTTTACATAATGTATTTATGAATAGTGTTTACAACCACCAACAAATTACAAAGTTATAGATACTATTATAATTGAATAGTATTGTATAATTATATTATATTTGAATTGAATTGAATTGAATTGAATATTATATCTTCCTAATTTCCATTTTTTAATCCAGATAATCAATAACTATCTAAAATTCATAAAAGAAATTGTGTGTCATCATGAAAAGTCAATACATCAACTTGGAGCTACATTCACTCTATTAATGAGTAGAACTATAAAGACATTTGTGTATGTGCAAGCGAAAAGGGCCCTTAGCGATTTTTTGTCGAATGCGCGTTTTTGGTATTGTTCGATAGCCTATTCCACACTGCAGACGATGGCGCTATCATATAGAGCATAGGAGCGACTATTTATGCGCTACGGGTCTTTGTTTGAGTCCCTCCGCGCAACGTTATAACGGATAACAAGCTCATTTCCGTTTTTGGCCCTGGATCCGTATACTGAAGATGTAAAGTATACTGACCAATGGAAATTCATGACGTCATTCAAGGCGAATCCACACTCAAGATGGAACCGCATAACTCCGTATAATTTAAAATGGCGACTTTGAATGCTTGACGAAAAGGCTTCGTTCTCGAAAAGTACAAATCATATCGGCGGGACGCTTTCAGAACTTATTCTTTATCACTATATAAGCAATTTGATCGAATAAAACGAAAACCGAAAATTTTGTGTTATTTGGCTGTTTTGATACATTCTGAACATTATGATAACAATGGCTAAGGGCCCTTTTCGCTTGCACGCTCACATTTATAGACATTTATTTTCACGTAGTATTAATATGACAGGAGGTATGTATTAATGTTGGAAATAGGTAAGGTGGTGATTACTACAGATACTGCACTTGTGGATAAGTTCATTGGAATATCACCAGCCATAAATGATTTATTTCACCAAAATTAATGTTTCGGCAGCTGACTGCTACCTTTGTCAGTGGTAAGATACATAAGATGCTACCTAGTCGAACAACTCCCTTTTCAAAGATACTACACTTTTCACTCACCAAATATCACATACAGTGTACTGGTGGTACCATCTTTACTTGTTTTACACTGATATTGTCCTCCCTGAGATGGCTGGTAGCTAGTGAACAGAAGTTGTCTTCCACTGCTAGGTTCCTCCTGTCTAACATCTCCACTTGATGGTACTACTCCTCCATCAGGACCATACCACTGTACAGTACCACCTGGTTCATGACAAAACACAATCACAGCCTTACCAACAATAGCAGTGACAGTAGCAGGACTGGTCAGGAGAGTGGGTGGTGCTGGCTGAGACTTTCCTATCCGAGCACTAGTAGTGGTACCTTTAGAACGGTTCAATGGTAATAATTGAAAATAATGCACACACCTACCACCGTTATTAGAATCATTGCAGAAAGACAGGTACACTTCACTAAAATGTCGATAAATACGTCATTTCTATTAAAGGGTCTCACCAACGCTCCAGCATAAAACAATAGTTGTAATGATGAAGAATGACATTCCACTGTGGTGAATCGTACCTTATTCCGAACAACGGAAACAAATGAGAAGTAGACATGCTCTTATACTACTGTATTTTTAAGATTTCTCAATGGATCTCGCGCCACACTTGACTTGTGACGTAATTCTAACCATTTGCTGCGGGTTGTTTTTGTACAGTAGGTCGTTTGAAGTTCGCTCAATTATCACCACTGTATTATCATGCGAGAGGATGCAGAAGAAAAATGGCCGATAGTGAACAGAGTGATCACGACTCAGGAAATTTCTTTTTATCGTGCAAGGTGTCAATCTGTTGTCGGTGTAACAGCTGCGATCGATGCACTAGACTTCCTACCGTCCACATTGAATCATTACTCAAACGTCACTCAGACTATACTATTATGATGAACATATTCCGCCTATCAGCTTCGGAAGAGAAGAGAATCGTTCCTCTGATCTCCATACGGACCCTACAAGACAGTTATAATTAACGTCTTCATCTCAGCCATGGAACTAGAGTTTCTTTCTTCCATCTAGACGTGATGTTTACCTCCGCATGGCAATCTACATGTTGTACGTGAGAAGATGGCTATTCGTGGTGTGCACCTCTTTGTAGGAACAGATCCGAGAAGGAAGTCAAGAGCATAGGCTTGTACTTCTAAAGAATCCCTAAGGATGCTGAACTGCGACGTCTGTGGCTTTGTGCTATCACAAGAAAGGATTATATTAACCACGACCGAAACACCTACATTTCCAGTGTTCATTTTGTTAGAGGTGAGTACGAACTGCTGGTACATGAATAACAACATATGTATGCTGTGCTGCCTATGTATGCTTACTTCAAGGGTGTGGATTTGGAGCTATGGGGCCAAGTTTGATGCCAAGGACAGACCTGTACCAATCTGAATATATTTATTGGCCCCAACATGTGCTCACGTTGTGCAGAATCACATACATGTACATGTCATCTATATTTACAGAGATGTTATAGGGTGTAGGGTGAATATTGCAGAACATGTCCCATTTACTGTGGTTTTGATCCTTGTTAGGGCCTAAATGTGGTCTCCAGAAAAAAAAAATCATTCAGCACCCCTGTTGATTTCCAAATTTAGGTCAGCGTTGAGTGATGATCCGCAGTCCTGAGGGTGGGGGGATCCAAATTAGTCCATTGCATGCTGGAAGAAGTTGACAAACTCACCAGTTTGCATATAATTTTTATTAGTTTATATTCTATTTCATTTAATTTTAGTATTATTACATAACACTTGACACTTTACTAACATTACTAGCTTAGCTAACTTTCTGCTTATACAAATGTACAGGCATGTAATTACTGCATAATATGACATTGTATGGTTCATAGCTTATAAGTGTTCACTCTTTTCTGCTGTTTTGATGTCTTCATTGCTGCATGACATGTTGGGGAAAGCCACTTTTGTGATTGTGCCAGAATATGCATGGACTGTGGTCTTCAACCAGTAAAGTATGGCAGCAATGTGTTAGCAGGTTTCTGCAAGGCCTGCCATACATGTCCAATGCTCATACTGAAAGCACTGTGTACATCATCATCAATGTACTTACTAAAAATTCGAGAAATCACTATTATCCTGTGAAGAATCACCTCTCTTAGAGGTGTAAGGATACTTTCCACTGATGAAGGACACTTTCGCAAAATACTTTCTTGCTCGTGGTATTGCAGGAGAGTAAATAGTCACTGCAGCTAGAAATGCCAATGGCCAACATACATTTTTGACATGTGAAAATTAAGTAGGCCGAACAGTGACACCATGTGCAGCTGCTCTATAGTTGATAGACTCTTAGACTAGTACGTAAGACAGTAAGTATTTGTCTCCATTAACGGATTCACTTGAGTCTGCTCGCAGGAATGTTGGAAAAACATGAGATAATAGTACCTTCTTATTGCATTTCTCTTGTGCTTTCTATAGAATGTCAGAGAGTGAGGGGCAGTAAGATTGCAGAATTTAGAGCTCGTATTGATATTTGTAAATTTATTGGAATATGTTATGAATTATTCTTTGAATTTTAACACATACATTATGTGTGTACGGTATATGAATGAACCTATAGTCATAAATCATTTGCATCAGCGTATCAACATATTTACATACATGCATGTACATTCATCACATACAACTTGATGTCGGTACATATACCTACAGTCCATATACACCTTATGCACATGTATGTGCATGCACAAAGAGCACAACACAGTACACTCTTCCCACACTGTCAGATAGACATTATAACAGTCAAATACAGTTGCTGCTAGTATATCATTAATCTCCATACCTTGTGAGGTAGACAACTGTTGTGATGGTAATGACCAGTATTAGAGCAATCACTAACAGAAGACCTCACACTTATATGTACTGTATTATTCTATACAGGGTTTAACAGGGGGATTCACTATATTATTCATTTCTGTAAGTGCAAATTGAACAACTATAGATCCACATATTGGTATAATATTATGAGGTAAATAAGTAATGAAACCCCAATAAAATTGGTCTAAATCACTATTATTTTTATTGTACATTTTCATATACTTCACATTTGTTGCATTGTGCTTACCACACATAGTAGCTAGTCTGAATGCTACAGACACTGAAAATGTTACAAGAACCAGCAACCACAGAAAGTATGTTAAGTCTATAAGAAGGGCTTCCCACTTTCTGGAATAGACAAGCCACTCTAAGAACTCATCACATTTGTACATTTTCATTTCATTTTACACACACACACACACAGCCAAGTCAAACTTACTTAGTAAGTACATGTTCATATCTGAAGGGCATACCAAATCTGTATTTCTCATCAGCAGCACTTACTATCAGTATTAGTAGAGTAATATGCTAGTCAGTAAATTGATTAATGCTACATACACTAAGATTGTTATGAGAACAAGCAGCGGTATAAAGTATGTTGTCTATAACAAGGCTTCCCACTTACTGGAATATACTAACCACTCTAAGAACTCATCACATTTGTACATTTTCATTTCATTTAACACACACACACACACACAATCATACATGTACATATCTTAAGACATACCAAATCTGTACTCATTAGTGGTACTCACTAGCAGTATTGGCTGACATAGTGTTCATGAAATAAGGATCATATGAAGTGTATTAGCCAGGTTACCAACATACTAAGCACATTGCAGGGTGCTGTATCTGTATCAGTGCTGATTTTAAGTATCTGCTTATTATTGGTGATTGGACTAAGAACAACCCTTAGAGTTAGATCAGATTCCATACAATAGTATTATGTTGTCTTCAATTGATGGTGTCTCTTAGACTGACTATTAGCAATATCCACATCTACTATAGTATTCAGCTATTCTATGGTGGCAATATTTTACATACTTGCATTTGTCTCCTTTCAAATAGTGTTTACAACCACCTACAGATTGCAAAGATGCTGGTATTGGATCTGTAATCTGTATCTTTGAATATATTCAGCTGCTCATAATAATCAGTATTTGGAAATATCCCCGTATACATTGGTACACCACTGCTTGAAAAAAATAAGGTAAATCTGTTTCACCTGGCTACAATGGATAGATAATATGGTGAAATGCGCTGTTAATAAATTAAACTATTCATCACTCCATTCAAGATGATTTGGTTATAAAAAGTGAGAGTTTTGTTTTGACTACTAACAGACCATAAATACAGTATTATTATTATTTTTACAAAAGACATCTAATTGTGTAAATGCACATTTCATGCAAATTGTGCTCAGTTTGTTTAAAACAGTGATATTATAACTTGCATACAGAAATAATCCAAAGCTGAGCATTCTGTACACAGCCTAATAGAAGATATTATGATAAAACACAAAACAACTGTTGAAAGGTTTCCCAGGTCGACATGTATATGGCTTAGAGGTAATTGACTAATAATATTAATCACACTACAATCACTTCAGTATGTACCTATACCCATAGGATAGAGTACTATTATTCAAGGCATATGTGTACAATAATAATATGGGTGGGTGATGGTGGCTCTGTCTTACCTAGCTTAGCACTACTAGTGGTACCTTAAATGGTTCAATGATAGTAATTGAAAAATGGATCACAGTTGTTGGAATAATTGCAGAAAGATTGTACACTTCACTGAATCAATATATACATAATTATTTTGAAGGTCTTACCAATGCTCCAGCATAAATCAATAGCCGTAGTATAAATGATGAAGAATGTCATTTCTCTGTGGTAAATTGTACCTTTTCCGAACAACGGAAATGAGTTGTAAGGAGACATGCTTCTGTACTACTGTACTTTTGAGATTTCTCAACATTATTTTGTACAACATTTTGTAGGTTGTTTAGAGTTTGAATACGTAATAATCATCAATATCATGCGAGATAATGCAAGAATGGTTGACGGTGAAATTGTGTCTTGTACTTTGATCGTACAAGTTGCCGATCTGCTGCAGGTGTAACAGTAGTGGTCGATGCATTAACTGTTCATGTGTGAACTGGAATGAAGAGTGCCTCATGCAACTGTCTACCATCCAGATTGAATCAGTGCTCAAACAATGCTCAGATTATATCTGATGAACTTAATTTCGCCTAGCACTATTGGAAGGGATGAGATTTGTTCCTCTGATCTCCACACAGACGAGACGACTAAACAAGACGTACAGTAAACATCTTAATCCGAGCAATGGAGCGAGAGGTTGAGGGTTCCATCTCATGCAGAAAGAAGTTCTTATACTTATTCTATCTAATTAGTATTGTTACATAACACTTAACACTTTACTGATGTTACTAACTTAGCTAACTTTCTGTTTATACAAATGTGCAGGCATGTGATTACTGCATGACTTGACAATGTATGGTTCATAGCTAAGTGATCACTTTTTCGCTGATTTGATGTCTTCATTGCTGCATGACGTATTGGGGAGAGCCACTTTTGTGATTGTGCCAGAATGTATGTGGACTGTGTCTTCAACCATGTCTCCATGTTATTGTATTTATATTATTGTGTATCCATGACATTGTAATATAATATATATAATATAAAAATTAGGACATTTTAACGCCAGCTACCAACCTGATTAGCCAGTAACACTGGAGCTTCATGGCTGAGAACATCAAAGGTTTCCAAAGTCACGGGGACCAAATGATGGGAGTGGTATAAAAAGGACAGTATATTTCACTCTTCCCCTTCTCAACAAGCACTGTAATTGTATGAGTTAGCATAAATGCCAGGACACATAAATCCAATGCAAGTGAACTGCCTGATTGCCTGCCTCCAAAAATTATTAGAGATTATGAGGTAAATATGATAGCAAATCTGTACACCAATGCTAATACACTGTACAAACTATTGGTATACACATACTGATCATATACCATCAGGTCCATTGAAACATTACAATACATGCACCCTTGAATTCAGTTGCATATTGTACTTTCTGGCATTAATACCATGGAACATATTTAGTATACTGGTAATCTTTTTAATGTGATGTATTATTTATAATATTATTGTACTAACATATCCAGTTAAAACATAGATATTTAGCACAAATCAGCTATACGTACATATTATAATAAAAGGGGTGTCACTTTGCCATCCTCACAAGTGCCATCAATGCGGCACTCAGGTGGACCATTTGGCTATTCATGGGTTGAGTTGCGGGAAAAGTCAAGGTCGTTTTTCTGGACATACTGCCATCAATGACATCATTAAATGTTCTCTTGCAACAGCTAAGGTGCCATCCCTTCTTGAGCCATCAGGAATCTCCCGGTCAGATGGAAAGCGACCCGATGGTACTACCACTATTCCTTGGAAGAGAGGCCGTATTTTAGTGTGGGATATACAACATGCCCAGACACCTTCGCCCCATCACATTCCTCCATCATCCTAAATGGGCCTGGTGCCGTAGCCAACCATGCGAAACGGCTAATGATAGAAAAGTACAAGGACATCGCTGCTACCCATCTTTTTGTCCCCATTAGAATTGAAACCACAGGGGTTTTAGGCTCCGAGGCCAGGAACTTAATTCCTGCACGAGCTGGCCCTACGACTCAAGGCAGAGACAGGAGAGCGGAGATCACACCACTACCTGCTACAAAGAATTGCCGTGGCTGTTCAAAGGGGGAATGCGGCATCAGTCCTGGGGTCAAGTGATGACTTCCACAATGATTTCCTTATCTTCTAATTTCCTATTTACACTTATTATTATCATTATTACTATTATTATTATATCATATATAATGTATACATAACATGTATGGTATAATATGCATGTAAGGTATAATATGCATGTAATATTAATTATATTGTTATCTATTGTATAATTATTGTAATTATTATTATTTTTATTTTTATTTGATTGTAAAATATGCATATACGCATACTTTATGTGCATTTTATTTAATTAAGTGTAAGTAAATATGTGTTATAATAATAATATAATACAACTACAAATTCATGTTAAAGCAATTCTTGTGCCACTTGCGGTATATTATCTTTCATATGCTGCATGTAATGCTATTGACTTTATACAACTGGTCCTCCAAATTTATTGAAAAACACTATGTACGTAGATTATTATAATAAATGGAACTTGTCTAGTATAGCATACATAACATTATAGCCGTAATATATCCCATCCCTTTGCTATTCACATCCTTGTTGATATGGAGCACACAGTCTAGGAGGCGTGTCAAGTGGTAACCTGGAACATGTACTAATCAGATTATTTCCATAATAATATTAATAATACGTCATTCGTATTGTAATTTTATTGATCATGCAGGGACATTGGATAATTTGATGAAGATACAATGTACGTATTATACATAGATGTTTGAATTCCCATATATATGCACATAACAGAGCTAGATGATGGAGAATTGATTGGTGTGAGGTGTATAATAAGTATTAAACCTCTGAATCAAATATTATTTTATGCAACATAATAAACAAATTGCATACCACTGAAGGTGTATTTGCTGGGCCATTTGACCCGGGTATTTTGTGTGTGTGTTACGATGTGTTGTAGTTGGGAGACAAGAACAGTAGCTCCTAATATCTGGCAGCAGGAGCAATAATGAAATATGATAGAATACAATTAAATAATATTATTAACTTAGTTCTTGTATTTGTGTTAAATAATATGAATTGATAGTCACTATTACATTAAACTTAATCATTATAATATGATATCATGCTTGTGTAGGTGGCAATTGGCAGGTTCCCACAGTACAAGGTATTAAAAGAGAGATAAAAACACTTCCTGCATATTGTCCTTGTTGCCTTATTAATAATAATTAAGGTGCATGCTGTGATATTCGACTGTGCAATGGGATTTGCTAAGAGAATAATTTGTCTTATGTATACCAAATTATTCATAATAATTACTATTTTGTCAACAGTTCTATAATAATGGTATAAATGTACCGTACATACATGTATATTTATAGTGCTTTCTATAATTATACCACGCAGTATATTATTGTACAGACTACTAATACTGGATAAATCACTTACATGGACATTATAATCATAATTAATGTTTTTTATTCTACACTTATATCACCTATTACGTATTAGCACTCCTGGTCCATCAATCTGATGGAGGAACACTATGCAGATTATTTTAATAGAGTATAAATTGTTTAGTAAACAAAAATATTGCACTTTTTGACATTACACACATGCAAGCTTAGGACAGTGTCAGGTGTAATTATGTGTTAATCAAGGATTGCGTAGTATCCAGGATTATTTTAATATTTCACACTTGTATTGTATCTCTGTATGTGAGGTATGCAATATCCAAAACATGTGAATCATTGAATTTGTTATGATAAATACACCCAGTGCACACTACTGGAGATAGTGATTACTGGATCTCATTCTAAATATTCACTTCTCCATCAGCAGAATTATCCTCCAACTGTACACACTCATTCTTAGCATTATCTTGGTCTCAATATTCTCTCTACTCTTGTACTTCCTATAATATAATGTCAGAAAATGAGGGGCAATTAAATAGTCAAAGTGATAAATCACATTGGCATTTGTAACATTAATTGAAATTTGTTATGAATAATTATTATTCTGTGAATTTTAATGCATACGTATGTACTATGGTTTATGAATGAACCTATAGTTGTACGTCATTTGCAATATTATTATATATATATATGGCTTGGAGACCAATGATGATGATTATTATTATTATATAATACTAATATTATATATATATACACCTTATATACATGTATGTACATGCATGAAGAACACATAACAAAGAGAGATGGGCATTATAACTGTGGAATACAGTTGCTGCTAGTATACTATCTACGTACATACTCACTCCTTGCAGTAGACAACTCTCCTTATATCTACATATCAATAGCAGTTGTGGCATTCATACCTCGAGATTGATACCATTGATACCTTGCTGAATAATTTGTGTCCCCACATCACTGTATGGACCAGCTCCAACATCAGAAACAGCTCTCACTCGAACTTGATAACTAGTACCAGCAGAAAGGTTCCCCAGGACAATGTACCTCAATGTTGCATTCTTTGTACTCCAACTTGGTGCACCACTTCTTCTGTACTGCACTTGGTATCTGAGGATCCTTTGCTCACTTACAGGCACAGTCCAAGTTACTATAAGGGCTGATTTTCCCTATCTTGCTGCTTTGGTGAGTACAGGATGAACGCTTACCGGGGAAGGAACTATGTAAAAATGGATGTAATGGTAAAAAGCTGATGTCTACGATATTAACTACAGAATATTATTCTATTTTCTGATTTCTATACTAGTAGATATATACCTACATATACATACACAATTCATACCTGAAATATCAACAAAATACGATAAAGTTAGTATGAACCTTTTTATGTAAAATTAATAGTCATAAAATTTGGCATCCTTGATTTACATGGACATACACAAAAAAACATATTCAAATTCCAGGGTCTTATTGAGTGCCAAAGTCAGGGTTTCTGGAGTTTTGCTTGTGGCTCTCCACTATACAAGCATGTTTTCCTAGCAATTTAGTAGTAGTAGTAGTTATATGCTGATGTGTAATCTGTGTCCCCACATCACTGTATGGACCAGCTCCAACATCAGAAACAGATCTCACTTGAACTTGATAACCAGTACCAGCAGGGAGGTTCTCCAGGGTGGTGGATCTTGATGTCACATCCTTTGTACTCCAACTAGTGGTACCACTTCTTCTGTACTGCACTTGGTATTTAATGATGGGAAAGCTCACTTTGAGGAGCAGTCCAAATTACTCTAAGAACTGGTTTCCCTGATCTTGCTACATTGGTGATGGTAGGATGAGAGCTAACCTTTGAAGGAACTATTTTTAAGGATTGACATTTTGATTAGGGCTGGGAATCGGCTGTAATATTCAAATTATCAATACATATTAAGCGAGTGATTAATCGACTAATCACTGGAAGTAATTAAGTGGGTGTAACTGGAAACCACTCTTGCTTTATTAGACTGAGAAGTCATCCAATAATATATAGACGTGAAGTGAAGTCCATAGTCTTTTTTGCATTTCAGGTATAATACTGAACCCATGGAGTGAAGGTTCTGGATAATAAGGTGGGGTGGCTTTCTGTTCTACTCTCTTAATTACTTCCTGTGATTAATTGATTTGCTTGCACCGTTAACGATAATCAGCTTTGAAATTGATTAATCGTCCCAGCACTAATTTTGATGCTTATATCAAACTTAATGATAATTAGCTAGCCATAAATCAATTTAATCACACGAAATACATACAATATTATGCACAATAGTTCTATACGTATATGCATGTATATATATATATATTTGATTACTGCACTGCACATGCTTACACATGATAAAGTCATGCAGTACACGTGCATGCAACACAAATCTTCAAGTATTATAGTGTTGTGCTTCTTATAATACTAAAGTATTATGATATGACAGAATATCATGTTACAGTGCATATAGGTAATAGGCCTTTTTGGTAAACACTTCAACTTTGTATACATGCATGGTGCATGGTTTATTATATTAAAAGTGATATTGAACAGGAGGCACTCAACATCAAAATTTGAGCTATATAGAGTACAAAACATATCAATAGTCTCGAGATATCACATACTGTTACAGTGATACCATCCTCTCTGAGATGACTGGTATAATCAGCAAACAGAATTTTGAAGTTGCCTATTATTATTATTCTTACAGCTATATAAAAATTGCCTATACTTATTTGTATATTATACATATTATTATTTGTATCCTGCAGGGTTGAGAGGTGGATCAAAGGAAAACTGTGCATACATAAGCCTGTAGCACAGGTCAGTGATACAGCACAGGTCACCAGACAGGTTTCATTGTTAGGATTAATTGCGTGAGAACAATTAAGGCAGGAAATTGGTAAACGCATTTCTATTGCCTATAATATGTTGTATTGAGCTATGCGTGTATTTGCAGTATAAATTGTCTATCATTCACCATGCCAGGATACAAGGTAGTTATATCCAGCCTAAGTGTGCTGCAGCAAATAAAGTGCTAACAGAATACTGCACAATTGCTCAATTAGCACTTTCTGCTGCAGCACACCTAGGCAGGATATAACTATTACATATATGCATGTCCTTACACTGTGGGAGCTGCGTTTAATGAACTTCTTAGATCAATGTGTTATTGCTGAACATGATGAACACATAATATATGAATACATACATAATACTAATTTGTACATATTATGTATGTGTGCCTTAGGCAAGACGTAATGTTATTAATAGCTTAGTGGTATACAGTACCATATATACATTTCTACATACTAAAGAGTGAACTGTGTCATAACAAACTGGCTAGACTCCAAAGTGTTGTGTATTTCAAATGATAAAGTTAAAAACCAAAAAAATGGAAAATAATGAAATTCTGATCGCACAAACTTTGCACACATTTTCAAAAAGTATATTAGGAAACGCATTGATTATTTGATCTCTTCATAAATGTTCACACACCCATAAGCAGGATTATCCTCTAACTGGAAACACTCATGGTTACCAGTGTCTTCCTTAACTTCAGTATCACCTCCAGTCTTGTGCCTCCTGTATTGATGGCAGTGAGAGGGAATATACTACATCTAGCACTGATGGCTCACAATGATGGCACATAAATTTATTGGAATGTGTTCATTTGTAAAAACTTATTGCACTGAATTCTCAACCAAAAAAAGTGTTTGAGTGTCACTGTCTATGCATCACAGGAGTATGCACATATACACCCAGAAAGCAACATGTGCAGAAGATGCAAATAAGCACAAAACTATTGCACATGTATATGAAAGGGAATGCATTTTAAATCCTCACTTCTTGCAGTAGACAACTGCTGTGATGGTGATGATCAGTATCAGAATGATGACTATCAGTACTAGAGATCCAACAACTGCTCCAATTATTATGATGTCATGATTAGGTGGTGGCATCAAAACCTGTATATCTGCATGGAGACGAATGACAATGATCGGCTGTGGAACCAATAGACATCCATACTTTGGCAATGTTATTGCTTACAAATTGGCATGGGATGCTTAACATAAAATTGCAGAAGAATTTAGCATGCATTGCATTTTAGATTATTGAGTGGCAACAATATGTCCATCAACTATCCTATTAATAAACAATATATTCTGTGTATTAAATCCATGTCAAATGCCTCTAAATTATCCATCAGTAACAACAATTCACTATCTCAATAAAAAATCAATGAAAAGCATCATAAGTACACATTCGACCAAGTCTGATCTATGCCCCATATGGTACAATATATTTAAAAGATAACTGGTCATTTCATGTATCCTACACCTAGAGGTGAAGGCTAACTCCTGAACGGTGAGGAATTACCACCTAAGTGTTGTAGCATGGAGGAGACTGAGGAAATTGAAGAAATCAGACAGGAATCGGAGAGTGAAGGTAGGAGAGTGGCTTAGCTGCCACTTGGAGAAAGAATGCATGCATGCAAATGGATACAGATATTTCTTATTCTTTGTTGTTGGTTTACGGAATGATTACATTGACAAAAAGACATGGGATATTGTGCTGAACAAAAACACATTATATATAGATTATTACTCACTCACCAGCAGTAACACTCCCTTTGATGGTACCATTTCCAGTGTACACATCTACAGTAATACTGTATGAAGTAGTTGGATCCAGTCCTCCAATAACAACACTAGAGTCAGTAGTAGTGACACTGTTGATGTCACGAGATACTCTATTCAGTGATGAAGGCCAGTAGGTCACAACATAGAGTGGAAAACCTCTTGCTTCATGGAGTGTTAGTGAAGTCCAACTGACATGAACTGCACTGTTCTCATTAATCCATTCAGTGACCACATTCTGCACTTTGACTGTAGGGGCTGTGTGAGTGAGAGTGTGCATGTGTGTGTGTGTGTGTGTGTGTGTGTGTGTGTGTGTGTGTGTGTGTGTGTGTGTGTGTGTGTGTGTGTGTGTGTGTGTGTGTGTGTGTGTGTGTGTGTGTGTGTGTGTGTGTGTGTGTGTGTGTGTGTGTGTGTGTGTGTGCATTCGTGCGTGTGTGTGTGAAATTTGTGTAAAATATAGATGTGGATGTTTCAGCTATAATCATACACATGTAATCAAATTTTATTTGGTATCATGGAAAAATGAAGGTACCAAACACATGTAATCACTATCATGCCATAGCTGGTATGGTTTTGAAACTCACAAATTTATTAATTATATGTACACATGTATGCACATGTCTTTGAATCTGGATCAATGTTTAACACAATGGCAACGTGAAATGCATAATTTTGTTTCAAAAGATTATCACACATCACATTGCAGTACTCATTTTATTCGAATTAACCCGTATCGATAATTATAGTACCTCTGTTGCAGTACCCAGGGTATGATGACAGGAGTGTGTGAAGCTGCATATATTCTGTGTATATATGTATGTGTCATGTTGCATGGGCAGATCAACGTCCAAGTGTGCATTTGTACTATAATATAAAACTTCGCTCTAGTTAACAATCAAATGTCTGTACTCCCTAACAGAGGTCCTTTAGGTATTATGTTCTGTGTTCGTATTTAAACAATATAACACACATGCAGGATTAAAATATAACTAACAATGAATTGTTTGGCAATTACTAGACAAATTTCCATAACAATTTCATGCAAGTGTGCAGTAGCAAAGGGAAGTGGGCAAATAGCATGGACAAATGCACACTTTGGACCTTGATCTGCCCACGCAACATGCCACATACTGTACTAATCATATAGAACTGAAAATTCTATGGGTATGGAATGGGCAACCTGTACCCGTTCCATACCCGTACCCACTAGACGGTAATGGGTGTTCAGAAAACGAGTTGCCGAACTTGACGATTGCAAAAAAAATGTACACATACAGTATGTAGTGATACCTAGAGTGACACCTACGTATCTCCAGTTCACCGTGTTACAGTTTGTTAGAAGATGGTTTATTCGAGTTACGTGAAGCAGTGAATTCTCTTTTATCGTCGCTTGGGAGAAAGCTACACAGAAGATGACAATGAAATGAGCGCGGTCGAACTCCAACAACTACTTGAGAGCGAATTGTATGACCCCTTGCTATCCACGATACTCTGATGAACACACATGACAGGAGAAGAATGTACGTACATACGTAGAAAGATTGATTTAGATCATTTCGAAAAAACACTTCATTATAAAAATTAATACATATGTAACAATATTTATATCTATATATTAGAGCTGGGAATCAGCTGAAATTTTCAAATCAATTATTAGTACGTATTAACCAATTGATTAGTCGACTAATCACTGGAAGTAATTAAGTGGGCGTAACCGGAAACCACGCCCACTTCATTAGACCGAGAATCATCCAATAGACATGAAGTGAAGTCCATAGAGTCCTTTTCGCATTTCAGGTATAATACTGAGCCCATGGAGTGAAGGTTCTGGGTAATAAGGTGGGGGTGGCTGCCTGGTCTACTCACTTAATTACTTCCTGTTATTAATCAATTTGCTTGCACTATTAATGATAATCAGATTTGAAATAAAAATCGATTGATTAATCGATTTATTGATTAATCGATTCATTGATTAATCGTCCCAGCACTACTATATATCTACAGGAGGTGTTGATTACGGTATAGTGTAAACAAGAGAACAGGTACGCCCATAGACGTATCCATTTCACAGGCGTTTTTACGAAACGGGTATGCCCGTAGAACGTTCAGTTTTATATAATCAGTACCTTACATATATAATGATAAAGTTTACACACATTACATACAGCTATCACTGAACTATGTTTATTCTTTGGTAGACCCACCTCCTTCTGATGTAAAGAAGATTTTAGATACATTCTTTCCCTTGCCAATGTTGGTCCTAGCACTAACAGACACCTCTATTGGCCTTTCAGGGACTAAAGGTAATTTCTAGAGTATGGTATGTTACACATAAGTTGAAGTATGAGACAACTCACTTAAATTCCCTATTGTGAGTATCAATCCCTTCACATTGACTGTAGAGCTATTATCCTCCTCATACACACCATACACCACATCATATCCAGTAATGACTCCATTTGGTTCTTCAGGCTCACTCCACATTATCACTGCTGAAGTGTTTGATGTTATGTTGTAGGATAAGTTTGACACTGGACCAGGAACTGAGTAGACACAATGGAAGGAAGACTAGTAGCTATATTGTGTAACATAACAACAATATTAAGATATTCCCTCACCATCATCCAAAGTTCTGAAAACAGATGAACTTGTCAAAACACCCACTCCAGCATCATTGACAGCTGCCACTCTCCATGCATATCTCGTATAAGGTGTTAGACCAGTCACAAGGTATGTTATGTCAGGAGGTCGGTCATTGGGAACAGTGATATTCCTTATGCTCTTGAACTCTCTGTCCTCTGTGACATACACCCACAATTCCACTATGTACTGGGTGATGATCCCATTTCTACCCTCCTTTGGTGGCAACGACCACTGAAGAGGAGCACTTCTTGATCTGGGTTCAACAGGAGATGTCACCACTGGAGCCAGTACTGGGGCTGGTGAGCAATCGAGTAATTACATCTGATTACAATACAATATTGACATATATGTATGTATGTGCATGCGGTCCATTGATATTACATGAATATAGTGCTCCACATATTTGGAAATAGTTTAATAAAATTGATGCAAATTTTCAACATTGTATTGTATTTCCTCAGAATTACTGAAATAATAGTTCCACAACATTAGCGATTCAGAGATAGACTAAGAACATATAGTAGGTAGCCCTATTGTTGTCAGCAGGATTATTGCAGACCTTCTACAGACTACTTTCATAAAATAGAATTTTGATATCAGTAAAACTACAAACTAGCACTTATCCATTCATATGATATGTGTAAGAACACATACCAGCACTCAAAGTTGTGGCCTTCCTCACAACAGGTCTTCCTCTTCCTCCATTATTCTCTGCCTCAACAGATACTGTGTACTCATCAAATGGATGTAGACCAGTGAGGATCAGGGACAGTTCTGTGGTTTGAGTAGACCTCTCAACAGTAAACTCTGAGAAGTAGCCAACATGATAGGTGAGAGGTAGCTGTTCAGCATTGGAAGGAGGAGTCCATGTCACTCTGATGGAGGTTGATGATATTACTTGTAGAATTAAGTTGCGAGGACCTGAATGGAGGAGAGTAGATATTATAAATGAAAGAATGAACGATACGTTAACTTCAGGATTATGGAAATAGATTACTATATGGGAATAGAAAGAAATGTACACCAATATAGACACATCCCCACATGTGCATGGAGGATGTTTAAGTATTCGTAATCCCTCCAACCTTCTGGTAAAGTACATCCCATTATACTGCCATTGGCACTCCCTAGTGAGTTGTAAGCCTCAATAACCACAGTGTATTCTGTGTTTGATTCCAGTCCGGTTAAATTGTAGGGTGTTGTAACATCTTTAAATGTAATGGTTTCCATGGAAGCTCTATTCTGTACATACATCATATACTTTGTTTCTCTTTCTTCATCCCATCGCACAGTTAATGAACTAGTATAGTTAGTGATGACTACATTGGATGGCTTTTCAGGAGCTGGAGGTAAGGATTACATAAACAGAGAAGGTAGCAAGCTAATTTCATCCCTGTACTTACGTCCATCTGATTCACTCCATGGTCCTCTCCCAACAGTAGACACTGCTCTCACTCTTACTATGTATGTTCTTCCGACAGTTCCATTTAGAGTTATCTGTTCACCATATGCTTTAGCTGTAGGTTGTGGTCTACGGTCCTCCCAATACTGTACCTCGTAGTACAAGATACTGGCTTCACTGGATGGACGGTTCCAAGTGATATTCAAAGACAGATAATTGTTATATCGTACATCCCTAGATTGTACTCCTGTCACTTGCTGGGGAACTATTGAAAGGAATGTAGGACAATGAGGAATAAAAACATTTATTTTGCTTTAATTGCTAGGAGATTAAAATGAGTTGTTTTCAATACTGCAAAATTTAATCACATATATGGCACATATGTAAATGGGTAAGAAACACTTATGAACAAATGAATTCAAAGCGTATGTTGCAATCTAGGCATTCTCTATTCCTTTTAATGACATGGCTGTGGGATGAAAAAGATGGTGAGCAGGCTAACTCAAAGTAACTTGCAATGACATCCTTGGACATTGCTAATATAGGAGGAAGTGTCTTTTAATCTTAAATCACCTTCCTATTTTCGTATGTAAAACCTGAACTTGTATCAAAGCTCAATGCTACAATTATGCCTGAAGTCATCCATATCCCATTGTTTCAAGTTACCTCTTTCATCTAATAATGCAGTGTTCTCGCCAGGCCGAATTTGCAGGGCGGCCGCCCCTTTTTAGATTTGAAATTTGACTTTATTTGTAATGATCCTTCCTTTCCAGAGACTGGTGAACAGTTCCCCCCCCTTGTGTCAGCTGTTTAGATAACGCGAGGCAATAAACGCACCCGCGTATGCAGAGCAGTCGGATTGACGCCATTTTTATGCAGAATATTAATCAACCACATTCGTACGTACCCACACGTGTCGTTCAAAAGAACTTGCACCGACTATTATTCCGTATTTCTAATCTCGATGAGCAGGAGAAGTGCTGATAACGATAATTTACCCCAAGGTAAACGCAGACTGACAGGATTTAATCCTGAATGGGGTAGCGATTTGTGCTGTATACTGATGATGCATCTGGCGCTGGTGGTATCAAAGATAATACGGTTAGTATTATCTATGGTGGCATGTTTTGTTCTGCTGTTGTGCTGTTGAGGCGAAGCTCAGAGGAGGCATTGTGCAAGCTTTTCAAAAATCCAGAATGCACAAAAAATTGCTTTGATTGGCGCACTTAAGTGTATGTATTGTGCTGATCTAGCAAGAAATTATCCACACAACAATGCCCACATAAGACTACATTAGTGTAGTGTAATATGTTGAAATGTTGTCAAATTCCAATTTTTTCATCATAGCCATCCTCGTCATTATGGTTCAGCTGTTTTTATTAATACTAGGGGTGACTTGACATTGACATCATACTACCACAATAACCCACAATAACCCACCACCCTTTTTTATCTTTTTTCTGGTGCCTACACTGTAATGTTGAATAATAACTTGAAAACAATAAAAGTTGACCATCTTCATCAAATTAATTCTTCACTACCACTTTGAACAAGTATGCACATTTCTAATCCCTGAAAAATGACGATCACATAACCATGTCAACAGTGAGGTTCTGCACATAGTGTACATCTATAGCTTGTTGTTCAAAGATAATATCACATGCAAGTGAAGGTTCATTCAGACCTAAAATAGATGCCCATATGTTATATTTTATTGCAGGTGGGGGCAACCCAATGAGTGTGTTAACTTGAATTACAGGTTTACATTTCGCTTAGTGTAAAGGATAGTAACCTGTGTAATTTTCACTCACCATTAAATGTCCTTCCCTCCACAGGTGTACTATAGTTACCAACTCCTGATGTAGTCCTCACTGCTATACGTACATGGTAGGATTGACCAACACTCAGACCAGTTAGCTCATATGGACTGGAAGAAGGTGTATTTGTAGAAAATCTGTACTGGCTACTTGTGGTTTCCTTGTATTGGATGATATAATCAGTGACTTGTAAACCGTGAAGGTTTGCAGGAGGTGTCCAACTGATACGAAGTGTTCCTCTCTTAGCAATGGGTACAGATGACACTGAGCGAGGTGGAGACACTGAAGAAGAAAATATTATTTGTGAGTAACATTCACAGATTATCAGGCACATGTGTTAGTATATGTATGGTGATACACTGAAGTTAAGACAGTAAGACAGCCCTTGTAGTTGTCACATCTACAAGAATGCACCGAGTTCACAATTCTGTCTGAAAATGATTCTCAAATTCAAACATATAATACTGTAGCCATCATCTGTACAGTGAAAGCCTACCTGGGTAAGTGAACCCTTCAATGGTGATAGGTGAGCTTGTGCCAATAACTGATTGCACTCTAATAGTAATTATGTACACAGATCCAATATCAAGGTACATCAGTCGATAGGAATGAGTGTTTGTAGACCTAGTTGTAGTTGAACCACCCGTCTTCTTCCTGTACATTACTGAATATTGCTGTATTGGTGCACCACTGGATGGTGGTCTCCACTGAACTGAGAGAGCTGCTCTTTGATGTTGTGTAGTTTGAGAAACAGTTATAGAAATCCTGTTCACTGAAGAGGGGACTGTAGGGAGGAATGACATGGTGTTAAGTACCTCTTACAACACATTAATACATGTGAATGGGTGTAGTGCATATAGTTTGTATCTTGTGCTGATCAGTTATAATAGACTGTTATGGAAATTTTGAAGATGTCAGCATGTCCCCTATAGGATAGTAGCCCGTGTAATTTTCACTCACCATTAAATGTCCTTTCTACCACAGGTGTACTATAGTTACCAACTCCTGATGTAGTCCTCACTGCTATACGTACATGGTAGGATCGACCAACACTCAGACCAGTTAGCTCATATGGACTGGAAAATGGTGTATTTCTAGAAAATCTGTACTGGCTACTTGTGGTCTCCTTGTATTGGATGATATAATCAGTGACTTGTAAACCGTAAAGGTTTGCAGGAGGTGTCCAACTGATACGAAGTGTTCCTCTCTTAGCAATGGGTACAGATGACACTGAGCGAGGTGGAGACACTGAAGAAGAAAATATTATTTATGAGTAACATTCACAGATTATCAGGCACATGTGGTATGTTGCGTGGGCGACTTCAAAGGAAATGCAGTGCAAACATTTGTGATGTGTGCACACTTCATTTGATGTTGCATTGTTGTTGCATTGTAGATAATTGGTTATATCCTTTTCACACATCTACTAATCATTGCTCAATCAAAGTTGCGCCCACGCAACATACCACATAATAACTAAAGTACCTCTGGAGAAGCTGTAGCGGATATACAGACACCTTTGCCTAATTGATATCGAGGGCGAAGCCTGAGGTGTCAATTAGGCAAAGTTGTCTGTATATCCGCTACAGCTTCTCCAGAGGTACTTTAGCTATTACATGTGTTAGTATATGTATGGTGATACACTGAAGTTAAGACAGTAAGACGGCCCTTGTAGTTGTCACATCTACAAGAATGCGCCGAGTTCACAATTCTGTCTGAAAATGATTCTCAAATTCAAACATATAATACTGTAGCCATCATCTGTACAGTGTAAGCCTACCTGGGTAAGTGAACCCTTCAATGGTGATAGGTGAGCTTGTGCCAATAACTGATTGCACTCTAATAGTAATTATGTACACAGATCCAATATCAAGGTACATCAGTTGATAGGAAGGAGTGTTTGTAGACCTAGTTGTAGTTGAACCACCTGTCTTCTTCCTGTACATTACTGTATATTGCTGTATTGGTGCACCACTGGATGGTGGTCTCCACTGAACTGAGAGAGCTGCTCTTTGATGGTATGTAGTTTGAGAAACAGTTATAAAATTCCTGTTTACTGTAGAGGGGACTGTAGGGAGGAAGAATGACATGGCATCAAATTCCTCTTTACAACACATTAATACATGTGAATGGGTATGTATGTAGTGTATATATAGTTTGTATCTTGTACTGCTTAGTAGACTGTTATGGAATTTTTGAACATGTCAGCATGTCCCCTATAGGATAGTAGCCCATGTAACCTTCACTCACCATTAAATGTCCTTCCCTCCACAGGTGTACTATAGTTACCAACTCCTGATGTAGTCCTCACAGCTATACGTACATGGTAGGATCGACCAACACTCAGACCAGTTAGCTCATACCGACTGGAAGATGGTGTATTTCTAGAAAATCTGTACTGGCTACTCGTGGTCTCCTTGTATTGGATGACGTAACCAGTGACTTGTAAACTGTAAAGCCTTGCAGGAGGTGTCCAACTGATACGAAGTGTTCCTCTCTTAGCAATGGGTACAGATGACACTGAACGAGGTGGAGACACTGAAGAAGAAAATATTATTTGTGAGTAACATTCACAGATTATCAGGCACATGTTAGTAAACGTATGGAAATACACTAGGGTTAAGACAGTAAGACGGCCCTTGTAGTTGTCACATCTACAAGAATGCATCGAGTTAACAATTCTTTCTGAAAATGATTCTCAAATTCGAACATATAATACTGTAGCCATCATCTGTACAGTGTAAGCCTACCTGGGTAAGTGAACCCTTCAATGGTGACAGGTGAGCTTGTGCCAATAACTGATTGCACTCTAATAGTAATTATGTACACAGATCCAATATCAAGGTACATCAGTCGATAGGAATGAGTGTTTGTAGACCTAGTTGTAGTTGAACCACCTGTCTTCTTCCTGTACATTACTGAATATTGCTGTATTGGTGCACCACTGGATGGTGGTCTCCACTGAACTGAGAGAGCTGCTCTTTGATGTTGTGTAGTTTGAGAAACAGTTATAGAGTTCCTGTTTACTGTAGAGGGGACTGTAGGGAGGAAGAATGACATGGGGGTTAAATACCTCTTTACAACACATTAATACATGTGAATGGGTATGTATGTAGTGTATATATACTTTGTATCTTGTATTGCTTAGTTATAATGGACTGTTATGGAATTTTTGAAGATGTCAGCATGTCCTCTTTTCCCCTGATCGTGAGACAACTTTCCTTCATGACGGCGGATTCTTTAACTCTGGCTTACTCACTATCATGTGGGCCCAACAACATCACTGCTGTACACACCAGTCCCCAGTAGTGTGACTGCTGCTACACACACACACACACACACACACACACACACACACACACACACACACACACACACACACACAGATACACACACACACACACACACACACACACACACACACACACACACACACACACACACACACACACACACAGATACACACACACACACACACACACACACACACACACACACACACACACACACACACACACACACACATCTGTTTCACTCAAGATTATGCTACAGTCTATGATTTTGCAATGTTGCTAATGCTAGTATTAATGCAGTGATTCTTGCACTTTATACAACACGGAAAATTAGTGCACCATGAGTCCTCAGTATGTAGTACATATCAACACTATAGGTACTTGATTAAGAATATTCATGTACATAGCTATCCATCCTAGCTTACCATTGTAGGTTCTTGCCCGTCGTCTATCACTGTATGGTCCTCGTCCATCTGATGACACAGCAGCTACCCAGATGTAGTAGGTGGTTCCTATACTAAGTGGACCCAGTGTGGTAGATGTACCAGTGACTCCCCTAGCACCACAGTTAGCACCAGATGGTGGATTAGACTGTGTTCCACTAGTTGTACTGTAACATATAGTGTAGGTGATACCACTTCCACTGACTGCACTCCATGACACTCTCAAAGCTGGTGATGAACCTTGTACAGTTCTAGTAACAGTGACACCTTGAACCGTGGCAGGTGTTTGTGGTGTAGTTGATATTGAAGATGATTGCGTTGGTGGAAAGGGTGTTGTCTGTGTGGTTGATGTGGTCACAGTTGTTACTCTTGTAGGAGAGATGTTATTTGGCTCTGTAATGAATACCACAAAATACAATTCATTAAACATTCAATCTTTAATAGACTAACCAACAGACAGTACAAATAGCAGAGTTGACCACTATTCACAATATTATGAGTCAATGTTAGACATACCCCACATGGTAGTATGTAAGACAACAGTGCTGGATAATCACAACAATCTACTATAATACTAATGTGCCATAGAGTTGTATTGATTGTCATAGCTTCTCTGGAATAACCCTCCATACTATAGCACAGTATAGGCATGTGTACATCGTAGAGTGTGCATATATATATATATATATATATTACATTGATGTACATATGCTTATGTTGTGCTATCATGTGGAGACATTTTTGTATGAACCCATTCACTGAAACCCATGTACACAAGGGTTTGGAAAGCAGCAAAGGATTGCATTCCAACTCCATGCAACATCCATTGCTATAACAACCTTATAACTAGAACACATTCTGAATTGAGTATCATACCCAAAAACTCAGATCACTTTATGATAAATTATAAATAAATGATAATAATGCCAGAATATCTTCAAATTGTGATACAGGTCCAACACTTGTCTCAATCGTCTTGGTAACGCAAGGCCATATCACACACTAGCAAAATTGGAGTAGCTGATACAAAGTATAAACATGTACATAGGTATAGCTACAGAGCCTGGATTGGTTAGTGAAAGGAAATGTAAATTCATAGTGCAATGTGTAAATGTGACACATGTGAGTCTACTTCCCATTATTTTTGCTCGGAAACACTCGCAATTGTGGACTGTTGCTACATTCTATGTACGTTTTTCACTACATTTGCAGCTCATCCCATGCAGCATGTTTCTTGTTGCATACCACTTTATTTAATGTTCTAAAATACCATCCTATTTATATTATGTGCCTGCTTTAAAGTGAGGTTGTTGCATATTGATGTACACTCTAGTATGTAATATATTAGGTAGAAGTTAAAACTTTCAATACAATTCAAGAAACAACCATCAAAGATATTACCGTATATGTTCTAATTTTTCATCAGAGCAAGGTTCAAGGAAAAACCGTCATTTAGAGCAAGATTGGCTGTGAATCCTGACCTGACGAATAAATAGAAAACCGTGACAAACAAAATAAAATGGCTGCGTTTAACCTAAAAGTCCTCGCTCCGTTCGTGGATGCCACATAAAATGAGAGTATTGGAAGCCTAGCATTTCAGATCACGTTACTTCCCGAGATTAAAATGATATGTACGGTATACGATTATAATAATATTACATTGCAATTGAAACCGTCTAAAAGCAGCTGTATGCGTACACGCATACAAATAATATTTTGCTGTATTCTATTTCCTATCAGACAATCCTCAAGATTGCTTTGCAGTCATTGCTTATAGAGCAGGAATCAACATTGAAGTAGTTAGCAATGACAGAAAATCCTATAAAATATTATAAAAGTAGCTAACAAAGATATCTGATGAAAAATTAGAACTGATGACGAACATTTAGAATGCGTCACATTTTGTCATCAATTAGAATGTTCCAAGACCTATCTAGGGCCAGTGACGAAAAATTAGGTTGACGAAAAATTGGAACATATATGGTAGTTGCACTTTTGCTTACCACACATATGCTAGTCTGTTAATTGATAAATGCTACAGACAACAGGATTAGGTCTAGAACAAGCAGCCATACAAAGTATGTTGTCAATAAGAAGGGCTTCCCACTTACTGGAGTAGACAAACCACTCTAAGAACTCATCACATTTGTACATTTCATTTCATTTAAAACACATACACAGTCAAGTCAAACTTAATACATAAGTATACGTACATATCTGAAGGGCATACCAAATCTGTACTCCTTATCAGTGGTACTCACTATTAGTATTGGTTGACGTAGTGTAAATGAGATAGGGATCAAGTGAAGTGTATAAGCCAAGTTACCAACATACCAAACAAAACACTAAAAATATTATGAGAACAAGCTGCCATATAAAGTATGTTGTCAATAAGAAGGGCCTTCAACTTACTGGAATAGACTAACCACTCTAAGAACTCATCACATTTGTACATTTTCACTTCATTTAACACACACACAATCAAGTCAAAATTACTTAGTACAAGTACATGTACATAATGAAAGGCATACCAAATCTGTATTCCTTATTTGCGGTATAGTGTAATGCACTGTAATAAATAAAACTATGTGATAGCAGTCACTCCATTTCAAGATGATACAGTTATAAAAAGTGAAAGTTTTTGTACTCAATCATGTGTCGTACGTAGCACTACAGCTTGATAATCAATGGTTCATCATAGTGGGTTGACTATTACCAAACCAGAAATATATAAATGTATGTTATTATTGCAATAGATAACTCATTGGGTAAATCCACATTTCATGCAAATCTTTTTCAATCTGTCTATAACTGTGACATCAAGGTACGTATATACAGAAGTAATCAAAAGCTGAATATGTATACAGCCTAATAGAAGAGATTATGATGAGATGCAAGAACTGTTGAATGGTTTCTCAGGTCAACATGTATATGGCTTAGAGGCAATTGATAGTGAAGTGACTTATTATAATCACACTACAATCATTTACGTGCTACATCACCTTACCATGAAATTTAAAATTATATGGAATACAAAGTTTTGATGATGTATATAAAACTTACATTGTACTAGACTATAAGACAAACCTATCTCTATCTTGCATGTACGTACCCTTTGAACCTCTATAACATAGGCCTTTACAGGAAAATTGGGGTTGTAATACCATAACCATTTCATAGTTAACTGACATGGGTGAACTAAGTATAACTTTCTGATTGTATTCATATGACGGAATGTCTTGATAGGACTTGTAAACCTCATACAATTTCCAATGTCATTACAGAGTGTTCTCCATACAATACAGTAATAGTATTCAGGGTATTCATGTACCATAATAATATTATTATATTACAGTGTAAACACACACACACACACACACACACACACACACACACACACACACACACACACACACATACACACATACACTCACACACACACACACACACACACACACACACACACACACACACACACACACACTCACACACACACACACACACACACACACACACACACACACATACACACACACACACACACACACACACACACACACACACATACACACACACACACACACACACACACACACACACACACACACACACACAACACACAGATTACCATGAAACATGGCTGTATCACATCACCATCATATAATTTCCTATTTTTTAAATCCAACTAATCAATAACTATAAATTCATAAGATAATGTGTGTCATCATGACAAGTAAATATATCAACTGAACATGAAGTACATTCACACAATTAATGAGCAGAACTATGAAGGGCAAACATCACAAAGTATTAAGATGACAGGAGATATGATTTAATGTCAGGAATAGGTAAGGTTGGAGATTACTACTGATACTACCCTTTTCACTCACCAAATGTCACATACAGTATACTGTTGGTACCATCTTTACTTGTTCTGCACTGATACTCTCCTCCCTGAGGTGGCTGGTAGCTAGTGAACACAAGTTGTCTTGCACTGCTAGTTCCTGCCTGTTTAACATCTCCACTTGATGGTACTACTCCTCCGTTAGGACCATACCACTGTACAGTACCACCTGGTTCACTACAAAACACTGCCGCTCTCTTATCAACAATAGCAGTGACAGTAGCAGGACTGGTCAGGGTACTGGATGGTGGTGGCTGTAGCTTTCCCAGCTGAGCACTAGTAGTGGTACCTTTAGAACGGTTCAATGGTAATAATTGAAAATAATGGATACACCTACCACCGTTATTAGAATCATTGCAGAAAGACAAGTACACTTCACTAAAATGTCGATAAATTCCTATCGAAGGGTCTTACCAACGTTCCAGCATAAAACAATAGTCGTAATGATGAAGAATGTCATTCCACTGTGGTGAATCGTACCTTATTCCGAACAACGAAAACAAATGGGAAGTAGACATGCTTTTATACTACTGTACTTTAATTTTGAGATTTCTCAATGGATCTCGCGCCACATGACGTATGACGTCATTCTAACCACTTGCTGGGTTGTTTCTGTACAGTGTAGGTCGTTTGAAGTTCGCTCATGATTACTGTATTATCATGCGAGAGGATGCAGAAAAAAATGGCCGATAGTGAACATGTGTGACTCAGGAAATCTCTTTTTATCGTACAAGATGTCAATCTGCTTCAGGTGTAACAGCAGCGATCGATGCACTAACTGTCGCCGTTTCAATCTGATTAATCTTGCCTTAACTGCCTACCGTCGTCCACATTGAATCATTGCTCGACGTCACTCAGACCGTATTATTGTGATGAACCTATTTCGCCTAACAGCTTCGGAAGGGAAGAGAATCGCTCCTCTGATCTCCATACGAACCCTACATCTGAACATAGGCTACGTATCTGAACAAGACAGTTAATATAATGTCTTCATCTGAGCAATGGATCGAGAGTTTTCTTTCTTCCGTCCAGATGTGATTTTACTTCCGCGTGACAAAAGGTCTACATGTTGTACGCGAGAAGATGGCTATTCCTCCTGTGCACCTTTTTGTAGGAACAGATCCGAGGAGGAAGTCAACAACACAGGCTTACACTTCTAAAGAGTCCCAAAGTATGCCGAACTGTAACGTCTGTGGCTTTATGCTTTCAAAAGAAAGGATCATATTAACCATGGCCCAAGCATCTACATTTCCAGTGTTCACTTTGTTGGAAGTGAGTACGAACTGCTGGTACATGAATAACAACAAATGTATGCTGTGCTGCATATATATGCTTACTTCAAGGGTGCAGATTTGGAGCTATGGGGCCAAGTTTGATGCCAAGCACAGACCTGTGCCAATGTACCCCACATGTGCTCACGTTGTGCAGAATCACATGCATGTACATGTCATCTATATTTACAGAGATGTTATAGGGTGTAGGGTGAATACTGCAGAATACATGTTCCATTGTATGTGGTTTTGATCCTTGTTAGGGCCTAAATGTGGTCTCCAGAAAATATTCATTCAGCACACCTGTTGCTTTCCAAATTTAGGTCAGCGTTGAGTGATGATCCTCAGTCCTGGAGTTGGGGGGATCCAAATTAGTCCATTTCATGCTGACAGAAGTTGACGAACTCACCAGTTTTCATATTTCATTAGTGTATATTCTATTTCATTTAATTTAGTATTGTTACATAACACTTAACACTTTACTAACTTAGCTAACTGCTTATACAAATGTACAGGCATGTAACTACTGCATGATATGACATTGCATGGTTCATAGCTAAGTGTTCACCTATTTCTGCTGTTTTGATGTCTTCATTGCTACACGACATGTTGGGGAGAGCCACTTTTGTGATTGTGCCAGAATATACGTAGACTGTGTCTTCAACCAGTAAAGTATGCATGCATGGCGGCAATGTGTGAGTTTCTGCAAGACCTGCCATACATGTCCATGTACGTTCATCACATACAACCTGATGTGGTACATATACTTACAGTCCATATACAGCTTATGCACATGTATGTGCATGCACAAAGAACACAAAACAAGTACACTCTTCCCACAGATAGACATTATAACAGTCAAATACAGTTACTGCTAGTATATCATTAATCTACATACCTTGTGAGGTAGACAACTGTTGTGATGGTAATGACCAGTATTAGAGCAATCACTAACAGAAGACCTCACATCATATGTACTTTATTATTCTATGAAGGGTTTAACAAGGGGATTCACTATATTATTCATTTCTGTAAGTACAAATTGAACAACTATGGATCCACATATTGGTATTATACTATGAGGTAAAGAAGTAATGGAACACCAATTTGAAATAAAATTGGTCTATATCACTATTATTGTTATTATATTTTTTCATTCACTTCACATTTGTTGCATTGTGCTTACTACATGTAGTATGACATGCTGGTCTGTTGAATAATAAATGCTACAGACACTGAAAATGTTACGAGAACAAGCAGCCATAGAAAGTATGTTGTCAATAAGAAGGGCTTCCCACTTACTGGAATAGACTAACCACTTTAAGAACTCATCACATTTGTACATTTTCATTTCATTTAACACACATACAGTCAAGTCAAACTTACTTATTAAGTACATCTATGATGTACATATCTGAAGGGCTTACCAATTCTGTATTTCTCATCAGCAGCACTTTCTATCAGTATTAGTAGAGTAATATGCTAGTCAGTTAATTGATTAATGCTACATACACTAAGATCGTTACGAGAACAAGCAACCATAGAAAGTATATTGTCTATAACAAGGGCTTCCCACATTTTCATTTCATTTAACACACACACCCAATCATACATGTACATATCTGAAGACATACCAAATCTGTACTCATTAGTGGTACTCACTATCAGTATTGGCTGACATAGTGTTCATGAAATAGGGATCATATGAAGTGTATTAGACAGGTTACCAACATACTAAGCACATTGCAGGGTGCTGTATCTGTATCAGAGCTGATTTTAAGTATCTGCTTATTATTGGTGATTGGACTAAGAATAACCCTTAGAGTTAGATCAGATTCCATACAATAATATTATGTTTTTTTCAATTGATGGTGACTCTTAGACTGACTATTAGCAATGTCCACATCTACTAGAGTATTGAGCTATTCTATGGTGGCAATATTGTACATACTTGTATTTACATCCTTTCGAATAGTGTTTACAACCACCTACACATTGCAAAGATGCTGGTATTGGATCCGGAATCTGTATCTGTGAATATATTCAGCTGCTCATAATAATCAGTATTTGGAAATATCCCCGTATACATTGGTACATCACTGCTTGAAAAAAATAAGGTAAATCTGTTTCACCTGGCTACAATGGATAGATAATATGGTGTAATGCACTGTTAATAAATTAAACTATTTGTCACTCCATTCAAGATGATTTGGTTATAAAAAGTGAGAGTTTTGTTTTGACTACTAACAGACCATAAATACAGTATTATTATTATTATTACAAAAGATATCTCATTGTGTAAATGTACATTTCATGCAAATTGTGCTCAGTTTGTTTGAAACAGTGATATTATAAGTTGCATACAGAAAAACAATAACATCAAGGTGGGTACAGAAATAATCCAAAGCTGAGCATTCTGTATACAGCCTAATAGAAGAGATTATGATAAAACACAAAACAACTGTTGAATGGTTTCCCAGGTCAACATGTGTATGGCTTAGAGGTAATTGACTTATTATAATATTAATCACACTACAATCACTTCAGTATATACCTATACCCATAGGATAGAGTACTATTATTCAAGGTATATGTGTACAATAATAATATGGGTGGGTGGTGGTGGCTCTGTCTTACCTAGCTTAGCACTATTAATGGTACCTTAAATGGTTCAATGATAGTAATTGAAAAATTGATCACAGTTGTTGGAATAATTGCAGAAAGATTGTACACTTCACTGAATCAATATATGCATAATTATTTTGAAGGTCTTACCAATGCTCCAGCATAAATCAATAGCCGTAGTATAAATGATGAAGAATATCATTTCTCTGTGGTAAATTGTACCTTTTCCAAACAACGGAAATGAGTTGTAAGGAGACATGCTTCTGTACTACTGTACTATTGAGATTTCTCAACATTATTTTGTACAACATTTTGTAGGTTGTTTGGAGTTTGAATACGTAATAATCATCAATATCATGCAAGATAATGCAAAAATGGTTGACAGTGAGATTGTGTGATACCTTTGATCGTACAAGTTACCGATCTGCTGCAGGTGTAACAGCAGTGGTTGATGCATTAACTGTTCATGTGTGAACTGGAATGAAGATTGCCTCATGCAACTGTCTACCATCCAGATTGAATCAGTGCTCAAACAATGCTCAGATTATATCTGATGAACTTAATTTCGCCTAGCACTATTGGAAGGGATGAGATTTGTTCCTCTGATCTCCATACAGACGAGACGGCTAAACAAGACCTAAAGTAAACATCTTAATCTGAGCAATGGAGCAAGAGGTTGAGGGTTCCATCTCATGCAGAAAGAAGTTCTTATACTTATTCTATCTAATTGGTATTTTTACATAACACTTAACACTTTACTGACGTTACTAACTTAGCTAACTTTCTGCTTATACAAATGTACAGGCATGTAATTACTGCATCACTTGACAATGTATGGTTCATAGCTAAGTGTTCACTTTTTCGCTGATTTGATGTCTTCACTGCTGCATGACGTATTGGGGAGAGCCACTTTCGTGATTGTGCCAGAATGTATGTGGACTGTGTCTTCAACCATGTCTCCATGTTATTGTATTTATATTATTGTGTATCCATGACATTGTAATATAATATATATAATATATAAATTATAATATATAATATATATAAATTAGGACATTTTAACGCCAGCTGCCAACCTGATTAGCCAGGAACACTGGAGCTTCATGGCCAAGGACATCAAAGGTTTCCAAAGTCACGGGGACCAAATGATGGGAGTGGTATAAAAAGGACAGTATATTTCACTCTTCCCCTTCTCAACAAGCAATGTAATTGCATGAGTTAGCATAAGTGTCAGGACACGTAAATCCAATGCAAGTGAACTGCCTGATTGCCTGCCTCCAAAAATTATTAGAGATTATAAGATAAATAGGATAGCAAATCTGTACACCAATGCTAATACACTGTACAAACTATTGGTATACACATACTGATCATATACCATCAGGTCCATTGAAACAGCACAATACATACACCCTTGAATTCAGTTGTATATTGTACTTTCTGGCATTATTAATACCATGGAACATATTTAGTATACCGGTAATCTTTTCAATGTGATGTATTATTTATAATATTATTGTACTAACATATCCAGTTAAAACATAGATATTTTGCACAAATCAGCTATACGTACATATTATAATAAAAGGGGTGTCACTTTGCCATCCTCACAAGTGTCATCAATGCAGTGCTCAGGGGGACCATTTGGCTATTCATGGGTTGAGTTGCGGGAAAAGTCAAGGTCGTTTTTCTCGACATACTGCCATCAATGACATCATTAAATGTTCTCTTGCAACAGCTAAGGTGCCATCCCTTCTTGAGCCATCAGGAATCTCCCGGTCAGATGGAAAGCGACCCGATGGTACTACCACTATTCCTTGGAAGAGAGGCCGTATTTTAGTGTGGGATGCAACATGCCCAGACACCTTCACCCCATCACATTCCTCCATCATCCTAAATGGGCCTGGTGCCGTAGCCAACCGTGCGGAATGGCTAATGACAGAAAAGTACAAGGACATCGCTGCTACCCATCTTTTTGTCTCCATTAGAATTGAAACCACAGGGGTTTTAGGCTCCGAGGCCAGGAACTTCCTGCACGAGCTGGCCCTACGACTCAAGGCAGAGACAGGAGAGCGGAGATCACACCACTACCTGCTACAAAGAATTGCCGTGGCTGTTCAAAGGGGGAATGCGGCATCAGTCCTGGGGTCAAGTGATGACTTCCACAATGAATTCCTTATCTTCTAATTTCCTATTTACACTTATGATTATTATTTTATTATATTATCATATATAATGTATACAGTACATAACATGTATAGTATAATATGCATGTAAGGTATAATATGCATGTAATATTAATTATATTGTTATCTATTGTATAATTATTGTAATTATTATTATTTTTATTTTTATTTGATTGTGAAATATGCATATACACATAATTTATGTGCATTTTATTTAATTAAGTGTAAGTAAATATGTGTTATAATAATAATATAATACAACTACAAATTCATGTTAAAGCAATTCTTGTGCCACTTGCGGTATATTATCTTTCATATGCTGCATGTAATGCTATTGATTTTATACAACTGGTCCTCCAAATGTATTGAGAAACACTATGTACGTACGTAGGTTATTATATTAAATGGAACTTGTCTAGTATAGCATACATAATATTATAGCCGTAATATATCCAATCCCTTTGCTATTCACATCCTTGTTGATATGGAGTACACAGGCTAGGAAGTGTGTCAAGTGGTAACCTGGAACATGTACTAATCAGAATCATTATAATAATAATTATTATTATTAATAACACGTCATTATTCGTATGGTAATTTTATTGATCATGCAGGGACATTGGATAATTTGATGAAGATACAATGTACGTATTATACACAGATGTTTGAATTCCCATATATTATATGCACATAACAGAGCTAAATGATGGAGAATTGATTGGTGTGAGGTGTATAATAAGTATTAAACCTCTGAATCAAATATTATTTTATGCAACATAATAAACGAATTACATACCACTGAAGATGTATTTGCTGGGCCATTTGACCCAGGTATTTTGTGTGTGTGGTATAATGTGCTGTAGTTGGGAGACAAGAGCAGTAGCTCCTAATATCTGGCTGCAGGAGCAATGATGAAATATGATAGAATACAATTAAATATTATTATTAGCTTAGTTCTTGTATTTGTGTTAAATAGGAATTGATAGTTACTATTGCATTAAACTTAATCATTATAATATGATATCATGCTTGTGTAGTTTGTCAATTGGCAGGTTCCCACAGTACAAGGTATTAAAAGAGAGATGAAAACACTTCCTGCATATTGTGCTTGTTACCTTATTAATAATAATTAAGGTTTATGCTGTGATATTCGACTGTGCAATGGGATTTGCTAAGAGAATAATTTGTCTTATGTATACCAAATTATTCATAACAATTACTATTGTGTGAACAGTTCTATATTAATGGTATAAATGTACCGTACATACATGTATATTTATAGTGCTTACTATAATTATACTATGCAGTACACTATTGTACATACTACTAATACTGGATAAATCACTTACATGGACATTATAATCATAATTAATGTTTTTATTCTACTGTAACACTAGAAATTCATGTTATATCATATCATATTATTAGCACTCCTGGTCCATCAATCTGATGGAGGAACACTATGCAGATTATTTTAATAGAGTATAAATTGTTTAGTAGACAACAATATTGCACTTTTTGACATTGCACACATGCAAGCTTGGGACAGTGTCAGTTGTAATTATGTTATGTGTTAATCAAGGATTGTGAAGTATCCAGAGTTATTTAAATATTTTTAAAAATTTTCACACTTGTATTGTATCTCTTTATGTGAGGTATGCAATATCCAAAACATGTGAATCATTGAATATGTTATGATAAATACCCACAGTGCACACTACTGAAGATAGTAATTACTGGCTCTCCTTGTAAATATTCACTTCTCCATCAGCAGGATTATCCTCCAACTGTACACACTCATTCTTAGCATTATCTTCTTTGGTCTCAGCATTCTCTCTACTTTTGTGCTTCCTATATAATGTCAGAGAATGAGGGGCAATTAAATAGCCAAAGTGATAAATCACATTGACATTTGTAACATTAATTGAAATTTGTTGTGAATAATTATTATTCTGTGAATTTTAATGCATATGTACTATGGTTTATGAATGAACCTATAGTTACGTCTTTGCATGAGTATACCAACATATTCACATATACATTACATACAACTTGATTTTTGTATATGTACTCTTCATATATAAATATATAATATATTATATATTTTCTCTTTATATATATGGCTTGGAGACCAATGATGATGATTATTATTATTATTATATAATACTAATATTATATATATATATACACCTTATGTACATGCATGTACATGCATGAAGAACACATAACAAAAGAGAGATGGACATTATAACTGTGGAATACAGTTGCTGCTAGTATACTATTAATCTACGTACGTACATACTCACCTCTTGCAGTAGACTATTCTCCTCTACATATCAATAGCAGTTGTGGTATTGATACCTCGCTGAATAATTTGTGTCCCTGCATCACTGTATGGACCAGCTTCAACATCAGAAATAGCTCTCACTTGAACTTGATAACTAGTCCCAGCAGAAAGGTTCCCCAGGACAATGTACCTCAATGTTGCATTCTTTGTACTCCAACTTGGTGCATGATCCTTTGCTCACTTACAGGCACAGTCCAAGTTAACATAAGGGCTGATTTTCCCTATCTTGCTGCTTTGGTGAGTACAGGATTAATGCTTACCTGGGAAGGAACTATGTAAAAATGGATGTAATGGTAAGAAGGTGATGTCTACGATATTAACCACAGAATATTATTCTATTTTCTGATTTCTATACTTAATATATACTAGTAATTTAAAATATATACCTACATATACATACACAATTCATACCTGAAATATCACAAAATACGATGAAGTTAGTATGAACCTTTTTATGTAAAATTAATAGTCATGAAATTCGGCATCCTTGATTTACATGGACATACACAAAAACACATATTCAAACTCCAGGGTCTTATTGAGTGCCAAAGTCGGGGTTTCTGGAGTTTTGCTTGTGGCTCTACACTATACAAGCATGTTTTCCTAGCAATTTAGTAGTAGTAGTAGTAGTAGTTATACCTTGATGTGTAATTTGTGTCCCAACATCACTGTATGGACCAGCTCCAACATCAGAAACAGATCTCACTTGAACTTGATAACTAGTCCCAGCAGAAAGGTTCTCCAGGGTGGTGGATCTTGATGTCAAATCCTTTGTAATCCAAGCAGTACCACTTCTTCTGTACTGTACTTGATGGGAAAGCTCACTTTGAGGAGTGGTGACAGGTCCAAGTTACTCTAAGAACTGGTTTCCCTGATCTTGCTACATTGGTGATGGTAGGATGAGAGCTAACCTTTGAAGGAACTATTTTTAAGGATTGACATTTTGACTAGGGCTGGGAATCGGCTGTAATATTCAAATTATCAATACATATTAAGCGAGTGATTAATCGACTAATCACTGGAAGTAATTAAGTGGGTGTAACTGGAAACCACTCTTGCTTTATTAGACTGAGAAGTCATCCAATAATATATAGACGTGAAGTGAAGTCCATAGTCTTTTTTGCATTTCAGGTATAATACTGAACCCATGGAGTGAAGGTTCTGGATAATAAGGTGGGGTGGCTTTCTGTTCTACTCTCTTAATTACTTCCTGTGATTAATTGATTTGCTTGCACCGTTAACGATAATCAGCTTTGAAATTGATTAATCGTCCCAGCACTAATTTTGATGCTTATATCAAACTTAATGATAATTAGCTAGCCATAAATCAATTTAATCACACGAAATACATACAATATTATGCACAATAGTTCTATACGTATATGCATGTATATATATATATATTTGATTACTGCACTGCACATGCTTACACATGATAAAGTCATGCAGTACACGTGCATGCAACACAAATCTTCAAGTATTATAGTGCTGTGCTTCTTATAATACTAAAGTATTATGATATGACAGAATATCATGTTACAGTGCATATAGGTAATAGGCCTTTTTGGTAAACACTTCAACTTTGTATACATGCATGGTGCATGGTTTATTATATTAAAAGTGATATAGAACAGGAGGCACTCAACATCAAAATTTGAGCTATATAGAGTACAAAACATGTCAATAGTCCCGAGATATCACATGTACATACTGTTACAGTGATACCATCCTCTCTGAGATCACTGGTATAATCAGCAAACAGAATTTTGAAGTTGCCTATTATTATTATTCTTACAGCTATATAAAAATTGCCTATACTTATTTGTATATTATACATATTATTATTTGTATCCTGCAGGGTTGAGAGGTGGATCAAAGGAAAACTGTGCGTACATAAGCCATGTAGCACAGGTCAGTGATACAGCACAGGTCACCAGACAGGTTTCATTGTTAGGATTAATTGCGTGAGAACAATTAAGGCAGGAAATTCGTAAACGCATTTCTATTGCATATAATATGTTGTATTGAGCTACATATGTGTGTATTTGCAGTATAAATTGTCTATCATTCACCACACCAGGATACAAGGTAGTTATATCCAGCCTAAGTGTGCTGCGGCAGATAAAGTGCTAACAGAATACCTAGGGCTTCGCCCTCGGTAATCAATTAGCACTTTCTGCTGCAGCACACCTAGGCAGGATATAACTATTACATATATGCATGTCCTTACACTGTGGGAGCTGCGTTTAATGAACTTCTTAGATCAATGTGTTTTTGCTGAACATGATGAACACATACATGAATATATACATAATACTAAGTCGTACATATTATGTATGTGTGCCTTAGGCAAGACGTAATGTTATTAATAGCTTAGTGGTATACAGTACCATATATACATTTCTACATACTAAAGAGTAAACTGTGTCAGAACAAACTGGCTAGACTCCAAAGTGTTGTGTATTTCAAATGATAAAGTTAAAAACCAAAAAAATGGAAAATAATGAAATTCTGATCGCACAAACTTTGCACACATTTTCAAAAAGTATATTAGGAAACGCACTGATTATTTGATATCTTCATAAATGTTCACACACCCATAAGCAGGATTATCCTCTAACTGGAAACACTCATGGTTATTACTGTCTTCTTTAACTTCAGTATCATCTCCAGTCTTGTGCCTCCTGTATTGATGGCAGTGAGAGGGAATATACTACATCTAACACTGATAGCTCACAATGATGGCAAATAAATCTATCGAAAAGTGTTCATTTGTAAATACTTATTGCACTGAATATTCAGGCAAATAATGTGTTCGAGTCTATGCATCACAGGAGTATATGTACCTAGTATGCACATACACACCCAGAAAGCAACATTGTGCAGAAGCTGCAAATAAGCACAAAACTATTGCACATATATACAAAATGGAATGCATTTTCAACCCTCACTTCTTGCAGCAGACAACTGCTGTGATGGTGATGATCAGTATCAGAATGATGACTATCAGTACTAGAGATCCAACAACTGCTCCAATTATTATGATGTCATGATTAGGTGGTGACATCAAAACCTGTATATCTGGAGATGAATGACAATGATCGGCTGTGGAACCAATAGACATCCATACTTTGGCAATGTTATTGCTTACAAATTGGCATGGGATGCTTAACATAAAATTGCAGAAGAATTTAGCATGCATTGCATTTTAGATTATTAACTGGCAACAATATGTCCATCAACTATCCTATTAATAAACAATATATTCTGTGTATTAAATCCATGTCAAATGCCTCTAAATTATCCATCAGTAACAACAATTCACTATCTCAATAAAAAATCAAATGAAAAGCATCATAAGTACACATTCGACCAAGTCTGATCTATGCCCCATATGGTACAATATGTTCAAAAGATAACTGTTCATTTCATGTATTCTACACCTAGAGGTGAAGGCTAACTTGTATCCTGAACTGTGAGGAATTACCAGCTAAGTGCTGTAGCATGGAAGAGACTGAGGAAATTTAACAAATCAGCCAGGAATCGGAGAGTGAAGGTAGGAGAGTGGCTTAGCTGCCACTTGGAGAAGGAATGCATGCATGCAAACAGATACAGATATTTCTTATTCTTTGTTGTTGGTTAACAGAATGATTACATTGACAAAAAGACATGGGATATTGTGCTGACCAAAATCACATTATATATAGATTATTACTCACTCACCAGCAGTAACACTCCCCTTGATGGTACCATTTCCAGTGTACACATCTACAGTAATACTGTATGAAGTAGTTGGATCCAGTCCTCCAATAACAACACTAGAGTCAGTAGTAGTGACACTGTTGATGTCACGAGATACTCTATTCAGTGATGAAGGCCAGTAGGTCACAACATAGAGTGGAAAACCTCTTGCTTCATGGAGTGTTAGTGGAGTCCAACTGACATATACTCCAGTGTTCTCATTGATCCATTTGGTGACTACGTTCTGTACTTTGACTGTAGGGGCTGTGTGAGTGTGTGTGTGTGTGTGCGTGCATGCGTGTGTGAAATTTGTGTAAAATATAGATGTGGATGTTTCAGCTATAATCATACACATGTAGTTATATATCAAATTTTATTCGGTATCATGGAAAAATGAAGGTACCAAACACATGTAATCAATATCATGCCATAGCTGGTATGGTTTTGAATCTCGCAAATATATTAATTATATGCACACATGTATGTACACGTCTTTGAATCTGGATCAATGTTTAACACAATGGCAACGTGAAATGCATAATTTTGTTTCAAAAGATTATCACACATCACATTGCAGTACTCATTTTATTCGAATTAACCCGTATCGATAATTATAGTACCTCTGTTGCAGTACGCAGGGTATGATGACAGGAGTGTGTGAAGCTGTATATATTCTGTGTATATATGTATGTGTCATGTTGCATGGGCAGATCAATGTCCAAGTGAGCATTTGTACTATAATATAAAACTTCGCTCTAGTTAACAATCAAATGTCTGTAGTCCCTAACAGTGGTCCTTCAGGTATTATGTTCTGTGTTCGTATTTAAACAATATAACACACATGCAGGATTTAAATATAACTAACAATGAATTGTTTGGCAATTACTAGACAAATTTCCATAACAATTTCATGCAAGTGTGCAGTAGCAAAGGGAAGTGGGCAAATAGCATGGACAAATGCACACTTTGGACCTTGATCTGCCCACGCAACATGCCACATACTGTACTAATCATATAGAACTGAAAATTCTATGGGTATGGAATGGGCAACCTGTACCCGTTCTGTACCCGTACCCACTAGACGGTAATGGGCGTTCAGAAAACGAGTTGCCGAACTTGACGATTGCAAAAAATTGTACACTTACGTTGTGATACCTAGAGTGACACCTATGTATCTCCAGTTCACGGTGTTACAGTTTGTTAGAAGATGGTTTATTCGAGTTACGTGAAGCAGTGAATTCTCTTTTATCGTTGCTTGGGAGAAAGCTACACAGAAGATGACAATGAAACGAGCGCGGTCAAACTCCAACAACTACTTGAGAGCGAATCGTATGACCCCTTGCTATCCATGATACTCCGATGAACACACATGACAGGAGAAGAATGTACGTACATATGTAGAAAGATTGATTTAGATCATTTCGAAAAAACACTTCATTATAAAAATTAATACATATATAACAATATTTATATCTATATATTAGAGCTGGGAATAAGCTGAAATTTTCAAATCAATTATTAGTACGTATTAACCAATTGATTAGTCGACTAATCACTGGAAGTAATTAAGTGGGCGTAACCGGAAACCACTCCCACTTCATTAGACTGAGAAGTCATCCAATATAGACATGAAGTGAAGTCCATAGAGTCCTTTTCGCATTTCAGGTATAATACTGAGCCCATGGAGTAAAGGTCTGGGTAATAAGGTGGGGGTGGCTGCCTGGTCTACTCACAGAGTTTACACACATTACATACAGCTATCACTGGACTATGTTTATTCTTTGGTAGACCCACCTCCTTCCGATGTAAAGAAGATTTTAGATACATTCTTTCCATTACCAATTTTGGTCCTAGCACTGACAGATACCTCTATTGGCCTTTCAGGGACTAAAGGTAATTTTTAGAGCATGGTATGTTACACATAAGTTGAAGTATGAAACAACTCACTCAAATTCCCAACTGTTAGCATTAATTCCTTCACATTGACTGTAGTACTATTATCCTCCTCATACACACCATACACCACATCATATCCAGTAATGACTCCATTTGGTTCTTCAGGCTCACTCCACATTATCACTGCTGAAGTGTTTGATGTTATGTTGTAGGACAAGTTTGACACTGAACCAGGAACTGCATGGGTAGATACATTGGAAGGAAGGCTAGTAGCTATATTGTATAACATAACAATATTAAGATATTTTCTCACCATCATCCAAAGTTCTGAAAACATATGAACTTGTCAATACACCTACTCCTGCATCATTGACAGCTGCCACTTTCCATGCATATCTTGTATATGGTGTTAGAGCAGTCACAAAGTATGTTATGTCAGGAGGTCGGTCATTGGGAACAGTGATGTTCCTTATGCTCCTGAACTCCCCATCCTCTGGGACATACACCCACAGTTCCACTATATACTGGAGTATGATCCCATTTCTACCCTCCTTTGGTGGCAATGACCACTGAAGAGGAGCACTTCTTGATCTGGGTTCAACAGGAGTTGTCACCACTGGAGCCAGTACCGGCGCTAGTGAGCAATCGAGTAATTACATCTGATTACAATACAATATTGACATATGTGTATGTATGTACATGCGGTACATTGATATTACATGAATATAGTGCTCCACATATTTGGAAATAGTTTAATAAAATTGATGCAAATTTTCAACATTGTATTGTATTTCCTCAGAATTACTGAAATAATAGTTCCACAACATTAGCGATTCAGAGATAGACTAAGAACGTATAGTAGGTAGCCCTTTTGTTATCAGCAGGATTATTGCAGACCCCCTACAGACTACTTTCATAAAATAGAATTTTGATATCAGTAAAACGACAAACTAGCCCTTATCCATTCATATGATATGTGTGGCAAGTACAAGAACAAGTAATTCGAGTTTAAAAAACTCGTGGGGCTGCCGCCCCCCGCACTCGAATTACTTGGAGGTCTTTCTTAGGTTTAGAAGAACCTTCGCTGAGGTTATTACGTTCGGCGAAGCTTCAGCGCACGAATTCTAGCCCAATTTCTAATTGTCGGCGTTCGAAATCGGCCATCTTTATTTCGCGCAATATAAATAATATAAATTCATTGTTGCGGTTACGCGTAGGAACACGTATTATATATCTATCTATCTATCTATCTATATAATAATATTATATATTATATATACGTATATATATATATATATATATATCGGACGAGCGTTACATACCGGAAGTCGAAATGAAAACAATATAGGGGCTGCCTGAGCCCCTAAAAAACACATACCAGTACTCAAAGTAGTAGCCTTCTTCACAACAGGTTCTCCTCTTCCTCCATTATTCTCTGCCTCAACAGTTACTGTATACTCATCAAATGGATGTAGATCAGTGAGGATCAGGGACAGTTCCGTGGTAGATGCAGACATCAGAACAGTAAACTCTGAGGAGTAGCCAACATGATAGGTGAGAGGTAGACGTTCAGCATTGGGAGGAGGAGTCCATGTCACTCTGATGGAGGTTGATGATATTACTTGTAGAATTAAGTTACCAGGACCTGAATGGAGGAGAGTAGATATTATGAATGAAAGAATGAACTTAAGTTAACTTCAGGTTTATGGAAATAGATTACTATATGGGAATAGAAAGAAATGTACACCAATAGACACATCCCCACATGTGCATGGAGGATATTTATGTATTCGTAATCCCTCCAACCTTCTGGTAAAGTACATCCCATTGTGCTGCCATTGGCACTCCCAACTGAGTTGTAAGTTTCAACAACCACAGTGTATTCTGTGTTTGATTCCAGTCCAGTGATATTGTAGGGTGTTGTAACATCTTTAAATGCAATGGTTTCCATGGAAGCTTTATTCTGTACATACATCATATATTGTGTTTCTCTTTCTTCATCCCATTGCACAGTTAGTGAACTAGTATAGTTAGTGATGATTATATTGGATGGCTTTTCAGGAGCTGGAGGAAAGGATTACATAAACAGAGAAGGTAGCAAGCTGATTTCATCCATGAACTTACGTCCATCTGATTCACTCCATGGTCCTCTCCCAACAGTAGACACTGCTCTCACTCTTACTATGTATGTTCTTTCAACAGTTCCATTTAGAGTTATCTGTTCACCATATGCTTTAGCTGTAGGTTGTAGTCTACGGTCCTCCCAATACTGTACCTCGTAGTACAAGATACTGGCTTCACTGGATGGACGGGGCCAAGTGATAATCAGGGACACTTTATTGTTATATCCTACATCCCTAGAATGTACTCCTGTCACTTGAGGGGGAACTATTGAAAAGAATTTAGGACAATGAGAAATAAAAACATTTATGCTGCTTTAATTGCTTGAAGATTAAAATGAACTGTTTTCATTGCTGCTAATTACATATAATATGGCACATAAGTAAATGGGTAAGAAAGATTTCTGAACAAATGAATTGAAAGTGACTGCTGCAATGTAGGCATTCTCGATTCCTGCAAACGACATGGCTGCTAGATGAAGAAGATGGTGAAAACTCATCAGGCTAACTCAAAGTAACTTGCAATGACATCCCTGGACAATGCTAATATTAAGCTATAGGAGGTAGCGCCTTTCAATCTCAAATCATCTTACTATTAAGTAAAACCAACCTGAACTTGTATCAATAGCTCAGTGCTACAATGCCCAAGGTCATCAATACCCCAGTGTTCCAAGCTACCCCATTTACCCAATAACACTGAATAATAACTTGAAAACAAACTAACAAGTCGACCATCTTTCATCGAATTTATTCTTCATTACCACTTCAAACAATTACGTACGTATATTGCTAATTCTTGAAAAATGATGATCCCTTAAACATTCAACAGTGAAGTTCCGTACATAATGTACGTCAATAGCTTGTTGTTCAAACATGGCATGTATGAGATGTTGGAAATAAAATGTATTTTGAAATATCAAAGTAGCTATATAATATTATCATGGGCAAAATTACCTCGAAATGTAACTTGTGTTCCCACATCACTGTATGGACCAGCTCCAACATCAGAAACAGCTCTCACTTGAACTTGATAACTAGTTCCAGCAAAAAGGTTCTCCAGGGTGGTAGATCTTGATGTCACATCCTTTGTACTCCAACTAGTGGTACCACTTCTTCTGTACTGCACTTGGTATCTGATGATCCTTCGTTCACTTCCTGGTGCAGTCCAAGTTACTCTCAGAGCTGGTTTTCCTGCTGTTGCTGTTTTGGTGAGGACAGGACGAGGGATAACCTTTGAAGGTACTGATTGAAAGAATAGAGTGTAGCAGTCAATAAATTGTTTTCCATGATATTTGAATATTCCATTTACTGATTTTTATGAACTAGTACATACATACATATACATACAACAATTATACCTGAAATATCAACTAAACAAGACTATTATGTACGTATGTGCAATGAAGGTAAATGTACATACAAACTTTCTTGTATAAAAGGTTGTAAAATTTGGCATCCTTGTCACTTATAGCTAAACTATACATACACATAATCAGAATCCAGGGTCCTATTGAGGATCAAAGTCAGTTTTTTTTATGTATTTTACTTCTACACCGTATCAGCATGTTAAAATAGGAATTTTGAATAATTCTTTTATGCATCCACCCCAGATCTGATTACATCAAAAGCAGTTGTTACATTCATACCTCGATGTGTAATTTGTGTTCTCACATCACTGTATGGACCAGCTCCGACATCAGAAACAGCTCTCACTTGAACTTGATAACCAGTACCAGCAGGGAGGTTCTCCAGGGTGGTGGATCTTGATGTCACATCCTTCGTACTCCAACTAGTGGTACCACTTCTTCTGTACTGCACTCGGTATTTAGTGATGGGACGGTCACTCTGAGGTGCAGTCCAGGTCACTGTAAGAGCTGGTCTTCCTGATCTTGCTGCTTTGGTGAGGGTAGGACGACCAACCTTTGAAGGTACTGATTGAAAGAATGGAGTGTAGCAGTCAATAAATTGTTTTCCATGATATTTGAATATTCCATTTACTGATTTTCATGAATTATTAGTACATACATGCATATACATACAACATTTATACCTGAAATATCAACAAAACAAGACTAGTATGTATGTATTCCAATGAAGGTAAATCTACCTACAAAACTTCTTGTATAAACAGTTGTAAAATTTGGCATCCTTGTCACTTATAGCTAAAATATACATACACATAATCAAAATCAAGGGTCCTATTGAGGGTCAAAGGCAAGTTTTTTGATGTTGTTTTGTTTCTACACTGTTTTAGCAAGTTAAAATAGAAAATTTGAATATCCCTTCTCTGTATCCACCCCAGATCTGAATACATAGAAAGCAGTTGTGACATTCATACCTCGAGGTGAAACTTGTGTTCCCACATCACTGTATGGACCAGCTCCAACATCAGAAACAGCTCTCACTTGAACCTGATAACCAGTACCAGCAGAAAGGTTCTCCAGGGTGGTGGATGTTGATGTCACATCCTTTGTACTCCAACTAGTGGTACCACTTCTTCTGTACTGCACTTGGTATCTGATGATCCTTCGTTCACTTCCTGGTGCAGTCCAAGTTACTCTCAGAGCTGGTCTTCCTGATGTTGCTGTTTTGGTGAGGACAGGACGAGGGATAACCTTTGAAGGTACTATGTGAAAGAATGGAATGCAGGAGTCAATAAATTGTTGTCCATCATACTTGAATATACCATTTACTGATTTCTATGAATTAATACATACATACATATACATACAAAAGTTGTACCTGAAACTATTAGTCTAGGCATATGTGTTCAAGTAAGGGTAAATGTACATACAAAACTTCTTGACAATGTGAAAAAGGTTGTGAAATTAGGCATCCTTGTTAATTATAGCTAAACTATACATACACATAGTCAAAATCCAGGGTCCTATTGAGGATCAAAGTCAGGTTTCTTTATGTTTTTTTACTTCTACACTGTATCAGCATCTTAAAATAGGAATTTCGAATAATTCTTTTATGCATCCACTCCAGATATGAATACATCAAAAGAAGTTGTGGCATTCATACCTCGAGGTGTAACTTGTGTTCCCACATCACTGTATGGACCAGCTCCAACATCAGAAACAGCTCTCACTTGAACCTGATAACTAGTCCCAGCAGAAAGGTTCTCCAGGGTGGTGGATCTTGATGTCACATCCTTTGCACTCCAACTGGTGGTACCACTTCTTCTGTACTGCACTTGGTATTTAGTGATGGTACGGTCACTCTGAGGTGCATTCCAGGTGACTGTAAGAGCAGGTCTTCCTGATCTTGCTGCTTTGGTGAGGGTAAGAGGACCAACCTTTGAAGGTACTATGTGAAGGAATGGAGTGCAGCAGTCAAAAAATTGCTAATCTATTCCTAACACTTAGTGCATCCGCACAGTACACACCGAAAGCGGGGTATAACTAGTATGTACCCCGTGGGCACATTCATTTATGTGGGCTGGTAGGCCTATCGATTGAGGTTTTCAACGAAGAGCAGCAAGAAGGCCTAATAACACTGCAGCAATCGTCGTTCGTTCGGTAAATTTTATACTCTCAGGCTCGTTTCAGCAAGTTTCCTCTTTCATTCGGTAAAGTTAATACTTCTAGGCTCGTTGTTTTGGCAAGTTTCCTATTTCGTTCGTTCGTTCTGTAGATATTCTAAGGCTCTTGGTTCCAGCATGTTTCCTCATTCGTTCGGTAAATATTCTAAGGTTCGTGGGTTTGGCAAGTTTTCCTTGTTCGTTTGGAAAATATTCGGAGGCTTTTGGGTTCGGCAAGCTTCCTCGTTCACTCCGTAAATATTCCGAGGCTCGAAGGTTCGGCGAGTTTCGTCGTTCCCTCAGTAACTAGCCGAAGCTCGTTAGATTAAATAATGCAACTTACAAAAACTGGGGTACATCACAAATGTACCCCAGTACATTGGGAATGTACTCCTGTCGGCGCTTTTGTAGTTGATTGAAAACGCCCACACATCGGGGTACATACATACACACATACATACATACATACATACAACATTTATACCTGAAATATCAACTAAACAAGACTAATATGTATGTGCAATGAAGGTAAATGTACATACAAACTTCTTGTATAAAAGGTTGTGAAATTTGGCATCCTTGTTACTTATAGCTAAACTATACATACACATAATCAGAATCCAGGGTCCTATTGAGGGTCAAAGTCAGGTTTTTTTTTATGTTTTTTTACTTCTACACTGTATCAGCATGTTAAAATAGGAATTTTGAATAATTCTTTTATGCATCCACCCCAGATCTGAATACATCAGAAGCAGTTGTGACATTCATACCTCGATGTGTAACTTGTGTCCCCACATCACTGTATGGACCAGCTCCAACATCAGAAACAGCTCTCACTCGAACTTGATAACTAGTCCCAGCAGAAAGGTTCTCCAGGGTGGTGGATCTTGATGTCACATCTTTTGTACTCCAACTAGTGGTACCACTTCTTCTGTACTGCACTTGGTATTTAGTGATGGAACGGTCACTCTGAGGTGCATTCCAGGTGACTGTAAGAGCAGGTCTTCCTGATCTTGCTGCTTTGGTGAGGGTAAGAGGACCAACCTTTGAAGGTACTATGTGAAGGAATGGAGTGCAGCAGTCAAAAAATTGCTAGTCCATGATATTTGAATATTCCATTTACTGATTTCTATGAATTAATGCATACATACGTACATGTATCCCGATTGGTGATATTGTCACTTAAGATCAAAGGGACCGACTGGAGTACATTCCCGATGTACTGGGGTACAACACTGACCCTATTAGTGATGTACCCCGGTTTTTAAGTGACTGGTATTAATTAATCAACAGCCATTATTATGTGCCCATTGTGTATTCTCGGCTGTATTCTTGGCTCGAGCCACTCTTCGACGTTCTCAACGGGGGTTGAAAAAGGTTGTTTCTCGGATTTTCTATTAGAAGAAGCCATAACCGTTGCTTCGTTCGTTTGGTAAGTATTCTAAGCCTCGTTGGTTCGGCAAGTTTCCTCGTTCGTTCGGTAAATACTCTAAAACTCGAGCGTTGGTTTGGCAAGTTTCTTTGTTCGTTCGGTAAATACTCTGAAAGTCGTTGGTTCGATGAGTTTCTTCGTTCGCTCGGTAAATTTTCCAAGGCTCGTGGATTCGGCCATTTTCCTCGTTCGTTCGATAAGTGTTCTGACGCTCGTTGGTTCGGGAAGTACGAGCGGCCAAGATGCTATCTGAATGGGTTGATAGCCACCTCCAGCTCTTTGAGAAAATCGTCTTTTTTGATGTCGTGAACGAAATCCATCTCCGCTACTCGTAATCGTGCTACTGAACGGGATACATAATAGTTGTACCCCGCTTTTGGTCGGTACATTTCCCATGTAATGACCAAAAGCGGGGTACAACTATTACATATACCTTCAACATTTATACCTGAAATATCAACAAAACAAGACTAGTATGTATGTATTCCAATGAAGGTAAATCTACCTACAAAACTTCTTGTATAAACAGTTGTAAAATTTGGCATCCTTGCTACTTATAGCTAAAATATACATACACATAATCAAAATCAAGGGTCCTATTGAGGGTCAAAGGCAAGTTTTTTGATGTTGTTTTGTTTCTACACTGTTTTAGCAAGTTAAAATAGAAAATTTGAATATCCCTTCTCTGTATCCACCCCAGATCTGAATACATAGAAAGCAGTTGTGACATTCATACCTCGAGGTGAAACTTGTGTTCCCACATCACTGTATGGACCAGCTCCAACATCAGAAACAGCTCTCACTTGAACCTGATAACCAGTACCAGCAGAAAGGTTCTCCAGGGTGGTGGATGTTGATGTCACATACCTTGTACTCCAACTAGTGGTACCACTTCTTCTGTACTGCACTTGGTATCTGATGATCCTTCGTTCACTTCCTGGTGCAGTCCAAGTTACTCTCAGAGCTGGTCTTCCTGCTGTTGCTGTTTTGGTGAGGACAGGACGAGGGCTAACCTTTGATGGTACTATGTGAAAGAATGGAATGCAGGAGTCAATAAATTGTTTTCCATGATATTTGAATATTCCATTTACTGATTTTCATGAATTATTAGTACATACATGCATATACATACAACATTTATACCTGAAATATCAACTAAACAAGACTAATATGTATTCCAATGAAGGTAAATGTACATACAAACTTTCTTGTATAAAAGGTTGTGAAATTAGGCATCCTTGTTACTTATAGCTAAACTATACATACACATAATCAAAATCCAGGGTCCTATTGAGGATCAAAGTCAGGTTTTTTTTATGTATTATACTTCTACACTGTATCAGCATGTTAAAATAGGAATTTTGAATACCCCTTTATGCATCCACCCTAGATTTTACTACATCAGAAGCAGTTGTGGCATTCATACCTCGAGGTGTAATTTGTGTTCCCACATCACTGTATGGACCAGCTCCAACATCAGAAACAGCTCTCACTTGAACCTGATAACTAGTCCCAACAGAAAGGTTCTCCAGGGTGGTGGATTTTGATGTCACATCTTTTGTACTCCAACTGGTGGTACCACTTCTTCTGTACTGCACTTGGTATTTAGTGATGGGACGGTCACTCTGAGGTGCAGTCCAGGTCACTGTAAGAGCTGGTCTTCCTGATCTTGCTGCTTTGGTGAGGGTAAGAGGACCAACCTTTGAAGGTACTATGTGAAGGAATGGAGTACAGCAGACAAGAAATTGCTGTCCATGATATTTAAATATTCCATTTACTGATTTCTATGAATTATTACATACATACATATACCTTCAACATTTATACCTGAAATATCAACAAAACAAGACTAATAAGTATGTATTCCAATGAAGGTAAATCTACCTACAAAACTTTTTGCGTAAACAGTAGTAAAATTTGGCATCCTTGTCACTTATAGCTAAAATATACATACACATAATCAGAATCCAGGGTCCTATTGAGGGTCAAAGTCAGGTTTTTTTTTTTATGTTTTTTTACTTCTACACTGTATCAGCATGTTAAAATAGGAATTTTGAATAATTCTTTCATGCATCCACTCCAGATCTGAATACATCAAAAGCAGTTGTGACATTCATACCTCGATGTGTAAATTGTGTCCCCACATCACTGTATGGACCAGCTCCAACATCAGAAACAGCTCTCACTTGAACCTGATAACCAGTACCAGCAGAAAGGTTCTCCAGGGTGGTGGATCTTGATGTCACATCCTTTGTACTCCAACTAGTGGTACCACTTCTTCTGTACTGTACTTGGTATCTGATGATCCTTCGTTCACTTCCTGGTGCAGTCCAAGTTACTCTCAGAGCTGGTCTTCCTGATGTTGCTGTTTTGGTGAGGACAGGACGAGGGATAACCTTTGAAGGTACTATGTGAAAGAATGGAATGCAGGAGTCAATAAATTGTTGTCCATCATACTTGAATATACCATTTACTGATTTCTATGAATTAATACATACATACATATACATACAAAAGTTGTACCTGAAACTATTAGTCTAGGCATATGTGTTCAAGTAAGGGTAAATGTACATACAAAACTTCTTGTGAAAAAGGTTGTAAAATTAGGCATCCTTGTTACTTATAGCTAAACTATACATACACATAATCAAAATCCAGGGTCCTATTGTATGAGGGTCAAAGGCAGGTTGTTTATGTTTTTTTTTTACTTCTACACTGTATCAGCATGTTAAAATAGGAATTTCAAATAATTTTTTATGCATTCACCCCAGATCTGACTACATCAAAAGCAGTTGTTACATTCATACCTCGAGGTGTAATTTGTGTTCTCACATCACTGTATGGACCAGCTCCAACATCAGAAACTGCTCTCACTCGAACTTGATAACTAGTCCCAGCAGAAAGCCTCTCCAGGGTGGTGGATGTTGATGTCACATCCTTTGTACTCCAACTAGTGGTACCACTTCTTCTGTACTGCACTTGGTATTTAGTGATGGTACGGTCACTCTGAGGTGCATTCCAGGTCACTGTAAGAGCTGGTCTTCCTGATCTTGCTGCTTTGGTGAGGGTAAGAGAACCAACCTTTGAAGGTACTATGTGAAGGATTGACAGAGGTGATTATACTTAATATCTGTGATAATTAGCTACAAATCAATTCAATTGACTTCTATTTGTTATGTTTCAGCAGTTTTCTACATGTAAATTTAAAAGACATTATTACAAGTATATTCATTATATAAATTAGATTAGTTGTACTGACAAAGTTCATAATTTGGGATTCACTTAGATCTGATATGCATCTTAGCATGTCTTCTGGTGAAAATACAAACATTCAAAAGTGACACAAATCTAATGTGATGTCACAGTAGGTACTGGTATATAATTAGGAAATATATATACATACACACATTAGGGCTACCAATTTTAATGAGTACAGAATTCAGCAAGTCCGGGATTTTGTAGGTACCATTTCAGTGATCCATTTTTTGGGTTCTGTGTGTATTGAATTTTAAGAGTCCAAACTAACATAATATTATTTTGAAAAAAAATCAATTAAATTGCTGGTTTAAAGCTAATCAACCAACTCAAAAATTATCCATCTAATTAGAATACATGCAGGGTAGTGGTAACACATCATAACACAACAAAATCACACATAGAAATTAAACACCAAAGTATCAAGGAAAATAGACAAGGAGGCCAGATAAGAAGAGTACAAAAAACTCAACAACAGCATTTATTGTAGATTGGGTCAGTCTGACTTTGAATTGTCTGACACAAATTTAGAGTTAAAATATGGATTAGCATTAGATTAGAGTAGCAGACAACATTAATATGGTGATTCTTACACATTATACAAAACACCTAAGATCAGTGCACCAAGAGTCCCAGTCCCCAGTATGTAGTGCATATCAGCACTATAGGTACTTGATAAAGTTTGGAACTTACCATTGTGGGTTCTTGCCTGTTGTCTATCACTGTATGCTCCTCGTCCACCTGATGACACAGCAGTTACCCAGATGTAGTAGGTCGTTCCTATACTAAGTGGGCCCAGTGTGGTAGATGTACCAGTGACTCTCCTAGCACCACAGTTAGCACCAGATGGTGGATCAGACTGTGTCCCACCAGTTGTACTGTAACATACAGTGTAGGTGATACCACTTCCGCTAACTGCAGTCCATGACACTCTTAAAGATGGAGATGAACCTTGTACAGTTCTAGTAACTCTAACACCTTCTACCTTGGTGGGCATGTGTGGTGTGGAAGGTGATAGTGTTGGTGTGTTAGGTTTTGGTGTCGTGGATGCTGTCTGTGTGGTTGATGTGGTCACAGTTGTTACTCTTGGTGTGGATAAATCATTTGGTTCTGCAATGAATACCACAGAATATAATTCATGAAACATTCATTATTAAGATATATCAATGTAAGGAAATTAAATAGAAAGCCTACAATTTTTAATCATAATTTACAATATCAAGTTGGACATGACATTTAGACAACAATGCTAGCAAATCACAATAATCAACCATATTGATGTGCAATAGTATTTGTATGAATTGTTGCAGCTTCTTAGAAACAAACCTCCTCATAATAGCACAGCATAAGCACATGTACATTGTAGAGTGTGTGCATTACATTGTTGTACATATGCTTATGTTGTGCTATAATGTGGAGTCATTTCTCTAAGAAGCCATTCAATGAAAGCCATGTAGGTGAGGGGACTATAATATTCCAAGTCTAATATCTATTGCTGCAATAATCATGGGCAGAACACATTCTAAATTCAGTATCATGCTTATAATCTTCGATATAAATAATGATCATTGCCATGCTGAAAAGCGAAGCAAGTAATGTTGGTGTTTGAGTTGCAGTATGCTTGTATGTATCTAAATATGTATATATATATATATATATATATATATATATATATATATATATATATATATATACATAACATTGAATTAATGAAAACTTTATATGCCATTTCTTAGTTGAGATGCAGGTCCAACAATCATCTCTGAAACACAAAGCTGTATCACACAATGGGCAATGTTGAAGTAGCTAATACAAAGTACAAACATGTACATACATTAGTGAAACCACATGTAAATTCATAGTGCAATGTGTAATCATGACACATCAGAGTCTACTTTCCAGTCTATTTGCTCAAAAACACCCTAGATGATCAACTGTTGCTACACTATATGCTCAATTCTTCCCTGGCCACTACAGCCACAGCTCATCCCATGCAGCAAGTTAACAAAAGATACCTTGGAACCACCTGCAGCCATTCCCTTGTTACATACTACCCTACATAATGTCCTAGCACACAATCATATTTATATCATGCGCCTGCTTTCAAGCGAAGCTGTTGTGTTTCAATATACATGTACTGATGTACATATCTGAAAGGCATACCAAAGCTGCACTTCTTATCAGTGGCATTGACTATCAGTATTGGCTCACATAGTGTACATGAGGTAGGGATCAAGTGAAGTGCATGAGACAGTTGCAGGGTTTTGTATCTGTATCAGTGCTGATATTGAAGTATCTGTTTATTATTGGTGCTTGAACCAAGAATAACCCTTAGGACTAGATTATATTCTATGATTTCTTTAATTGATGGTGAGTCTGATGTCTAATAATGACTATTAGCAATGTCCACATCTACTAGAGTATTGAGTTGTTCTATGGTGGCAATATTTTACATATGACATTGTGCATTTATGATTAGTGTTTACAACCACCAACAAATTACAAAGTTATAGGTACTATTATAATTGAATAGTATTGTATAAATATATTATATTTGAATTGAATTGAATTGAATTGAATATTGTATCTACCTAATTTCCATTTTTGAATCCAGATAATCAATAACTATCTAAAATTCATAAGAAATTGCGTGTCATCATGAAAAGTCAATACATCAACTTGAAGCTACATTCACTCTATTAATGAGTAGCCTATAAAGGCATTTATAGACATTTATTTTCACGTAGTATTAATATGACAGGAGGTATGTATTAATGTTGGAAATAGGTAAGGTTGGTGATTACTACAGATACTACACTTGTGGATAAGTTTATTGGAATTTCTCCAGCCATAAATGATTTATTTCTCCAAATGTTTCGGCAGCTGACTGCTACCTTCGTCAGTGGTAAGATGCATAAGATGCTACCTAGCCGAACAACTCCCTTTTCAAAGATACTACACTTTTCACTCACCAAGTGTCACATACAGTGTACTGTTGACACCATCTTTATTTGTTCTACACTGATATTGTCCTCCCTGAGATGACTGGTAACTAGCGAACACAAGTTGTCTCGAATTGCTAGTTCCCACCTGTTTAACATCTCCACTTGATGGTACTACTCCTCCGTCAGGACCATACCACTGTACAGTACCACCTGGTTCAACACAAATAACTGCCGCTCTCTTATCAACAATAGCAGTGACAGTAGCAGGACTGGTCAGGGGTTTGTATGGTGGTGGCTGTAGCTTTCCTAGCTGAGCACTAGTAGTGGTACCTTTAGAACGGTTCAATGGTAATAATTGAAAATAATGGACACACTTACCACCGCTGTTAGAATCATTGCAGAAAGAAAGGTACACTTCACTAAAATGTCGATAAATGCGTCATTTCTATCGAAGGGTCTTACCAACGTTCCAGCATAAAACAATAGTCGTAATGATGAAGAATGTCATTCCACTGTCGTGAATCGTACCTTATTCCGAACAACGGAAACAAATGGGAAGTAGACATGCTCTTATACTACCGTACTTTTGAGATTTCTCAATGGATCTCGCGCCACAAGACTTGTGACGTAATTATAACCACTTGCTGCGCGCGGGTTGTTTCTGTACAGTGGGTCGTTTGAAGTCCGCTCAATTATCATCGCTTATCTATGGTATTATCATGCGAGAGGATTTCGGAAAAAAAATGGCCGATAGTGATCATGAGTGATCATGAATCAGGAAATCTCTTTTTATCGTGCAAGATGTCAATCTGTTGTCGGTGTTACAGCAGCGGTTGATGCACTAGACTTCCTACCGTCCACATTGAATCATTACTCAAACGTCACTCAGACTATATTATTATAATGAACATATTTCGCCTATCAGCTTCGGAAGAGAAGAGAATCGTTCCTCTGATCTCCATACGGACCCTACATCTGAACAAGACAGTTATAATTAACGTCTTCATCTGAGCCATGGAACTAGAGTTTCTTTCTTCGAACTAGACGTGATTTTTACCTCCGCATGGCAAAAGATCTACATGTTGTATGCGAGAAGATGGAAATTCGTGCTGTGCACCTCTTTGTAGGAACAGATCCGAGAAGGAAGGCAAGAACATAGGCTTGTACGTCTAAAGAATCCCTAAGGATGCTGAACTGCATGCAACGTCTGTAGTTTTATGCTATTAAAAGAAAGGACCATATTAACCATGGCCCAAACACATACATTTCTAGTGTTCATTTTGTTGGAGGTGAGTACGAACTGCTGGCACATGAATAACAACATATGTATGCTGTGCTGCATATGTATGCTTACTTCAAGGGTGTGGATTTGGAGCTATGGGGCCAAGTTTGATGCCAAGCACAGACCTGTACCAATCTGGAAATATTTTTTGGCCCCAACATGTGCTCACGTTGGGCAGAATCACATGCATGAATATGTCATCTATATTTACGGAGATGTTATAGAGTGAAACTGGTGAATATTGCAGAACATGTCCCATTTTATGTGTTTTTGATCCTTGTTAGGGCCTAAATGTAGTCTCCAGTAAGAAATCATTCAGCACCCCTATTGATTTCCAAATTTAGGTCAGCATTGAGTGATGATCCTGAGTCCTGAGGTTGGGGGGTTCCAGATTAGTCCAGTCCATGCTGGAAGAAGTTGACAAACTCACCAGTTTTCATATAATTTTTATTAGTTTATATTCTATTTAATTTAGTATTGTTACATAACACTTGACACTTTACTAACATTACTAACTTAGCTAACTTTCTGCTTATACAAATGTACAGGCATGTAATTACTGCATAATATGACATTGTATGGTTCATAGCTTATAAGTGTTCACTTTTTTCTGCTGTTTTGATGTCTTCATTGCTGCATGACATGTTGGTGGAAGCCACTTTTGTGATTGTGCCAGAATATGCATGGACTGTGGTCTTCAACCAGTAAAGTATGGCAGCAATGTGTTAGCAGGTTTCTGCAAGGCCTGCCATACATGTCCAATGCTCATACTGAAAGCACTGTGTACATCATCATCAATGTACTTAATTGTAATTTGAGAAATCACTATTATCCTGTGAAGAATCGCTTCTTTTAGAGATGTAAGGATACTTTCCACTGATGAAGGACACTTTCGCAAAATACTTTCTTGCTCGTAGTATTGCAGGAGAGTAAATAGTCACTGTAGCTAGAAATGCCAATGGCCAACATACATTTTTGACATGCGAAAGTTGAGTAGGCTGAACAGTGACCCCATGTGCAGCCGCTCTATATTTGATAGACTCTTAGACTAGTAAGACAGTAAGCATTTGCCTACATTAACGGATTCACTTGAGTCTGCTCACAGGAATATGGGAAAGTATAGTACCTTCTTAATGCATTTCTCTCATTTCTCTTGTGCTTCTTATAGAATGTCAGAGAATGAGGGGAACTTAGATTGCAGAATTTAAAGCTCATATTGATATTTGTAAATTAATTGGAATATGTTGATATGTGAATTATTCTCTGTACATATACTCACAGTCCATATACAGCTTATGCACAGTGTCATGTATGTGCACGCACAAAGAACACAAAACAAGTACACTCTTCCCACAGATAGACATTATAACAGTCAAATACAGTTGCTGCTAGTATATCATTAATCTACATACCTTGTGAGGTAGACAACTGTATGTACTTTATTATTCTATAAAGGGTTTAATGGGGGGATTCACTATATTATTCATTTCTGTAAGTACATTTGTGGATTCACTTGAGTCTGCTCACAGGAATGTTTGAAAAACATGAGATAATAGTACCTTCTTAATGCATTTCTCGTGTGCTTCCTATAGAATGTCAGAGAGTGAGGGGCAGTTAGATTGCAAAATTTAAAGCTCATATTGATATTTGTAAATTAATTGGAATATGTTGACATGTGAATTATTCTCTGAATTTTAACACATGCTTTATGTGCGTATGGTATATGAATGAACCTATAGTCATACATCATTTGCCTCAGCATACCAACATATTTACATACATGCATGTACATTCATCACATACAATATGATGTGGTACATATACTTACAGTCCATATACAGCTTATGCACAAGGTCATGTATGTGCACGCACAAAGAACACACAAAACAAGTACACTCTTCCCACAGATAGACATTATAACAGTCAAATACAGTTGCTGCTAGTATATCATTAATCTACATACCTTGTGAGGTAGACAACTGTTGTGATGGTAATGACCCGTATTAGAGCGATCACTAACAGAAGAACTCACACTCATATGTACTTTATTATTCTATAAAGGGTTTAACGGGGGGATTCACTATATTATTCATTTCTGTAAGTACAAATTGAACAACCATAGATCCACATATTGGTATAATATTATTATGAGGTAAAAAAGTAATGGAACACCAATAAAATTGGTCTAAATCACTATTATTGTTATTGTACATTTTCATATGCTTCACATTTGTTGCATTGTGCTTACCACACATAGTATGACATGCTAGTCTGTTAAATAATGAATGCTACAGACACTGAAAATGATACAAGAACTAGCAACCATAGAAAGTATGTTAAGTCTATAAGAAGGGCTTCCCACTTTCTGGAATAGACAAACTACTCTAAGAACTCATCACATTTGTACATTTTCATTTCATTTAACACACACACACAGCCAAGTCAAACTTAGTAAGTACATGTACATATCTGAAGGGCATACCAAATCTGTATTTCTCATCAGCAGCACTTACTATCAGTATTAGTAGAGTAATATGCTAGTCAGTAAATTGATTAATGCTACATACACTAAGATTGTTATGACAACAAGCAGCGATATAAAGTATGTTGTCTATAACAAGGGCTTCTCACTTACTGGAATAGACTAACCACTCTAAAAACTATCACATTTGTACATTTTCATTTCATTTAACACACACACAATCATACATGTACATATCTGAAGACGTACCAAATCTGTACTCATTAGTGGTACTCACTATCAGTATTGGCTGACATAGTGTTCATGAAATAGGGATCATATGAAGTGTATTAGACAGGTAACAAACATACTAAGCACATTGCAGGGTGCTGTATCTGTATCAGTGCTGATTTTAAGTATCTGCTTATTATTGGTGATTGGACTAAGAACAACCCTTAGAGTTAGATCAGATTCCATACAATAATATTATGTTTTCTTCAATGGTGACTAGAGTATTGAGCTATTCTATGGTGGCAATATTTTACATACTTGCGTTTACATCCTTTCGAATAGTGTTTACAACCACCTACACATTGCAAAGATGCTGGTATTGGATCCGTAATCTGTATCTGTGAATATATTTAGCTGCTCATAATAATCAGTATTTGGGAATATCCCTGGATACATTGGTACATCACTGCTTGAAAAAATAAGGTAAATCTGTTTTATCTGGCTACAATGGATAGCTAATATGGTGTAATGCACTGTTAACAAATTAAACTATTTAATATATAGCAGTCACTCCATTTCAAGATGATTTGGTTATAAAAAGTGAGAGTTTTGTTTTGACTACTAACAGACCATAAATACAGTATTATTATTATTTTTACAAAGGATATCTCATTGTGTAAATGCACATTTCATGCAAATTGTGCTCAGTTTGTTTAAAACAGTGATATTATAACTTGCATACAGAAATAATCCAAAGCTGAGCATTCTGTATACAGCCTAATAGAAGGTATTATGATAAAACACAAAACAACTGTTGAATGGTTTCCCAGGTCGACATGTATATGGCTTCGAGGTAATTGACTAATAATATTAATCACACTACAATCACTTCAGTATATACCTATACCCATAGGATAGAGTACTATTATTCAAGGCATATGTGTACAATAATAATATGGGTGGGTGGTGGTGGCTCTGTCTTACCTAGCTTAGCACTACTAGTGGTGCCTTAAATGGTTCAATGATAGTAATTGAAAAATGGATCACAGTTGTTGGAATAATTGCAGAAAGACTGTACACTTCACTGAATCAATATATACATAATTATTTTGAAGGTCTTACCAATGCTCCAGCATAAATCAATAGCCGTAGTATAAATGATGAAGAATGTCATTTCTCTGTGGTAAATTGTACCTTTTCTGAACAACGGAAATGAGTTGTAAGGAGACATGCTTCTGTACTACTGTACTTTTGAGATTTCTCAACATTATTTTGTACAACATTTTGTAGGTTGTTTGGAGTTTGAATACGTAATAATCATCAATATCATGTGAGATAATGCAAAAATGGTTGACAGTGAGATTGTGTGATCTCTTTGATTGTACAAGTTACCGATCTGCTGCAGGTGTAACAGTAGTGGTCGATGCATTAACTGTTCATGTGTCAACTGGAATGAAGCGTGGCTCATGCAACTGTCTACCATCCAGATTGAATCAGTGCTCAAACGACACTCAGATTATATCTGCAGCTGATTAGCCTATTTCGCCTAACACTGTTGGAAGAGAAGGGATTCATTCCTCTGATCTATGTATGGACTCGATGTCTAAACAAGACCTACAATAAATATCTTAATCTGAGCAATGGAGTGAGAGATTGGGGGTTCCATCCCATGCAGAAAAAAGTTCTTATGCTTAATAGTTTTTATACTATTTAAATAGAATTATTACATAACAATTAACAATTTAGTAACGTTGCTAACTTAGCTAACTTTGTGTTTATACAAATGTACAGGCATGTAATTACTGTATGACTTGACATTGTATGGTTCATAGCTAAGTGTTCCCTTTTTCCTGCTGATTTGATGTCTTCATTGCTGCATGACGTGTTAGGGAGAGCCACTTTTGTGATTGTGCCAGAATATTATATGTAGGCTGTGTCTTCAACCAGTAATTATGACAGCAATGTGTGAGCAGGTTTCTGCAAGGCCTGCCATACATGTCCAATGCCCATAATCATGGAAGTTTTTTATACATCATCAATGTACACACTGAAAATCTGGGATATCACTATTATCCGGTGAAAATCACTTCTCTTAGCAGTGTGAGAATACTTTCCATTAATGAGGCACACATTTGTGAGGTATTGTTCTTGCTCTCAACATATAAAGGAAAGAAAATAGTTGCTGTAGCTGGAATACCATTTGGTGCCATAATTTCTGTCATGCCAAAGTTAAGTATGCCGAATTGTGACATCATGTGCAGCAGTTGTAATATGTCCTATCCCCTCATATTATGTCTGAACTGAACTCAACTGAACACACATATTTCATTCTTCCTTTCTCCACAAGCACTGTAATTGTATGAGGTGGTATGAGTGCCTGGACATGTGAATCCATTACAATTGAACTGTCAGATTGCCCTCATGAAGAACAATAACCAAAAATTGATGGAGATTATAAGGTATATAGGATAACAAATCTGTACACAACTATTGGCATATATTACCCATACTGTACTCATACCATGAGGTTGCTTAAACCTGGTCCATTGATTAGTCCAATACATGCACCCTTGAATTCAGCTGTTTATTGTACTTCCTGGCATTATTAATAATAATTATGGTGAATGCCGTAATAATTATTATACTGTGCAATGGAACCTAGTATAATCCTTATGAATAATAATGACGAACTATTTGTACTAACATATCTAGTTAATATGTAGATATTATGCACATATCAGCTATACATATTATAATAATGATGTTATTATACAACTAGAAATTCATGTTAAGAAATTCTTGGCCTAGTTTTGACCTCATTAGACCAGTTGGATACGGCCACTGCTAACTGTTCGCATAATCATTATAATATACTACCTCAATCACCCAATGTTAGCCCCCCCACACATATGCTGGACATATCTTCCCACAGGTATACATACCTATAATAAAATTAATTATAATATATTTAATTACGTATGTATAAAATATATTATGCACTTTACATGTATACAGTATACTATTATTTCTGCTAGTGCTAATACTGGATAAATCACTTGGACATTATTATTACTATAATATATGCATGTATGATACTTAATGTTATTATATTTTACTGCTAGAGATTTATATGCATGTTATATCACCTCTTATAATTGGCAGCATGGAGCACCTAGCTCTGTTCTCTATTTGTCCATCATTTTCACAGAGGAACGTGATGCAGATTAATTTTTATAGAGTTTATATTGTTTAGTATACAGAATATTCCACTTTTGGACATTACACACGTGCACATGCAAGCTTGGGACAGTGTCAAGTGTATACAAAAGTTGTGTGGAAATCAAGCATTGTGTAGTAACCAGTATTATTATAATAATACACACTCGCATGGTATCTGTGAGGTATAGATTTAATAACCACAATATGTGAATAAATGAATTTGTTTTTGTAATTCACATTGCACACTACTGAAGATGGTGATTACTGGATCTCCTCGTAAATATTCACTTCTCCATAAGCAGGATTATCCTCCAACTGTACACACTCATTCTTAGTATTATCTTCTTTGGTCTCAGCATTAATATTCTTTCTGATCTTGTGCTTCCTATAATGTCAGAGAGTGAGGGACAGTTAAATTGCAAAATTAAGCTTGCATTGATTTTGTAAAAATAATTGGATTATGTTATGAATTGTTCTCTGAATTTCAATGCATACATAATACGCATAAGGTATATGAATGAGCCTATAGTCACATTTCATTTGCATGAGCTTACCAACATATTCACGTACATGTATATACATTCATCACATACAACTTGATTCCGTACATGTACTCTCCATATACACCTTGCACAAAGAACACATAGCACAAGTACACTCTTTCCACAGATGCACATTATAACAGTTGAATACAGTTACTGCTAGTATATTAATCTATTAATCTACATACACACCTCTTGCAGTAGACAACTGTTGTGATGGTAAGGACCATTATCAGAGTAATCACCACCAGAAATGACACTACAGATCCAGCAATTCCACCAGTATTATTAATACCGGGTTTAACAGGGGGATTCACAATATTCATTTCTGTAGGAGCAAAGTAAATGTCTATAAATCCACACATTGGTAAATTATGAGGTAAAGAAGTAACGAAACACAAACAATATTTTGGTCTAAATCACTATTATTGTTATTGTGACAATTTCCATAAACATTTTGTTCCTGTCTTGTCCTTCACAATTACCACATGCTTTAAAATCAATGATGGATAATTCAATTGCCTATCAAAATGTGATCATACACTCACCAGCAGTAACACTCCCTTTGATGGTACCATTTCCAGTGTACACATCTACAGTAATACTGTATGAAGTAGTTGGATCCAGTCCTCCAATAACAACACTAGAGTCAGTAGTAGTGACACTGTTGATATCACGAGATACTCTATTCAGTGATGAAGGCCAGTAGGTCACAACATAGAGTGGAAAACCTCTTGCTTCATGGAGTGTTAGTGGAGTCCAACTGACATGAACTGCACTGTTGTCATTGATCCATTTGGTGACCACATTCTGTACTTTGACTGTAGGGGCTGTGTGTGTGTGTGTGTGTGTGTGTGTGTGTGTGTGTGTGTGTGTGTGTGTGTGTGTGTGTGTGTGTGTGTGTGTGTGTGTGTGTGTGTGTGTGTGTGTGTGTGTGTGTGTGTGTGTGTGTGTGTGTGTGTGTGTGTGTGTGTGTGTGTGTGTGTGTGTGTGTGTGTGTGTGTGTGTGTGTGTGTGTGTGTGTGTGTGTGTGCGTGTGTGCGTGTGCGTGTTTGTGTGTGCGTGTTTGTGTGTGTGTGCGTGCGTGTGTGTGTGTTGTATATGAATGTGATGTCAATGGATAATAACTACTCATAATATTCCCACCTCCTTCAGTTGTAAATAATACTTCAGATTGCTTTTCCCCAGTCCCAACAACTGTTATAGCACTCACGCTAACTTCAAAAGGTACTTTGGGAGCTATGTATGGACAATGGAAACCATGTATTAGTATAAGTATAATATTATAATACATGAAAAATAAGAGTTACAGCTATTCATAATTCACTTATGAAGGAAGCTAAAATGCAATATCATTGCAATTAATACATACTAGCTAGTACATGATATTATGTGAGTAGCATTATGTACCTATATTAATGGGACATAATAAACAATTACTATCAGACAACTCACTCAAATTGTCTATTGTCAATGTTAATTCTCTCTCCACATTGACTGTAGTACTATTATCCTCCTCGTACACACCATAAACTACCTCATATCCAGTAATGATCCCATTTTGCTCCTTGGGTAAGTTCCACATTAATCTGACAGAGGTATTTGATAGTACTTGATAGGACAAGGCCTTTACTGGACCAGGAACTACAAGATATGACCAATTAATGCCATAGTTCAGTGAATTATCAAATATTTGATAAAAGAGTACATTGAAATTTACACACAGTCTACTGTATACTATGGCAACAAAAGAGGGGAAAGAACAATAATATTAAAACAAAACTAACGAGGAGCACAGAGATTGTATTGCAAAAAACTTTATGTACTACGGACATACTAGCTTTCAATATCGGCATCAAATAGTATTAGACAATAATTATGTCTGCTATATACAATGATATATGTACTATGTAGATAATATTACACTCAGTCAAGGATGATATGACTTTAAACAAATTTGTTGTACAGTTGTGGTTTACATCAAAGGAATAAGTATGCCGATATAGGCAAGGTTTCACTGTAGGAATGGTATGTATATACAGCAGTTTCACTATAATAGTTGACTGTCACATTAAGTGAACGATAAACAAATCACTGTTATCTGATATATGTTAGCTACACCACATTCAGTGGGCTTTTCCTTGGCTACAGGTAGCCCACTGTCAACACACTTCTGTAAAACACTGTTTCATGTATGTACAATTATATACATATGTACACTTATGTCAGTAATAAAAAATGAATTTACACTCACCATCTTCTGCAGTTTCCACATTAGTAAGGGTAGAAAATGGCCCCACTCCAACATGGTTCAAAGCTGCTATCCTCCACATGTATGTAGTATAAGGAGTGAGACCAGTAGCATTGTAGGTGATTGTGGTGTTATCACTAAAAGTTGGATTCTTGAGATCAACAGTCTTGTTGAGTTGTTTCCTATCAGATGGCTTGTTGATTTGGACAACATATTGTGTTATGATACCATTCCTCCCACTCCTTGGTGGAGGCTCCCACTGTAAGAGAATGCTCCTGGGGTAGATCCTGTTCACTCTTGGTGCACTTGGAGGAGCTGTTGGCACTGGAAAAAGAATGTGGTACACTAACAGTTTTTAAGGACAGTACAAACTACTGACAGTTTCATCAACAAACATGTACAGTACGCGACACAAGTCATTTTTGTTTTGGGGCGATTGATTGTGTGTTCACGCACATTCCATGTGCAAAGGTCGTGCTTGTTATAGAGAAATTCTGTAATGTTGTGGGTGAGTAGATACTACTCAATTAGTGTTCACACATGATCCACGCATGGAGGTCGGGTACGTTTGGAAAAAAAGCCTTATGCCTGTCGGCATAACATAGGAAGAACTAAACAGTGAAACTGAGCCTTTTTTATCATTTTGTTTAGTGTGTGTGTTATGATCATGAACTAGATATTTCATCAGTTATCTGTCGAAATATACCAACTCACGTACGTATATGCGAAAGTATCTACATGTTGATAATAAATTCAAGACCATACATACTTACGTGTGTATAATACTATATCTCACATTTGCTTAATATTTTGAATTAAGCCGACTTTGTGCGAGTTGATTTTGTGTGAACATGTACGTACATTTGAATGTACGTAAATGATTTGTGTCATGCACATAAGTGTTAATTATATATTATACATTAAATTTCAGTAATTGAATCGATTCACATTCATTATTACAATTTATACTATAATAATGTTTAGATCTTGTACCTCAACCTACAATAAATCTAAACTGTAATCTCAAGGAGAAATGAACTCAACTTTGCAATTGGGAAGTATATATATATATAATATATATACAATGAAATAACATAATAAATTCTATGGAGTATAACATTTCAGTTAAATAAACATACCTAACTAATTAAGTCTAAAACAAGTACATATATACATAACAATGATCTTGCTAGACATCACTAACCAGTCCTCCAAGTTCTGATATTCTTATACAGAGGACCACTATTTCCTGCTAAATTCTCTGCCTCAACAGTTACTGTATAGTCATTAAATGGATGTAGACCAGTGAGGACCAGGGACTGTTCTGTGGTGGCTGTAGACCTCTCAGCAGTAAACTCTGAGGAGTAGCCCACATGATAGGTGAGAGGTAGACGTTCAGCATTGGGAGGAGGAGACCATGTCACTCTGATGGAGGTGGATGATAATACTTGTAAGACTAAATCTCTCGGATCTGAATGGAGTAAAGGAAATGTGTTATTTTTAGCAGATACATACAGTGCACGTAAATAATATGTCTCACATTCTGGAAGAGTATAGGCCACTTTACTTCTATTGGCATTACCAGCTGAACTATAAGCCTCAACAACCACAGTGCATTCTGTGTTTGATTCCAGTCCAGTGATGTTGTAGGGTGGAGTAACTGGTCCAAGCATCCTGATCTCTGTAGATCCTTTTTTCTGTACATGCAATCTATAGTCGTATCCTCCATCATCCCATCTTACAGTGAGGGTAGTTTTAGAAGATGTGATTGAAATAATTGAGGGTGGAGATGGAGCTATTATAGTATAAGAAACTACAAGTAAACAATTACAAGCATGGCTTTATACAAGAGTTGAGTTTAGAGAAGGAGGACATGTAGAGTCACAAAGATTAGTGCTGCAAAATTGTATAAAGTTAATAGTCTAATTCCAAATTCATCATTTAATAATGAACAAAATTTAATGTCAAAGTTTTTGATGTTTATGCATGGAATTCCTTATCTTCTACCTATCCTATTCACGATTTGTAATAATAAACATGGTTTAAACACTTACGGCCGATTGTGATGCTTTTACTCTGTTCACCAGTACCAACAGCAGATACTGCTCTCACTCTTATTCTGTATGACTTCCCCACAGTACCAGTTATCATTACTTGCTCAGTGTTAGCTCTTAACGTGGATTGTGATGTGTCATCCTCAGAATACAGTACCTCGTAGTGTGTGATAACTACATCACTTGATGGACGGTTCCAGGTGACTGTCATTGTTAGTACATTGTTATTGTTATCAAGTGTGTATTGAACTCCAGTTACTTGGCTTGGTACTATTTGCAAGGAAGCAAGGGTAAATATAACAATATAAATCACAACTACTAGTGTAAGATTTTCTCTTACATTGTCTAATGAAAGTATTTCCAAGTATGTAAAGAATACACCCCATACTTCCCATAGTTGCATAATATAACTTTAAAGATTTGGGAATTCATCATTCATTTACCAATAGTGAACTTTATTATTTTGGAAGGATACATGTAAACTTATGATATAATATGTCCTACTGCAATAACATATACATATTGCATATATTGATAATGCAGGTATAGAATATAATACAAAACTACTAGGGATTATAAGATACATTCACCAGTACACTCACTATTATATGTGGTCCCACCCACATCACTGCTGTACACACCAGTCCCCAGTTGTGTGACTGCTGCTACTCTTACTCCATATCTAGTACCTAACTGTAGACCAGAGATAGTAGTGGAGGTGGACCTTCCTGATACAGTACCAGCTCTAGAATAGGGTCCAGTACTGGATGTTCTGTACTGTACAGAGTACACAATGATAGTCAGTCCAGTATCTACAGTAGGAGCTCTCCATGTCACTCTCAATACACCACGTTGTGGAAGTGGAGTAACTCTGATACCACTAGGAGCTGGTGGGTCTGTATGCAAACAGATACATACATAGTATAAATGAAGAGATAGTAAGTAAGTAATATAAGCAGTGCATTACCACAATATGTATATAGCGAGACCTTGTTGCATGTATATCATGACCAGAAATAACATGCATACTGGATAACTTAATGGGTGTGGATAATTTGGTTCACTGACGTTTGTATGTGGTCCCACCCACATCACTGCTGTACACACCAGTCCCCAGTTGTGTGACTGCTGCTACTCTTACTCTATATCTAGTACCTAACCGTAGACCAGAGATTGTAGTGGAGGTGGACCTTCCTGATACAGTACGAGGTCTAGAATAGGGTCCAGTACTAGATGTTCTGTACTGTACAGAGTACCCAGTGATAGTCAGTCCAGTATCTACAGTAGGAGCTCTCCATGTCACTCTCAATACACCACGTTGTGGAAGTGGAGTAACTGTGACACCACTAGGAGCTAGTGGAGCTGCAACAATAATAAATATTGATCATTGAATAATAATCAGAGCAGATGTTACATAAAATACAAATTTCATCATATATAACTTATGCCGCTGAATGATTATTATCATTAATATTGTTTACAATACACAATAGGATTTCATCCCCATCATGCAACTCAGAATAAATTAGCAAGTACCACAGGAGGTATATGTGATGATGATTTCCCTAGTCTTGTGTAGCATTCAGCCCTTTCACGAGTACGTATGTATATTTACATTTGGAAATCCCGTTTTTACAAAAAGAGGCAGGAAGGGGTCAGGGCTACAGAAGGGTGGGTTTGATGGTTGTCCCAGTGAGAGTTTTGACAAGGCAGAACAAGTGATTTGGAATACTACAATGGAATGATATAAAATTGAATTGGAACAGTTGTATAGCTATCTGGCTGATTGGTATCAGTTTTTATTGGAGAAAAACTGTTTGGAGACAGATATTCAGAATGTACCTGAAGATCAATAATTTGACCATTACGTATTGTTTACAAAAATATCCATATCAACAATCTACCAACAGTGTCAGAGTCAAATTGAGTAGTACACAGATGTAAGAATCCAAAGAGTGTACGAAATTATTACCAATTAATGTTGGAACAATTTGGATGATTGCATAAAACGGTTCGATGGGAAAACAGAACATGCAATTTGCACAATAAATAATGCTGTACAGTGCTATGACAGTGCTATATTATTGCTACTTAATATTAGAACAATTTGAATGACTTCACCAAAGGGTTGGATGGGATAACAGAAGATGCAAGGTGTTATACATAACCTAAATAAGAGAATAATAGCATAATATTTAACCATACCATTATATGTTGTCTGTACTCTGATGTCTCCAACTGGACCATTAGCAATATCTGATAGTGCATTCACTCTAACTTGATAACTAGTACCAATAGCAAGGTTCTCCAGGTAGGTGGATGTTGACACTGAAGATACTGCCTTTCCTCTCCATTCTCCACTAGTACCTCTCCTGTACTGTACTTGGTAGCCAGTTACTCTCTCATTGACATTATGTCTGGTCCACCTCACTATCAGAGCTGGTCTACCTGATCTGACAGCTTTGGTCACAGTAACACCAGATACCTTTGAGGGGACTAGAGAACAAAGTATGTGTCAAAGCAGACCAACCTCCATGTGCACATAACTGATAGAAACATTAGGAAGTACTAAAAGTGATAAACTGTATTGCAAGCAGTATGCATGCAGAGTAAAGGATATTGACAGGAGAATATATGTATACAGTAGCGTGTGATACCAACAAATTCAACTCTTAAAATACATTCACAGTGAGACCATTTGTTTGAATAACCTTTTCATTTGTCACATGTATATCATGACAAGAAATGACATGCACAATATATTATGAGATTGGATTAGATGATAAATTAGAGTACAGTTATTAACTCTGATTTACTATCATATGTGGTCCCACCCACATCACTGCTGTACACACCAGTCCCCAGTTGTGTGACTGCTGCTACTCATACTCTATATCTAGTACCTAACTGTAGACCAGTGATAGTAGTGGAGGTGGACCTTCCTGATACAGTACTAGCTCTAGAATAGGGTCCAGTACTAGATGTTCTGTACTGTACAGAGTACCCAGTGATAGTCAGTCCAGTATCTACAGTAGGAGCTCTCCATGTCACTCTCAATACACCACGTTGTGGAAATGGAGTAACTGTGACACTAATGTAATAACATCTACATGTACACACGTGCGCGCACACACACACACACCAGTATGTAGTGCATATCAACACTATAGGTACTTGATCAAGAGTATGTAGCTATCCACTACAGCATACCATTGTGGGTTCTTGCCTGTTGTCTATCACTGTATGCTCCTCGTCCACCTGATGACACAGCAGCTACCCAGATGTAGTAGGTAGTTCCTCTACTAAGTGGACCCAGTGTGGTAGATGTACCAGTGATTCTACTAGTACCACAGTTAGCACCAGATGGTGGATCAGACTGTGTTCCACTAGTTGTACTGTAACATACAGTGTAGGTGATACCACGTCCACTGACTGCACTCCATGATACCCTCAAGGATGGAGACGAACCTTGCACAGTTCTAGAAACGGTGACACCTTGCACCTTAGCAGGTGGCTGTGGTGGAGGTGATTTTGTTGGACCAGGTGTAGTGGGTGTTGTCTTCATGGTTGAGGTGCTCACAGTTGTGTCACTTGTAGGGGATATATTATTTGGCTCTGTAATGAATACCACAAAAAAACAATTCAATGAACATTCAATAATAATTAACATACGGATGGGAGACTGTAAAATAGTTCATCACAATTCACAATATTATGTATGTTGGACATTCCCTACACATTGTATGGTGGGAAAACAACAGTGTTAGATAATCACAACAATCAACCATATTGATGTGCAATAGTATTTGTATTGATTGTCATGAGGTGACTATTACATTCCAAATCAAACATCCATCACTACAACAATCATGAGCAGAACGCATTCTGAATTCAGTATCATCCCAAAGATTAAACGAAGATAGAAATAATGATTATTGTCTTGCTTAAAAGTGAGGCAAGAAATTCTGGTGTTCAAGTTACCGTGTACTTGTATGTATGTATATCTGTAACATCCATTTTAGACACCTTAATTGATTGTGCAAGAGTTATACAGGTCCAACAGTTGGCTCAATCATCTCCATAACACAAGGCCATATCACACAATAGGAAAATTGAAGTAGCTGATAAAAAGTACAAACATGTGCATAGGTATAGCTACAGAGCCTGGATTAATTAGTGAAAGTCCCAACAACAGATGTAACTTCATAGTGCAGTGTGTAAACATGACACATGTGAGTCTACTTTCTGGTTTATTTGCTCAAACACACTCAGAATCCTGGACTGTTGCTCATCCCATGCAGCAGGCTCCTTGTTGCATTCTACTCTTAGACTACTTAATGTTCTAACATACCATCCTATTTATATCATGCACCTCCTTCCAAGTGAAGTTGTTGCATATTAATGTACACTCCAGTATGTATATATTATTATTATAAGTTAAAACTTTCAATACCATTGAGGATACTACCACCAAAAAAATAGTTGCACTATTGCTTAACACACATAGTATGCATGCTAGTCTGTTAATTAATAAATGCTACTAACACTAAAAATGTTATGAGAGCAAGCAGCCATATAAAGTATGTTGTCTGTAAGAAGGGTTTCCCACTTACTGGAATAGACTAACCACTCTAAGAACTCATCACATTTGTACATTTTCATTTCATTTAACACACAAACACACATGCAGTCAAGTGAAACTTACTTGTATAGTACATGACGGGCATACCAAATCTGAACTTACTATCAGATTTGGTTAACACAGTGCACATGAGATAGGAAACACACGAAGAGCATTTATATAAGCCAGGTTACTAACATATTAAGCAAGTTGCAGGGTCCTGCATCTGTATCTGTGCTGATATTAGAATATCTGTTATAATTTGGTACTTGAACTCAGAACTTTAGGGTTATATCATATTCTGTGATTTCCTTAATTGGTGGTGAGTCTGATAACTAACATGGCCATTAGCAATGTCCACATCTACTGGAGTACTGAGTTGCTCTATAATGGCAATTCACATACGTGTATTTACTTCCTTTTGAATGGTGTTCACAACCACCAACATATATCATATATATAATTATATTATGTAGTAGTTATGTCCTTCCTAGTTGTGCTGCAGCACACCTAGGAAGGACATAACTAGCTTGTATCCTTTCAAACTGCTGCTGTGTATCGATTTGTTCGATGAATTCCGCCGAATGTGCCGATCTTTTTAGTTTTATAGATCAAATTACCGATTGGGATAATTTTCAACCAGAAGAGGAGTTAAAAGCCCAGTTTTTGAAAATTCTCGAGAACGAAATTCTCCCGGCACGTATATAGATACGAGGAACAGCCTCCACTCCAACGCTGCCAAAAAGAAGATAAGGAGAACATATCTCCTGTTAAATAACGCTTTCCTAACATCTTAGATAGTACTAACGATTTTACATAAACTCCGACTTTAGTAAGACTGTACTTTCAATAGTTGTGACGCTGTAACTTGAATAAATTGCTACACTGTGATGGTTTTCGGCGAACATATCTCCTGTAGAAGAACAACTAACGATTTAGAGAAACTTTACTAAGGCTACTGTTGTGACGCTGCCATTATTGTCGGCGGGTGCGATGGTATAGCTAAGTGACATTAATTAATCGATCGATTGCTATGGTAATAAGGGACATCAATCAATCGATCAGCAAGTGTGCACATATCAGAGGAAGTGTGCTCATATCACATATATGTGCACACTTTTGCCTTTGATACGCCTACGCAAAAGGATACAAAGATATATATATATATAATATTAGTAAGTAATCTGTATCTGCAATTGTTTATTTAGCTGCTCATAATTATCAGTATTTGGACATATTGCCTTACATATTCGTACACCTCTGCTTGGAAAAATAAGGTAAATATGTTTCAGTTGACTATACACTAGATTAATACAATCGTGTAATGCACTGTAATAAATAAGTACGTATATGATAGTGAGAGTAAACAGTGTCTTTGTACCCAATCATGTGTTATACGCAGCACTACAGCTTGATAATCAATGGTTCATCATAGTGGGTTGACTATTACTGAGACCAGAAACACAGTATAATATTATTGCAAAAGATCTAGATATCCCATTGTGTAGTTGCACATTTCATGCTAATCGTGTTCAGTCTGTTTAAAACTAGTTACTGTGACATCAAGGTGTTTATGGAAGTAATCAAAAGCTGAGTATGTATGTACACAGCCTAATAGAAGGGATTTTGATGAGATGCAAAACAACTGTTGAATGGTTCCCAGGTTGACATGTATATTGTTTAGAGGTAATTGATAATGAATTGATATAATCACACTACAATCATTTCAGTACTATAGTATCCTTACCATGAAATTCACAATTGAGTGGAATACACAGTTTCGATGACATACAGAAAACTACTTACATACATCGTACTAGACTTTAAATTCATAATTATCTCTAATTTGCATACAAGATGATCTCTAATTTGCCTGTGCCCTTTGAACCTCTATAACATACCATGACAGGAAAAGCGGGGCTGTAAAAATATGTGTAACCATTAATTGTCATAGTTTAAACTGACATGGGTGAACTAAGTAAAACTGTCCAATTGTATTCACATGACCAAATCACATGGCAGAATATATAAAATTCATCGAAACACAATTTTCAATGCCATGACATATTCTTCATAGAATAGCATACACACACAGAGAGGGAGAGAGAGAGAGAGAGAGAGAGAGAGAGAGAGAGAGAGAGAGAGAGAGAGAGAGAGAGAGAGATTACCATGAAACATGACTGTATTACATTACTATTATATAATTTCCTGATTTACATTTCTGAATCACTATCCAAAAATTCATAACAAATCGTGTGTTAACATGAAAAGTTAATATATCAACTTGGAGCAACATTCATACCAATAATGTAGAATCAATATTACAGAAGTTTATGTATTAATGTCAGAAATAGGTAAGGTTGGTGATTACTACAGACTATACATTTTTCACTCACCAAGTGTCACATACAGTGTACTTTTGGTACCATCTTTACTTGTTCTACACTGATATTGTCCTCCCTGAGATGACTGGTAACTAGTGAACCAAAGGAATCTTCCACTGCTAGTTCCCACCTGTCTAACATCTCCACTTGATGGTACTACTCCTCCATCAGGACCATACCACTGCACAGTACCACCTGGTTCACTACAAAGCAATATCGCAATCTCATTAACAGTAGCAGTGACAGTAGCAGGACTGGTCAGGGAAGTGGGTGGTGGTGGCTGTGTCCTTCTTAGCTGAGCACTAGTAGTGGTACCTTAAAATGGGTTCAATGATAGTAATTGAAAAACAATGGATACACCGTTGTTGGAATCATTGCAGAAAGACAGGTACACTTTACTGAATATCGATAAATACGTAAATATATTAATATTTCGAATTAAGCTCTTTGAGTGTCTTTGGTCTTACCAACGTTCCACCATAAAACAATAGCCGTAGTATAAATGATGAAGAATATCATTTTTCTGTGGCGAATCGTACCTTATTCCGAACAACTATGAAGAGTGGAAAGGAGACGTGCTTTTATACTACTGTACTTTTGAGATTTCTCAACGGATTGCACAATGGACTCGCGCCACATGACTTGTGACGTAACCACCAGCTGGGTTGCTTTTGTACAGTAGGCCGTCTGGCCTGCTACCACCGTCCCACCAAGCGCCCTGGGCGAGGAGAAGAAGGGACGGTCTATAGCGGGACTATAGATTAATTCACGCCTTGCTGTTATCGGCATACGTATAGTTAATAGGTAACACCCATAGGTATCAAGATCGAAGCCTTCAGTATTTCTCCATTCTAAATCATAAAAATATCATATCATAATCATAAAAATCATATCATATCATATCATATCATATCATAATCATAAAAATCATCAAAATAAATCATTGAAGGTTTTCGAATGGTGAAATATGACCGAATACATCGTTCGTGCTGTTCCATGCTTGATGTGAAGAACTACCTACTGAAAATAAACGAAGAGTTGACCAGCGTTGGAGCAGTATATTCGTTCGCATTTTGGACATCAGTGTCAGTGGTCTCTCGACTCCAATTGAAAGCTCACACTCTACCCAGTTACCCGCTGGCATTTTAGACTTCTCGAACTAACCTCTAGCTAGCTTTCATGCATTTGATGTACGTAATACTAAATCTTACATATTATGTATGTGTGCCTTATGCAAGATGTAAAGTTATCAATAGCTTGGTAGTATACAGTACCATAATACATTTCTACACACAATAAAGAGTCAACTGTGCTATAGCAAACTGGCACATTAGGAAGCATAATGATTACTCGATTTCTTCATAAATGTTCACACCCCCATAAGCATGATTATCCTCAAATGGAAACACTCATGGTTATTACTCTCTTCATTATCTTATCAGTATCATCTCCAGTCTTGTGCCTCCTGTATTGGTGGCAGTGAGAGGGAATATGTTACATCTAGCACTGATGGCTCACAATGATGGCAACTAAATTTATTGTAATGTGTATTAATAAATTTCTGATTATCAAAGCAGTAAAATACGTTTATTTGTAAATACTTACTGCACCGAATATTCAGGCAAAAGAATGTGTGCAAGTGTCACTGTCTATATATGCATCACAGGAGTATATGTACCTAGTATGCACATATGCACCCAGAAAGCAACATGTGAAGAAGATACAAATAAACACAAAGCTATTGCATAATATTATACCTACAAAATGGAATGCATTCAATCCTTACTTCTTGCAGTAGACAACTGCTGTGATGGTGATGATCAGTATCAGAATGATAAATATCAGCACTAGAGATCCAACAACTGTTCCAATTATAATGATGTCATAATTAGCTGGTGCATGGCATCAAATCTGTAAATCTGGAGATGAATGATAATGATTGGTTGTGGAACTATCAACACAATGGCAGTGTGGAATGCATAATTTTGTACATGTGTTTCAAAAGATTATCACACATCACATTGCAGTGCTCATTTTATTTGAATTATCCTGTATCAATAATTATAATACCTCTGGTGTAATGATATAATACATGTACGTGGGGATGGGTTTATATACAGTGACTGTGCATGTTGCTCTAGCCAATTGATTAGCATATCAAACTCTTTGCCAGGTTCCGGCTATTTGCTGCGCTCAGCATATACCATAATCTCTACATGGGAATTGCTATGTCCTCGTCCTCTGTACACTACTGTCTAATACTAGTTCGGCTCCTTTAGTATTTCTCCTACATAAATAGTACAGTTCATTTTCTCCTTTAATTTATTATTATTTATCTATTTATTTCAGGTAGTTATTTATTTATTTATTTATTTAGATTTTTTGTTTTTTTTGTCTTTTTCACCTGGGGATTTCCAGGCCAAGTCCGGGAACTTGATTGGGCTACGTTCAAGGTTAGAATTTCTCATATCTCATAAAGGCTGGAAATGTGGAGTGAGAAGCATAATCACTTCCGGTCTGGCAATGTTGTGTGTGGGATATGCTAATTATGCCCTGGGTGATGGGGAGATAACCCACTCCCCTTACACCAAAAGAGATTCCCTATATAGGGTATGCTCTTTATAGGTTGCAAAGGTTTCTGGTAGGAAAGCTCAGGGTGAATGATCTTTATGTGGGGGCTACAGAAAATAGGTATCGGCAGTCCTGCCTACTTACCCAGGAATGGAAAGCCCCTAGGACATTAATCTATGCTGTTGGTTAACGGAATGATTACATTCATAAAATGACATATGGAATGGAATATTGTGCTGAACAAAAACACATTATAGATTATAATTGCCCTAAGTCACCTAACTGTGCACTCACCAGCAGTAACACTCTTTTTGATGGTACCATTTCCAGTATACACATCTACAGTAATACTGTATGAAGTAGTTGGATCCAGTCCTCCAATAACAACACTAGAGTCAGTAGTAGTGACACTGTTGATGTCACCAGATACTCTATTCAATGATGAAGGCCAGTAGGTCACAACATAGAGTGGAAAACCTCTTGCTTCATGGAGTGTTAGTGGAGTCCAACTGACATGAACTGCACTGTTGTCATTGATCCATTTGGTGACCACATTCTGTACTTTGACTGAAGGGGCTGTACGTGTGTGTGTGTGTGCGTGCGTGTGTGTGCGTGCGTGCGTGCGTGCGTGCGTGCGTGTGTGTGTGTGTGTGTGTGTGTGTGTGTGTGTGCGTGTGCATACATGTGTGTGTGTGTGTATGTGTGTGTGTGTGTTTGTGTGTGTGTGTGTGTGTGTGTGTATGTGTGTGTGTGTGTGTGTGTGTGTGTGTGTGCATGCGTGCATGCGTGCGTGTGTGTGTGAAATGGATAAATTTGTTTAAAATATAGCTGTGGATGTTTCAGCTATAATCGCACACATGTAGTTCTATATCGAATTTTGTTTCGTATCATGAAAAAATGAAGGTACAGGAATGGCTAACACATGAAATCAATATCATGCCATAGCTGGTATGTTTCGGAATCTCGCAAATTTATTAATTATATGCACAAATGTACGTATGTACACGTCTTTGAATCTGGATCAATGGCAGTGTGGAATGCATAATTTTGTAATGTATTTCAAACATTGCAGTACTCATTTTATTTGAATTAACCAGTACAATAATTATAATACCTCTGGAGCAGTTCCCATGCAGCGTTTAACAGGATGGAGTGTGTAAAGCTGCATATATTTTGTGTATATACATACGTGACAAGTTGCGTGGGCAGATCAAAGTGTGCATTTATACTGTACAAAAACTTTTGCTCTTGTTAACAATCAAGCCGAAATGTCTGTACTCCTTAACCGAGGTCCTTTAGGTATTCTGTTCTGTGTTCGTATTTAAAACAATATAGGATTGCATACTGACACACATGCAGGATTCAATTATAACTAACAATGATTTACTCGGTAATTAACTGACAAATTTTTATAACTATTTCATGCAAGTGTGCAATAGCAAAGGGAAGTGGGCAAATAGCATGGACAAACGTACACTTCAGAGTTTGATCTGCTCACGCAATTTGCCACATATGTATAATATAATGACAAATTTGACACATATTACATCACTGGACTATGTTCATTCTTTTGCTAGACCCACCTCCTTCTGATTAAAGAAGATTTTAGATATATTCTTTCCCTTACCAGTTTTGGTCCTAGCACTAGCAGTGCTATCATATTCTTTCCCTTCCTAACACATCTATTGGCCTTTCAGGGACTAAAGATATTTTCTAAAGCATGACATGTGACACATAATTTGAAGTATGAGACAACTCACTTAAATTCCCTATTGTGAGCATCAATTCCCTCACTTTGACTGTAGTACTATTATCCTCCTCATACACACCATACACTACATCATATCCAGTTTGTACAGTACATTGAGATAGATTTAATAAAACCCAGCTGACCACATTGAGTTAATTAATATATACTCATCAACCGAGCACTAGCCTTCACACATTTCAATGTTGACATTTTAATGCTCGTGACTATAATTGCATGAGGTGGCATAAGTGTCAGGGCATGCGAAATTTAATTCCAGTGAACATCCAGATTGCCCTTATTTGAGTTCAACCAAAATCAATGGAGATAAGGTAGATAGGAAAGCAAATCCTGTACACCAATGTTGATATCCCATACAAAGTTGCAAATATTTACTTACCATCATGATCAAGTTGTTTAAACCTTCATGTTCCATCCTCGCTTTCAGGCATTATTAATAATAATTGCGGTGAATGAATAATAACTATTAAATTGTACAATTGAATAGTTTTTAATTTAATTTGTATATAATGAATTATCTACGTATTTGATTGCATTAACAGACCCAGTCATTATGCATGCATATATTTTGCACCAATCAGCTGTACATATAATAATAATGTTATTATACAGCTAGATATTTGTGTTAAAACAAATTTTGTGCCACTTGCAGCATATTATCTTTCTGCATGCAGCACTGTTGACTTCAACTGGACATCCAATTTTGTTGAAAAACACTAGCTATGCGGATAATTTTAATGAATGGAACTTGTATAATTGTATCAAGTGATCATATATTAGGTACTTTGGTAAGTTTGAGGATCAAAGGTACCATGTACATATAATATCCATCAGTTTGAAAATTAATTGATTATCCTCCAACTGGATACACTCATTCTTAGTGTTATCTTCTTTGGTCTCCACATTCTTTCTGATCTAGTGTGAGGGGCAATTAAATTACAAAATTCAAAGCTCGTATTGATATTTGTAAACTAATTATTGGAATATGCCATGAATTATTCTCTGAATTTCAATGCATACATAATATGCATAGGGTATATGAATGGACCTATAGTCCTACATCATTTACATGAGTATATCAACATATTTACATACATACATGTACATTCATCACATACAACTTGATGTCAGTACATGTACAGCCCATAAACAGCTTATGTATATGTATGGGCATAATAATACCAGTATGTAGAATTATAGTTGTTCAATATGCACTTACAGAAATGAATATCATCTGTTAAAACTGGTATTGATAATACTGGGGTGATTGCTGGATCTTCAGTTTCATTAATTACTTCTGTTAGTGATTGTTCTGATATTGGTCATTACCATCACAACAGTTGTCTACCTCACAAGGTATGTAGATTAATGATATACTAGCAGCAACTGTATTTGACTGTTATAATGTTCATCTGTGGGAAGAGTGTACTTGTGTTACTCTCTTAGCATAATCTGTTTTGTATGATATTATTAATACTGAAAAATCTATATTATTGTATTAATTGATCCAGTTATAAAGTATGTAGATATTTTGCACTAATTTGCAATTGCTGTATATAATAATAAACTTCTTTAGTATAGCAAACATGTAGAGTACATAAATTTTTGTTTATAACTATAGATCATACTGTTCCTTTCTGGTAATTTACATCTGTTTATATTACTGTTTATTATGTACATCAAGAGTCAAATGATGTAGAATTGCAATTGATTGATGTGAGGTATTTAATACGTTTTCAAGTATGTGAATAGAATTTCTTATTGAACATAATATTTATCTTCATTATTATTATTATAATTTCATGCTTCTATATTTTAGTTTTCCAAACGATAAGTTCTTACAGTACTACATAATAAAAGAGAAATGAAAACAATTTCTGCTTATTTTACCTGCTGCCTTATTAATATGCTACAGTTTATGATATATTATTTAAACTGTGCATTGGGACTTATGTACTTATATGAGACTATCGGTACTAGTCTTATGTATGCCAAGTTAAGTATATAATTATTATAATGCATAATATTATGATTACTTATTGTACATGCATGTGATCAACAGTTCTCTAATATATATATTAATGATACCATATATAAACTGTACATATCCTATACTGTATGACATTGTATAATATAATATTATACATACAGTATATTATATACTATCATATAAATCCCTTGGGTACTATTAATATGATAATTAATGCTATTTCAATTTTATGGCTAGAGATTCATGTTGTACATTACCATTTTATAATTAACCTCGAGCAGCACCTCTGTTTTGCATTGGTCCATCAATTAGATGGAGGAGCAGTGTGCAGATTAATTAATATTATAGAGTGTAAATTGTTTAATATACAAAAAGTTTGCACTTTTTGACATTGTACAAAAGCTGAGGACAGTGACAAGTGTACATAATATGTGCTATGTGCTAATCAAGGATTGTGTAATAACCAGAATAATTATAATAATACACACTTGTATTGTGTCTGTGTATGTGAGGTATACATAATTTTAATACGTAAAATATGTGAATTATTGAAATGGTTATGATAAATACACACATTGCACACTACTGAAGATGGTGATTACTGGATCTCCTCGTAAATATTCACTTCTCCATAAGCAGGATTATCCTCCAACTGTACACACTCATTCTTAGTATTATCTTCTTTGGTCTCAGCATTCTTTCTGATCTTGTGCTTTCTATATAATGTCAGGGATTGAGGGGTAGTTAATTTGAAAAATTCAAAGCTCTCATTGATATTTGTTAATTAATTGGAATATGCTATAAATTATTCTCTGAGTTTTACTGTATACATAATGCGGTATATGAATAAACCTACAGTCCTACATGAATGAGCTTACGTACCACATAGTTATACACTGTATATATGCTTTGTTATGTTATTGATTTCATTCAGCCTAAAATATGAAGCTTCTCATTTCAAACACATGGTGAGACAAATCACACCTACTCCATGAATTCATTCGGTCATGAGGGGTCACGCGGTATGATAACATCATGGCCTCATACTCAGTTAAATTACAAAATTTCTAACTCATATTAGTAAAATTAATTGGAATATGTTATGAAATACTCTCAGAATTTTAATGCATATATAATTTATTGTCCCACGTCAATTGCACAAGCATACGTACCAACATATTTACAAACATGTACATTCATCACATACAACTTGATGTTGTTACATATACCTACAGTTCATATACACCTTATGTACATGTATGTGCATGCACAAAGAACACAACACAGTACACTCTTCCCACAGATAGACATTATAACAGTCAAATACAGTTGCTGCTAGTATACTATTAATCACATACCTTGTGAGGTAGACAACGGTTGTGATGGTAATGACCAGTATTAGAGCAATCACTACCAGAAGAAGTGACACTAGAGCAATCACCCCAGTATTATCAATACCAGGTTTAACAGGGGGGTTCACGATATTCATTTCTGTAAGTGCAAATATAATAACTATAGATCCACACAATTGTACTGTATATTATGAGGTAAAGTAGTACAGGAATGCAAACGATCATTTGGTCTAAATCACTATTATCATACATTTTCAATTAACATCAAATTTTTGTTACTGTTTACTTCACATTGTATCATGCTTTAATAATCAATAATTGATTACTTGTCTACCAACATGTGATGCACTCACCAGCAGTAACACTCCCTTTGATGGTGCCATTTCCAGTGTACACATCTACAGTAATACTGTATGAAGTAGTTGGATCCAGTCCTCCAATAACAACACTAGAGTCAGTAGTAGTGACACTGTTGATGTCACGAGATACTCTCTTCAGTGATGAAGGCCAGTAGGTCACAACATAGAGTGGAAAACCTCTTGCTTCATGGAGTGTTAGTGGAGTCCAACTGACATGAACTGCACTGTTGTCATTGATCCATTTGGTGACCACGTTCTGTACTTTGACTGAAGGGGCTGTGTGAGTGAGTGTGTGTGTGCGTGCGTGCGTGTGTGTGTGTGGTGTGTATGTGTGTGTGTGTGTGTGTGTGCGTGCGTGCGTGCGTGCGTGCGTGCGTGTGTATGTGTATGTGTGTGTGTGTGTGTGCGTGCGTGCATACGTGCGTGGTGTGTGTGAGTTGTTTATTAATTTTTTTAGATCAATGGATAGTAACTACAGATGATCAATCCCACCTCCTTCAGTTGTAAATAATACTTTGGATTGCTTTTTCCCAGTCCCAGCAACCGTTTCAGCACTCACACTAACTTCAAAAGGTACTTTGGGAGCTATGTATGGAAAATGGAAAACATACATTAGTATAATTACATTATTATTATACATAATAAATGAGATGCAAATAAGTGGTACAGCTAATTAATTCTTTTATAAAGGGAAGCTAGAACGTAATATCAAAAGTAATGCATACTAGCTAGTGCATATATGTGAGTAGCATTATGTACCTATATTAATGGGACATAATAAACAATTTCTATCAGACAACTCACTCAAATTGTCTACTGTAAATGTTAATTCTCTTTCCACATTGACTGTAGTACTATTATCCTCCTGGTACACACCATACACCACATCATATCCAGTAATGATCCCATTAGGCTCCTTGGGAAAGTTCCACATCAACCTTACAGAGGTATTTGATAGCACTTGATAGGACAAGGCCTTTACTGGACCGGGAACTACAAGATATGACCAATACCATAGTTCAGTGAATCATCAAATATTTTATAAAATAGTACATTGAAATTAACAAGTACACAGTCTACTGTATACTATGACAACAAAAGAGGGGAAAGAACAATAATATTAAAACAAAACTAACGAGGAGCACAGAGATTGTATTGCAAAAACCTTATGTACTACGGATGTACTAGCTTTCAATATCGGCATCAAATAACATTAGACAATAATCATGTCTGCTATTTACAATGGTAAATGTACTATGTAGATAATATTACACTCAGTCAAGGATGATATATAACTTTAAACAAATTTGTTATATATACAGTTGTGGTTTACATCAAAGGAATAAGTACACCTATATAGGCTAGGTTTCACTGTAGGAATGGTATGTATATACAGTAGGTTCACTATAATATTTGACTGTCACATTAAGTGAATGATAAACAAATCACTGTTATCTGATACATGTTAGCTATACCACATTCCAGTGGGCTTTCCTTGGCTACAGGTAGCCCACTGTCAACCCACTCTTCTGTAAAACACTGTTTCATGTATGTACAATTATATACATACGTACACTTATGTCAGTAATAAAAAATGAATTTACACTCACTATCTTCTGCAGTTTCCACATTAAGGAGGTTAGAAAATGGCCCCACTCCAACATGGTTCACGGCTGCTATCCTCCACATGTATGTAGTATAAGGAGTGAGACCAGTAGCATTGAAGGTGATTGTGGTGTTATCACTAAAAGTCGGATTCTTGACATCAAAAGTCTTGTTGATTTGTTTCCTGTCAGATGGCTTCTTGATCTGGACAATATACTGTGTTATGATACCATTCCTCCCACAACTTGGTGGAGGCTCCCACTGTAAGAGAATGCTCCTGGGGTAGATCCGGTCCTGTTCACTCTAGGTGCACTTGGAGGAGCTGTTGGCACTGAAAAAAGAATGTGGTACACTAACAGTTTCTAAGGACAGTACAAACTACTGGCAGTTTCATCAACAAATGTGTACAGTACGCGACACAAATTATTTGTTTTTTTGTGCGATTGATTGTTTGTTCATGCACATTCCATGTGCAAAGATCGCGTGCGTTAGAGAAAATTCTGTAATGTCATGTGTGAGTAGATACTACTCAATTGCGTGTTCACACACGATCCACACATGGAGGTCAGGTACGTTTGGAAAGAAAGCCTTATTCCTGTAGGTGTAATGTAAGGAAAGAAGAACTGAGAACTGAGCCTATTTTATCATTTTGTTTAATATTCTGTGTGAGTTATTATTATGTACTGCATATTTTATCAGTTATCTGTTGATATATACCAACTCACGTATGTATATGCGAAAGTATCTACATGTTGATAATAAATTCAAGATCATACGTACTTAAGTGTGTATAATACTAGATCTCACATTCGCTTACTATTTTGAATTAACCCTATACTTTGTGCAAGTTGATTTTGTGCAAACATTTGAATGTACGTAAATGATTTGTGTTGTGCACATAAGTGCCAAATTATATACCATATACATTAAATTTCAGAAATTGAATCGATTTCATATTCATTATTACAATTTATACTATAATGTTTAGATCTGGTTGTAGTCAACCTACAATAAATCATAAGGAGGAATGAATTCAGCATTGCAATTGGGAAGTACGTATATATATTATAATATCTTTGAATGTTTAAATAAAACAGTGGTTAATTGTACTGATGATATTATAGTTGTCAATCTCCTGTGTAACTGACAAACAAATACAGTAAATATTAACTGTAATCATTACAATGAATTAATGTGATCAATTCAATAGTGAGCCTAGCATTTCAGTTAAATTAAACATAGGTAACTAATTATGTCTAAAACAAGTACATATCAACATAACAATGATCTTGCTAGACATCACTAACCAGTCCTCCATGTTCTGACACTCTTATACAGAGAACCACTATTTCCTCCTTTATTCTCTGCTTCAACAGTTACTGTGTATTCATCAAATGGATGTAGACCAGTGAGGACCAATGACAGTTCTGTGGTGGTTGCAGACATCCTAACAGTAAACTCTGAGGAGTAGCCAACATGATAGGTGAGAGGTAGACGTTCAGCATTGGGAGGAGGGGTCCATGTCACTCTGATGGAGGTGGATGATATTACTTGTAGAATCAAGTTACCAGGAACTGAAAGGAGGAGAGTAGATATTAATTGTGAATGAAAGGATGAATACAATGTTAGCTTCAATTTATGGAAATAGATTACTATATTATAAGAATAGGAAGAAATGTACACCAATAGACACATCCACACGTGTATAGATGATGTTTATGTATTCTTAATCACTCCAACCTTCTGGTAAAGTACATCCCATTATACTGCCATTGGCACTCCCTAGTGAGTTGTAAGCTTCAACAACCTCAGTAAATTCTGTGTTTGATTCCAGTCCGGTTATATTGTAGGGTGTTGTAACATCTTTAAATGCAATGGTCTCCATGGAAGCTTCTTTCTGTACATAAATCATATATTGTGTTTCTCTTTCTTCATCCCATTGCACAGTTAATGAACTAGTATAGTTACTGATGATTACATTGGATGGCTTTTCAGGAGCTGGAGGAAAGGATTACATAAACAGAGAAGGTAGCAGGCTAATTTCATCCATGAACTTACGTCCAACTGATTCACTCCATGGTCCTCTCCCAACAGTAGACACTGCTCTCACTCTTACTCTGTATGCTCTTCCAACAGTTCCATTTAGAGTTATCTGTTCACCATATGCTTTAGCTGTAGGTTGTAGTCTACGGCCCTCCCAATACTGTACCTCGTAGTACAAGATATGGGCTTCACTGGATGGACGGTTCCAGGTGATATTCAGGGACAGATAATTGTTATATTGTACATCCCTAGATTGTACTCCTGTCACTTGCTGGGGAACTATTGAAAAGAATTTAGGGCAATGAGGTATAAAAACATTTATGCTGCTTTAATTGCTTGAAGATTAAAATGAGCTGTTTCATTACTGCGAATTACATATAATATGGCACATAAGTAAATGGGTGAGAAAGATATTTGAACAAAAGAATTCAAAGTGACTGATGCAATGTAGGCATTCTTGATTCCTTCTAATGACATGGCTACTGGATGAAAAAGATGGTGAAAAATCATCAGGATAACTCAAAGTAACTTGAAATGACATCCTTGGACAATGCTAATATTAAGCTATAGGAGGTAGCGCCTTTCAATCTCACATCACCTTACTATTTACATATATCTAAAACCAAACTGAACTTGTATCAATAGCTCAATGCTACAATGCCTGATGTCATCGGTACTCCAGAGTTCCAAGCTACTCCATTTACCCAATAACATTGAATAATAACTTGAAAACTAACAAGTTGACCATCTTTCATCAAATTTATTCTTCGTTACCACTTTAAACAATTACGTACGTATATTGCTAATCCTTGAAAAATGATGATCCCTTTAACATTCAACAGTGAAGTTCTGCACATAATGTACGTCAATAGCTTGTTGTTCAAACATGGCATGTATGAGATGTTGGAAATAAAATGTATTTTGAAATATCAAAGTAGCTATAATAATATTATGGGCAACCATACCTCGAAATGTACTGAGTGTCCCCACATCACTGTATGGACCAGCTCCAACATCAGAAACACCTCTCACTCGAACCTGATAACTAGTACCAGCAGGGAGGTTCTCCAGGGTGGTGGATCTTGATGTCACCTCCTTTGTACTCCAACTAGTACCACTTCTTCTGTACTGCACTTGGTATCTGATGATCCTTCGTTCACTTCCTGGTGCAGTCCAAGTTACTCTCAGAGCTGGTCTTCCTGCTGTTGCTGTTTTGGTGAGGACAGGACGAGGGATAACCTTTGAAGGTACTATGTGAAAGAATAGAGTGTAGCAGTCAATAAAATTGTTTTCCATGATATTTGAATATTCCATTTACTGATTTCTATGAATTAATACATACATACATATACATACAACATTTATACCTGAAATTTCAACTAAACAAGACTAATATGTATGTATTCCAATGAAGGTAAATGTACATATAAACTTTCTTGTATAAAAGGTTGTGAAATTAGGCATCCTTGTTACTTATAGCTAAACTATACATACACATAATCAAAATCCGGGGTCCTATTGAGGGTCAAAGTCAGGTTTTTTTATGCTTTTTTACTTCACTGTATCAGCATGTTAAAATAGGAAGTTTGAATAATTCTTTTATGCATCCACCCCAGATCTGACTACATCAAAAGCAGTTGTGACATTCACACCTCGAGGTGTAATTTGTGTCCCCACATCACTGTATGGACCAGCTCCAACATCAGAAACAGCTCTCACTTGAACTTGATAATTAGTACCAGCAGGGAGGTTCTCCAGGGTGGTGGATGTTGATGTCACATCCTTTGTACTCCAACTAGTGGCACCACTTCTTTTGTACTGTACTTGGTATCTGATGATCCTTCGTTCACTTCCTGGTGCAGTCCAAGTTACTCTCAGAGCTGGTCTTCCTGATGTTGCTGTTTTGGTGAGGACAGGACGAGGGATAACCTTTGAAGGTACTATGTGAAAGAATAGAGTGTAGCAGTCAATAAATTGTTTTCCATGATATTTGAATATACCATTTATTGATTTCTATGAATTAATACATACATACATATACACACAAAAGTTGTACCTGAAACATCTATATACTAGTCCTGGTATATGTGTTCAAGTAAGGGTAAATATACATACAAAACTTCTTGCGAAAAAGGTTGTAAAATTAGGCATCCTTGTTAATAATACTTATAGCTAAACTATACATACACATAGTCTGACTTTGAATTGTCTGACACATATTTAAAGTTGAATATGGATTAGCCTTAGATTAGCAGACAACATTATATGGTGATTCTTACACATTATACAAAACACCTAAGATTAGTGCACCAAGAGTTCCAGTCCCCAGTATGTAGTGCATATCAGCACTATAGGTACTTGATAAAGTTTGGAACTTACCATTGTAGGTTCTTGCCTGTCCTCTATCACTGTATGCTCCTCGTCCACCTAATGACACAGCAGCTACCCAGATGTAGTAAGTAGTTCCTATACTAAGTGGACCCAGTGTGGTAGATGTACCAGTGATTCCCCTAGCACCACAGTTAGCAACAGATGGTGGATCAGACTGTGTTCCACTAGATGTACTGTAACATAAAGTGTAGGTGATACCACTTCCACTGACTGCAGTCCATGACAATCTTAAACCTGGAGATGAACCTTGCACAGTTCTAGTAACTCTAACACCTTCTACCTTGGTGGGTAGTTGTGGTGGGGAAGGTGGTTGTGTTGGTGTGTTAGGTTTTGGTGTCGTGGATGCTGTCTGTGTGGTTGATGTGGTCACAGTTGTTTCTCTTGTAGGCGATATATTATTTGGTTCTGCAATGAATACCACAGAGTACAATTCATGAAACATTCATTATTAAGATACGTCAATGTAAGGAAATTAAATAGAAATTACAATTTTTAATCATAATTTACAACATCATGTTGGACATTCCCTACATATTGTATGGTGGGAAAACAACAGTGCTAGCTAATCACAACAATCAACTACATTGTTGTGCAATAGTATTTGTATGAATTGTTGTAGCTTCTTGGAAACAAACCTCCTCATTATAGCACAGCATAAGCACATGTACATTGTAGAGTGTGTGCATTACATTGTTGTAAATATGCTTATGTTGTGCTACAATGTGGAGTCATTTCTATAAGTCTTCGAAGCCATTCAATGGAAGCCATGTAGGTGAGGGGTACGTTACATAGTATAGAGAGTCTATGGTTGTACATATGCCCATGTTGTGCTATAATGTGGAGTCATTTCTCTAAGAAGCCATTCAATGTAAGCCATGTAGGTGAGGGGACTATAATATTCCAACTGAAATATCCATTGCTGTAATAATCATGGGCAGAACACATTCTAAATTCAGTATCATGCTTATAATCTTCGATATAAATAATGATTATTGCCATGCTGAAAAGCGAAACAAGTAATTTTGGTGTTCGAGTTGCAGTATGCTTGTATGTATCTAAATATGTATATATATATATATATATATATATATATATATATACATAACATTGAATTGTTGAAAACTATATATGCCATTTCTTAGTTGAGATGCAGGTCCAACAATCATCTCTGAAACACAAAGCGTATCACACAATGGGCAAAGTTGAAGTAGCTGATACAAAGTACAAACATGTATGTACATTAGTGAAACCACATGTAAATTCATAGTGCAATGTGTAATCATGACACATCAGAGTCTACTTTCCAGTCTATTTGCTCAAAAACACCTAGATGATCAACTGTTGCTACACTATATTCTTCCCTGGCCACTACAGCCACAGCTCATCCCATGCAGCAAGTTAACAAGAGAAACCTTGGAACCAGCTGCAGCCATTCCCTTGTTACATACTACCATACATAATGTTCTAGCATACAATCATATTTATATCATGTGCTTGCTTTCAAGTGAAGCTGTTGCATTTCAATGTAAACTCTAGTATGTAATAAGTTGAAACTTTCAACACCATTCAGAATACTACCACCAAATTAGTTACACTGTGCCTATCACAACTAGTATGTATGCTAGTCTGTTAATTGATAAGTGTAACAGACACTAAAATTGTTATGAGAACAAGCAGCCATATAAAGTATGTTGTCAATAAGAAGGGCTTCTCACTTACTGGAATAGACTAATCACTCTAAGAACTTATCACATTAAATTTGTACATTTTCATTTCATTTAACACACACAGACAAGTCAAACTTACTTAGTTACCAAGTACATGTACACTGTGTAGTCACCAGACAAAAATTAAAAAAGGGTGATGGGCTATTTATATAGCATCACGATGTCAATGTTGAGACACAACTAGTATTAATAAAAATATCTGAACCACAAGGACAAGGATGGCTATGATGAAAAAATTGAAATTTGACAACATTTTAACACATTAAACTACACTAATGTTGTGTGGGTAATTTCTTGCTAAATCAGCACCAATACATACATGTAAGTGCACCAATTAAAACAATCTTTGTGCATTCTGGATTTTTGAAAAGCTTGCACAATGCATGCCTTCTCTGAGTTTTACCTCAACAGCACAACAGCAGAACAAAACATGCCACCAGCGCCAGATGCATCCTTAGTATACAGCGCAAATGGGAAATTGCTACCTCAGTCAGAATTAAAACCTGTCAGTCATGGTTTACCTTGGGGTAAATTGTCATTATCAGCACTTCTCTTGCTCATCGAGATTAGAAATATGAAATAATTATCGGTGCAAGTTCTTTCAAATGACACGTGTGGGTATGTATGAACGTGGTTGATTAATATGCATAAAAATGGTGTCAATCCGTCTGCTCTACATGCGCATACGTTTATTGCCTCACGTTATCTAAACAGCTGACGCAAGGGGGACAAACTGTTTGCCAGTCTCAGGAAAGGAAGGATTGCAAATTCGTCCTGGCGAGAACACTGCATGTACATATCTGAAACCAAAGCTGCACTATTTATCAGCGGTACTGACTATCAGTATTGGTTCACATAGTGTACATGAGGTAGGGATCAAGTGAAGTGCATTGGTCAAGTGAAGTGCATTGGTCAAGTGAAGTGCATTAGACAGGTTACTAAGCGAGTTGCAGGGTTGTGTATCTGTATCAGTGCTGATATTGAAGTATCTGTTTATTAATGGTGCTTGAACCAAGAATAACCCTTAGGACTAGATTATATTCTATGATTTCTTTAATTGATGGTGAGTCTGATGTCTAATAATGACTATTAGCAATGTCCACATCTGCTAGAGTATTGAGCTGTTCAATGGTGGAAATATTTTACATATGTGCATTTATGAATAGTGTTTACAGCCACCAACAAATTACAAAGTTATAGATACTATTATATTGAATAGTATTGTATAAATATATTATATTTCAATTGAATTGAATTGAATTGAATATTGTATCTTCCTAATTTCCATTATTGAATCCAGATAATCAATAACTATCTAAAATTCATAAGAAATTACGTGTCATCATGAAAAGTCAATACATCAACTTGGAGCTACATTCACTCTATTAATGAATAGAACTATAAAGGCATTTATAGACATTTATTTTCACGTAGTATTAATATGACAGGAAGTATGTATTAATGTTGGAAATAGGTAAGATTGGTGATTACTACAGATACTACACTTGTGGATAAGTTTATTGGAATTTCACCAGCCATAAATGATTTATTTCACCAAATGTCACATACAGTGTACTGTTGGTACCATCTTCACTTGTTCTACACTGATATTGTCCTCCCTGAGATGACTGGTAACTAGTGAACACAAGTTGTCTCGAATTGCTAGTTTCCACCTGTTTAACAGTTCCATTTGATTGTACTCCTCCTCCATCAGGACCATACCACTGTACAGTACCACCTGGTTCAACACAAATAAATGCTTCTCTCTTATCAACAACAGCAGTGACAGTAGCAGGACTGGTCAGGGGTTTGTATGGTGGTGGCTGTAGCTTTCCTAGCTGAGCACTAGTAGTGGTACCTTTAGAACGGTTCAATGGTAATAATTGAAAATAATGAACACACCTACCACCGTTGTTAGAATCATTGCAGAAAGAAAGGTACACTTCACTAAAATGTCGATAAATGCGTCATTTCTATCGAAGGGTCTTACCAACGTTCCAGCATAAAATAACAGTTGTAATGATGAAGAATGTCATTCCACTGTGGCGAATCGTACCTTATTCCGAACAACGGAAACAAATGAGAAGTAGACATGCTCTTATACTACTGTACTTTTGAGATTTCTCAATGGATATGAATGAGTTTTTGAATGGCGAGAAGATGAGAGAGGCTTTAATGGATAACGGTAGAAAAGCTTTATATGGGGTCACGAGGCTGGTAAGGTTTCTGGGAAATGTAGGATGGGCAACCTTTTCAAAGTTGTACGTCTCAATGGTGAGAAGCACACTATTATATATCTGAACAAGACAGTTATAATTAACGTGTTCATCTGAGCCATGGAGCTAGAGTTTCTTCCATCTAGACGTGATTTTTACCTCCGCATGGCAAAAGATCTACATGTTGTACGCGAGAAGACGGCAATTCGTGCTGTGCACCTCTTTGCATGAACAGATCCGAGAGGAAGGCAAGAGCATAGGCTTGTACTTCTAAAGAATCCCTAAGGATGCTGAACTGCAACGTCTGTAGTTTTATGCTATCAAAAGAAAGGACCATATTAACCATGGCCCAAACACATACATTTCTAGTGTTCATTTTGTTGGAGGTGAGTACGAACTGCTGGTACATGAATAACAATATATGTATGCTGTGCTGCATATGTATGCTTACTTCAAGGGTGTGGATCTGGAGCCATGGGGCCAAGTTTGATGCCAAGCACAGACCTGTACCAATCTGGAAATATTTTTGGCCCCAACATGTGCTCACGTTGGGCAGAATCACATGCATGTACATGTCATCTATATTTACAGAGATGTTATAGAGTGAAACTGGTGAATATTGCAGAACATGTCCCATTTTATGTGTTTTTTGATCCTTCTTAGGGCCTAAATGTAGTCTCCAGAAAGAAATCATTCAGCACCCCTGTTGATTTCCAAATTTAGGTCAACGTTGAGTGATGATCCGCAGTCCTGAGGTTGGGGGGATCCAGATTAGTCCATTGCATGCTGGAAGAAGTTGACAAACTCACCAGTTTTCATATTAATTTTTATTAGTTTATATTCTATTTAATTTAGTATTGTTACATAACACTTGACACTTTACTAACATTACTAACTTAGCTAACTTTCTGCTTAATATACAAATGTACAGGCATGTAATTACTGCATAATATGACATTGTATGGTTCATAGCTTATAAGTGTTCACTTTTTTCTGCTGTTTTGATGTCTTCATTGCTGCATGACATGTTTGGGAAAGCCACTTATGTGATTGTGCCAGAATATATGTGGACTGTGGTCTCCAACCAGTAAAGTATGGCAGCAATGTGTTAGTAGGTTTCTGCAAGGCCTGTCATACGTGTCCAATGCTCATACTGAAAGCACTGTGTACATCATCAATGTACTTACTAAAAATTCGAGAAATTGCTATTATCCTGTGAAGAATCGCTTCTTTTAGAGATGTAAGGATACTTTCTACCGATGAAGGACACTTTCGTGAAATACTTTCTTGTTCTTGGTATTGCAGGAGAGTAAATAGTCACTACAGCTAGAAATGTCAATGGCCAACATACATTTTTGACATACGAAAGTTGAGTATATAGGCTGAACAGTGATACCATGTGCAACCGCTCTATAGTTGATGGACTCTTAGACGAGTAAGCATTTGCCTACATTAACCGATTCACTTGAGTCTGCTCACAGGAATGTGGGAAAGTAGTACCTTCTTAATGCATTTCTCTTGTGCTTCCTATAGAATGTCAGCGAGTGAGGGGTAGTTAGATTGCTGAATTTAGAGCTCATATTGATATTTGTAAATTAATTGGAATATGTTATGAATTATTCTCTGAATTTTAACACATGCTTAATATGCATACAGTATGAATGAACCTATAGTCATACATCATTTGCATCGGCATACCAACATATTTACATACATGCATGTACGTTCATCACATACAATGTGATGTGGTACATATACTTACAGTCCATATACAGCTTATGCACAATGTCATGTATGTGCATGCACAAAGAACACAACACAGTACACTCTTCCCACAAATAGACATTATAACAGTCAAATACAGTTGCTGCTAGTATATCATTAATCTACATACCTTGTGAGGTAGACAACTGTTGTGATGGTAATGACCAGTATCAGAACAATCACTACCAGAAGGACACACACTCATATGTACATGTACTTTATTATTCTATACAGGGTTTAACAGGGGGATTCACTATACTATTCATTTCTGTAAGTGCAAATTGAACAACCATAGATCCACATGTTGGTATAATATTATTATGAGGTAAAGAAGTAATGGAACCCCAATAAAATTGGTCTAAATCACTATTATTTTTATTATACATTTTCATATACTTCACATTTGTTGCATTGTGCTTACCACACGTACGTAGTATGACATGCTAGTCTGTTAAATATTGAATGCTACAGACACTGAAAATGTTACGAGAACCAGCAACCATAGAAAGTATATATGTTATCAATAAGAAGGGCTTCCCACTTTCTGGAATAGACTAATCACTCTAAGAACTCATTACATTTGTACATTGTCATTTCATTTAACACACACACACACAGTCAAGTGAAACTTACTTAGTACATGTACATATCTGAAGGGCATACCAAATCTGTATTTCTCATCAGCAGCACTTGCTATCAGTATTAGTAGAGTAATATGCTAGTCAGTTAATTGATTAATGCTACATACGCTAAGATTGTTACGAGAACAAGCAGCGATATTAAGTATGTTGTCAATAAGAAGGGCTTCCCACTTACTGGAATAGACTAACCACTCTAAGAACTCATCACATTTGTACATTTTTATTTCATTTAACACACACACAGTCATACATGTACATATCTGAAGGCATACCAAATCTGTACTCATTAGTGGTACTCACTAGCAGTATTGGCTGACATAGTGTTCATGAAATAGGGATCATATGAAGTGTATTAGACGGGTTACCAACATACTAAGCACATTGCAGGGTGCTGTATCTGTATCAGTGCTGATTTTAAGTATCTGCTTATTATTGGTGATTGGACTAAGAATAACCCTTGGAGTTAGATCAGATTCCATACAATAATATTATGTTGTCTTCAATTGATGGTGTCTCTTAGACTGACTATTAGCAGTGTCCACATCTACTAGAGTATTGAGCTATTCTATGGTGGCAATATTTTACATACTTGCATTTACATCCTTTCGAATAGTGTTTACAACCACCTACACATTGCAAAGATGCTGGTATTGTATCCGTAATCTGTATCTGTAAATACATTCAGCTGCTCATAATAATCAGTATTTGGAAATATCCCCGTATACATTGGTACATCACTGCTTGAAAAAAATAAGTTAAATCTATTTCACCTGGCTACAATGGATAGATAATATGATGTAATGCGCTGTTAATAAATTATACTATTAGTCACTCCATTCAAGATGATTTGGTTATAAAAGTGAGAGTTTTGTTTTGACTACTAACAGACCATAAATACAGTATTATTATTATTTTTACAAAAGATATCTCATTGTGTAAATGTACATTTCATGCAAATTGTGCTCAGTTTGTTTAAAACAGTGATATTATAACTTGCATACAGAAATAATCCAAAGCTGAGCATTCTGTATACAGCCTAATAGAAGATATTATGATAAAATGCAAAACAACTGTTGAATGGTTTCCCAGGTCGACATGTGAATGGCTTAGAGGTAATTGACTTATTATAATATTAATCACACTACAATCACTTCAGAATATACCTATACCCATAGGATAGAGTACTATTATTCAAGGCATATGTGTACAATAATTATATGGGTGGGTGGTGGTGGCTCTGTCTTACCTAGCTTAGCACTATTAATGGTACCTTTAATGGTTCAATGATAGTAATTGAAAAATGGATCACAGTTGTTGGAATAATTGCACACTTCTCTGAATCAATATATACATAATTATTTTGAAGGTCTTACCAATGCTCTAGCATAAACCAATAGCCGTAGTATAAATGATGAAGAATGTCATTTCTCTGTGGTAAATTGTACCTTTTCCGAACAACTGTAAATGAGTTGTAAGGAGACATGCTTCTGTACTACTGTACTTTTGAGATTTCTCAACGTTATTTTGTACAACATTTTGTAGGTTGTTTGGAGTTTGAATACGTAATAATCATCAATATCATGCAAGATAATGCAAAAATGGTTGACAATGAGATGGTGTGATACCTTTGATTGTACAAGTTGCCGATCTACTGCAGGTGTAACAGCAGTGGTCGATGCATTAACTGTTCATGTGTGAACTGGAATGAAGAGTGCCTCATGCAACTGTCTACCATCCAGATTGAATCAGTGCTCGAACAATGCTCAGATTTTATCTGATTAACTTAATTTCGCCTAGCACTATTGGAAGGGATGAGATTTGTTCCTCTGATCTCCACACAGACGAGACGACTAAACAAGACCTACAGTAAACATCTTAATCCGAGCAATGGAGCGAGAGGTTGGGGGTTCCATCCCATGCAGAAAAAAGTTCTTATACTTATTCTATCTAATTAGTATTTTTACATAACACTTAACACTTTACTGACGTTACTAGCTTAGCTAACTTTCTGTTTATACAAATGTACAGGCATGTAATTACTGCATGACTTGACAATGTATGGTTCATAGCTAAGTGTTCACTTTTTCGCTGATTTGATGTCTTCATTGCTGCATGACGTATTGGGGAGAGCCACTTTCGTGATTGTGCCAGAATGTATGTGGACTGTGTCTTCAACCATGTCTCCATGTTATTGTATTTATTATTGTGTATCCATGACATTGTAATATAATATATAAATTAGGACATTTTAACGCCAGCTGCCAACCTGATTAGCCAGGAACACTGGAGCTTCATGGCCGAGAACATCAAAGGTTTCCAAAGTCACGGGGACCAAGTGATGGGAGTGGTATAAAAAGGACAGTATATTTCACTCTTCCCCTTCTCAACAAGCACTGTAATTGTATGAGTTAGCACAAGTGTCAGGACACGTAAATCCAATGCAAGTGAACTGCCCGATTGCCTGTCTCCAAAAATTATTAGAGATTATAAGATAAATATGAATGCAAATCTGTACACCAATGCTAATACACTGTACAAACTATTGGTATACACATACTGATCATATACCATCAGGTCCATTGAAACAGTACAATACATGCACCCTTGAATTCAGTTGCATATTGTACTTTCTGGCATTAATACCATGGAGCATATTTAGTATACCGGTAATCTTTTTAATGTGATGTATTATTTATAATATTATGGTACTAACATATCCAGTTAAAACATAGATATTTTGCACAAATCAGCTATACGTACATATTATAATGAAAGGGGTGTCACTTTGCCATCCTCACAAGTACCATCAATGCGGCACTCAGGTGGACCATTTGGCTATTCATGGGTTGAGTTGCAGGAAAAGTCAAGGTCGTTTTTCTGGACATACTGCCATCAATGACATCATTAAATGTTCTCTTGCAACAGCTAAGGTGCCATCCCTTCTTGAGCCATCAGGAATCTCCCGGTCAGATGGAAAGCGACCCGATGTTGCTACCACTATTCCTTGGAAGAGAGGCCATATTTTAGTGTGGGATGCAACATGCCCAGACACCTTTGCCCCATCACATTCCTCCATCATCCTAAATGGGCCTGGTGCCGTAGCCAACCATGCGGAACGGCTAAAGATAGAGAAGTACAAGGACATCGCTGTTACCCATCTTTTCGTCCCCATTGGAATTGAAACCACAGGGGTTTTAGGCTCCGAGGCCAGGAACTTCCTGCACGAGCTGGCCCTGCGACTCAAGGCAGAGACAGGAGAGCGGAGATCGCACCACTACCTGCTACAAAGAATTGCCGTGGCTGTTCAAAGGGGGAATGCGGCATCAGTCCTGGGGTCAAGTAATGACTTCCATGATGATTTCCTTATCTTCTAATTTTCTATTTACACTTATTATTATTATTATTACTATTATTATTATATCATATATAATGTATACATAACATGTATGGTATAATATGTATGTAATATTAATTATATTGTTATCTATTGTATAATTATTGTAATTATTATTATTTTTATTTTTATTTGATTGTAAAATATGCATATACATATAATTTATGTGCATTTAATTTAATTTAGTGTAAGTAAATATGTGTTATAATAATAATATAATACTACCACTTGCGGTATATTATCTTTCATATGCTGCATGCAATGCTATTGACTTTATACAACTGATCCTCCAAATTTATTGAGAAACACTATGCACGTAGATTATTATATTAAATGGAACTTGTCTAGTATAGCATACATAATATTATAGCCGTAATTTATCCAATCCCTTTGCTATTTACATTCTTGTTGATATGGAGCACACAGGCTAGGAAGTGTGTCAAGTGGTAACCTGGAACATGTACTAATCAGATTATTTTAATAATAATATTAATAATACGTCATTATTCGTATTGTAATTTTATTGATCATGCAGGGACATTGGATAATTTGATGAAGATACGATGTACGTATTATACACAGATGTTTGAATTCCCATATATATGCACATAACAGAGCTAGATGATGGAGAATTGATTGGTGTGAGGTATATAATAAGTATTAAACCTCTGAATCAAATATTACTGTATGCAACATAATAAACGAATTGCATACCACTGAAGATGTATTTGCTGGGCCATTTGACCCAGGTATTTTGTGTGCTGCGCTTGTTGCCTTATTAATAATAATTAAGGTTTATGCTATGATATTCGACTGTGCAATGGGATTTGCTTAGAGAATAATTTGTCTTATGTATACCAAATTATTCATAATAATTACTTATATTGTGTCAACAGTTCTATAATAATGGTATAAATGTGCCGTACATACGTACATGTATATTTATAGTAAGTTACTATAATTATACTATGCAGTATACCATAATTGTATATACTACTAATACTGGATAAATCGCTTACATATGGACATTGTTATCATAATTAATGTTTTTATATTCTACACTATATATAACTATACTCATGCACCTCTTGCAGTTGACAACTCTCCTTATATCTACATATCAATAGCAGTTGTGGCATTGATACTGAATAATTTGTGTCCCCACATCACTGTATGGACCAGCTCCAACATCGGAAACAGCTCTCACTTGAACTTGATAACTAGTCCCAGCAGAAAGGTTCTCCAGGGTGGTGGATGTTGATGTTGCATTCTTTGTAGTCCAACTTGGTGCACCACTTCTTCTGTACTGCACTTGGTATCTGATGATCCTTCGCTTACTTACAGGCACAGTCCAAGTTACTATAAGGGGTGATTTTCCCTATCTTGCTGCTTTGGTGAGTACAGGATGAGGGCTTACCTGAGAAGGAACTATGTAAAAAATGGATGTAATGGTAAAAAGGTGATGTCTATGATATTAGCCATAGAATATTATTCTATTTTCTGATTTCTATACTTAATATACCAGTAAATATATACCTACATATACATACACAATTCATACCTGAAATATGAACAAAATACAATAAAGTTAGTATGAACCTTTGTATGTAAAATTAATAGTGACAAAATTTGGCATCCTTGATTTACATGGACATACACAAAAACAAATTCAAATTTCAGGGTCTTATTGAGAGCCAAAGTCAGGGTTTCTGGAGTTTCAATTTGGTTGTTGCTCTCCACTATATAAGCATGTTTCCTAGCTATTTAATAGTAGTACGTAGTAGTTATACCTCGATGTGTAATTTGTGTCCCTAGTATGGACTAGCTCCAACATCAGAAACAGCTCTCACTTGCTAGATAAAATTAATAGTACCAACAGAGAGGTTCCCCAGGGTGGTAGATCGTGATGTCACATCCTTTGTAATCCAAGCAGTGCCACTTCTTTTGTACTGCACTTGATATTTAATGATGGGAAAACTCACTTTGAGGAGTGATCCAAGTTACTCTAAGAACTGGTTTCCCTGATCTTGCTACATTAATATTGGTGATGGTAGGATGAGATTTAACCTTTGAAGGAACTATTATTAAGGATTGACATTTTGATGCTTATGTCAAACTCAATGATAAATAGCTAGCCATAAATTATTTTAATCCCACGAAATACATATTATGCAAATATTTCTATATTATGCATGTAGATATTTGATTAATGTACTATTATAATTTTAACTGCACATGCTTACCTATAATAAAGTCATGCATTACACGTGCATGCTACACAAATCTTCAAGTATTATAGTGTTGTGCTTGTTATAATACTAAAGTATTATGATATGACAGAATATCATATTATAACCGTGCATATAGGTAATAGGGCTTTTGGTAAACACTTAAACTTTGTATATATACGTACATAGTGCATGGTTTATTGTATTAAAAGTGATATTGAGTAAAAGGCATTCAACATGCAATTTGAACTAGAGTACAAACATAATAGTCCCGAGATATCACATACTGTTACAGTGATACCATCCTCTCTGAGATGACTGGTATAATTAGCAAAGAGAATTTTGAAGTTGCCTATTATTAATAATAATATTATTGCAGCTATATAAAAACTGCCTATACATAAGAGTACATTCTACATATACTGTATATACATGCATGTCCTTACACTTTGGGAGCTGTGTTTAATGTACTATATGGTGTTAATGAACTTCTTAGATCAATGCGTTATTGCTGAACATGATAAACACATAAATACATACATAATACTAAGTCGTACATATTATGTATATGTGCCTTATGCAAGACGTAATGTTATTGATAGCTTAGTGGTACACAGTATCATATATCCATTTCTACACACAAAAGAGTCAACTGTGCTATAACAAACTGGCTGGACTCCAAGGTGTAGTGTATTTTAAATGATAAAGTTAAAAACAAAAAAAATGGAAAATGATGAAATTCTGATCACACAAACATTACACACATTGTCAAAAAGTAAAATATATTAGGAAACGTAAGGATTACTTGATCTCTTCATAAATGTTCACACACCCATAAGCAGGATTATCCTCTAGCTGGAAACACTCATGGTTATTATTGTCTTCTTTAATTTCAGTATCATCTCCAGTCTTGTGCCTCCTGTATTGATGGCAGTGAGAGGGAATATACTACATCTGGCATTGATGGCTCACAATGATGGTAACTAAATTTATTGGAATGTGTTCATTTATAAATACTTATTGCACTGAATTTTCAGGCAAAAAAGTGTGTTTGGGTGTCACTGTCCATGCATCGCAGGAGTATATGTACCTAGTATGCACATACACACCCAGAAAGCAACATGTACAGAAGATGCAAATAAGCATAAAATAATGCACATACATGCAAAATGGAATGCATTTTCAACCCTTACTTCTTGCAGTAGACAACTGCTGTGATGGTGATGATCAGTATCAGAATGATGAATATCAGTACTAGAGATCCAACAACTGCTCCAATTATTATGTCATGATTGGGTGGTGGCATCAAAACCTGTATATCTGGAGATGAATGACAATGATCAGTTGTGGAACCAATAGACATCCATACTTTGGTAATGTTGGAGCTTATAAATTGGGATACTTAACATAAAATTGCAGAAGAAATTAGCATGCATTGCATTTTAGATTATTAAGTGGCAATATTATGTCCATCAACTATCCACTAATAAACAATATATTCTGTGTACTACATCCATGTCAAATGTCTCTAAATTATCCAGTAGTCTTTCTCAATAAACCGTCAATGTAAGCATCATAAGTACAAATTATACCACCTCCAAATCTGGTCTATTTGGTACTGTAACAATATATTTAAAAGATAATTGTTCATTTCATGTATCGTACACCTGGAGCTGAAGGCTAACAGGTATTCTGAACTGTGAGGAATTACCAGCTAAGTGTTGTTGTAGTACAGAGGAGACTGAGGAAATGAAACAAATCAACCAGGAATTGGAGGGTGAAGACAGGAGAGTGGCTTAGCTGCCACTTGGAAGAAGGAATACATGCATGCGAATGGATACAGATATTTCTTATTCTATGTTTTTGGTTTACAGAATGATTACATTGACAAAAAGACATGGAATATAGTGCTGAACAAAAACACATAGATTATTACTGTCCTAAGTCACCTAACTGTTCACTCACCAGCAGTAACACTCCCTTTGATGGTACCATTTCCAGTGTACACATCTACAGTAATACTGTATGAAGTAGTTGGATCCAGTCCTCCAATAACAACACTAGAGTCAGTAGTAGTGACACTGTTGATGTCACGAGATACTCTATTCAGTGATGAAGGCCAGTAGGTCACAACATAGAGTGGAAAACCTCTTGCTTCATGGAGTGTTAGTGGAGTCCAACTGACATGAATTTCACTGTTCTCATTGATCCATTTGGTGACCACGTTCTGTACTTTGACTGTAGGGGCTGTGTGAGTGTGTATTTGTGTGTGTGTGTGTGCGTGCGTGTGTGTGTGCATGTGTGTGTGTACGTGCATGCGTGCGTACGTGAAATTTGTGTAAAATATAGATGTGGATGTTTCAGCTATAATCATACACATGTAGTTATAAATCAAATTTTATTTGGTATCATGGAAAAATGAAGGTACAAACATATGTAATCAATATCATGCCATAACTGGTATGGTTTTGAATCTCGCAAATTTATTAATTATATGCACACATGTATGCATGTATGTAATTGTTATGAAAATTTGTCTAGTAATTGCCAAACAATTCATTGTTAGTTATAATAAATTAAATCCTGCATGTGTGTTATAATGTTTAAATACGAACACACAAATTAATACCTAAAGGACCTCTGTTAGGGAGTACAGACATTTGATTGTTAACTAGAGCGAAATTCTGTATTATAGTACAAATGCACACTTGGATGTTGATCTGCCCATGCAACATGACACATACATATATACACAGAATATATGCAGCTTCACACACTCCTGTCATCATACCCTGGGAACTACAACAGAGGTACTATAATTATCGATACGGGTTAATTCGAATAAAATGAGTACTGCAATGTGATGTGTGATAATCTTTTGAAACACATGTACAAAATTATGCATTTCACGTTGCCATTGTGTTAAACATTGATCCAGATTCAAAGACATGTGCATACATGTGTGCATATAATTAATAAATTTGCGAGATTCAAAACCATACCAGTTATGGCATGATATTGATTACATATGTTTGTACCTTCATTTTTCCATGATACCAAATAAAATTTGATTTATAACTACATGTGTATGATTATAGCTGAAACATCCACATCTATATTTTACACAAATTTCACGTACGCACGCATGCACGTACACACACACATGCACACACACACGCACGCACACACACACACACAAATACACACTCACACAGCCCCTACAGTCAAAGTACAGAACGTGGTCACCAAATGGATCAATGAGAACAGTGAAATTCATGTCAGTTGGACTCCACTAACACTCCATGAAGCAAGAGGTTTTCCACTCTATGTTGTGACCTACTGGCCTTCATCACTGAATAGAGTATCTCGTGACATCAACAGTGTCACTACTACTGACTCTAGTGTTGTTATTGGAGGACTGGATCCAACTACTTCATACAGTATTACTGTAGATGTGTACACTGGAAATGGTACCATCAAAGGGAGTGTTACTGCTGGTGAGTGAACAGTTAGGTGACTTAGGACAGTAATAATCTATGTGTTTTTGTTCAGCACTATATTCCATGTCTTTTTGTCAATGTAATCATTCTGTAAACCAAAAACATAGAATAAGAAATATCTGTATCCATTCGCATGCATGTATTCCTTCTTCCAAGTGGCAGCTAAGCCACTCTCCTGTCTTCACCCTCCAATTCCTGGTTGATTTGTTTCATTTCCTCAGTCTCCTCTGTACTACAACAACACTTAGCTGGTAATTCCTCACAGTTCAGAATACCTGTTAGCCTTCAGCTCCAGGTGTACGATACATGAAATGAACAATTATCTTTTAAATATATTGTTACAGTACCAAATAGACCAGATTTGGAGGTGGTATAATTTGTACTTATGATGCTTACATTGACGGTTTATTGAGAAAGACTACTGGATAATTTAGAGACATTTGACATGGATGTAGTACACAGAATATATTGTTTATTAGTGGATAGTTGATGGACATAATATTGCCACTTAATAATCTAAAATGCAATGCATGCTAATTTCTTCTGCAATTTTATGTTAAGTATCCCAATTTATAAGCTCCAACATTACCAAAGTATGGATGTCTATTGGTTCCACAACTGATCATTGTCATTCATCTCCAGATATACAGGTTTTGATGCCACCACCCAATCATGACATAATAATTGGAGCAGTTGTTGGATCTCTAGTACTGATATTCATCATTCTGATACTGATCATCACCATCACAGCAGTTGTCTACTGCAAGAAGTAAGGGTTGAAAATGCATTCCATTTTGCATGTATGTGCATTATTTTTATGCTTATTTGCATCTTCTGTACATGTTGCTTTCTGGGTGTGTATGTGCATACTAGGTACATATACTCCTGCGATGCATGGACAGTGACACCCAAACACACTTTTTTGCCTGAAAATTCAGTGCAATAAGTATTTATAAATGAACACATTCCAATAAATTTAGTTACCATCATTGTGAGCCATCAGTGCCAGATGTAGTATATTCCCTCTCACTGCCATCAATACAGGAGGCACAAGACTGGAGATGATACTGAAATTAAAGAAGACAATAATAACCATGAGTGTTTCCAGCTAGAGGATAATCCTGCTTATGGGTGTGTGAACATTTATGAAGAGATCAAGTAATCCTTACGTTTCCTAATATATTTTACTTTTTGACAATGTGTGTAATGTTTGTGTGATCAGAATTTCATCATTTTCCATTTTTTTTGTTTTTAACTTTATCATTTAAAATACACTACACCTTGGAGTCCAGCCAGTTTGTTATAGCACAGTTGACTCTTTTGTGTGTAGAAATGGATATATGATACTGTGTACCACTAAGCTATCAATAACATTACGTCTTGCATAAGGCACATATACATAATATGTACGACTTAGTATTATGTATGTATTTATGTGTTTATCATGTTCAGCAATAACGCATTGATCTAAGAAGTTCATTAACACCATATAGTACATTAAACACAGCTCCCAAAGTGTAAGGACATGCATGTATATACAGTATATGTAGAATGTACTCTTATGTATAGGCAGTTTTTATATAGCTGCAATAATATTATTATTAATAATAGGCAACTTCAAAATTCTCTTTGCTAATTATACCAGTCATCTCAGAGAGGATGGTATCACTGTAACAGTATGTGATATCTCGGGACTATTATGTTTGTACTCTAGTTCAAATTGCATGTTGAATGCCTTTTACTCAATATCACTTTTAATACAATAAACCATGCACTATGTACGTATATATACAAAGTTTAAGTGTTTACCAAAAGCCCTATTACCTATATGCACGGTTATAATATGATTTTCTGTCATATCATAATACTTTAGTATTATAACAAGCACAACACTATAATACTTGAAGATTTGTGTAGCATGCACGTGTAATGCATGACTTTATTATAGGTAAGCATGTGCAGTTAAAATTATAATAGTACATTAATCAAATATCTACATGCATAATATAGAAATATTTGCATAATATGTATTTCGTGGGATTAAAATAATTTATGGCTAGCTATTTATCATTGAGTTTGACATAAGCATCAAAATGTCAATCCTTAATAATAGTTCCTTCAAAGGTTACATCTCATCCTACCATCACCAATATTAATGTAGCAAGATCAGGGAAACCAGTTCTTAGAGTAACTTGGATCACTCCTCAAAGTGAGTTTTCCCATCATTAAATATCAAGTGCAGTACAAAAGAAGTGGCACTGCTTGGATTACAAAGGATGTGACATCACGATCTACCACCATGGGGAACCTCTCTGTTGGTACTATTAATTTTATCTAGCAAGTGAGAGCTGTTTCTGATGTTGGAGCTAGTCCATACTAGGGACACAAATTACACATCGAGGTATAACTACTACTACAGTAACTATTAAATAGCTAGTAAACATGCTTATATAGTGGAGAGCAACAACCAAATTGAAACTCCAGAAACCCTGACTTTGGCTCTCAATAAGACCCTGAAATTTGAATTTGTTTTTGTGTATGTCCATGTAAATCAAGGATGCCAAATTTTGTCACTATTAATTTTACATACAAAGGTTCATACTAACTTTATTGTATTTTGTTCATATTTCAGGTATGAATTGTGTATGTATATGTAGGTATATATTTACTGGTATATTAAGTATAGAAATCAGAAAATAGAATAATATTCTATGGCTAATATCATAGACATCACCTTTTTACCATTACATCCATTTTTTACATAGTTCCTTCTCAGGTAAGCCCTCATCCTGTACTCACCAAAGCAGCAAGATAGGGAAAATCACCCCTTATAGTAACTTGGACTGTACCTGTAAGTAAGCGAAGGATCATCAGATACCAAGTGCAGTACAGAAGAAGTGGTGCACCAAGTTGGACTACAAAGAATGCAACATCAACATCCACCACCCTGGAGAACCTTTCTGCTGGGACTAGTTATCAAGTTCAAGTGAGAGCTGTTTCCGATGTTGGAGCTGGTCCATACAGTGATGTGGGGACACAAATTATTCAGTATCAATGCCACAACTGCTATTGATATGTAGATATAAGGAGAGTTGTCAACTGCAAGAGGTGCATGAGTATAGTTATATATAGTGTAGAATATAAAAACATTAATTATGATAACAATGTCCATATGTAAGCGATTTATCCAGTATTAGTAGTATATACAATTATGGTATACTGCATAGTATAATTATAGTAACTTACTATAAATATACATGTACGTATGTACGGCACATTTATACCATTATTATAGAACTGTTGACACAATAGTAATTATTATGAATAATTTGGTATTTGGTTATTATAACACATATTTACTTACACTAAATTAAATTAAATGCACATAAATTATATGTATATGCATATTTTACAATCAAATAAAAATAAAAATAATAATAATTACAATAATTATACAATAGATAACAATATAATTAATATTACATACATATTATACCATACATGTTATGTATACATTATATATGATATAATAATAATAGTAATAATAATAATAATAAGTGTAAATAGGAAATTAGAAGATAAGGAAATCATCATGGAAGTCATTACTTGACCCCAGGACTGATGCCGCATTCCCCCTTTGAACAGCCACGGCAATTCTTTGTAGCAGGTAGTGGTGCGATCTCCGCTCTCCTGTCTCTGCCTTGAGTCGCAGGGCCAGCTCGTGCAGGAAGTTCCTGGCCTCGGAGCCTAAAACCCCTGTGGTTTCAATTCCAATGGGGACGAAAAGATGGGTAACAGCGATGTCCTTGTACTTCTCTATCTTTAGCCGTTCCGCATGGTTGGCTACGGCACCAGGCCCATTTAGGATGATGGAGGAATGTGATGGGGCGAAGGTGTCTCGACATGTTGCATCCCACACTAAAATATGGCCTCTCTTCCAAGGAATAGTGGTAGCAACATCGGGTCGCTTTCCATCTGACCGGGAGATTCCTGATGGCTCAAGAAGGGATGGCACCTTAGCTGTTCCAAGAGAACATTTAATGATGTCATTGATGGCAGTATGTCCAGAAAAACGACCTTGACTTTTCCTGCAACTCAACCCATGAATAGCCAAATGGTCCACCTGAGCGCCGCATTGATGGTACTTGTGAGGATGGCAAAGTGACACCCCTTTCATTATAATATGTACGTATAGCTGATTTGTGCAAAATATCTATGTTTTAACTGGATATGTTAGTACCATAATATTATAAATAATACATCACATTAAAAAGATTACCGGTATACTAAATATGCTCCATGGTATTAATGCCAGAAAGTACAATATGCAACTGAATTCAAGGGTGCATGTATTGTAATGTTTCAATGGACCTGATGGTATATGATCAGTATGTGTATACCAATAGTTTGTACAGTGTATTAGCATTGGTGTACAGATTTGCATTCATATTTATCTTATAATCTCTAATAATTTTTGGAGGCAGGCAATATCAGGCAGTTCACTTGCATTGGATTTACGTGTCCTGACACTTGTGCTAACTCATACAATTACAGTGCTTGTTGAGAAGGGGAAGAGTGAAATATACTGTCCTTTTTATACCACTCCCATCACTTGGTCCCCGTGACTTTGGAAACCTTTGATGTTCTCGGCCATGAAGCTCCAGCGTTCCTGGCTAATCAGGTTGGCAGCTGGCGTTAAAATGTCCTAATTATATATTATATATATTATATTACAATGTCATGGATACACAATAATATATAAATACAATAACATAGAGACATGGTTGAATACACAGTCCACATACATTCTGGCACAATCACGAAAGTGGCTCTCCTCAATATGTCATGCAGCAATGAAGACATCAAATCAGCGAAAAAGTGAACACTTAGCTATGAACCATACAATGTCAAGTCTTGCAGTAATTACATGCCTGTACATTTGTATAAACAGAAAGTTAGCTAAGTTAGTAATGTCAGTAAAGTGTTAAGTGTTATGTAAAAATACTAATTGGATAGAATAATTATAAGAACTTCTTTCTGCATGGGATGGAACCCTCAACTTCTTGCTCCATTGCTCGGATTAAGATTTTTACTTTAGGTCTTGTTTAGTCGTCTTGTCTGTATGGGGATCAGAGGAACAAATCTCATCCCTTCCAATAGTGCTAGGCGAAATTAAGTTCATCAGATATAATCTGAGCATTGTTTGAGTACTGATTCAATCTGGATGGTAGACAGTTGCATGAGGCACTCTTCATTTCAGTTCACACATGAACAGTTAATGCATCGACCACTGCTGTTACACCTGCAGCAGATCGGTAACTTGTACGATCAAAGGTATCACACAATCTCACTGTCAACCATTTTTGCATTATCTCACATGATATTGATGATTATTACGTATTCAAACTCCAAACAACCTACAAAATGTTGTACAAAATAATGTCGAGAAATCTCAAAAGTACAGTAGTACAGAAGCATGTCTCCTTACAACTCATTTCCGTTGTTCGGAAAAGGTACAATTTACCACAGAAAAATGACATTCTTCATCATTTATACTACAGCTATTGATTTATGCTGGAGCATTGGTAAGACCTTCAAAATAATTATGTATATATTGATTCAGTGAAGTGTACAATCTTTCTGCAATTATTCCAACAACTTTGATCCATTTTTCAATTACTATCATTGAACCATTTAAGGCACCACTAGTATATAGTGCTAAGCTAGGTAAGACAGAGCCACCACCACCCACCCATATTATTATTGTACACATATGCCTTGAATAATAGTACTCTATCCTATGGGTATAGGTATATACTGAAGTGATTGTAGTGTGATTAATATTATAATAAGTCAATTACCACTAAGCCATATACGTGTCGACCTGGGAAACCATTCAACAGTTGTTTTGCGTTTTATCATAATATCTTCTATTAGGCTGTGTACAGAATGCTCAGCTTTGGATTATTCTGTATGCAAGTTATAATGTCACTGTTTTAAACAAACTGAGCACAATTTGCATGAAATGTGCATTTACACAATGAGATGTCTTTTGTAAAAATAATAATAATACTGTATTTATGGTCTGTTAGTAGTCAAAACAAAACTCTCACTTTTTATAACCAAATCATCTTGAATGCAGTGACTAATAGCATAATTTATTAACAGTGCATTACACCATATTATCTATCCATTGTAGCCAGGTGAAACAGATTTAACTTGTTTTTTTTTCAAGCAGTGGTGTACCAATGTATATATACGGAGATATTTTCCAAATACTGATTATTATGAGCAGCTGAATATATTCACAGATACAGATTATGGATCCAATACCAGCATCTTTGCAATGTGTAGGTGGTTGTAAACACTATTCGAATGGATGTAAATGAAAGTATGTAAAATATTGCCACCATAGAATAGCTCAATACTCTAGTAGATGTGGACATTGCTTATAGTCAGTCTAAGAGTCACCATCAATTGAAGACAACATAATATTATTGTATGGAATCTGATCTAACTCTAAGGGTTATTCTCAGTCCAATCACCAATAATAAGCAGATACTTAAAATCAGCACTGATACAGATACAGCACCCTGCAACGTGCTTAGTATGTTGGTAACCTGTCTAATACACCTCATATGATCCCTATTTCATGAACACTATGTCAGCCAATACTGCTAGTGAGTACCACTAATGAGTACAGATTTGGTATGCCTTCAGATACATACGTACATGTATAAATGTGTGTGTGTGTTAAATGAAATGAAAATGTGGGAAGCCCTTGTTATAGACAATATACTTTCTATGGTTGCTTGTTCTCGTAACGATCTTAGTGTATGTAGCATTAATCAATTAACTGACTAGCATATTACTCTACTAATACTGATAGCAAGTGCTGCTGATGAGAAATACAGAATTGGTAAGCCCTTCAGATATGTACATCATAGATGTACTTAATAAGTAAGTTTGACTTGACTGTATGTGTGTTAAATGAAATGAAAATGTACAAATGTGATGAGTTCTTAAAGTGGTTTGTCTATTCCAGTAAGTGGGAAGGCCTTCTTATAGACAACATACTTAATATCGCTGCTTGTTCTCATAACAATCTTAGTGTATGTAGCATTAATCAATTTACTGACTAGCATATTACTCTACTAATACTGATAGCAAGTGCTGCTGATGAGAAGTACAGATTTGGTATGCCCTTCAGATATGTACATGTACTTACTAAGTAAGTTTGACTTGGCTGTGTGTGTGTGTGTGTGTGTGTGTGTGTGTGTGTGTGTGTGTGTGTGTAAAATGAAATGAAAATGTACAAATGTGATGAGTTCTTAGAGTGGTTAGTCTATTCCAGAAATTAAAGTGCATGGGAAGCCCTTCTTATAGACTTAACATACTTTCTATGGTTGCTGGTTCTCGTAACATTTTCAGTGTCTATAGCATTCAATATTTAACAGACTAGCTACTACGTGTGGTAAGCACAATGCAACAAATGTGAAGTATATGAAAATGTATAATAACAATAATAGTGATTTAGACCAATTTTATTGGTCTTCCATTACTTTCCTACTTCATAATATTATACCAATATGTGGATCTATAGTTGTTCAATTTGTACTTACAGAAATGAATAATATAGTGAATCCCCCTGTTAAACCTTTATAGAATAATAAAGTACATATGAGTGTGAGTCCTTCTGTTAGTGATTGCTCTAATACTGGTCATTACCATCCATAAAGTTTGCAATCTAACTGCCCCTCACTCTCTGACATTCTATAGGAAGCACAAGAGAAATGCATTAAGAAGGTACTACTTTCCCATATTCCTGTGAGCAGACTCAAGTGAATCCGTTAATGTAGGCAAATGCTTACTGTCTAACTAGTCTAAGAGTCTATCAGGTATAGAGCGGCTGCACATGGGGTCACTGTTCAGCCTACTTAACTTTCGCATGTCAAAAATGTATGTTGGCCATAGGCATTTCTAGCTACAGTGTCTATTTACTCTCCTGCAATACCAAGAACAAGAAAGTATTTCGTAAAAGTGCCCTTCATCGGTAGAAAGTATCCTTACATCTCTAAAAGAAGCGATTCTTCACAGGATAATAGCGATTTCTCGAATTTTCAGTAAGTACATTGATGATGATGTACACAGTGCTTCCATTATGAGCATTGGACATGTATGGCAGGCCTTGCAGAAACCTGCTAACACATTGCTGCAATACTATACTGGTTGGAGACCACAGTCCGCATATATTCTGGCACAATCACAAAAGTGGCTTTCCCCAACATGTCATGCAGCAATGAAGACATCAAAACAGCAGAAAAAAGTGAACACTTATAAGCTATGAACCATACAATGTCATATTATGCAGTCATTACACACCTGTACATTTGTATAAGCAGAAAGTTAGCTAAGTTAGTAATGTTAGTAAAGTATCAAGTGTTATGTAACAATACTAAATTAAATAGAATATAAACTAATAAAATATGAAAACTGGTGAGTTTGTCAACTTCTTCCAGCATGCAATGGACTACTCTGGATCCCCCCAACCTCAGGACTCAGGATCATCACTCAACGTTGACCTAAATTTGGAAATCAACAGGGGTGCTGAATGATTTCTTACTGGAGACTACATTTAGGCCCTAACAAGGATCAAAAACACATAAAATGGGACATGTTCTGCAATATTCACCAGTTTCACTCTATAACATCTCCGTAAATATAGATGACATGTACATGCATGTGATTCTGCCCAACGTGAGCACATGTTGGAACCAATAAATATATTCAGATCGGTACAGGTCTGTCCTTGGCATCAAACTTGGCCCCATAGCTCCAAATCCACACCCTTGAAGTAAGCATACATATGCAGCACAGCATACATAATATGTTGTTATTCATGTGCCAGCAGTTCGTGCTCACCTCCAACAAAATGAACACTAGAAATGTATGTGTTTGGGCCATGGTTAATATGGTCCTTTCTTTTGATAGCACAAAGCCACAGACGTTGCATGCAGTTCAGCATCCTTAGGGATTCTTTAGACGTACAAGCCTATGCTCTTGCCTTCCTTCTCGAATCTGTTCATACAAAGAGGTGCACAGCACGAATTGCCATCTTCTCGCGTACAACATGTAGATCTTTTGCCATGCGGAGGTAAAAATCACGTCTGGATGGAAGAAAGAAACTCTAGCTCCGTGGCTCAGATGAAGACGTTAATTATAACTGTCTTGTTCAGATGTAGGGTCAGTATGGAGATCAGAGGAACGATTCTCTTCTCTTCCGAAGCTGATAGGCGAAATATGTTCATCATAATAGTATAGTCTGCATGAGTGACGTTTGAGAAATGATTCAATGTGGACGGTAGGAAGTCTAGTGCATCAACCGCTGCTGTAACACCGACAACAGATTGACATCTTGCGCGATAAAAAGAAATTTCCTGAGTCATGATCACTCATGTTCACTATCGGCCATTTTTTCCGGAATCCTCTCGCATGATAATACCATAGATAAGCGATGATAATTGAGCGAACTTCAAACGACCTACTGTACAAAAACAACCCGCGCGCAGCAAGTAGTTAGAATTACGTCACAAGTCATGTGGCGCGAGATCCATTGAGAAATCTCACAAGTACAGTAGTATAAAGGCATGTCTACTTCTCATTTGTTTCCGTTGTTCGGAATAAGGTACGATTCACCACAGTGAAAATTCCAAATGCATGGACAAATGCACACTTCAGTCTTTGCTCTGCCCACACAACATGCCACATACTGTACTAATCATATAGAACTGAAAGTTCTATGGGTATGGAATGGGCAACCTGTACCCGTTCCGTACCCGTACCCACTAAACGGTAATGGGCGTTCAGAAAACGAGTTGCCGAACTTGACGATTGCAAAAAATTGTACACTTACGTTGTGATACCTAGAGTGACACCTATGTATCTCTAGTTCACGGTGTTACAGTTTGTTAGATGATGGTTTATTCGAGTTACGTGAAACAGTGAATTCTCTTTTATCGTCGCTTGGGAGAAAGCTACACAGAAGATGACAATGAAACGAGCGCGGTCGAACTCCAACAACTACTTGAGAGCGAATCGTATGACCCCTTGCTATCCACGATACTCCGATGAACACACATGACAGGAGTAAAATGTACGTGCTTGATTTAGATCATTTTGAAATAACACTTCATTATAAAAATTAATACATAATATGTAACAATATTTATATCTATATATTACAGCTGGGAATCAGCTGAAATTTTCAAATCAATTATTAGTACATATTAACCAATTGATTAGTCGACTAATCACCGGAAGTAATTAAGTGGGCGTAACCGGAAACCACTCCCACTTCATTAGACTGAGAAGTCATCCAATAGACATGAAGTGAAGTCCATAGAGTCCTTTTTGCATTTCAGGTATAATACTGAGCCCATGGAGTGAAGGTCTGGGTAATAAGGTGGGGGTGGCTGCCTGGTCCACTCACTTAATTACTTCCTGTTATTAATCAATTTGCTTGCACTATTAACGATTATCAGATTTGAAATAAAAATAGATTTATTGATTAATCGTCCCAGCACTACTATATATCTACAGGAGGTGTTGATTACGGTATAGTGTAAACAAGAGAACAGGTACGCCCATACACGTATCCGTTTCACAGGTGTTTGTACGAAACGGGTACGCCCGTAGAACGTTCAGTTTTATAATATAATTAGTACCGTACATATATAATGATAAAGTTTACACACATTACATACAGTTATCACTGGACTATGTTTATTCTTTTGCTAGACCCACCTCCTTCCGATGTAAAGAAGATTTTAGATACATTCTTTCCCTTGCCAATGTTGGTCCTAGCACTAACAGACACCTCTATTGGCCTCTCAGGGACTAAAGGTAATTTCTAGAGCATGATATGTTACACATAAGTTGAAGTATGAGACAACTCACTTAAATTCCCTATTGTGAGCATCAATCCCTTCACATTGACTGTAGTGCTATTATCCTCCTCATACACACCATATACCACATCATATCCAGTAATGACTCCATTTGGTTCTTCAGGCTCGCTCCACATTATCACTGCTGAAGTGTTTGATGTTATGTTGTAGGACAAGTTTGACACTGGACCAGGAACTGGGTAGACACATTGGAAGAAAGACTAGTAGCTATATTATATAACATAACAACAATATTTCCTCACCATCATCCAAAGTTCTGAAAACATATGAGCTTGTCAAAACACCCACTCCAGCATCATTGACAGCTGCCACCTTCCAAGCATATCTTGTATATGGTGTTAGACCAGTCACAAGGTATGTTATGTCAGGAGGTCGGTCATTGGGAACAGTGATATTCCTTATGCTCTTGAACTCTCTGTCCTCTGTGACATACACCCACAATTCCACTATGTACTCGGTTATGATCCCATTTCTACCCTTCTTTGGTGGCAACGACCACTGAAGAGGAGCACTTCTTGATCTGGGTTCAACAGGAGATGTCACCACTGGAGCCAGTACTGGGGCTAGTGAGCAATCGAGTAATTACATCTGATTACAATACAATATTGACATATATGTATGTATCTACATGCGGTACATTGATATTACATGAATATAGTGCTCCACATATTTGGAAATAGTTTAATATAATTGATGCAAATTTTCAACATTGTATTGTATTTCCTCAGAATTACTGAAATAAGTTCCACAACATTAGCGATTCAGAGATAGACTAAGAACATATACATTAGGTAGCCCTATTGTTATCAGCAGGATTATTGCAGACCTTCTACAGACTACTTTCATAAAATAGAATTTTGATATCAGTAAAACTACAAACTAGCCCTTATCCATTCATATGATATGTGTAGCAAATACAAGACAAGACACATACCAGCACTCAAAGTTGTAGCCTTCTTCACAACAGGTCCTCCTCTTCCTCCATTATTCTCTGCCTCAACAGTTACTGTGTACTCATCAAATGGATGTAGACCAGTGAGGATCAGGGACAGTTCTGTGGTGGATGTAGACATCTCAGTAGTAAACTCTGAGAAGTAGCCAACATGATAGGTGAGAGGTAGACGTTCAGCATTGGGAGGAGGGGTCCATGTCACTCTGATGGAGGTGGATGTTATTACTTGTAGAATGAAGTTCCCGGGAACTGAATGGAGGAGAGTAGATATTATAAATGAAAGATGAATAATACGTTAGCTTCAAATTCATGAAAATAGATTACTATTATATAGGAACAGGAAGAAACGTACACCAATAGACACATCCACACATGTGCATAAATGATCTTTATGTATTCTTAATCACTCCAACCTTCTGGTAAAGTACATCCTATTTTGCTGCCATTGGTACTCCTCAGTGAGTTGTAAGCCTCAACAACCACAGTGTATTCTATGTTTGATTCCAGTCCAGTGATATTGTAGGGTGTTGTAACATCTTTAAAAGTAATGGTTTCCATGGAAGCTCCATTCTGTACGTACATCATATATTGTGTTTCTCTTTCTTCATCCCATTGCACAATTAGTGAACTAGTATAGTTAGTGATGATTATATTGGATGGCTTTTCAGGAGCTGGAGGAAAGGATTAAATAAACAGAAAAGGTAGCAAGCTAATTTCATCCATGAACTTACGTCCATGAAATATCAACAAAATAAGACTCTAAGTATGCATTCCAATGAATGTATAAATGTACACACAAACCTTCTTGCAGAAAAGGTTGTAAAATTTGGCTTTCTTGTTACTTATAGCTTAAATATACATACACATAATATTCTAAATCCAGAATCCTATTGAGGGCCAAAGTCAGTTTATTGACATTTACTTGCTTCTACACTGTATCAGCATGTTAAAATAGGAAATTTGAATACCCCTTTTCTGCATCCACTCCAGATCTGAATACATCAAAAGTAGTTGTGACATTCATACCTCGAGGTATAATTTGTACTCCCACATCACTGTATGGACCAGTTCCAACATCAGAAACAGCTCTCACTTTAACTTGATAACTAGTCCCAGCAGAGAGGTTCTCCAGGGTGGTGGATCTTGATGTCACATCCTTTGTACTCCAACTGGTGGTACCACTTCTTCTGTACTGTACTTGGTATTTAGTGATGGTACGGTCACTCTGAGGTGCAGTCCAGGTCACTGTAAGAGCTGGTCTTCCTGATCTTGCTGTTTTGGTGAGGGTAAGAATACTAACCTTTGAAGGTACTATGTGAAGGAATGGAGTGCAGCAGTCAATAAATTGCTGTCCATGATATTTGAATATTCCATTTACTGATTTCTATGAATTGTTTCATACATACATATACATACAATTTTATATCTGAAATATCAACAAAACAAGACTAATAAGTATGTATTCCAATGAAGGTAAATGTACCTACAAAACTTCTTGTATAAATGGTTGTACAATTTGGCATTCTTGTTACTTATAGCTAAAATATACATACACATAATCAAAATTCAGGGTCCTATTGAGGGTCAAAATCAGTTTTTTTGATGTTGTTTTGTTTCTACACTGTTTTAGCAAGTTAAAATAGAAAATTTGAATATCCCTTTTCAGCATCCACCCCAGATCTGAATACATCAAAAGCAGTTGTGACATTCATACCTCGAGGTGTGACTTGTGTCCCCACATCACTGTATGGACCAGCTCCAACATCAGAAACAGCTCTCACTTGAACCTGATAACCAGTACCAGCAGGGAGGTTCTCCAGGGTGGTGGATCTTGATATCACATACTTTGTACTCCAACTAGTGGCACCAGTTTCTCTGTACTGCACTTGGTATCTGATGATTCTTCGTTCACTTCCTGGTGCAGTCCAAGTTACTCTCAGAGCTGGTCTTCCTGCTGTTGCTGTTTTGGTGAGGACAGGACGAGGGCTAACCTTTGAAGGTACTATGTGAAAGAATGTAATGTAGCAGTCAATAAATTGTTGTCCATCATATGTGAATATTCCATTTACTGATTTCTATGAATCGAGCGGGGTATAACTAGTATGTACCCCGTAGGCACATTCATTTACGTGGGCTGGTAGGCCTATCGATTGAAGTTTTCAACGAAGAGCAACAAGAAGGCCTAATAACACTGCAGCAATCGTCGTTCGTTCGGTAAATTTTATACTCTCAGCCTCGTTTCAGCAAGTTTCCTCTTTCGTTCGGTAAAGTAAATACTCCTAGGCTCGTTATTTTGGCAAGTTTCCTATTTCGTTTGTTCGTTCTGTAGATATTCTAAGGCTCCTGGTTCCGGCAAGTTTCCTCATTCGTTCGGTAAATATTCTAAGGTTCGTGGGTTTGGCAAGTTTCCCTTGTTCGTTTGGAGAATATTTTGAAGCTTTTGGGTTCGGCAAGCTTCTTCGTTCGCTCGGTAAATATTCCAAGGCTCGTGGGTTTGGCGAGTTTCGTCGTTCGCTCAGTAACTAGCCGAAGCTTGTTAGATTAAATAATGCCACTTACGAAAACATCGCAAATGTACTCCTGTCGGCACTTTTGTAGTTGATTGAAACGCCCACGCATTGGGGTACATACATACATATACATACAACATTCATACAGTACCTGTAATATCAACTGACAAGACTAATATGTATTCCAATGAAGGTAAATGTACATACAAACTTTCTTGTATAAAAGGTTGTGAAATTAGGCATCCTTGTTACTTATAGCTAAACTATACATACACATAATCAACATCCAGGGTCCTATTGAGGGTCAAAGTCAGCTTTTTTACGTTTTTTTACTTCTACACTGTATCAGCATGTTAAAATAGGAATTTTGAATAAATCTTTTATGCATCCACCCCAGATCTGACTACATCAAAAGCAGTTGTGACATTCATACCTCGAGGTGTAACTTGTGTCCCCACATCACTGTATGGACCAGCTCCAACATCAGAAACAGCTCTCACTTGAACTTGATAACTAGTCCCAACAGAAAGGTTCTCCAGGGTGGTGGATCTTGATGTCACATCCTTTGTACTCCAACTGGTGGTACCACTTCTTCTGTACTGCACTTGGTATTTAGTGATGGAACGGTCACTCTGAGGTGCAGTCCAGGTCACTGTAAGAGCTGGTCTTCCTGATCTTGCTGCTTTGGTGAGGGTAAAACGACTAACCTTTAAAGGTACTATGTGAAAGATTGGAGTGCAACAGTCAAAAAATTGCTGTCCATGATATTTGAATATTCCATTTACTGATTTCTATGAATTATTACATACATACATATACATACAATTTTATATCTGAAATATCAACAAAACAAGACTAATAAGTATGTATTCCAATAAAGGTAAATGTACCTACGTACAAAACTTCTTGTATAAACGGCCGGTTGTACAATTTGGCATCCTTGTTACTTATAGCTAAAATATACATACACATAATCATAATCCAGGGTCCTATTGACGGTCAAAGTCAGGTTTTTGATGTTGTTTTGTTTCTACACTGTTTTAGCAAGTTAAAATAGAAAATTTGAATACCCTTTTTCTGTATCCACCCCAGATCTGAATACATCAAAAGTAGTTGTGACATTCATACCTCGAGGTGTGACTTGTGTCCCCACATCACTGTATGGACCAGCTCCAACATCGGAAACAGCTCTCACTTGAACCTGATAACCAGTACCAGCAGAAAGGTTCTCCAGGGTGGTGGATCGTGATGTCACATACTTTGTACTCCAACTAGTGGTACCACTTCTTCTGTACTGCACTTGGTATCTGATGATCCTTCGTTCACTTCCTGGTGCAGTCCAAGTTACTCTCAGAGCTGGTCTTCCTGCTGTTGCTGTTTTGGTGAGGACAGGACGAGGGATAACCTTTGAAGGTACTATGTGAAAGAATAGAGTGTAGCAGTCAATAAATTGTTTTCCATGATATTTGAATATTCCATTTACTGATTTTTATGAATTAGTACATACATACAACATTTATACCTGAAATATCAACTAAACAGGACTAATAAGTATGTATTCCAATGACGGTAAATGTACCTACAAAACTTCTTGTATAAACGGTTGTGAAATTAGGCATCCTTGTTACTTATAGCTAAACTATACATACACATAATCAAAATCCAGGGTCCTATTGAGGATCAAAGTCAGTTTTTTTTTATGTATTTTTACTTCTACACTGTATCAGCATGTTAAAATAGGAATTTTGAATAATTCTTTTATGCATCCACCCCAGATCTGAATACATCAAAAGCAGTTGTTACATTCATACCTCGAGGTGTAATTCGTGTCCCCACATCACTGTATGGACCAGCTCCAACATCGGAAACAGCTCTCACTTGAACCTGATAACCAGTACCAGCAGAAAGGTTCTCCAGGGTGGTGGATGTTGATGTCACATCCTTTGTACTCCAACTAGTGGTACCACTTCTTCTGTACTGCACTTGGTATCTGATGATCCTTCGTTCACTTCCTGGTGCAGTCCAAGTTACTCTCAGAGCTGGTCTTCCTGCTGTTGCTGTTTTGGTGAGGACAGGACGAGGGATAACCTTTGAAGGTACTATGTGAAAGAATGGAATGTAGCAGTCAATAAATTGTTGTCCATCATACTTGAATATTCCATTTACTGATTTCTATGAATTAGTACATACATATATAATATACATACATATATATAAATACAACATTTATACAGTACCTGAAATATCAACTAAACAAGACTAATATGTATGTGCAATGAAGGTAAATGTACATACAAACTTTCTTGTATAAAAGGTTGTGAAATTAGGCATCCTTGTTACTTATAGCTAAACTATACATACACATTATCTAAATCCAGGGTCCTATTGAGGGTCAAAAGCAGGTTTTTATGTTTTGTTTACTTCTACACTGTATCAGCATGTTAAAATAGGAATTTTGAATAATTCTTTTATGCATCCACCCCAGATCTGACTACATCAGAAGCAGTTGATTCATACCTCGAGGTGTAATTTGTGTTCTCACATCACTGTATGGACCAGCTCCAACATCAGAAACAGCTCTCACTTGAACTTGATAACCAGTACCAGCAGGGAGGTTCTCCAGGGTGGTGGATCTTGATGTCACATCCTTTGTACTCCAACTGGTGGTACCACTTCTTCTGTACTGCACTTGGTATTTAGTGATGGTACGGTCACTCTGAGGTGCAGTCCAGGTCACTGTAAGAGCTGGTTTTCCTGATCTTACTGCTTTGGTGAGTATAAAACGACTAACCTTTGAAGGTACTATGTATGTGAAGGAATGGAGTGCAGCAGTCAAAAAATTGTTGTCCATCATACTTGAATATTCCAATTACTGATTTCTATGAATTAATACATATTACATACATATACATACAAAAGTTGTACATGAAAAATCAACAAAACAGGACTACTAGTCTAGGCATATGTGTTCAAGTAAGGGTAAATATACATACAAAACTTCTTGCGAAAAAGGTTGTGACATTAGGTATCCTTGTCACTTATACTTAGCTAAACTATACATACGTACACATAATCAAAATCCAGGGTCCTATTGAGGGTCAAAGCAGGTTTTTTATGTTTTTTTACTTCTACACTGTATCAGCATGTTACAATAAGAATTTTGAATAATTCTTTTATGCATCCACCCCAGATCTGACTACATCAGAAGCAGTTGTGGCATTCATACCTCGAGGTGTAATTTGTGTCCTCACATCACTGTATGGACCAGCTCCAACATCAGAAACAGCTCTCACTTGAACTTGATAACCAGTACCAGCAGGGAGGTTCTCCAGGGTGGTGGATCTTGATGTCACATCCTTTGTACTCCAACTAGTGGTACCACTTCTTCTGTACTGCACTCGGTATTTAGTGATGGTACGGTCACTCTGAGGTGCAGTCCAGGTCACTGTAAGAGCTGGTCTTCCTGATCTTGCTGCTTTGGTGAGGGTAAGAGAACCAACCTTTGAAGGTACTACGTATGTGAAGGATAGACAGAGTGGTGAATACTTAATATCATAAGTTCATAATTTGGGATTCCCTTAGATTTGATATGCATCTTAGCACGTCTTCTGGATGGGTGAAATTACAAACATTCAAAGGTGACACAAATCTAATGTGATGTCACAGTAGGTATAAAATACTGGTAAGGTACTGGTATATAATTAGAAAATATATATATACACACATCAGAGCTACCAATTTTAATGAGTACAGAATTCAGCAAGTCCAGGATTTTGTAGGTACCATTTCAGTAAGTCATTTTTACTTACTGAATTTTAAATTATTCAATTTAATTACATTTTGGGTTCTGTGTGTATTGAATTTAAAGAGTCCAAACTAATATATTTTGAAAAAAAAATCAATTAAATTACTGGAATAAAGCTAATCAACCAACTCAAACATTATCCATCTAATTAGAATAAATACAGGGCAGTGGTAACGCATCATAACAAAATCACACATAGAAATTAAACACCAAAGTATCAAGGAAAATAGACAAGGAGGGCAGAGAAGGAGCGTACAAAAACTCAACAACAGCAATTATTGTAGATTGGGTCAGTCTGACTTTGAATTGTCTAACACAAATTTAGAGTTGAAATATGGATTAGCATTAGATTAGCAGATAACATTAATAGGGTGATTCTTACACATTATACAAAACACCTAAGATTAGTGCACCAAGAGTCCCAGTCCCCAGTATGTAGTGCATATCTACACTATAGGTACTTGATAAAGTTTGGAACTTACCATTGTGGGTTCTTGCCTGTTGTCTATCACTGTATGCTCCTCGTACACCTGATGACACAGCAGCCACCCAGATGTAGTAGGTGGTTCCTATACTAAGTGGACCCAGTGTGGTAGATGTACCATCGACTCTCCTAGCACCACAGTTAGCACCAGATGGTGGATCAGACTGTGTTCCACTAGTTGTACTGTAACATACAGTGTAGGTGATACCACTTCCACTGACTGCAGTCCATGACACTCTCAAAGATGGAGATGAACTTCGTCCAGTTCTAGTAATTCTAACACCTTCTACCTTGGTGGGCAGTTGTGGTGGGGAAGGTGATGGTGTTGGTGTGTTAGGTTTCGGTGTCATGGGGGAGGTCACAGTTGTTACTCTTGTAGTGGATATATTATTTGGTTCTGCAATGAATACCACAGAATACAATTCATTAAACATTCATTAGTAAGATATGTCAATGTAAGGAAATTAAATAGAAAGTACAATTTTTAATCATAATTGACAATATCAAGTTGGACATTCCCTACATATTGTATGGTGGGAAGACAACAGTGCTAGCTAATCACAACAATCAACTATATTGTTGTGCAATAGTATTTGCATGAATTGTCGTAGCTTCTTAGAAACAAATCTCCTCATTATAGCACAGTATAAGCACATGTACATTGTAGAGTGTGTGCATTGCATTGTTGTACATATGCCTATGTTGTGCTATAATGTGGAGTCATTTCTATATAAGAAGCCATTCAATGAAAGCCATGTAGGTGAGGGGACTATAATATTCCAACTCAAACATCCATTGCTGCAATAATCATGGGCAGAACACATTCTAAATTCAGTATCATGCTTATAATCTTCAATATAAATAATGATTATTGCCATGCTGAAAAGCGAAGCAAGTAATTTTGGTGTTTGAGTTGCAGTTGGCTTGTATGTATCTAAGTATGCATATATTATTATATCCATAACATTGACTTTTTGACAACTATATATGCCATTTCTTAGTTGAGATGCGGGTCCAACAATCATCTCTGAAACACAATGGGCAAAGTTGAAGTAGCTGATACAAAGTACAAATATTTACATACATTAGCGAAACCACATGTATATTCATAGTGCAATGTGTAATCATGACACATCAGAGTCTACTTTCCAGTCCATTTGCTCAAAAACACCCTAGATGATCAACTGTTGCTACACTATATGCTCAATTCTTCCCTGGCCACTACAGACACAGCTCATCCCATGCAGCTAGTTAACAAGAGATACCTTGGAACCACCTGCAGCCATTCCCTTGTTACATGCTACCATACATAATGTCCTAGCACACAATCATATTTATATCATGTGCCTGCTTTCAAGCGAAGCTGTTGCATTTCAATGTAAACTCTAGTATGTAATAAGTTGAAACTTTCAACACCATTCAGAATACTACCACCAAATTAGTTACACTGTGCCTATCACAACTAGTATGTATGCTAGTCTGTTAATTGATAAGTGTAACAGACACTAAAATTGTTATGAGAACAAGCTGCCATAATAATGTATGTTGTCAATAAGAAGGGCTTCTCACTTACTGGAATAGACTAACCACTCTAAGAACTCATCACATTTGTGCATTTTCATTTCATTTAACAAACACACACAGACAAGTCAAACTTACTTAGTTACCAAGTACATGTACACAGTGTAGTCACCAGAAAAAAATCAAAAAAGGGTGATGGGCTATTTATATAGTATCACGATGTCAGTGTTGAGACACCCCTAGTATTAAAAAAAATATCTGAACCACAAGGACAAGGATGGCTATGATGAAAAAATTGAAATTTGACAACATTTTAACACATTAAACTACACTAATGTAGTCTAATGTGGGCATTGTTGCGTGGGTAATTTCTTGCTAGATCAGCACCTATACATACATGTAAGTGCACCAATTAAAAAAAAACAATATTTGTGCATTCTGGATTTTTGAAAAGCTTGCACAATGCCTTTTCTGAGCTTTACCTCAACAGCACAACAGCAGAACAAAACTTGCCACCAGCGCCAGATGCATCCTTAGTATACAGCACAAATGGGAAATCACTACCCCATTCAGAATTAAATCCTGTCAGTCATCGTTTACCTTGGGGTAAATGGTCATTATCAGCACTTCTCTCACTCATCAAGATTAGAAATACGAATTAATTATCGGTGCAAGATCTTTCGACTGACACGTGCGGGTACGTACGAACGTGATTGATTAATATGCATAAAAATGGTGTCAATCCGTCTGCTCTATATGCGCATACGTTTATTGCCTCCCATTATCTAAACAGCTGACGCAAGGGGGACAAACTGTTAGCCAGTCTCAGGAAAGGAAGGATCATTACAAATAAAGTCAAATTTCAAATCTAAAAAGGGCAGGCCACCCTGCAAATTCGGCCTGGCGAGAACACTGCATGTACATATCTGAAACCAAAGCTGCACTTCTTATCAGCGGTACTGACTATCAGTATTGGTTCACATAGTGTACATGAGGTAGGGATCAAGTGAAGTGCATTAGACAGGTTACTAAGCAAGTTGCAGGGCTGTGTATCTGTATCAGTGCTGATATTGAAGTATCTGTTTATTAATGGTGCTTGAACCAAGAATAACCCTTAGGACTAGATTATATTCTATGATTTCTTTAATTGATGGTGAGTCAGGTGACTAATAATGACTATTAGCAATGTCCACATCTACTAGAGTATTGAGCTGTTCAATGGTGGCAATATTTTACATTTATGATTATAGTGTTTACAACCACCAACAAATTACAAAGTTATAGATACTATTATATTGAATAGTATTGTATAAATATATTATATTTGAATTGAATTGAATTGAATTGAATATTGTATCTTCCTAATTTCCATTTTTGAATCCAGATAATCAATAACTATCTAAAATTCATAAGGAATTGTGTGTCATCATGAAAAGTTAATACATCAACTTGAAGCTACATTCACTCTATTAATGAGTAGAACTATAAAGGCATTTATAGACATTTATTTTCACGTAGTATTAATATGACAGGAGGTATGTATTAATGTTGGAAATAGGTAAGGTTGGAGATTACTACAGATACTACACTTGTGGATAAGTTCATTGGAATTTCACCAGTCATAAATGATTTATTTCACCAAATGTTTCGGCAGCTGACTGCTACCTTCCTCAGTGGTAAGATGCATAAGATGCTACCTAGCGAACAACTCCCTTTTCAGAGATACTACACATTTCACTCACCAAGTGTCACATACAGTGTACTGGTGGTACCATCTTTACTTGTTCTGCACTGATACTGTCCTCCCTGAGATGACTGGTAACTAGTGAACAAAAGTTGTCTTACACTGCTAGTTCCCACCTGTCTAACACCTCCACTTGATGGTACTACTCCTCCGTCAGGACCATACCACCGTACAGTACCATCTGGTTCACTACAAATTATTACCGCTCTCTTATCAACAGTAGCAGTGACTGTAGCAGGACTGGTCAGGATAGTGAATGGTGCTGGCATAGACTTTCCTATCCGAGCACTAGTAGTGGTACCTTTAGAACGGTTCAATGGTAATAATTGAAAATAATGAACACACCTACCACCGCTGTTAGAATCATTGCAGAAAGACAGGTACACTTCACTAAAATGTCGATAAATACGTCATTTCTGTCGAAGGGTCTTACCAACGTTCCAGCATAAAACAATAGTCGTAATGATGAAGAATGTCATTCCACTGTGGTGAATCGTACCTTATTCTGAACAACGGAAACAAATGAGAAGTAGACATGCTCTTATACTGCTGTACTTTTGAGATTTCTCAATGGATCTCGCGCCACATGACTTGTGACGTAATTCTAACCACTTGCTGCGCGCGGGTTGTTTTTGTACAGTAGGTCGTTTGAAGCTCGCTCAATTATCATCGCTGTATTATCATAGGAGAGGATGCGGAAAAAATGGCCGATAGTGTACACGAGTGATCATGACTCAGGAAATCTCTTTTTATCGTGTCAATCTGTTGTCGGTGTAAAACAGCAGCGGTCGATGCACTAGCTATATAGACCGCCTACCGTCCACATTGAATCATTACGTACTCAAACGTCACTCAGACTATACTATTATGATGAACATATTTCGCCTATCAGCTTCGGAAGAGAAGAGAATCGTTCCTCTGTGATCTCCATACGGACCCGACATCTGAGCAATGGAGCGAGAGTTTCTTTCTTCCATCTAGACGTGATTTTTACCTCCGCATGGCAAAAGATCCACATGTTTTACGCGAGAAGATGGCAATTCGTGCTGAGCACCTCTTTGTAGGAACAGCTCCGAGAAGGAAGTCAAGAGGATAGGCTTGTACTTCTAAAGAATCCCTAAGGATGCTGAACTGCAACGTCTGTGGCTTTGTGCTATCAAAAGAAAGGATCATGGCCAGTGTTCATTTCGTTGGAGGTGAGTACGAACTGCTGGTACATGAATAGCAACAAATGTATGCTGCATATGTATGCTTACTTCAAGGGTGTGGATTTGGAGCTATGGGGCCAAGTTTGATGCCAAGCACAGACCTGTGCCAATTTGGAAATATTTTTGGCCCCAACATGTGCTCATGTTGTGCAGAATCACATGCATGTACATGTCATCTATATTTACAGAGATGTTATAGGGTGTAGGGTGAATATTGCAGAATACACGTCCCATTTTATGTGGTTTTGATCCTGGTTAGGGCCTAAATGTGGTCTCCAGAAAAAAAAATAATTCAGCACCCCTGTTGATTTCCAGATTTAGGTCAATGTTGAGTGATTATCCTGAGTCCTGAGGTTGGGGGGATCCAGATTAGCCCATTACATGCTGGAAGAAGTTGAAAAACTCACCATGCAGTTTTCATATTTTATCAGTTTATATTCTATTTCATTTAATTTGACATTGTTACATAACACTTAACACTTTATTAACATTACTAGCTTAGCTAACTTTCTGCTTATACAAATGTACAGACATGTAATTACTGCATAATATGACATAGTATGATTCGTAGCTAAGTGTCCACCTATTTCTACAGTTTTGATGTCTTCATTGCTGCATGACATGTTGGGGGGAGTCACTTTTGTGATTGTGCCAGAATATGCATAGACTGTTGTCTTCAACCAGCAATGTGTGAGCAGGTTTCTGCAAGGCCTGCCATACATGTCCAATGCTCATACTGAAATCACTGTGTACATCATCAACAATGTACTTACTAAAAATTCAAGAAATCACTATTATGCTGTGAAGAATCGCTTCTTTTAGAGATGTAAGGATACTTTCTACTGATGAAGGACACTTTCGCGAAATACTTTCTTGCTCGTGGTATTGCGGGAGAGTAAAATTACTAGTCACTGTAGCTAGAAATGCCAATGGCCAACATACATTTTTGACATGTGAATGTTAAGTTGGCCGAACAGTGACACCATGTGTATCCGCTTTATAGTTGATAGACTCTTAGACTAGTACGTAAGACAGTAAGCATTTGACTCCATTAACGGATTCACTTGAGTCTGTTCACAGGAATATTTGGAAAACATGAGATAATAGTACCTTCTTAATGCATTTCTCTTGACAATGTGCTTTCTATAGAATGTCAGAGAGTGAGGGGAAGTTAGATTGCAAAATTTAGAGCTCATATTATTGATATTTGTAAATTAATTGAAATATTTTGACATGTGAATTATTCTCTGAATTTTAACACATACTTAATATGCATATGGTATGAATGAACCTGTAGTCATACATCATTTGCATCAGCATACCAACATATTTACATACATGCATGTACGTTCATCACATACAATTTGATGTGGTACATATACTTACATTCCATATACAGCTTATGCACAATGTCATGTATGTGCATGCACAAAGAACAAACACAGTACACTCTTCCCACAGATATATAGACATAATAACAGTCAAATACAGTTGCTGGTAGTATATCATTAATCGACATATCTTGTGAGGTAGACAACTGTTGTGATGGTAATGACCAGTATCAAAACAATGGCTACCGGAAAAAGTGACACTCATATTATATGTACATGTACTTTATTACTCTATAAAGGGTTTAACAGGGAGATTCACTATATTATTAATTTCTGTAATTGCAAATTGAACAACTATAGATCCACATATTGGTATAATATTATGAGTCCATTGTACACTCTTCCCACAGATATATAGACATAATAACAATCAAATACAGTTGCTGATAGTATATCATTAATCTACATACCTTGTGAGGTAGACAACTGTTGTGATAGTAATGACCAATATTAGAACAATCACCACCAGAAGAACTCACATCATATGTACTTTATTATTCTATACAGGGTTTAACAAGGGGATCCACTATATTATTCATTTCTGTAAGTACAAATTGAACAACTATGGATCCACATATTGGTATAATATTATGAGGTAAAAAAGTAATGGAATACCAATAAAATTGGTCTAAATCACTATAATTATTGTTATTGTACATTTTCATATACTTCACATTTGTTGCATTGTGCTTACCACACATAGTAGCTAGTCTGTTAAATAATGAATGCTACAGACACTGAAAATGTTACGAGAACCAGCAGCGATATAAAGTATGTTGTCTATAAGAAGGGCTTCCTACTTTCTGGAATAGACTAACCACTCTAAGAACTCATCAAATAAGTACATTTTCATTTCATTTAACACACACACACACACACACACACACACACACACACACACACACACACACACACACACACACACACACACACACACACACACACACACACACACACACACACACACACACACACACACACACACACAGCCAAGTCAAACTTACTTAGTAAGTACATGTACATATCTGAAGGGCATACCAAATCTGTACTTCTCATCAGCAGCACTTGCTATCAGTATTAGTATAGTATTATGCTAGTCAGTTAATTGATTAATGCTACATACACTAAGATTGTTATGAGAACAAGCAGCGTTATAAAGTATGTTGTCTATAACAAGGGCTTCCCAATTACTGGAATAGACTAACCACTCTAAAAACTATCACATTTGTACATTTTCATTTCATTTAACACACACACACATTTATACATGTACGTATGTATCTGAAGGCATACCAAATCTGTACTCATTAGTGGTACTCACTATCAGTATTGCCTGACATAGTGTTCATGAAATAGGGATCATATGAAGTGTTTTAGACAGGTTACCAACATACTAAGCACACTGCAGGGTGCTGTATCTGTATCAGTGCTGATTTTAAGTATCTACTTATTATTGGTGATTGGACTAAGAATAACCCTTAGAGTTAGATCAGATTCCATACAATAATATTATGTTGTCTTCAATTAATGGTGGTGACTAGAGTATTGAGCTATTCTATGTTGGCAATATTTTACATACTTGCATTGACATCCTTTCGAATAGTGTTTACAACCACCTACACATTGCAAAGATGGTATTGGATCCGGAATCTGTATCTGTGAGTATATTCAGCTGCTTATAATAATTAGTATTTGGGAATATCCCCGTATACATTGGTACACCACTGCTTGAAAAAAAATATGGTAAATCTGTTTCACCTGGCTACATTGGATAGATAATATGGTGTAATGCACTGTTAATAAATTAAACTATTAGTCACTCCATTCAAGATGATTTGGTTATAAAAAGTGGGAGTTCAGTTTAGACTACTAACAGACCATAAATACAGTATTATTATTATTTTTACAAAAGCTATCTCATTGTGTAAATGCACATTTCATGCAAATTGTGCTCAGTTTGTTTAAAACAGTGATAATATAACTTGCATACAGAAATTATCCAAAGTTGAGCATTCTGTACACAGCCTAATAGAAGAGATTATGATAAAACGCAACACAACTGTTGAATGGTTTCCCAGGTTGACATGTATATGGTTTGGAGGTAATTGACTTATTATAATATTAATCACATTACAATCACTTCAGTATAATATTTATATATATACCCATAGGATAGAGTACTATTATTCAAGGCATATGTGTACAATAATAATGTGGGTGGGTGGTGGTGGCTCTGTCTTACCTAGCTTAGCACTACTAGTGGTACCTTAAATGGTTCAATGATAGTAATTGAAAAATGGATCACAGTTGTTGGAATAATTGCAGAAAGACAGATACACTTCACTGAATCAATATAGACATAATTATTTTGAAGGTCTTACCAACGCTCCAGCATAAATCAATAGCTGTAGTATAAATGATGAGGAATGTCATTTCTCTGTGGTAAATTGTACATTTTCCGAACAACGGAAATGAGTTGTAAGGAGACATGCTTCTGTACTACTGTACTTTTGAGATTTCTCGACATTATTTTGTACAACATTTTGTATATAGGTTGTTCGGAGTTTGATTACGTAATAATCATCAATATCATGCGAGATAATGCAAAAATGGTTGACAGTGAGATTGTGTGATACCTTTGATCATACAAGTTACCGATCTGCTGCAGGTGTAACAGCAGTGGTCGATACGTTAACTGTTCATGTGTGAACTGGAATGAAGAGTGCCTCATGCAACTGTCTACCATCCAGATTGAATCAGTGCTCAAACGACACTCAGATTATATCTGCAGCTGATTAGCCTATTTCGCCTGACACTGTTGGAAGAGAAGGGATTCATTCCTCTGATCTACAAGACCTACAGTAAGCATCTTAATTTGAGCAATGGAGCAAGAGGTTGGGGGTTCCATCCCATGCAGAAAGAAGTTCTTATACTTTATTAGTTTTTATTCTATTTAAATAGAATTATTACATAACATTTAACACTTCAGTAACGTTGCTAACTTAGCTAACTTTCTGTTTATACAAATGTACAGGCATGTAATTACTGCATGATTTGACATTGCATGGTTCAGAGCTAAGTGTTCACTTTTTTCTGCTGTTTTGATGTCTTCATTGCTGCATGACGTATTGGGGAGTGCCACTTTTGTGATTGTGTCAGAATATGCATGGACTGTGGTCTTCAACCAGTATAGTATGGCAGCAATGTGTGAGCAGGTTTCTGCAAGGCCTGCCATACATGTACCAATGCCCATAATCATGGAAGTTTATTATACATCATCAATGTACACACTGAAAATCTGAGATATCAGTGAAATATATACCCATACTGTACTCATTCCATGAGGTTGCTTAAACCTGGTCCATTGATTAGTCCAATACATGCACCCTTGAATTCAGCTGTTTATTGTACTTTCTGGCATTATTAATAATAATTATGGTGAATGCCGTAATAATTATTAAATCGTGCAATGGAACCTATATAGTATAATCCTTATGAATAATAATGACGAAATATTTGTACTAACATATCTAGTTAATATATTATATGTAGATATTTTGTACATATCAGCTATACATATTATAATAATGATGTTATTATACAACTAGAAATTCACGTTAAGAAATTCTTGGCCTAGTTTTGACCTCATTAGACCAGTTGGATACGGCCACTGCTAAATGTTTGCATAATTATTATAATATACTACCTCAATCACCCAATGTTAGCCCCCCATACATATGCTGGACATAATATCGTCCCACAGGTATACGTACCTATAATAAAATTAATTATAATATATTTTACGTATGTATAAAATATATTATGCACTTTACATGTATACAGTATACTATTATTACTGCTAGCGCTAATACTGGATAAATCACTTGGACAATATTATCACTATATAATATTATGCATGTATGATAATTAATGTTAATATATTTTACCGCTAGAGATATTATGCATGTTATATCACCTCTTATAATTGGCAGCATGGAGCACCTATAGCTCTGTTCTCCATTTGTCCATCATTTTCACGGAGGAACGTGATGCAGATTAATTTTTATAGAGTTTATATTGTTTAGTATACAGAATATGCCACTTTTGGACATTACACACGTGCACATGCAAGCTCGAAGCTCGGGACAGTGTCAAGTGGTATACAAAAGTTGTGTGGAAATCAAGCATTGTGTAGTAACCAGTATATCAAATAGTATTAGACAATAATTATGTCTGCTATATACAATGGTAAATGTACTATGTAGATAATATTACACTCAGTCAAGGATGATATGACTTTAAACAAATTTGTTATACAGTCGTGGTTTACATCAAAGGGATAAGTACGTCTATATAGGCAAGGTTTCACTGTAGGAATGGTATGTATATACAGCAGTTTCACTATAATAGTTGACTGTCACATTAAGTGAACGATAAACAAATCACTGTTATCTGATACATGTTAGCTATACCACATTCCAGTGGGCTTTTCCTTGGCTACAGGTAGCCCACTGTCAACCCACTTCTTCTGTATAACACTGTTTCATGTCTGTACAATTATATACATATGTACACTTATGTCAGTAATAAAAAATGAATTTACACTCACTATCTTCTGCAGTTTCCACATTAGTAAGAGTAGAAAATGGCCCCACTCCAACATGGTTCACGGCTGCTATCCTCCACATGTATGTAGTATAAGGAGTGAGACCAGTAGCATTGAAGGTGATTGTGGTGTTATCACTAAAAGTCGGATTCTTGAGATCAACAGTCTTGTTGAGTTGTTTCCTGTCAGATGGCTTGTTGATTTGGACAACATATTGTGTTATGATACCATTCATCCCACTCCTTGGTGGAGGCTCCCACTGTAAGAGAATGCTCCTGGGGTAGATCCTGTTCACTCTTGGTGCACTTGGAGGAGCTGTTGGCACTGGAAAAAGAATGTGGTATACATACACTAACAGTTTTTAAGGACAGTACAAACTACTGGCAGTTTCATCAACAAACATGTACAGTATGCGACACAAGTCATTTTTGTTTTGGGGCGATTGATTGTGTGTCCGTGCACATTCCATGTGCAAAGGTCGTGCGCATTATAGAGAAATTCTGTAATGTCGTGTATGAGTAGATACTACTCAATTACGTGTTCACACACGATCCACGCATGGAGGTTGGGTACGTTTGGAAAAAAAGCCTTATGCCTGTCAGCGTAACGTAAGGAAGAAGAACTAAACAGTGAAAACTGAGCCTTTTTTATCATTTTGTTTAGTGTGTGCGTTATGATCATGAACTAGATATTTCATCAGTTATCTGGCGAAATATACCAACTCACGTACGTATATGCGAAAGTATCTACATGTTGATAATAAATTCAAGACCATACATACGTGTGTATAATACTATATCTCACATTTGTTTAATATTTTGAATTAAGCCGACTTTGTGCGAGTTGATTTTGTGTGAACATGTACATTTGAATGTACGTAAATGATTTGTGTCATGCACATAAGTGTTAATTATATAATATACATTATACATTAAATTTCAGAAATTGAATCGATTCACATTCATTATTACAATTTATACTATAATAATGTTTAGATCTTGTACCTCAACCTACAATAAATCTAAACTGTAATCTCAAGGAGAAATGAACTCAACTTTGCAATTGGGAAGTATATATATATACAATGAAATAACGTAATAAATTCTATGGAGTATAACATTTCAGTTAAATAAACATACCTAACTAAGTCTAAAACAAGTACATATCAATATAACAATGATCTTGCTAGACATAACTAACCAGTCCTCCAAGTTCTGACACTTTTATACAGAGGACCACTATTTCCTGCTAAATTCTCTGCCTCAACAGTTACTGTGTACTCATCAAATGGATGTAGAACAGTGAGGACCAGTGACAGTTCTGTGGTTGGAGTAGACCTCTTAGCAGTAAACTCTGAGGAGTAGCCAACATGATAGGTGAGAGGTAGACGTTCAGCATAGGGAGGAGGAGTCCATGTCACTCTGATGGAGGTGGATGATAACACTCGTAGGACTAAGTCTCTGGGATCTGAATGGAGTAAAGGAAATGTGTTATTTTTAGCAGATACATACAGTGCACATAAATAATAGTTCTCACATTCTGGAAGAGTATAGGCCACTTTACTTCTATTGGCTTTACCAGCTGAACTATACGCCTCAACAACCACAGTGTATTCTGTGTTTGATTCCAGTCCAGTGATGTTGTAGGGTGGAGTAACAGGTCCAAACATCCTGATCTCCGTAGATCCTTTTTTATGTACATGCAATCTATAGTTGTATCCTCCATTATCCCATCTTACAGTGAGGGTAGTTGTAGAAGATGTGATTGAAATAATTGAGGGTGGAGATGGAGCTATAGTATAAGAAACTACAATTAAACAATTACAAGCATGGCTTTATACAAGAGTTGAGTTTAGAGAAGGAGGACATGTAGAGTCACAAAGATTAGTTCTGCAAAATTGTATAAAATTAATAGTCTAATTCCAAATTCATCATTTAATAATGAACAAATGTCAAAGTTTTGATGTTTATACATGGAATTCCTTATCTTCTACCTATCCTATTCGCGATTTGTAACAATAGACATGGCTTAAACACTTACGGCCAATTGTGATGCTTTCACTCTGTTCACCAGTACCAATAGCAGACACTGCTCTCACTCTTATTCTGTATAACTTCCCCACGGTACCAGTTATCATTAGTTGCTCAGTGTTAGCTCTTAATGTGGATTGTGATGTACCATCCTCGGAATACAGTACCTCGTACTGAGTGATAACCACATCACTTGATGGACGGTTCCAGGTGACTGTCATTGTTAGTACATTGTTATTGTTATCAAGTGTGTATCGAACTCCAGTTACTTGGTTTGGTACTATTTGGATGAGAAGCAAGGGTAAAATATAATATAAAATCACAACTATTATTGTAAGCCTTCCACGCATTGTCTAATGAAAGTATTTCCAAGTACGTAACGAATACACCTCATACTTCCCATAGTTGTATATAACTATAACGTTTTGGGTGATTCATCATTCATTTACCAATAGTGAACTTTATTATTTTGGAAGGACATGTAAACTTATGATATCATATGTCCTACTGTAATGACATAATATAGCATATACATATATTGATAATGCAGGTATAGAATATAATACAAACTACTAGGGATTATAAGATAAATTCACCAGTACACTCACCATTATATGTGATCCCACCCACATCACTGCTGTACACACCAGTCCCCAGTTGTGTGACTGCTGCTACTCTTACTCTATATCTAGTACCTAACTGTAGACCAGAGATAGGAGTGGAGGTGGAGCTTCCTGATACAGTACCAGCTCTAGAATAGGGTCTAGTACTAGATGTTCTGTATTGTACAGAGTACCCAGTGATAGTCAGTCCAGTATCTACAGTAGGAGCTCTCCATGTCACTCTCAATACACCATGTTGTGGAAGTGGAGTAACTGTGACACTGCTAGGAGCTCGTGGGGCTGCAACAATAAAAATATCATTGAATAATAATCAGAGCAGTTGTTACATAAAATACAAATTTTATCATATATAACTTATGCCGCTGAATGATTATTATCATTAATATTGTTCACGATATATAGGATTTCATCCCCATCATGCAACTCAGAATAAATTAGCAAGTACCACAGGAGGTATCATGTGATGGTGATTTCCCCAGTCTTGTGTAGCCAGAACCATTCAGCCCTTTCACAAGTACTTACATAGATTTACATTTGGAAATCCCGTTTTTAGAAAAAGAGATAGGAATGGGTCAGTGCTACAGAAGGGTTTGATGGTTGTCCCAGTGAGAGTTTTGACAAGGCAGAACAAGTGATTTGGAATAATAATGGAATGATATAAAATTGAATTGGACCAGTTGTATAGCTGTCTGGCTGATTGGTATCAGTTTTCATTGGATAAATACTGTTTGGAGACAGATATTCAGAATGTACCTGAGGATCAATAATTTAACCTTTACGTATTGTTTACAAAATATCCATATCAACAATCTACCAAGTGTGTTAGAGTCAAATTGAGTGGTACGCAGATGTAAGAAGCCAAAGAGTGTACGAAATTATTACCAATTAATGCTAGAGCAATTTGGATGATTGCATAAAACGGTTCAATGGGAAAACAGAAGATGCAATTTGCACAATAAATAATACTGTACAGTGCTATGACAGTGCTATATTATTGCTACTTAATATTAGAACAATTTGAATGACTTTACCAAAGGGTTGGATGGAAAAACAGAAGATGCAAGGTGTTATACCTAACCTAAATAAGAGAATAATAGCATAATATTTAGCCATACCATTATATGTTGTCTGTACTCTGATGTCTCCAACTGGACCATTACCAATATCTGATAGTGCATTCACTCTAACTTGATAACTAGTACCAATATCAAGGTTCTCCAGGTAAGTGGAAGTTGACACTGAAGATATCCTCTTTTCTCTCCATTCACCACTAGTACTTCTCCTGTACTGTACTTGGTAGCCAGTTACTCTCTCATTGACATTATGTCTGGTCCACCTCACTATCAGAGCTGGTCTACCTGATCTGACAGCTTTGGTCACAGTAACACCAGAGACCTTTGAGGGGACTAGAGAACAAAGTATGTCAAAGCAGACCAACCTCCATGTGCACATAACTGATAGAAACATTAGGAAGTACTAAAAGTGATAAACTGTATTGCAAGCAGTATGCATACAGTGTAAAGGATATTGACAGGAGAATATAATATAGTATGCATACAGTAGTGTGTAATACCAACAAATTAGATTTGATTGTACTCTTAAAATACATGCACAGTGAGACCTTTTGTTGAATAACCTTTTCATTTGTCACATGCATATCATGACAACAAAATGACATGCAAAATACATTATGAGATTGTATTAGATGATAAATTAGAGTATATAAGAGTAGATTTATTAACTCTGCTTTACTATCATATTATGTGGTCCCACCCACATCACTGCTGTACACACCAGTCCCCAGTTGTGTGACTGCTGCTACTCTTACTCTATATCTAGTACCTAACTGTAGACCAGAGATAGTAGTGAAGGTGGACCTTCCTGATACAGTACGAACTTTAGAATAGTGTCCACTACTAGATGTTCTGTACTGTACAGAGTACCCAGTGATAGTCAGTCCAGTATCTACAGTAGGAGCTCTCCATGTCACTCTCAATACACCATGTTGTGGAAGTGGAGTAACTGTGACATTAACGTAATAAAATCTACATATACACACGCACACACATGCACACACACACACACACACACACACACACACACACACACACACACACACACACACACACACACACACACACACACACACACACACACACACACACACACACACACACACACACACACACACACACACACACACACACACACACACACACACACACACACACACACACACACACACACACACACACACACACACACACACACACACACACACACACACACACACACACACACACACACACACACACACACACACACACACACACACACACACACACACACACACACACACACACACACACACACAATAGGATAATGCACGTATAGAATACAATACAAAACACTAGGGATTATAAGATATATTCACCAGTTCACTCACCATTATATGTGGTCCCACCCACATCACTGCTGTACATACCAGTCCCCAGTTGTGTGACTGCTGCTACTCTTACTCTATATCTAGTACCCAACTGTAGACCAGAGATAGTAGTGGAGGTGGACCTTCCTGATACAGTACCAGCTCTAGAATAGGGTCCAGTACTAGATGTTCTGTACTGTACAGAGTACCCAGTGATAGTCAGTCCAGTATCTACAGTAGGAGCTCTCCATGTCACTCTCAATACACCACGTTGTGGAAGTGGAGTAACTGTGACACCACTAGGAGCTGGTGGGGCTGCATGTAAACAGGTACATAATAATGTTACATATGGAGAGATAGTAAGTAAGTAATAAAAGCAGACTTATAATGCTATGTGTTGATCTGATTTTTCTTTGTTGATATATTATGATGTGTGCCTCATAGGACTGTCTGTTCTAGTGTTATGTTATGCATGTGGCACATTAATAATAATGATTGATTAATTGATTGATATAGTGAGACCTCACATTACAACATTCCTTATATTCGTTGCATGCATATGATGACAAGGAATAGCATGCATACCAAATTACTTCATGAGTGAGGATACTTTGGTTCACTTACGCTTGTATGTGGTCCCACCCACATCACTGCTGTACACACCAGTCCCCAGTTGTGTGATTGCTGCTACTCTTACTCTATATCCAGTACCTAACTGTAGACCAGAGATAGTAGTGGAGGTGGACCTTCCTGATACAGTACCAGCTCTATAATAGGGTCCAGTACTAGATGTTCTGTACTGTACAGAGTACCCAGTGATAGTCAGTCCAGTATCTACAGTAGGAGCTCTCCATGTCACTCTCAATACACCACGTTGTGGAAGTGGAGTAACTGTGACACTACTAGGGGCTGGTGGGTCTGTATAGAATAATCAAATAAGATGATATAATCATTAAACAATATAAGCAGAATATTAACACAATCTGTGTTTTGATGGTTCAATTGAATTTAATTTTCTGTGATACACCAGATGAAAAAAAAACCCTTCTCCTTCTAACGGATCAACGGTCTTTGTAAATTCTAATATAACTTTCCACACCTCTACACAAACGATACCTGTCTTTAGCCACCACAATTTACACTTTTCACAAATACGAATGAATATAACAATCATTCAAACTGTCAATTTTAAAGAAAAGTCCGAGAAGTCACATGAAAAAAGAGTTGAACAAATTGAAAATATTGAATCATAATGAATGTAATTGTGCAATAACATCTATACACACATACGCACGCACACATACACACACCCACACACACAAATACACACTTGTACGCACACACACACACACACACACACACACACACACACACACACACACACACACACACACACACACACACACACACACACACACACACACACACACACACACACACACACACACACACACACACACACACACACACACACACACACACACACACACACACACACACACACACACACACCTGTTTCACTCTTGATTATGCTACAGTATATGATTTTCAAATGTTACTACTGCTAGTATTGATGCAGTGCCGTATTGGAAGTTGCTGCATGGTCGAGAAAGCTACTCTGAAATAGTGTGCCTAGTCTAGCAGTTGCTTTCTTGGACAGCATTTTTCCCAGACAACATTAAAGATATATTATGTCACTTTTCAAGACAACTATCTTAAAGTTTGTACAGATACACAAATGGCAATCCTACCTGTACCTACCCTGCCTGCCATTCAGCTGATCGAGGCTATTTATAGATGAGGGCTTAATTACTATAATAATTATGTAGGTTAGCTATAGCATATCAAATTTAACATCAAAGTCCACAATTTAGGAGCTAGAAGACCCCTTTCGTTAGATCAGCATATCAACTTGGGTGGAATAGCAGGTCCCCAAGCCTGGGTCGAGTATCTGGTTGCAGTTCCAGTCGATACAGTCATGTGATATGCAAATGACCAGAATATGACATTGCCGATTCATCTGAAGATATAATCAAATCGCCAGAAGCAATTGAATCGGACAATTTGGCAATTTCCATGGACCTGTTTTTTGGATGGCCAGGGTCTTTGTTTCCTAGCCATGAAGATCGCTTGTGAACAGTTAATTGCAATAGGCGAGGCCCTGCTGAGGATGGCCTTCCAGGGTAGATGGGACAGAAGGTTGCAGCTGTTCTGGAGTTCCGAAGGGGCTCTGTGGCAGTAATGGCCCGAGGACCCAATTTCATTGGTGGAATAGGATGCGGTCCAGCCTCTATGGATAAGATCGGATACAATGTGAAGGTATTCAGCTTTCCTGGATTTCCTGCTATGGGCCGCCTGGAGAGCTTCAGGTGTACTCCCACAAACAGTGAGTTCTAGCATAGCCAGCTGACATTGGTTGTTGGCAACATTAATGTCCGAATTGTATGTAGTGATAAGAGTGGATGGAAGGATGGTCATTGGGGGATTGTCCAAGTCTCTGTGGCCTGGCAGGTCGGCATAGATAGATGGTGATGACAGTGGGTCAAGATGGTGTTGAATGCTCCTAAATAAATCCAACAGGACGGAATCATGCCTCCAGGTGTAGCGACTGTCTTCCAATGCTTGTGGGCAACCTACAATTATGTGAGCAGAAGTACAAGGGTTTTGATGGCACAGAGGACAGGCAGGAGAGACTCGAAGTCCATCCATGATTCTTCTCCATAGGGATGCTTCTGCTTTCAATTGTGTTATGGCGGCGAATTTTCCCTGGACCTGGAGATAGCTCAGAGCGCCATCGCACCTTCCTTTCTCTTCCTCAAGCAGAAGAGACTCGGCTAGCTTGCTTTTTCAGGTTCTTCTTGGAAAGAGATAGAGTAAGTTTCCTGTGGATAGACACCAACATTCCCCAATTTGGATTGTGGCAATAATAGGCTATCACATAGTGAAGGATACTGGGATCCGTTGAATGTCTCAGGTTAGTTAATAGTGATAACTTGGCTTTAGTGTGGGTCACTCTGAAAGGTGGAAAGCTGATGACTGCTGGGTGGTTGAGAATGACCTGTGACGCATTAATTGGTAGATCAAACCATTTCTTGACATAACGCATGGTGGAGTTTTCCAGGTCAGCAACGGTGGAGGGCAAGATGTTGTTGACTGCCAAATGGAACTGGGTGGAAGGGATGAGGAGGTGTTGTAGAATCCAAAGCTTCATTTCATCTCTTATGGGTCGTGCATCAATCAACTTAAGCTTGCTGGTGATGGTAGATGCCAGTTTGGCACTGGCGGCATGCCTTGATTAGGGTGGTAGATGATGCTATGGTCTGACCCAGGAATTTGGTAGGCCCCTTTGAGATGCTCCTAGTGGTTCCATCAAGTAGGTGGAAGGTGCGGTTTGGAATGGTGGAGCCATTCTCCAGAGCAATGGATACACATTTAGAGGCCTGGGTTTCAGAAGGGGAGAAACGCTACTACAGGCATTGTCAATGTCCAAGAACGCAGATTGGCGGTCATCCTGAGGAGATGAAATGATAGACATATCATCTGCAAAGGCTGTAACTTTGTGTTCCTTACTGCAAGCATACTTCAATGACTTTGGGTGACTGGATTTGGGGGGTGGGGCTCTGTGGTCAGAAGGTTTAACAAAGCACTTGACATTTTTTTGTGTTAGTTCCCAGGGTGTTGAGCGAAGATCAAGAATTAAATTTTCAGTGCTGCCGTTGGAGTATTCAACTAGTGTTGATCCGTCTGGGTGACAATCTACGATCACAGTACGATACCATCCTACTGGTTCGGAGGTGTCTAGCTCATCCCACAATATGTACACAGTTGCACCCTTTGGAAGGAGGTCTTCCGAATTTGGGATTGCAATCTGAGTAAGAAATCCTTGGTGGGACCAAGTAGATGCTAGATGCAGGATGGGACTCACGGCAAGCAGGAAAATAAAAGGGGAAAGTGTGTCACCTTTGGAATGCCCCTTGCTGGACACAAAAAGAGGGAGTGATCCAATCCTTTGTGCTGATATAGCCCTGTAGTTGTGAATAAGGACGATCTTACCTTTGCACCAGGATGGTGGGCACCTGTTAGATTCCAGTAAAATTGTCGAAAATAGTTGAGGGAAGGAGTGAGAGGCCGAAAGGTTCCATAGGTAGAAATACGAGATGCAGTCATCCCCCGGGGAGGATCCTTTGGCACAGTTTCGCAAAGTGGAACGAATCAGTCTGGTTTCCATTTGTGACTAGTTGAATTCAACATTGGTTTCAATATGCATTGCCTCCAGAATCCATTGAGGGAAGGTGGAGTAAACATTCGAAGGTTTGCGGTATGCTGATGTGAAGATCTGGTAGGCTGTTGATGGTGAGAAGGATTGACAGGACGAGATGGCAGCTAGTACATCTCCCACTGGAAGTAATCAAGCGAGAAAAAAACAGCCAGATTGCCCAACTGGAAACTCGAAAATTCACAACTTTATACGGCACTTCTTCCTATATCTTCAAATCTAGAACCCAAACTGATCTCCACCACAGAAGCAGCGACTGCGTTCACTGAAACTGTCACCCGTATCCTTATTTTCTTCTGTATCATTATGAAACGGTTAAAGCACATCCACCACTGCTCACGCCTGGAAAAAAACATCGACAACTTGGCCACAATGAAAAGCAAGCCCGTGCCAACATTGGTACTGGTACTGGGTGCCCCAAATTTCTCAATATAATGAGGCTGCACATTAAGGCCCTGAAAGGCCAAAGAATACTCGAACGCCAAACATCAACAGTGAAACAAGAGCAAGCCTTTTGGAGAAACAGATGGAAGTTTTCTAAGTCTGTTCTAGAAGACTCGTTTGTCTTGACTCGATTCGATTCGACTCGATTCGATTTGTCTTGCCGCGTGTTTGAAATAAGAAATTCTAGTCTGAATGAAATCAATAACGTATCTGAATGGAGAAATGGGCTTGTGAGTGTCTATACTGCAGAGAAGCGTCTGTCTATGAACAAGAACCAGTGCTCAAATTTGCAGCTGATCGAACTTTCGAAGGAGTTTGGCGCACTTCGCTAGATGATAATCGCTTAGTTGGATCGAATTCGTTAGTTCATTTTCTCGAGACTATCATTATATTACTAGGAAGTATTTTGGTAATGGAGCTATAGTCAACGATGGTTTCGGGTTGATAGAAGCTTTCTCGGTGGAGAGATATGGGAATTTCTGCTCCCTATTTTTAATTGGCTGTCTACCGTACAGGTGCGAATTGGTGTCATTGGCGTATAATCAGTTAAAATAGGAATTGTGAATTCCCCTTTTATGCATCCACCCTACATCAAAAGCAGTTGCGACATTCATACCTCGATGTGTAGTTTGTATTCTCACATCACTGTATGGACCAGCTCCAACATCAGAAACAGCTCTGACTTGAACTTGATAACTAGTACCAGCAGAGAGGTCCTCCAGGATGGTGGATGTTGATGTCACATCCTGTGTACTCCAACTAGTGGTACCACTTCTTCTGTACTACACTTGGTATTTAGTAATGGGACAGTCACTAGAAGGTGTAGTCCAGGTTACTGTAAGAGCTGGTCTTCCTGATCTTGCTGTTTTGGTGAGGATAGGAGGGCTAACCTTTGAAGGTACTATGGAAAGGAATGAAGTGCAGTAGTCAAAAAATGTTGTCCATGATGTTTGAATAATCCATTTACTGATTACTATGAATTATTACATACATACATATACATACAACATTTATACCTAAATTATCAACAAATTGGATGATTAGAGTTACAACTATTCAGAGGTGACAAAAATGTAATGTGATGTCACAGTAGGTACTGCTATAATTAGTAAATGTATATACAGTCACACCTGGGTTATCTGGACTTGATTTATCCGGAAACCTGAGGTAATCGACCTCTGATTTGGGAACAAAATAGTCTCCTATTGTTTTCTATGGAAATTACCTGAAATATCTGGAACCTTGTTCATCCGCATCTGACACTATTTTTAGTAACACTTGTATACTAAATGAACTAATATTTTACTGAGTTATCCAACGTTGCTGACACCTACCAATTCTTTTGGTTGCACGAGGAAAAGAACTATGTCAGTCCCTCCTGCTAAAAGAAGACGATCAGCCGTTTCTTTAACTGTCAAGAAAGAAATTGCCGACGAAAACTTGAGTATCCCAAAGCCACTCAGGCTTATTTGTTACGATTAGCTGAAGATTGCTTCAAAATATCAATTGGACGGTCGACCATTTCAGATATTCTTCGTGACAGCGCCAAATGGTTGGAGGAAGAAGACAGTAAGAATACGAAGAAAAGAACAGGCTACCACGAACAACTTGAGAAGGCCCTTTGGCTATGGTTCTGTGACATACGCTGAAGAAATCTGGCAGTATCAGATGAGATGCTTCAAGAGAAGGTAGGGAGTTTGGACAATGTCTCGGCGTTTCGGAAGGGGTCAACTACTCCAGAGGCTGGCTTCAAGGATTCAAGCAGCGTCATAAGATATGTTTACGTACGATTCACGGTGAGGTCGCTAGTGTCAATGAGGCAGTGGTCAGGTTCTAGCTGGATACCAACTACGTGATATTTACAATTTGGATGAAACCAGGTTATATTTCAGACTCAAGCCAAGCAAGACTTTAGCAACAGGCCCAGTTAGTTGAACCAAAAAGTGTAGGTAAAGAACTTCGATTGCTCTGTGTGCGAATGCCGATGATTCCAATAAAGTGAAGCCTTTGGTTATCGGAAAAGCTACAAGGCCACGATGCTTCACAAAAAGCTTCAATATTCAGAGCGTAGTGGACTATCATTACAATCAGAAGGCATGGATGACTGCCATTGTATTTCAAGATTTTGGAAGGATTTGCTCGTTCGATACGTAGCAAGAACAGAAATGTTGTTTTGCTATTAGACAATGCACCAAGCCACAAAGTTTCTGTAGAACTCACTAATGTGAAAGTTGTAATGTTACCACCAAACACAACTTCACACATTCAACCAATCATGAATGGATGCTGGTATCATTAATAATTCCAAGGTGCATTATAAAAGGAATCTTGTTAAGCATTATGTCCGTCAAATTAATGAGAAAGGTTCATTCGAACGTGCTGATTTGAAACAAGCCAAACACTTTGTTAAGGACTCCTGGAACACTGTCACATCAGATACCATAACAAATTGGTTTCGTCATGTGAAAATCATTCCTACCTGTAGTGGCAGTACTCCACAAGTCACAGCCACATTAGATGAGGAGCACCTTCAAGCTGAGATTGACAGGATGAACCTGGATTCACCATTGTCTGCAGCTGAATTTCTGGACATAGATACAACAGAAGATACTGAAGCCCCTTTGACAGAGGATGACATTATTCAATTGGTTCAAAGGTAATGAGGAAGGCAATGCTGAACATGAAGATAGCCAGGATCATTTGAACTCCAATGACTTGCCTAGGGTAACTCTGAAAGAAGGTATCCACCACGGCAATTTACATATTTCTGGCTGCCTTAGAACAGCACGAGGCCTTTGGTGAGGGAGAGTAAGTTATAAACTCTATGCACTCAGCTCTGCCACTCAAAAGAAGATTTCAGATTATTTTTCAACCGTCTTGTACGTACCTAGCTAACAGAAGTTGTAACACATTGTGTCAATGTGGTATGTAGTATGTTGTAGTGACAGTATTTCTCATTTATGATGCTGTATTAATGTTGGCGTGATTGTATATTTTGATCTAACGAATTTTAAATGAAATTGAGTTATCAAGCAACCTGGGTTATCCGACACTTCTATCAGGAACAGATGGTGTCGGATAACCCAGGCATGACTGTATACATTAGAGCTATATACTAATTTTAACGGGTACAGAATTCAGCAAGTCCAGGATTTTGTAGGTATTATTTCAATAATTCAGTTTTATGGGTTCTGTGTGTATTAAGTTTAAAGAGTCCAAACTAACATATTTTAAAAAACTTCAATCATAAAAAAATAATACAATTGCTGGGAAAAAGCGAATAGAAACCAACCTGAAAAATATCCATCTAATTAATACATGCAGGGTAGTGGTAACATGTCATAACATAACAAAATCACACATAGAAATTAGACACCAAAGTACATCAAGGAAAATAGACAAGGAGGCCAGAGAAGGAGAGTACAAAGACACAACAACAGCAATTCCCATAGAATGGGTCAGACTGACATTAAATTGTCTTGAGTTAAAATATTGATTAGTATTAAATTAGCAGCCATAATAATGTATGTTGTCAATAAGAACGGCTTCCCACTTACTGGAATAGACTAACCACTCTAAGAGCTCATCAAATTTGTACATTTTCATTTCATTAACATACACACACACAGTCAAGTCATACTTATTATGTTTAACCATTTCATAGTTACATAACTGACAGGGGTGAACTAAGCAGAACTGTCCGATTGTATTCATATGACCAAATCACATGGCAGGATATATAAAGCTCATACAATTTCCAATGCCATTACATATACTCCATAGAATAGAGTAATATCACTCAGGGTATATGTGTCCCATAATATTGAAGTGCACATACACACACATACACAGATAACCATGGAACATGACTGTATCACATTACTATCATATAACTTCCTATTTCTCAGTTCTGAATCCAGCTAACGAATAACTATTGAAAATTCCTAAGAAATTGTGTGTCATCATGAAAAGTTAACATATCAACTTAAAGTAACATGCTATTAATAAGCAGAACTATATATGTTAAGGGCAAAAACTTACGTAGTAGTAATACTATGACAAGAGTTAATGTATTAATGTCAGAAATAGGTAAGGTTATAGAGATTACCACAGACACTACACTTTTCACTCACCAAGTGTCACATACAGTGTACTGGTGGTACCACCTTTACTTGTCTACCACCTGTCTAACATCTCCACCTGATGGTACTACTCCTCCGTCAGGACCATACCACCGTACAGTACCACCTGATTCACTGCAAGACACTATCGCACTTTGGTCAACAATAACAGTGACCGTGGCAGGACTGGTCAGGAATGTGGATGGTGGTGGCTGTAGCTTTCCTAGCTGAGCACTAGTAGTGGTACCTAGAAATGGGTTCAATGATAATACTTGATAATGATGGATACACCGTTTGTTAGAATCATTGCGGAAAGACAGGTATACTTCATTAAATGTCGATAAATAGACGCAGGTAAGTATTTCGAAGGTCTTACCAACGCTCCACCATAAAACAATAGTCGCAGTATAAATGATGAAGAATGTCATTCCACTGTTGCAAATCGTACCTTATTCTGAACAACGAAGACTAGTGGACAGTAGACATGCTTTTATACTGTACTTTTGAGATTTCTCAACGGATTGCACCTCGCGCCATAAGATTTGTGACGTGCAAAAATGGCTGACAGTGATCATGTGTGATTCAGGAAATCTCTTTTGATCGTACAAGATGCTGGTCTGCTGCAGGTGTGACAGCAGCGGTGGATTCATTAACTGTTCATGTGTCATATGAAATAAAGCGTGCCTGGTGCAACTGTCTACCGTCCGGATTGAATCAGTGCTCAAGCGTCTCAGATTTTACCTGATGAACCTATTTGGCCTAACACCGTCGGAAGAGAAGAGATTCGTTCCTCTGATCTCCATACGGACTCGACATCCAAGCAAGAGCTACAGTAAGCGTCTTCATCTGAGCAATGGAGCGAGAGGTTTAGGTGTTCCAGATTAGTCTGACTGGAGAAGCTGATTCTTTTTTACCCCGATTACACCAGCTCAGTTTAAGTGGGATGGCCAAGTTACGACCTCATTTGTCCAGTCGGATATGGCCACTGTCAAATGTTTACTAATATATTATCTCAATCACCCAGTGTTTGCCCCCCCAATGCTGGACATATCTTACCTACCTATGTATAAAGTATATATTATATTATGTACTGTGTATACAGTATACTATTATCACTGCTAATACTGGATAAACCACTTGGACATTACCATGCATGATAATCAATGCTATTATACTATAGAGATTCATGTTATATCATCTCTCTTATTATTAGCTGTGTGCAGCACTCTGTTCTCCGGTCCATTGGTCCATCATTCTCACAGAGGAATGCCATGTAGATTAATTTTTATAGAATAATATTATATAATAATATAATAATATTATATTTTTTAGTATACAGAATATTGCACTTTTTGACAATACACACGTGCACATGCAAGCTCGAGACAGTGTCAAGTGTACATAAAAGTTATGTGTAAATCAAGCATTGTGTAGTAACCAGTAATATTATAATAATACACACTTGCATTGTATGTGTGAGGTATAGATAAAAAATAAGAAAAACATGCAAATCATTAAATTTGTTATGATATATACATACATTAATTGCACACTACTGAAAATGTAATTACTGAATCTCCTCGTAAATATTCACTTCCCCATAAGCAGGATTATCCTCCAACTGTACACACTCATTCTTAGTATTATCTTCTTTGGTCTCAGCATTCTTTCCGATTTTGTGCTTCCTATAATGTCAGAGAGTGAGGGACAGTTAAATTGCAAAAATAAGTTCATATTGACACACAATTGGTAAAATTAATTGGAATATGTTATCAATGATTCTCAGAATTTCAATGCATATGTAACTTATTGTCCTACATCATTTGCATGAACATACCAACATATTTACATACATGTACCAGGCCCGTAGCCTGATAATCCAAATGGGGGGTGCTTTTCACAAAATTACTAAAGTACTATTTAGCGGTTAAGACAAAGGTACAAGGGCATTATACTGCCCAAGTGTACATGTCTTAACCAGCTGCAGCATAGCATCCATTGCCAATGCTTTATACTGTTGCTAGCACTTTATACATTATGAAATTGCTGCATAATAGTACTATTTCTAAGGTAGTGGATGTTATAATAACATAAAATAATTGAATGTCAATATCATACATTTGTAACAGTGTAATATAAGATGAAAGAGCTATCATAAAAATAATTTACTAAAGCTTTTCTAATAAAGCAGTTAATATGAAACTGTTCATTGACTATACAAACTTTCGATCAGTCTTGAACTTTTGCCGTCATTGGTCGCCATGTTGGTATTGCGCAATATTAGAAAATGGTCGTCTCGATTGCCAAACGCCGGTTGCACACCACTAAGTGGCTAAAACTTGTGAGGGAAGTTATAGTCTAACGTTTTAGTGTGCTCTAATGACAATTATGTACCTAAATACTATTCATAATTTCAATAAGAGTGACATTGTGGTTGTCTTAGTTGCATGGTTAGTTTAACTAATATACTGAATAGACTTGAATTTTAACAGGCCTTTCAGCCAAAATGGGGGGTGCGAACGCACCCAACGCACCCCCCCACCCTACAGGCCTGTGTACATGTACATTCATTACATTCAACTTGATGTCAGTACATGTACAATCCATATACAGCTTATGCACATGTATGTGCATACACAAAAGCACATAACAAAAGTACACTCTTCCCACATATAGACATTATAACAATCGAATACAGTTGCTGGTAGTATATCATTAATCTACATACCTTGTGAGGTAGACAACTGTTGTGATGGTAATGACCAATATCAGAACAATCACTACCAAAAATGACACTAGAGATCCAGCAATCACCCCAGTATTATCAATACCGGGTTTAACAGGGGGATTCACAATATTCATTTCTGTAAGTGCAAATGAAAGAATTATTGATCCACACGTTGGTATAATATTATGAGATAAAGTAATAATGGAAAGCAAATGATCATTTGCTCTGAATCACTATTATTGTTATACATTTTCAATTAACATTTAATTTTTTTACTATCTTTATACTTCACAATTGTATCATTCTTTGCATGCATAATCGACAATGGATTATTTGTCTACCAACATGTGATCATACACTCACCAGCAGTAACACTCCCCTTGATGGTACCATTTCCAGTGTACACATCTACAGTAATACTGTATGAAGTAGTTGGATCCAGTCCTCCAATAACAACACTAGAGTCAGTAGTAGTGACACTGTTGATGTCACGAGATACTCTCTTCAGTGATGAAGGCCAGTAGGTCACAACATAGAGTGGAAAACCTCTTGCTTCACGGAGTGTTAGCGGAGTCCAACTGACATGAACTGCACTGTTGTCATTGATCCAATTGGTGACCACATTCTGTACTTTGACTGTAGGGGCTGTGTGAGTGTGCATGTATTTGCATGTGCGTGTGTGTATGTGTGTTTGTGAAATGGATAAATTTGTGTAAAATTAGATGTGGATGTTTCAGTTATAATCGGACACAGGTAGTTCTGTCTCAAATTTCATTTGGTATCATGGAATTGTGAAGGTACAGGAAAGGCTAACACATGAAATTAATAATATATTATAATGCCATGTGCATTGCTTGAAGTACATGTAATTTTCATAGAGCCACATGTACAGCTGGTACGTTTCTGAATCTTACAAATTTAGTAATTATACACACACACGTATGTACATGTCTTTGAGATTTGATCAATTTTTAAGATTATGTAAGATGCATAAATATCAAAAGATTATTATTACACATCACATTGCAGTATTCATTTTATTTAAATTAACCTGTATCAATAATTATAGTTACTGTACCTCTGTTGCAATTCCCAGGGTATGATGACAGGATGGAGTGAGCTGCATACATTCTGTATATATACATACATAATATATAACACTGTATAAGGCTTCGCTTTTGTTAACAGTCAACCCAAAATGTCTGTACTCCTTAATAGAGGTCCTTTAGGTATTATGTTCTGTGTTCATATTTGAAACAATATAATAATTGTTTCAAATATGTAAATGTAATTCAATATAATTAATTGACAAATTATCATAACAATTTCATGCCAGTGTACAATAGCAAAGGGAAGTCAGCAAATAGCATGGACAAATGCACACTTCGGAATTTGCTCTGACCATGCAACATGCCACATACGTACATAATGACAAATTTTGCACATATTACATACAGTTATCACCAAACAAAATTTCGCCTGAACCATTTGCAGCGGATTAACGAATATTCACTGTATATACATATGTGGCATGTTGTGTGGGCAGATCAAAGTCCAAAGTGTGCATTTCTCCTGTATTAATCTTTGCTCTTGTTAACAATCAAGCTGAAATGTCTGTACTCCCTAACAGAGGTCCTTTAGGTATTATGTTCTGTGCTTGTATTTAAAGCAAAATAATTGCTTACTAACACACATACAGGATTCAATTATAAGTAACAATGATTTACTCCGTAATTAATTGACAAATTTTCATAACAATTTCATGCAAGTGTGCAATAGAAAAGGGAAGTCGGCAAATAGCATGGACAAACACTTCGGACTTTGATCTACCCTGCAACATGCCACATACGTATATAATGACAAAATTTACTCACATTACATACAGTTATCACTGGACTATGTTCATTCTTTTGCTAGACCCACCTCCTTCTGATGAAAAGAAGATTTTAGATACATTCTTTCCCTTTCCAATTTTTGTCCTTGCACTAACAGACACCTCTATTGGCCTTTCAGGGACTAAAGGTAATTTTCAGAGCATGGTATGTTACACATAAGTTGAAGTGTGAGACAACTCACTCAAATTCCCTATTGTTATTTTCAATTCCTTCAGATTGACTGTAGTACTAATATCCTCCTCATACACACCATACACCACATCATATCCAGTAATGACTCCATTTGGTTCTTCAGGCTCACTCCACATTATCACTGCTGAAGTGTTTGATGTTATGTTGTAGGACAAGTTTGACACTGGACCAGGAACTGGGTAAACATATTGGAAGACTAGTAGCTACTGTATATTGTGTAACGTAACAACAATTAAGATATTTCCTCACCATCATCCAATGTTTTGAAAACATATGAACTTGTCATAACACCCACTCCAGCATCATTGACAGCTGCAACTCTCCAAGCATATCTTGTATAAGGTGTTAGACCAGTCACAAGGTATGTTATGTCAGGAGGTCGGTCATTGGGAACAGTGATATTCCTTATGCTCCTGAACTCTCTGTCCTCTGTGACATACACCCACAGTTCCACTATGTACTGGGTTATGATCCCATTCCTACCCTTCTTTGGTGGCAACGACCACTGAAGAGGAGCACTTCGTGATCTTGGTTCAACAGGAGATGTCACCACTGGAGCCAGTACTGGGGCTAGTGAGCAATCAAATAATTACATCTGATTACAATACAATATTGACATAATATATGTATGTATGTACATGCGGTACATTGATATTACATGAATATAGTGCTCCACATATTTGGAAATAGTTTAATAAATTTGATGCAAATTTTCAACATTGTATTGTATTCTCTCAGAATTACTGAGATAATAGTTCAACAACAATAGCAATTCAGAGATAGACTAAGAACATATACTGTAGGTAGCCCTATTGTTATCAGCGGGATTATTGCAGACCTTCTACAGACTACTTTCATAAAATAGAATTTTGATATCGGTAAAACTACAAACTAGCACTTATCCATTCATTTGATATGTGTGGCAAGTACAAGAAAAGACACATACCAGCACTCAAAGTTGTGGCCTTCCTCACAACTGGTCCTCCTCTTCCTCCATTATTCTCTGCCTCAACAGTTACTGTGTACTCATCAAATGGATGTAGACTTGTGAGGATTACTGACTGTTCTGTGGTGGATGTAGACATCCTAACAGTAAACTCTGATGAGTAGCCAACATGATAGGTGAGAGGTAGACGTTCGGCATTGGGAGGAGGAGTCCATGTCACTCTGATGGAGTTGGATGATATTACTTGTAGAATCAAATTACCAGGAACTGAATGGATGAGAGTAGATATGATAAATGCAAGAATGAACGATATGTTAACTTCAGGTTTATGGAAATAGATTAGTATATAGGAGTAGAAAGAAATGTACACCAATAGACACATCCCCACATGTGCATGGAGGATGTTTATGTATTTGTAATCCCTCCAACCTTCTGGTAAAGTACATCCCATTTTACTGCCATTGGCACTCCCCAGTGAGATGTACGCCTCAACAACCACAGTGTATTCTGTGTTTGATTCCAGTCCAGTGATGTTGTAGGGTGTTGTAACATCTTTAAATGTAATGGTTTCCATGGAAGCTTTTTTCTGTACATACATCATATATTGTGTTTCTCTTTCTTCATCCCATCGCACAGTTAGTGAACTAGTATAGTTAGTGATGACTATATTGGCTGGAGGAAAGGATTACATAAACAGAGAAGGTAGCAAGCCAATTTCATCCATGTACTTACGTCCATCTGATTCACTCCATGGTCCTCCCCCAACAGTAGACACTGCTCTCACTCTTACTCTGTATGTTCTTCCGACAGTTCCATTTAGAGTTATCTGTTCACCATATGCTTTAGCTGTAGGTTGTAGTCTACGGTCCTCCCAATACTGTATTTCGTAGTACATGATATGGGCTTCACTGGATGGACGGTTCCAAGTGATATTCAGGGACAGATTACTGTTATATCGTACATCCCTATATTGTACTCCTGTCACTTGATGGGGAACTATTGAAAAGAATTTAGGACAATGTAAAACAATAACATTCACACTGCTTTAATTACTTGAAAAAAAATAATTTAGTTGTTTTCAATACTGTAAATAACATATATGGCACATACGTAAATGGGTAAAAAACATTTGTAAATTGAATTCAAAGTGTCTGCTGCAATGTAGGCATTCTCGATTCCTTCAATTGACATGGCTACTGGATGAAAACGATTGTGAAAAATTATGCAGGCTCACTCAAAGTAACTTGCAATGACATCCTTGTACAATGCTAATAATTAGCTAAGAGGAAGTGTCTTTTAATCTTACATCATCTTTGAGTTACTATTTACATAATTATATGTATAACCAACCTGAACTTGTATCAATAGCTCAATGCTACAATTCCTGAGGTCATCGATATTCCAGTGTTCCAAGCTACCCCTTTTACCCAATAACATTAAATAATAACTTGAAAACAAAGAATTTGACTATCTCCATCAAATTAATTCTTCATTACCACTTTGATCAAGTATGTACATTTCTGATCCCTGAAAAATGATGATCCCATAACCATGTCAACAGTGAGGTTCTGCACAGTGTTCATCTATACCTTGTTGTTTAAACATGGCATGTATGTAGGGCATGTTAGAAATATAATGTATTTTGAAACATTAAAGGAGATATAATATTATAGTATGGGCAATCATACCTCGAAATGTACTGTGTGTCCCCACATCACTGTAAGGACCAGCTCCAACATCAGAAACAGCTCCCACTCGAACCTGATAACTAGTACCAGCAGAAAGGTTCCCCAGGGTGGTGGATCTTGATGTCACATCCTTTGTACTCCAACTGGTGGTACCACTTCTACTGTACTGTATTTGGTATCTGATGATCCTTCGTTCACTTCCTGGTGCAGTCCAAGTTACTCTCAGAGCTGGTCTTCCTGCTGTTGCTGTTTTGATGAGGACAGGATGAGGGTTAACCTTTGAAGGTACTATGTGAAAGAATGGAGTGCAGCAGTCAAAAAAGTGTTGTCCATGATATTTGAATATTCCATTTACTGATTTCTATAAATTAATACATACATACATATATGTACATACAACATTTATATCTGAAATATCAACATAATAAAACTCTAGTTATGCATTCCAACGAAGTTAAATGTACACACAAACCTTCTTGCAGAAAAGGTTGTAAAATTTGGCATTCTTGTTACTTATAGCTTAAATAAATATAAATACACATGTTATTCTAAATCCAGACTCCTATTGAGAGCCAAAGTCAGTTTTTTTGACATTTATTTGCTTCTACAATGTATCAGCATGTTAAAATAGGAAATTTAAACCCCCCTTTTCTGTATCCACCCCATGCAGATCTGAATACATCAAAAGCAGTTGTGACATTCATACCTTGAGGTGTAATTTGTGTCCCCACATCACTGTATGGACCAGCTCCAACATCAGAAAAAGCTCTCACACGAACATGATAACCAGTACCAGGAGAGAGGTACCCCAGGATGGTGGATCTTGATGTCACATCCTTGGTAATCCAACTAGTGGTACCACTTCTTCTGTACTGCACTTGGTATTTAGTGATGGGACGGTCACTCTGAGGTGCAGTCCAGGTCACTGTAAGAGCTGGTCTTCCTAATCTTGCTGTTTTGGTAAGGACAGGACGAGGGATAACCTTTGAAGGTACTATGTGAAAGAATGGAGTGCAGCGGTTAGAAGACTGTTGTCCATTATATATGAATATACATACTTATACCTGCAAAAGTTATGCCTGAAATATCAACAAGAAAGTATGTGTTCAAATAAAGGTAAATGTACATACAAACTTTATTGCAGAAAGATTGTCAAATTGGGCGTCCTTGTTACTTATAGCTAAAATATTCATACACATAATTAAATCCAGGGTCCTATTGAGGGTCAAATTCGCTTTTTTTAAAATGATTTCTTGCTTCTACACTGTATCAACATTTTAACCGGTTATGCGCCATGATGTAAACGCAGTGTTTGACCCCTCATGTCCAAATTGAATTCGTCGAGCAGGTGTGATTTGTCTCGCCTTGTGTTTGGAATAACAAACTTTATATTATATATACTAAAACATATTATACCCTGAATGAAATCAATAATGTATCTGAATGAAAAAACGGAGTTGTGACTGCAGCTAGAGAAGTGTCTGTCTATGAACAAGAACCAGTGCCGAAATTTGTAGTTGAACTTTCAAAGGAGTTTGGCGTGCTTTGTTAGATGATAACTCCCTCACTTCAATTCGATCGAATTCATTCATTCATTTTTCCCAGACTATCATCAAACTACTAGGCAGTAGTTTGGTAATGGAGCTATAGTCAACGACAACTTTGAGTCGATAGAAGCATTCTCGGCAGAGATATATGGGATTTTCTGCTCCCTTTTTTATTGGCTGTCTACCATACAGGAGCGAATTGTTGTCATTGGCGTATAATCGGTTAAAATAGGAATTTTAATAACCCTCTTATATGTCCACCCCAGATTTGACTACATCAAAAGCAGTTGTGACATTCATACCTCGATGTGTAATTTGTGTCCCCACATCACTGTATGGACCAGCTCCAACATCAGAAACAGCTCTGACTTGAACTTGATAACCAGTACCAGCAGGGAGGTTCTCCAGGGTGGTGGATGTTGATGTCACATCCTTTGTACTCCAACTAGTGGTACCACTTCTTCTGTACTGCACTTGGTATTTAGTGATGGGACGGTCACCCTGAGGTGCAGTCCAGGTCACTGTAAGAGCTGGTCTTCCTGATCTTGCTGTTTTGGTAAGGACAGGACGAGGGATAACCTTTGAAGGTACTATGTGAAAGAATGGAGTGCAGCAGTTAGAAGACTGTTGTCCATTATACTTGAATATTCCATTTACTGAGTTCTATGAATATACATACTTATACCTGCAAAAGTTATGCCTGAAATATCAACAAGAAAGTATGTGTTCAAATAAAGGTAAATGTACATTCAAACCTTATTGCAGAAAGATTTTCAAATTGGGCGTCCTTGTTACTTATAGCTAAAATATACATTATTATTATTATTATTAACATTATCACTCCAGCTGTGACATAGATACAAATACACATGGTACCAATAACATGTCTAGGCTGAGTTTATGTGTCAATTGCCTCTTTCCATTGGTTTTTGTCTGCTGCTACTCTTCTTAGTTCTTCTAATCCTCCTACACTTCTGAGGTCTAGTCCTGCTTTTGCTGCGTCTTCTCTTAGGGTGGTCAAAAGGCATTTGGGAGGTCGTCCCCGTCGTCCTTTAAGGGCTGGGTTGACTGAAACATCTAGCGCCAATTGTGCCGGACTGTTGCGAGACATGCGTAGGCAATGTCCAAGGAGGTCAAGTCTGGCTTGCCGTAGGTCAAGGGAGAGGGGTTGTGTCTTAGTTAGTTGGTACAAAGCTGTATTCTTGATGCGCTTGGGCCAGCGATAACCTGCTAGCACTCGAAGGTGGCTACGATGTAAGGCACATAGCTTCTCTGTGAGAGAGGCTGTTAAACCCCATGTCCCACAGCCATAGAGTAGCACTGGTCTAACCAAGGCATCCCAGACGCGGATCTTTAGTTCTAGAGAGGCACCAGTTCCTGCAAATAGACTGAACATGCGGCGGAAGGCTAAGTTCGCTAGCTGCATCCTATGGAGCACATCTTCTTTCTCATCTAGTAGAACTCCTAAAGTCTTGGACTTTCTCCATTCGTTGTTGTTTTTACAGATCTGAATTCTCTGTGTTTTCTCTCGATTGCATTTGAAGTGGTGAGAAGGTAGTTCTGTGTCGAGTACATTCATGATGTCTTCAAGAAATGTGTGGCTGGTGGAAACGAAATCTGTATCATCTGCATATTGCATCTCCATCGGGATTCCTAGTTGAATGTCTGTTCTTGGTGTTGGAGGAAATTTCATACGAGTTTGCTGAAGAACTGTTTCAAACGTGGTTGTGAATGCCACCGGGCTGAAGCTATCTCCTTGTGGGACCCCTACAGTTGACTTAAACGGTGAGCCTAGTACATCTTTGACCCTTACTCTAAGATTGGTGTTTGACAGAAGAGTGGATGTCATTTGCATGATGTCTTCATCATTGGTGCATGCAGCTTGGATGGATTCTAGGATCAGGTCTCTTGTTGGTGTGTCAAAGGCTTTGCTAAGGTCTAAGCATAGGAAGTGCATTGGAATGTTGTAAATGATAGCGGTGGAGCAGAGTAGACGTTTTGCGAATACTATGTCTGTGCAACTACGACCTTTTCGGAATCCAGCTTGGCTGTCAGGGACGTAAGTTTCGGCATAGGGCCTAAACCGTTCAAGCAAAATCAGTGATAGAATTTTACGGATACCGTTCAGTAGTACGACTGGTCTGAGGCTGGATAGTGGTCCTCGTGGTTTATTAGGTTTCTGGAGTGGAATGAGTGTACCTGCACCTATGGCGGACAGCTCAATGGATCCCTCCACAGCAGTATTTAGCAGACTTGCCATCCACTGAGCTATCCTGTCACACATGCAGGCGGTCTTGATCAACTCATTGGGGATCGAGTCAGGGCCACATGCTCTATGGTTCTTGAGTTTGGTTGCAGCTGTTTGTACTTCCTCTGCTGAAATTGGTTGTTGAAGTGTCCTCTGGTGTCGTACTGGAACCGCGCTGTTGGGTGAAAACTGGTTCTTGAAGTGGTTTGTCACAAAGTTTGCCTGTCTGTCTGGATCGTGTATTGTTTTGCCACTTTCATCTGTAATGCTGAGAGCATTCTGGGGTCGAATGTTTAGTGCCTTCAGAGCTGCAAACATTTTCCGGCCATCATTCTTTGCTTCTTCAACTTCTGCTATTTTCTTCTCTAGATGTTGTCTGCCTTTGCATTTCAGTGTGGTGGATAATTCTTTACGTTTCTTGCGAAGCAGTGTTCTCTTTGCGGCTTTTTGACTCCTTGTGCGGGCTGCATTCTCATCAATTCTGAGCTTCTTGACTTCTTCAACTAATGATTTAACATCAGGGTCTGTAGGTGCTATTTTCCTTGTGTGGCCTCGTTGCGGTTTGATTCCGATGGTTTCTTTGGCAATCTTTTGAAGGGTTGTCCCAAATTCAGTCCAGCTGTTTGCAGTAAAGGAGTTGGATGGCAAATTTGCTGAGACAGACAGTACAAAGTTTCGTTGTACATCTTCATTAGTGAGTAGTAGGTCAGTGTCAATGGCAGGATAACGAGTGGCCCGTTGGCGATACCAGTGTATCTTGGGTGGATAGATATCCATCGTTACTAGCCTGTGGTCGCTGGGCATTGTACATCCTGACCAGGACCGAGCATCTTTCACGATTCTTCTGTATCTGCACAAGATGGTGATATAATCAATTTGTTTGTAGATGGGAATAGATCCTCCTTCTGCCCCTTTGATGTATCCTTGCCAGGTTGTCATGTGTCGAGATGGATGTTGAAAAAGGCTGTTGGCTATGAGGAGATTAGATCATTCGCAGAAGTCTAGAAAAGCCTCTCCATTGTCATTACGTTTCCCTTTGGACCATAATATACCCATGCAGGAGTATATGTCTGTGCTGCATCTCTTTCCTATCTTGGCATTCATATCTCCCATTAGTATAGTTACATCTCTCTTAGGTATGACATCCACAGCTGCCTGCAACTGTTGATAGAAGTCTTCTCTTAGCTGTGGGTTGGACTGACATCGGGGAGATGTAGGCCCATATGCAATGATGACGCTGATAGATGGTTCTGGCTTGCCAAAACGGAATGATACTATTGCAACACGATCGCTGACAGAGCACGATGTTTGAAGATATGGCTGCAGCCTCTTTCCCAGAACAAAACCTAATCCACCTTTAAGAGTATACAATACAGAGTCTGTGTGAGGTACCTTGATTGTGGGCTGTTTTATGTCCCTCTTCGTTTCTTGTAGAGCCAGGAAATCTATCCCGTACGATTTGAAGTCCAAGCCGAGTTGTTCTAGCTTGATATTGGACGCTATACTTTGGCAGTTGCGAGTTGCGAAGCGTAGAGGGGTAGCAGCAGTTGAAAAGAGGCGGTTAGACGAAGACATGATGGAACTTCACCTTCGTTCGTCTTCTTTTGATGGTTAGAAGCGAAGGCATGGCAGGGTGTCAAACCGCCATTTTAAGAAGCCATTTCAAATATACATACACATAATTAAATCCAGGGTCCTATTGAGGGTCAAATTCGCTTTTTTTAAAATGATTTCTTGCTTCTACACTGTATCAACATTTTAACCGGTTATGTGCCATGATGTCATCGCAGCGTTTGACCCCACATTTCCGAATTGAATTCGTCGAGCAGGTGTGATTTGTCTCGCTGTGTGTTTGAAATAACAAACTTTATATTATATATACTAAAACATATTATACCCTGAATGAAATCAATAATGTATCTGAATGAAAAAACGGAGTTGTGACTGCAGCTAGAGAAGTGTCTGTCTATGAACAAGAACCAGTGCCGAAATTTGTAGTTGAACTTTCAAAGGAGTTTGGCGTGCTTTGTTAGATGATAACTCCCTCACTTCAATTCGATTGAATTCATTCATTCATTTTCCCCAGACTATCATCAAAGTACTAGGCAGTAGTTTGGTAATGGAGCTATAGTCAACGACAATTTTGAGTCGATAGAAGCTTTCTCGGCGGAGATATATGGGATTTTCTGCTCCCTATTTTTATTGGCTGTCTACCATACAGGAGCGAATTGTTGTCATTGGCGTATAATCGGTTAAAATAGGAATTTTAATAACCCTCTTATGTGTCCACCCCAGATTTGACTACATCAAAAGCAGTTGTGACATTCATACCTCGATGTGTAATTTGTGTCCCCACATCACTGTATGGACCAACTCCAACATCAGAAACAGCTCTGACTTGAACCTGATAACTAGTCCCAGGAGAGAGGTACCCCAGGATGGTGGATGTTGATGTCACATTCTTTGTACTCCAACTAGTGGTACCACTTCTTCTGTACTGCACTTGGTATTTAGTGATGGGACGGTCACTCTGAGGTGCAGTCCAGGTCACTGTAAGAGCTGGTCTTCCTGATCTTGCTGTTTTAGTAAGGACAGGACGAGGGATAACCTTTGAAGGTACTATGTGAAAGAATGGAGTGCAGCGGTTAGAAGACTGTTGTCCATTATATATGAATATACATACTTATACCTGCAAAAGTTATGCCTGAAATATCAACAAGAAAGTATGTGTTCAAATAAAGGTAAATGTACATACAAACCTTATTGCAGAAAGATTGTCAAATTTGGCATCCTTGTTACTTATAGCTAAAATATACATACACATAATTAAATCCAGGGTCCTATTGAGGGTCAAATTCGCTTTTTTTAAAATGATTTCTTGCTTCTACACTGTATCAACATTTTAACCGGTTATGTGCCATGATGTCATCGCAGCGTTTGACCCCACATTTCCGAATTGAATTCGTCGAGCAGGTGTGATTTGTCTCGCTGTGTGTTTGAAATAACAAACTTTATATTATATATACTAAAACATATTATACCCTGAATGAAATCAATAATGTATCTGAATGAAAAAACGGAGTTGTGACTGCAGCTAGAGAAGTGTCTGTCTATGAACAAGAACCAGTGCCGAAATTTGTAGTTGAACTTTCAAAGGAGTTTGGCGTGCTTTGTTAGATGATAACTCCCTCACTTCAATTCGATCGAATTCATTCATTCATTTTCCCAGACTATCATCAAAGTACTAGGCAGTAGTTTGGTAATGGAGCTATAGTCAACGACAATTTTGAGTCGATAGAAGCTTTCTCGGCGGAGATATATGGGATTTTCTGCTCCCTATTTTTATTGGCTGTCTACCATACAGGTGCGAATTGTTGTCATTGGCGTATAATCGGTTAAAATAGGAATTTTAATAACCCTCTTATGTGTCCACCCCAGATTTGACTACATCAAAAGCAGTTGTGACATTCATACCTTGAGGTGTAATTTGTGTCCCCACATCACTGTATGGACCAGCTCCAACATCAGAAACAGCTCTCACTTGAACTTGATAACCAGTACCAGCAGGGAGGTTCTCCAGGGTGGTGGATGTTGATGTCACATCCTTTGTACTCCAACTAGTGGTACCACTTCTTCTGTACTGCACTTGGTATTTAGTGATGGGACGGTCACTCTGAGGTGCAGTCCAGGTCACTGTAAGAGCTGGTCTTCCTGAACTAGCTGCTTTGGTGAGGGTAAGAGGACCAACCTTTGAAGATGCTGCGTAAAGGAATGGACTACAGCAGTCAAAAATTGCTGTTGGTGATATTTGAATATTCCATTTACTGATGTCTATGAATTAATACATACATACATATACATACAACACTTATACCTGAAATGTAGACAAAGCATGACTATAAGTATGCGTTCCAATGATGGTAAATGTACATAAAAACATTCTTGTGTTACAGGTTTTCGAAATTTGGCATCCTTGTTACTTATAGCTAAAATATACATACACATAATCAAAATCTGGATTACTATTGAGGGTCAAAGTCAGGTTTTTTGATGTTTTCTTGTTTCTACACTGTATCGACATGTTAAAATAGGAAATATGAATACCCCTTGTCTGCATCCACTCCAGATCTGACTACATCAAAAGCAGTTGTGACATTCATACCTCGAGGTGTAATTTGTGTCCCCACATCACTGTATGGACCAGCTCCAACATCAGAAACAGCTCTGACTTGAACCTGATAACTAGTCCCAGCAGGGCGGTTCTCCAGGGTGGTGGATCTTGATGTCACATCCTTTGTACTCCAACTAGTGGTACCACTTCTTCTGTACTGCACTTGGTATTTAGTGATGGGACGGTCACTCTGAGGTGCAGTCCAGGTCACTGTAAGAGCTGGTCTTCCTGATCTTGCTGTTTTGGTAAGGACAGGACGAGGGCTAACCTTTGAAGGTACTATGTGAAAGAATGGAGTGCAGCAGTTAGAAGACTGTTGTCCATTATATTTGAATATTCCATTTACTGATTTCTATGAATATACATACTTATACCTGCAAAGGTTATGCCCGAAATATCAACAAGAAAGTATGTGTTCAAATAAAGGTAAATGTACATACAAACCTTATTGCGGAAAGATTGTCACATTTGGCATCCTTGTTACTTATAGCTAAAATATACATACACATAATTAAATCCAGGGTCCTATTGAGGGTCAAATTCGTTTTTTTTAAAATGATTTCTTGCTTCTACACTGTATCAACATTTTAACTGGTTATGCGCCATGATGTTATCGCAGTGTTTGACCCCTCATGTCCAAATTGAATTCGTTGAGCAGATGTGATTTGTCTCGCTGTGTGTTTGGAATAACAAACTTTATATTATATATACTAAAACATATTATACCCTGAATGAAATCAATAATGTATCTGAATGAAAAAACGGAGTTGTGACTGCAGCTAGAGAAGTGTCTGTCTATGAACAAGAACCAGTGCCGAAATTTGTAGTTGAACTTTCAAAGGAGTTTGGCGTGCTTTGTTAGATGATAACTCCCTCACTTCAATTCGATCGAATTCATTCATTCATTCATTTTCCCCAGACTATCATCAAAGTACTAGGCAGTAGTTTGGTAATGGAGCTATAGTCAACGACAATTTTGAGTCGATAGAAGCTTTCTCTGCGGAGATATATGGGATTTTCTGCTCCCTATTTTTATTGGCTGTCTACTATACAGGTGCGAATTGTTGTCATTGGCGTATAATCGGTTAAAATAGGAATTTGAATAACCCTCTTATGTGTCCACCCCAGATTTGACTACATCAAAAGCAGTTGTGACATTCATACCTCGATGTGTAATTTGTGTTCCCACATCACTGTATGGACCAGCTCCAACATCAGAAACAGCTCTCACTTGAACCTGATAACCAGTACCAGCAGGGAGGTTCTCCAGGGTGGTGGATCTTGATGTCACATCCTTTCTAATCCGACTAGTGGTACCACTTCTTCTGTACTGCACTTGGTATTTAGTGATGGGTCGGTCACTCTGAGGTGCAGTCCAGGTCACAGTAAGAGCTGGTTTTCCTGAACTAGCTGCTTTGGTGAGGGTAAGACGACCAACCTTTGAAGGTACTATGTGAAGGATTGACAGAGTGGTGATTATATTTAATAACCCATGATAATTAGCTATAAATCAATTTATGGGTGTTTAACAGTTTTCTACTTGTAGATTGAAGAGACATTATTGCAAGTATATTGATTTATATAAAATTGATTAGGGCTACTGATATTTTTGGGATACTTAGGTGTGATATACATCTTAACATATCTTCTGGATGGTTGGAGTTACAAACATTCAAAGGTGACACAAATCTATAGTGTGATGTCACAGTAGGTACTGCTATAATTAGTAAATATTCATACATTAGGGCAACTAATATTAACAGGTACAGAATTCAGCAAGTCAGGATTTTGTAGGTAGCATTTCAGTGTTTCAGTCTTTTGGGTTCAGTGTGTATTAAGTTTATGTGGTGGTAGAGAAGGAGTGTACAAAGACGCAACAACAGCAATTCTTGTAGATAGGGTCAGTCTGACATTAAAATGTCTGACACAAATTTAAAGTTGAAATATGGATTAGCATTAGATTAGCAGATAACATTAATACGATGATTCTTGCACATTATACACAACACCAAAGATTAGTGCACCAAGTGTCCCCAGTATATAGTGCATATCAACACTATTGGTACTTGATCAAGAGTACGCAGCAATCCCTTGTAACTTGCCATTGTATGTTCTTGCCTGTTGTCTATCACTGTATGCTCCTCGTCCACCTGATGACACAGCAGTTACCCAGATGTAGTAGGTAGTTCCTCCACTAAGTGGACCCAGTGTGGTAAATGTACTAGTGATTCCACTAGCACCACAGTTAGCACCAGATGGTGGATCAGACTGTGTTCCACTAGTTGTACTGTAACACACAGTGTAGGTAATACCACTTCCACAGACTGCACTCCATGACAGTTTCAAAGATGGAGATGAACTTTGTACAGTTCTCGTAACAGTAACACCTTCTACCTTGGTGGGCAGTTGTGAAGGAGATTGTGTTGGTGTAATGGATGTTGTCTGTGTGGTTGATGAGGTCACAGTTGTTACTCTTGTAGGGGATATATTATTTGGTTCTGTGATGAATACCACAAAATACAATTCATTAACATTGATTATTAAGATATGTTACACTAACTAATGGAATGTGAAATATATTTTGCTAATCACAATTCACAATATTATATTGGACACACCCTACATAGTGTATGTTGGGAAACCAACAGTGCTAGATAATCACAGCAATCAACTAGTACATTGATGTGCAATAGTAGTTATAACAATTGTCATATCTTTTTAGAAATAAACCTCCACACCATAGCACAGCATTAGCATGTGTACATTGTAGAATGTGTGCATTACATTGATGTACTTACTCTTATCCTGTGCTATCATGTGAGGACATTATTGTAAGAAGACATTCAATGAAAGTCATGTACATGAGGGGACTATTATATTCTAACTCATACATCCATCACTGCAACAATCTTAAACAGAACGTATCCTGAACTCAGTATCATGCCCATGGCCAAAAACAAAGATTGAAATAATGATTATAGCCATGCTGCCAGAGAGAGAGAGAGAGAGAGAGAGAGAGAGAGAGAGAGAGAGAGAGAGAGAGAGAGAGAGAGAGAGAGAGAGATTACCATGAAACATGACTGTATCACATTATACCATCATATAATTTCCTAATTTCAATTTTTGAATTCAACTAATCAATAACTATCTATATTCATAACAAATTGTGTGTCATCATGACAAGCTAATATATCAACTTGAAGCTACATTCACACTTAGTCTATTAACGAGCAGAACTATAAAGGGCAAACATTATATAATAAATAAACAGCATCAATATGATGGAAGTTAATGTACTAATGTCAGAAATAGATAAGGTTGTTGATTTCTACAGACCCTACACTTGTCACTCACCTAATGTCACATACAGTGTACTGTTGGTACAATCTTTACTTGTTCTACACTGATATTGTCCTCCCTGAGATGACTGGTAACTAGCAAACAGAAGGGATCTTCGATTACTAACATCAGTCTGTCTAACGTCTCCACTTGATGGTACTACTCCTCCGTCAGGACCATACCACTGTACAGTACCACCTGATTCAATACAAAGCACTATCACTCTCTCATCAACAGTAGCAGTGACAGTAGCAGGACTGGTCAGGGGAGTGGGTGGTGGTGGCTGTACCTTTACTAGCTGAGCACTAGTAGTGGTACCTAAAATGGGTGCAATGATTGATAAAATGGATACATATATATCGCCGTTGTCAGAGTCTTTACAAAAAGACGCGTGAACCTCTGAATCACTTAAATGCCCGCAAACAATTACTTCCAAGATCTTACCCACGCTCCAGCATAAAACAATAGCCGTAGTGTAAATGATGAAGAATGTCATCCCTCTGTGGTGAATGATACCTTATCCCGAACAACGGAAACGGGTGGAAAGGAGACATGCTTTTATATTACTGTACTTTGAATTTTCTCAACGGATTGCGCAATGGCTCTCGCGCCACATGACTTGTGACGTAATCACTAGCTGGGTTGTTTTGTACTGACAGCATAGATACTCAATGCTACGCAAACAGTTGCGTGGTATAGAGTATCTATGCTGACAGTGAGCATTTGTGATTCAGGAAATTGTGGATTGGATTTAAATTTGGAGGAGATTGTGCTAGATGATGACCTGCTGTGGTCGATGAGTTAGCTTGTGCTGTCAAAGTGTCAGATTGAATAAATCGTGCCTCAACTGCCTACGGTCCAGAGTTTTTTGTATGAGAACAAATAATAATAACAACGAAAAATAATAAAGAAAAATCATTAAAGTAAACATAATTGTATGTAAAATCAATACATGTGCAGTGTGAGACCATATTATATAGATCAAATGAATAGAATAGATGGAGAGATTAAATGCAAATTTTCTTTTTTTTTCTTTTTAAAGGCTTCCCCTGTTTGAATAAGCTATCCTGATCCTATTCTGATGATACTAGAGACCCAGCAATCACCTCAGTATTATCACAACAGGGTTCAACATGGGGGATTGACAATATTCATTTCTGTGAGTGCAAATTAAATTACTATAGATCCACACAATGGTACATGAGGTAAAGTAGTAGCGGTCATCAAACGATCATTTGGTCTAAATCACTATTATTGTTATTATACATTCTCAATAAAATTCTTGTTACTGTCTGTGTACTCTACCATTGTATCATGCTTTAATAATCGTTATTGGATTATTCACTTTTCACTCACCAGCAGTAACACCCTTTGATGGTACCATTTCCAGTGTACACATCTACAGTAATACTGTATGAAGTAGTTGGATCCAGTCCTCCAATAACAACACTAGAGTCAGTAGTAGTGACACTGTTGATGTCACGAGATATTCTCTTCAGTGATGAAGGTCAGTAGGTTACAACACAGAGTGGAAAACCTCTTGCTTCATGGAGTGTCAGTGGAGTCCAACTGACATGAACTGCACTGTTATTGTTGATCCATTAACCACCTTCTGTACATTGACTGTAGGGGCTGTGTGGGGTGTGTGTATGCGTGTGGGTATTGTGTGTGTGTGTGTCTGTGTGTGCGTGCATGTGTGCGTGCGAGTGTGTGTGTGTGTGTGTGTGTGTGTGTGTGTGTGTGTGTTTGTGTGTGTGTGTTTGTGTGTGCTAGTTCTTAATGTACGATGTGATCCACCATCCTTAGAATATAGTAACTTGTAGTGAGTTATAACCACATCACTTGATGGACGGTTCTGGTTGACTGTCATCGTTGATACATCATTATTGTTATCAAGTGTGTATGACTGGTAACTAATGAACACAAGTGGTCTTACGCTGCTGACTTCCACCTGTCTAACATCTCCACTTGATGGTACTACTCCTCTGTCAGGACCATACCACTATACAGTACCACCTGGTTCACTACAATGCACTATCTCTATCATATCAACAGTAGCAGTTACAGCAGGATTGTTCGAGGGAGCATGGTGCTGCCTGTAGCTTTTCTAGTTGAGCACTAGTAGTGGTACCTAAAATGGGTCCAATGATAACAATTGAAATGGATATATTACCTTTGTGAGAAAGACACATACACTTCACTGAATGTTGACAGATAATTACTTTGAGGGTCAGAGTCTTACCAATGCTCTAGTATAAGACAATAGCCAACATGTAAATAATGAAGAATGTCATTCCACTATGGTGAATCGTACCTTATTCCGAACAACGAAAACCAATGGAATGTAAACATGCTTTTATGCTACTATACTTTGAGATTTCTCAATGGATTGCATGAGGGATCTCATGCCACATGACCAGTGACACAACCACTAGCTGAGGAGATCATAGGCAGTAGTCATTATTATTGTGCAAGATCGATGCAATAATAATAGAGTATGAAATAATTGTAATGACATGACATTTTGTTCATCATGATCTAAGTTAGGTATAATATTTATAAATAACCATGCAATATCATTATGTGCTAAGCATTTCTGTTGTCATACTTTTACACATGTGTGGACATGTTTTAGCCTTACGTAATTTGTTGCTCAGTGAGTGAAGGTGTTAATATCATTATAGCCATGGAGCATTCATACGTTGCATTGAAGATCACCTTTCTGTATGTTACATCTGTATTGTAAATGGTGGTGATCTCACCTGCTCGAAAGCTTTTTGAACACAAACACTTATTCAAAGATGTTTTGCACAACAATGCTGCCTTTTAACCCTATTCAGTAGCAGTGAATAGGTGTTATGGTGGACTTCTATACGTAATTCTTCAAAATACTAGAACAACAGTGAATGCAAACAATTCAGAAAAGTTAAGCATGTTTGTGTATTTGTCATTTCATGAATGTGCTTACTCTTATGCTTTAATCATATGTCATGCAAACTGTTCCATGGATCTAGAAGCATGTCAGCACAAACTTGCATACTGGATTATGTGATGCTGTAAGTAACATCCATGATATTATATTGAATATGTGTACATTATTGCGATTTCTACCTTATCTCTTCTATCGAGTATATTATACAATTGTCCACAGCATTCAGTCCAGGCTTGACAAAGGACTACTTGACACTATGCAAATTATTTGCATACATGATAACATGTACAGTTGAAACAAGTTAGTTTTCACATACGAAGCTTGAGTGTATAGCTGAATTCAAATGGCCATATATTTTATTCATCCAATGAAAAGGTACGTAATTGGACTACTATAATTAATATTTGTACCTAGCAAGATCTATTAGCAGATCCCAGATCTATGAGCTCTTTGTAACCCTGCATGTCACTCACAATGCACATTGTTGTGGAAGTGAATCAGCTGTTACACTAGCTGTATGTATGTAAATATATATTATATGAGATAGTAATTTTAATTATAATAAGCAGTACACTGACGCAATCTGTGTACAGTGAAACTTTATGTTAACACTATTTATATTTATGGTTTGCTGACTTATGGCTGATGCAAGCAAAGCATTTGACATGATGGATAATGTACTTTTGGTTAAGAAATTGGAATAATGAAAAATTGAATTGATATTAATGCAGTTGAATAGTTATTTGACTAATTGATTTAGGTCCTAGAAACACTGTAACAGTTTACATGAAGACAGATATTGAGAGATGTAGCCGGGGATCAATTATTGGACCCTTATTGCCTGCAATGATATCCATATCAATAATCCACCAAATATAGTGTGTCTGCATTAGACAAGTTGAGCAGTGAACAGATGTAAAATATCTGGAATATTTAAATAATATTAATTAATATTATTATATCTTAGCAAAATAATTCAAATGACTGCATAAGTGAAATGAATGGGTAGGCAGAAATGTAATTGCTGTGAGTAAATTAAAGGGATCAATAATGATTATGAAAAAATATATATACATTCACATCCAAATACCATTATAATATTACAGGTAAGTGGATGATGACAGGGAAAATGTGGTTAATTGTTTGCCTCTTTCAATATCAAATCAGTTAAATTTCAGTGAATTTTCCAATATTGTAAGCACAATCTGCATGGTAACACTCATTACATGAATTACTTCTTGTTATTTCAATACATCAGGAGTCTCCAAATTATCTATCTCTATATTATAATATAAAATATTAATATATATATGTATAGGCAACTGACAATGGTAAGTATTATATATTTTGTAGTACACCATTGTAAGTTCTGCCGTGTCTTTTTAAATTCACTAAAATTTATTCCACCTGATGACACAGCAGCTATCAAGATGTATTATATGTGAATCTTATCATAATATTATATGTATTATTGATCCCTTTTTTGTATATACTATAGTAGTTTACATATCTATTTATATCCCTTATCCCAAGTATATATATAATAAGTATATAGTATCAAGACATACTATGTATACTCACGGTCATAATATCATGTATGGCATCAATATTAAGTACTGTTGCATTAAATTATATCTAGCATATCCTCACTACATATACAGTGTACTATGATGTTGCAATGTATTACTGTATGCTTACTAACTGAGCTGCTTTTCATTATAATTATTGTCATGCTGATTATTGTTTTCATTTGTAAAAAGTCTGTATTCATAGATATTGTGCTGACCATTTTCTGGCTAAATCATCCATGCCAGCATTGAGAATCATTATAATCAAATTTCCTACAATACCATGAACAATTGCAAGATGATGTATTATTATTAATATTAATATTATGTCTGTTACTATTAAAAGAAAGGATTTAACCATGGCCCAAACACCTGCATTTGCAGTGTTCATTTTTGTTGGAGGTGAGTATGAGCTGCTGGTACATGAATTCTGTGCAATATTGCACAATATATGCTTACTTCAAGGGTGTAGATTGGGCCCGGGCTATGGGGCTAAATGTGGTGCCAATCTGGCAATATGTTTTGGGCCACATGTACTCAATTTGGTCATGGTAGAATCACATGCATGAACATGTTATGTATATTTTCAGAGATTGTATATGTTGCAGGGTGAATATTGCAGAACACATGTCCCATTTTTATGTGTTCTCATATACAGTCCTAGCTGGGGCCAAAATCTAGTCACCAGAAAGGATAATCATTCAGCACCCCTGTTGCTTTCCAGATTTAGGTCAGTGTTGAGTGATGATCCTGAGTCCTGAGGTTGGGTGTTTCCAGATTAGTCCATTCCATGCTGAAAGAAGACAACCAATTTACCAGTTTTTATATTAATTTTTTTATTTTCTTATTTAATTAGTCTTATTAGTTGACAACACTGCACAAACTTTACTAACTTAGCTAACTTCCAGATCTGTTAATGCAAATGCATATACAGGTGTGTAATTGCTGGATGACATGTATGGTTCATGGCTAATTGTTCACTTTTTTCTATATACTGTTTTGATGTATTTCTTACTGCATTATGTGCTGGGCAGAGTCATTTATGTGATTGTGCCAGAATATTATGTGAACCAGTGTATGTGTGTGTAAGTATGGCAGCAATGTGTGTGCAGGTTCCTGCAAGGCCACCCATACAAGTGCAATGTCCATGCTGGTAGCACTGTAACTGGTTGGGTATCAATGAACTTACTGAAATTCAGGAAATCACAATTGTCTGATGAAAAATTGCTTCTGTTAGGGGTGTAATGATCTTTCCATCGATTAATTACACTTTGTGAGATATCATTCTTGCTCTTGGTAATAAGGGAGAGAACACAGTAGCTGAAGCAGGTATCACAGCCATACATTGTTGCCATGCAAAAATTATAAGTAGGCCGAGTTGTGATGTCATGCATATACAGCCACTCTATACTACTCCACAGGTTTATGTCACATGACTTATGCCTTCGGATGTCTTGCATCTTCACCCTCAGGTGTTTAAATTGCTAAACCTTCAATTCCCATTGTATAACATGTACTAAACCACTAATATAACGGTACCATATAATACTCATCAGACTTCAAGACTTGTATATAGCACTATATAGCTCTCATGCTTATGACTGTTTATAATTGTATATGCTATTGTATTAATTTTATGATATTATGTATCCCTGATATTGTATTAGAATGTTCTAATGTTGAATGCCAACTTGATTGGCTATATATGATCGAACACTGAAACCTCATGGAAAGGGTTCCCAAAAGTTGATCTCCAAAGTGTAAAGGGATGCAATGATGGGATGGGTGTGAAGGACCATGTGTATACATAGATTGTTGTAATGATACATGTTGTATCATATTTATTGATCATGCAGGTACTTTGGTTAATTAATTGATGAGGCATAATATTATAGTATTATAATGAATAAATACAGTAAATGTAAAATGCTATGTGAATCATATTTTTTATGAAACATAGACACATTACATACCACTGAAGTTGTATTCCTAGATCATTGACACTGGTATTTAGTACCTAAATATATGTTGCAATTGTTGAGCTTGGAAGAAAATACAGAATGTAGTTCCTAAAATCCATGTACAGGAGTTAATAATGTATTGCAATAGTGTGCAATGAAAGTTTAGCTTGAGTACCTAACTTAGTTTTCGTATTCATACTGGTTCATAGTTATAATATATCATATTTTCATACTCTTATTGTATAATATTATATCTATATATAATACTAAGTTCCAACTTAGTATTTATGATGATATAGAATATATTTGAGGCATTTCACAGTAATAGATGCATTACAAGGATATTAAATTTTATAGAATATGTACGTACTTACATAACTCTTTGTCCTTGATCTAAGTTAGGTATAATAATATTATTTATAAGTAACCATGTAATATTATCATTATGTGCTAAGTATTCCTGTTGTCATAATGTTAAACACATAAATATGGACATGTTTTAGTATTGTGTAATTTGTTATTCAGTGAGTGGAGGTGTTAATATCATTATAGCCATGGAGCATTCATACTTTGCATTGAAGTTTACCTTTATGTATGTGTCATCTGTATTGTAAATGGTGGTGATTTTACCTGCTCAAAAGCTTTTTGAACACAAACACTTATTCAGAGATGTTTTGCAAGTTGACAATGGTGGCTTTCAACCCTATTCAGTAGCAGTGAATAGGTGTTATGGTGGACTTCTATACCTACTCCTTTAAAATACAAGAACAGCAGTGAATGCTAACAATTCAGCAAATGTCCTTACTCTTATGCTCTATATGTCTGTAAACTGTACACTGTATTTTGACATTATATTTCCATGGATCTAGAAGCATGTCAGTGCAAACATGCATACTGCATTATATGACGCTGTACGTAACGCCAATGTTATATCGAATAACAGTGTAAATTATTGCAATTTGTACATTATCTCTTCTTTTCCATTGAGTATATTATAGAATTTCCCACAGCATTCAGTCGAAACACTTATTTAGAGATGTTTTGCAAGTTGACAATGGTGCCATGCTCAAAAAATGACTGCTTGACACTATGTAAATTATTTGCGTACATGATATCATGTACAGTTAAAACATGTTAATTAGTTTTCGAATAGGAAGCTTGAGCATAAAGCTGAACTCAAATGGCCATATATACATGTTTTTTCATCAGATGAAAATCACTATCTCTATTTCTGGATCAGGATCAACTAAGCTTGATCTCACAATATTTTTTTTCTTTTAAAACCATCCTTGGATGTAGATGTTCCAGATGTCATAAGATCTAATAGTTATCTGATAATAACACTATAATCATAATAATGAGCAAGTAATTAGCACTTTTAGAAAATCATTATCATTAATAATTTACATACATACACCCTAGTTTAATTTGAAATAAACTGTTACAAACTACTATAAGAAGGTACGCAATTGAACTAGTAATAATATTTGTGCATACCAAGATCAAGTAACATGGAGCAGATTCCAATTATCAGCTCTTTGTAACCCTGCATGTTACTCACAATTTACCATGTTGTGGAAGTGGATCAGCTGTTACACTGGCTGTATGTACGTAGATATATATTATATGAGATAGTATTTTAAGAATAATAAGCAGTACACTGATGCAATCTGTGTACAGTGAAACGTCATGTTAACTATATTAATATTTATGGTTGGCTCACTAGTGGCTAATGCAAAGCATTTGACATGATGGATAATGCGCTTTTGGTTAGGAAACTGGAATAATATAAAATTGAATTAAAACAGTTAAATAGTTATTTGACTAATTGATTTCACTTCCTAAGGGATAAACACTGTTTACATGGAGACAGATATTGAGAGATTTACCTGGATCTATTATTTGACCCTTGTTGTTAGCAATAATATCCACTTTAATAATCCACAAAATATAGTGTGTCTGCATTAGTCAAATTGAGCAGTGAACAGATGTAACATATCTGGAATACATAAAAAATATTAATTAACATTATATGATTATCATCTTAGAAAATAATTTAAATGACTGCATAAGTGAAATTAATGGGTGAGCAAAAATTTAATTGCTGTGAATAAATTAATGGGATGAATAATATTTACGAAAATATATTTATTCACATCCGAATACCATTATGATTGTATTGATACATTGTATTATGTTGTTTGTACTGTGCATGGTGTCTCCTACAGGAACATTACCAATATATCTGATGGTGCATACACTCTAACATGATAACTGGTACCAATATCAAGGTTCTCAGGTGGATGTTGAAAGGAAAGATATTGATGCTGTTAATTTTTTGCCTCTTTCAATATCAAATCGGTTAAATTTTAATGATTTTTTCTATATTGTAAGCACAATCTGCATGGTAACACTCATTACATGAATTACTTCTAGCTATCTAGCTATAGCTATTGCACTCTATGATAGTTCAAGACATATTATGCATATATATACTCGTGGTCATGATATATTATAATGTATGTCCTCAATATTAAGTAACGTTACATTAAGTTATATCTAGCATATCCTCACTATATACATAATACAGTGTATTATGATGATGCGATCTATTACTGCATGCTTACTAACTGAGCTGCTCTTTATTATAATTTTTGTCATGCTGATTATTGTTACTTTCAAAAAGTCTGCATTCATATTATTGTACTGACCATTCTCTGGCTATAGATCATCAATGCTAGCAGTGAGAAATATTATAGTCAAATTTCCTACAGTAATATCATGAACAAGATGATGTATTATGATTAATATTAATATTATACGACCACTGTGAATGTGCACCTAGAGGAGTTAATTCTTTTTGGTGTGTTGACAATGCAAGTATATTCAATGTCCAAAGTTGGTGTGCACATCATTAATAGTAGATACATTCAGCTCCATATTAGTTACTAAGTTTCTTTAAGTTTCCTATACCAGCTAGTGCTATAATCCTGTTTCTACCACACACTTGAGAGCTGCGGTTACTACTTGTTTTTGACTCGCATTGATAACTTGTAAAAACTAGAACCAGTTGTACAGGTTATCACAAGTCGTCCTTTTTCATTCTTCCTCAACTGAACACCACTCATGGTGTCCCTCGGGAGGCCTGGAGTAAAACACATGTATGAAGTGCACATGGATATGATGAGTGGAAAGACAAATGTTAACACGTACAGTTCACCCTCCCTCACACCCTACATATATTATATATATATATATATATATATATATATATATATATATATATATATATATATATATATATATATATATATCAGTTACAAGCTGCACAGTATAGTACAATGTATATAATTATGGGCATGTATGCATGACATATGTACATATTAATTGTTACACATTTGCTATATATTACATGTACTATTCAACAGAATACAGTTCAAACACACGTGTAAACACTACATAATACAAGCATTACTGTAAAATATTATATTATTACTAAAATGAGATTCAGATGGTGGTAGAATATTATTTCAAGGCTACCTTACCAATAATATATTCCTTGGAATATATAATAAAGTCTTTGGTACTGCACAAACTCCAAGGCAAATTGTACAATAGTTTCAACACATGAGACAACTTACATGGTTTCTTCATTTCCATTTTCCTGAACACACATTTACACACACTTCCCTCTGGAGGATAGTGTACGATATCAAGGGTTTGGTTCACTGCATTGTAAGTTGCTGCAGGAGCTACATTAATTTCTGGATTGCAAGGGACTGAAATTACAAAGCAAAGAGATACACTCAGTATGATGTAGGATAAGTTTCACACTTGACCAGGAACTACACAGACACAATGGAAAGAATAGCTATTATTGTATAACATAACAACAATTAAGATACTGACTTTACAATGAACAACAGCCAGCCACAATTGTCCCTTCACGAGTGTGTATACATGCTTACAGATCTATGTATACTGCTTGGAATGGTAGCAGTTTGGATCTTACTGTAGATATAATGAAACATTTTAATGCAGGAAGTAAAACAGGTAGAGTGACGACAATTATGGAATTCTGAAATATCATCATAGACTGGAAAGCTTCTAAGATTGTAGCATTATCTGTGTGCAAGAAACACATACCAGCACTCAAAGTAGTAGCCTTCCTCACAACTGGTCTTCCTCTTCCTCCATTATTCTCTGCCTCAACAGTTACTGTGTACTCATCAAATGGATGTAGACCAGTGAGGACCAGTGACAGTTCTGTGGTTAGAGTAGACCTCTCAGCAGTAAACTCTGAGAAGTAGCCAACATGATAGGTGAGAGGTAGACGTTCAGCATTGGGAGGAGGAGTCCATGTCACTCTGATGGAGGTGGATGATACTACTTGTAGTACTAAGTCCCTGGGAACTGAATGGAGGAAAGTAGATAATATAAATGAAAGAATGAATAATATGTTAGCTTCAATGGAAATTGATTACTGTATAGGAATAGGAAGAAATGTGCACCAATAGACACATCCACACATGTGCAATAATCCCTCCAACCTTCTGGTAAGGTACATCCCATTTTGCTGTCATTGGCACTCCCCAGTGAGTTGTAAGCCTCAACAACCACAGTGTATTCTGTGTTTGATTCCAGTCCAGTGATGTTGTAGGGTGTTGTAACATCTTCAAATGTAATGGTCTCCATGGAAACTTTTTTCTGTACATAAATCACATTCTTTGTTTCTCTTTCTTCATCCCATCTCACAGTCAGTGAACTAGTATAGTTAGTGATGATTATATTGGATGGCTTTTCAGGAGCTGGAGGAAAGGATTACATAAACAGAGAAGGTAGCAAGCTGATTTCATCCATGAACTTACGTCCATCTAATTCACTCCATGGTCCTCTCCCAACAGTAGACACTGCTCTCACTCTTACTCTGTATGTTCTTCCGACAGTTCCATTTAGAGTTATCTGTTCACCATATGCTTTTAGCTGTAGGTTGTAGTCTACGGTCCTCCCAATACTGTACCTCGTAGTACAAGATACTGGCTTCACTGGATGGACGGTTCCAGGTGATATTCAGGGACAGATTATTGTTATATCGTACATCCCTATATTGTACTCCTGTCACTTGAGGGGGAACTATTGAAAAGAATGTAGGACAATGAGGAATAATAACATTTATGCTGCCAAAATTACTTGAAGAATAAAATTAGTTGTTTTCAATGCTGCAAATAACATATATGGCACATACGTAAATGGGTGAAAAGATTTTTGAACAAATGAATTCAAAGTGACTGTTGCAATGTAGGCATTCTCGATTCCTTCTAATGACACTTCTAAAAGAATGAATTCAATGCAGGCATTCTCGTTGGATGAAAACAATTGTGAAAAATTATGCAGGCTCACTCAAAGTAACTTGCAATGAAATCCTTGGACAATGCTAATAATTAGCTAAGAGGAAGTGTCTTTCAATCTCACATCACCTTACTATTAAGTATTATGTATAACCAACCTGAACTTGTATCAATAGCTCAGTGCTACAATGGCTGAGGTCATTGATACTCCAGTGTTCCAAGCTACCCCATTTACCCAATAACATTAAATAATAACTTGAAAACAAAGAATTTGACCATCTTCATCAAATTAATTCTTCATTACCACTTTGATCACATATGTACATTTCTAATCCCTGAAAAATGATGATCCCATTAACATGTCAACAGTGAGGTTCTGCACAGTGTTCATCTATACCTTGTTGTTCTAACATGGTATGTATGTAGGACATGTTAGAAATAAAATGCATTTTGAAACATCAAAGGAGATATAATATCATAGTAAGGGCAATCATACCTCCAAATGTACTGCTTGTCCCCACATCACTGTATGGACCAGTTCCAACATCAGAAACAGCTCTCACTCGAACCTGATAACCAGTACCGGCAGGGAGGTTCTCCAGGGTGGTGGATCTTGATGTCACATCCTTTGTACTCCAACTAGTGGTACCACTTCTTCTGTACTGCACTTGGTACCTGATGATCCTTCGTTCACTTCCTGGTGCAGTCCAAGTTACTCTCAGAGCTGGTCTTCCTGCTGTTGCTGTTCGGGTGAGGACAGGATGAGGGATAACCTTTGAAGGAACTATGTGAAAGAATGGAATGCAGTGGTCAAAAAATTCTTGTCCATGATATTTGAATTTTCCATTTACTGATTTCTATGACTTTATACATACGTACGTACATGTATATACTCACTGCATTTATACCTGAAATATTAACTAAACAAGTCTAGAAATATGTGTTCACATGAAGTTAAATGTACATACAAACGTCTTTGTGTTACAGGTTGTATATTTGGCATCCTTTTTACTTATAGCAAAATATACATACACATAATCAAAATCTGGAATCCTATTGAGGGTCAAAATCAGGTTTTTTGATGTTATTTTATTTCTACACTGTATCAGCATGTTAAAATAGGAAATTTGGATTCTACTGATTTCTATGAATATACATACTTATACATGCAAACATTATGCCTGCATGAAATATCAACAAGAAAGTATGTGTTCAAATAAAGGTAAATGTACATACAAACCTTATTGCGAAAAGATTGTCACATTTGGCATCCTTGTTACTTATAGCTAAAATATACATACATACACATAATTAAATCCAGGGGTTGAGGGTCAAATTTGTTTTTTTTTCAATGATTTCTTGCTTCTACACTGTATCAACATTTTAACCAGTTATGCATCATGATGTCATCGTAGCGTTTGACCCCTCATGTCCGAATTGAATTCGTCGAGCAGGTGTGATTTGTCTCGCTGTGTGTTTGAAATAACAAAATTTATATTATATATACTAAAACATATTATACCCTGAATGAAATCAATAATGTATCTGAATGAAAAAACGGAGTTGTGACTGCAGCTAGAGAAGTGTCTGTCTATGAACAAGAACCAGTGCCGAAATTTGTAGTTGGACTTTCAAAGGAGTTTGGCGTGCTTCGTTAGATGATAACTCCCTCACTTCAATTCGATCGAATTCATTCATTCATTTTCACCAGAATATCATCAAACTACTAGGCAGTAGTTTGGTAATGGAGCTATAGTCAACGACAATTTTGAGTCGATAGAAGCTTTCTCTGCGGAGATATATGGGATTTTCTGCTCCCTATTTTTATTGGCTGTCAACCATACAGGTGCGAATTGTTGTCATTGGTGTATAATCGGTTAAAATAGGAATTTGAATAACCCTCTTACGTATGTGTCCACCCCAGATCTTACTACATCAAAAGCAGTTGTGACATTCATACCTCGAGATGTAATTTGTGTCCCCACATCACTGTATGGACCAGCTCCAACATCAGATACAGCTCTCACTTGAACTTGATAGCCAGTACCAGCAGAGAGGTTCTCCAGGGTGGTGGATCTTGATGTTACATCCTTTCTACTCCAACTAGTGGTACCACTTCTTCTGTACTGTACTTCGTATTTAGTGATGGAATGATCACTAGAAGGTGCAGTCCAGGTCACTGTAAGAGCAGGTCTTCCTGATCTTGCTGCTTTGGTGAGGGTAAGAAGACTAACCTTTGAAGGTACTATGGAAAGGAATGGACTGCAGCAGTCAAAAATTGTTGTTAATGATATTGGAATATTCCATTTACTGATGTCTATGAATTAATTCATACATACATATACATACAACACCTGAAATGTAGACAAAGCATGACTATAAGTATGTGTTCCAATGAACGTAAATGTACATAAAAACATTCTTGTGTTACAGGTTGCAACATTTAGCATCCTTGTTACTTATAGCTAAAATATACATACACATAATCAAAACCCAGGTCCTATTGAGGGTCAGTCAGTTTTTTTTATATTTTCTTGCTTCTACACTGTATCAGCATTTCAACCGATTATACGCCATGATGTTATCGTAGTGCGTGAGAATTGCCGCGATCAAATTAGCAGAATTGCCCCATTCGATTGCTTCAGTCGATTCGATAATATCTTTGGGATAATCAACAATGCCGAAATGCCCAATTCGAATGCTTTGGTCGATTCAATAATATCCTCGGATGAATTGGCAATGCCATATTCTGGTCACCTGCATATCACATGACTGTATCGACTGGAACTGCAAACAGATACTCTACCCACAAAGACTGCATTTTCGTGCATTTCCATTTTCCTGTCAATTGATGGTATTTATTTAGCTAGAATTCCACATTTGACATTATAGTGATGATACCATGATTGTGTACTTAATTTTATACATATTTGGTAGAAGATAGTGTAATGAATATGTAAAGTGTGACCTTCACAGTGTGTCAACATCCTGACATAGCTTATCTATTTTTTATAGTTGTAGGACTATTGTTTAACATGTCTATAGCTATGTATATTCAAAAAAAATTTTTTCGCAAATTAATCATTTGTGCAAAGTTTCACCCATCTCAGGCTTCTCCAGGCACATACAATACAGAACTCAAATCATTGGCTACACCTAACAGTTACCCATTAGCCAATAAATAATCAATGGGATAACAAGTGGATGTAACATTCATACGTATGTACTACTTTGCATGGAATGGGAAGTTGTACGAAAAGGCTAAAAGTGCAACAATGGGGAATCCATTGTCCCCTGTGGTCGCCAACATATTCATGGAGCAAAACCAGCCACCTAGTTAAGATACGTAGATGACACTTTTGTGGTATGGAGAGAGGGAAAGGAGAAGCTGGAGGAATTCCTGGATCACCTAAATGCACTGAGGATGAGCATAAAGCTCACAATGGAATAGAAGAAAATGGCCAATTACCATTCCTGGATGTGCTAGTGAAGAAAAAGGAGAACTACCTTACAACAACCGTCTACAGAAAGTAAACACACACAGACTGTTACATCCATCTCACATCCAACCATCACCCAAGTACTAAACTAGGTGTTGTTAGGTGCTTGAAAAGTCGAGCAGCGAGGATTTGTGATGTGGAACACATAAAGAAGGAAATTAGACACCTCCAGAAAGTGTTCTTGAGGAATGGTTATTCAAGAAGGCTGATTGACAGAGCAGTGAGGCCGAGGCCCACAATAGTTGAAGAAGAAATACAGGTTGGAGATGACAGACAAGCTGGACAGACCAGAAAGAACGCACCTCGCTTCCTAATTTATGTGAAGGGCACCTCAGAGAAAATAGGTAAGATATGTAGGAAGTATGGACAATCCCCAGTTTTCCACAAGTGCAACACTGAGGAGCATTTTGACACATGTAAAGGATCCACAAAAGAACAAGGACAAGGGAGTAGTGTATAGAATACCATGTGGGGAATGCAGTGAAGCTTACATTGGAGAGACAGTGGGACTATTGAAGATGAGGATCACAGAAGACAAACAAGTGGTGGAAAAGAGAAAGATAATGAATGCCAGTGCAGTTCACTCAGAGATTTTCAACCATCACATCAAATGGGAGGACTCAGTAGTTGTAGAGAGAGAGGGCAGAGTGAAGGAAAGGAGAATCAAAGAGAGCATTCATATCAGGAGGAGCAGGAGTTACAACCTGGATGAGGGGTACCCCCTAAGTCCAGTGTGGAACATTCTGATCAAGGACATATGAATGTTACATCCAATTGTTATCCCATTGGTCATTTACTGGCCAATGGGTAACTGTTAGGTGTAGCCAAAAATTTGAGTTCTGTATTATATGTGCCTGAAGAAGCCCGTGATGGGTGAAACTTTGCACGAATGATTCATTAGTGAAAAGAATTGCTTGAATATTGCTATAGACGTGTTAAACAATAGTCCTACAACTATAAAGAAATACAACCAACATGTCTAACAACTTCCACATGTTCATAGCTTATCAATTTCTTCTATGTATACATTAATATTAATGTTGATGAATATTAACTTTCATATTGAACTCCATTCATAACGATATGTTAATCAGTGTCGATGACTCCTGCTGCTGGACAGGGAGTATGTGTTCAATTGGAAGTTGCTACATGGTTGAGAAAGTTACTCTGAAATAGTGTGCCTAGTCTAGCAGTTGTTGTTTTGGGCAGCATTTTTCCAGACAACATTAAAGACATTCGTCACTTTTCAAGACAACTATCTTAAAGTTTGTACAGATACACAAACGTCAATCCTACCTGTACCTACCCTGTCTGCCATTTGGCTGATCGCCGCTATTTATAGATGAGGCCTTAATTACTATAATAATTATGTAGGTTAGCTATAGTATATCAAATTTAACATCAAAGTCCACAATTTAGGAGCTGAAAGACCCCTTTTTGTTGGATCAGCATATGAACTTGGGTGGAATAGCAGGTCCCCGGGCCAGGGTTGAGTATCTGGTTGCAGTTCCAGTCGATACAGTCATGTGATATCCAAATGACCATAATTTGCTGATTCATCTGAAGATATAATCAAATCGCCAGAAGCGATTGAATCGGGCAATTTGGCAATTTCCATGGACCGAAGCGATTCGATCAGGCTATTTTGCAAGTTTGAGCACGGCAGAAAGTGTCCTTTTTGGCCATAGAATTCGTCGAGCAGGTGTGGGGGAAAAATGTCATTATAATTATACACACAGACAACATAAAGTTGATTTCCTGAACATAGGGTTAAAAAAAAAGGAAACATAAATGGTTTATTCTTTTGTCCTGGCAGGAAAGCTGTGGTAAAACTAGGTGCAACATGATAGTAATAATATAATAATATAATAACGTATATTGTAGTGGTAAGTTAATCCAGCAACTGTTTTTGGATGGCCAGGGTCTTTGTTTCCTAGCCATGAAGATCGCTTGTGAACTAATTAATTGCAATAGGCGAGGCCCTGCTGAGGATGGCCTTCCATGGTAGATGGGGCAGAAGGTTGCAGCTGTTCTGGAGTTCCGAAGGGGCTCTGTGACAGTAATGGCCCAAGGACCCAATTTCAATGGTGGAATAGGATGCGGTCCAGCCTCTATGGATAAGATCGGATACAATGTGAAGGTATTCAGCTTTCCTGGATTTCCTGCTATGGGTTGCCTAGAGAGCTTCAGGTGTACTCCCACAAACAGTGAGTTCTAGCATAGCCAGCTGACGTTGGTGGTTGTCGCAACATTAATGTCCGAATTGTATGTAGTGATAAGAGTGGATGGAAGGATGGTCACTGGGGGATTGTCCAAGTCTCTGTGGCCTGGCAGGTCGGCATAGATAGATGGTGATGACAGTGGGTCAAGATGGTGTTGAATGCTCCTAAATACATCCAACAGGACGGAATCATACCTCCAGGTGTAGCGACTGTCTTCCAATGCTTGTGGGCAACCTACAATTATGTGAGCAGAAGTACAAGGGTTTTGATGGCACAGAGGACAGGCAGGGGAGACTCTGAGTCCATCCATGATTCTTCTCCATAGGGATGCTTCTGCTTTCAATTGTGTTATGGTGGTGAATTTTCCCTGGACCTGGAGATTGCTCAGAGCACCATCGCACCTTCCTTTCTCTTCCTCAAGCAGAAGAGACTCGGCTTGTTTTTTCAGTTTCTTCTTGGAAAGAGATGGAGTAAGTTTCCTGTGGATAGACTTGGCTTTCTCACTGACACCAACATTCCCCAGTTTGGATTGTGACAATAATAGGCTATCACATAGTGAAGGACACTGGGATCAGTTTAATGTCTCAGGTTAGTTAATAGTGATAACTTGGAGGTTTGTGGTATGCTGATGTGAAGAAGTGGTAGGCTGGTGATGGTGAGAAGGATTGACAGGACGAGATGGCGGCTAGTACGTCTCCCACTGGAAGTAATCAAGCGAGAAGAAAACCGCCAGATTGCCCAACTGGAAACTCGAAAATTCACATCTTCATACTGCACTTCTTCCTACATCTTCAAATCTAGAACCCAAGCTGATCTCCACCACGGAAGCAGCGACTGCGTTCACTGAAACTATCACCCGTATCCTTATTTTCTCCGCATCATAATGAAACGGTTAAAGCGCATCCACCGCCCCTCATGCCTGGAAAAAACCATTGACAACTTAGCCACAACGAATAACAAGCCTGTGCCAACATTGGTACTGGTACTGGGTGGCAGTGGGTGCCCCAAAGTTCTCAATATAATGAGGCTGCACATTAAGGCCCTGAAAAGCCAAAGAATACTCGAACGCCAAACATCAACAGTGAAACAAGAGCAAGCCTTTTGGAGAAACAGATGGAAGTTTTTTAAGTCTGTTCCAGAAGATTCGTTTGTCTTGACTCGATTCAATTCGACTTGACTCGATTTGTCTTGCCACATGCCTGAAATAAGAAATTCTAGTCTGAATGAAATCAATAACGTACTATCTGAATGAAGAAATGGGCTTGTGAGTGTCTATACTGCAGAGAAGCATCTGTCTATGAACAAGAACCAGTGCTGAAAGATCGAACTTTCGAAGAAGTTTGGTGCACTTCGTTAGATGACAATTGCTTAGTTGGAAAGAATTTGTTAGTTCATTTTCTCGTGACTATCATTATATTACTATAGGCAGTATTTTGGTAATAGAGCTATAGTCAATGATGGTTTCAGGTCGATAGAAGCTTTCTCGGTGGAGAGATATGGGATTTTCTGCTTCCTATTTTCATTGGCTGTTTACCATACTGATGCCAATTGGTGTCATTGGCGTATAATCGGTTAAAATAGGAATTTGAATACCCCTTTTATGTGTCCACCCCAGATTTGACTACATCAAAACCAGTTGTGACATTCATACCTCGAGGTGTAATTTGTGTTCTCACATCACTGTATGGACCAGCTCCAACATCAGAAACAGCTCTGACTTGAACTTGATAACTAGTACCAGCAGAAAGGTTCTCCAGGGTGGTGGATCTTGATGTCACATCCTTTGTACTCCAACTAGTGGTACCACTTCTTCTGTACTGCACTTGGTATTTAGTGATGGGACGATCACTCTGAGGTGCAGTCCAGGTCACTGTAAGAGCTGGTCTTCCTGATCTTGCTACTTTGGTGAGGGTAAGAGAACCAACCTTTGAAGGTACTATGTGAAGGATTGATAGAGTGGTGATTATACTTAATATCTGTGATAATTAACTATAAATCAATTTAATGGACGTTTAAACAGTTCTCTACTTGTAGATTGAAAAGACATTATTACAAAAGCACATTATATAAATTTGATCAGGGCTACTGACATACTTGGGATTCACTTATGTTTGACACGCATCATAGCATGTCTTTGAATGGTTGGAGATACAACCATTCAGGGGGGACAAAAATGTAATGTGATGTCACAGTAGGTACTGCTATAATTAGCAAATATATATAGCGCTGGGCGGTATCAAAAAATATGAGTTTCGGTATATTGCCAACATTATACCGCGGTATTACGGTATACCGAGTCTTAAGGTTATAGTTGAGCATTGAAATAACTGAATCCTTGATTTAATAATAAATAAATAAATAAACATAATAAATAAATAAATAAATAAATAAATAATTCACTACTTTGTTGTCCTCGTTAACTCGGAGCGCAAAGTACTTCCAAATATCAGATTTAGCATTCATCTTATCGACTAGATGAAGTTCATTGCTCGGATCACCCATATCGCTTGTTCGCTGATCAAAATTTAAACTTGCAGCTGACGACGTCGCCATTTTGACATTCTCTCATTCCATGTAACAACGTAATACTCCGCACACGCACACTTTTCGTGCTCGTAATCATGGCTGTCGCAGCAATAGTTTCGAAGGATTCAGAAGTTGAACACATCATTTCAGGGCGAAATTTGTTATCTCAGGAATATATTACTTAAAATACCGGTCAAACCTTAGAGAATACCGTGATATCACGATATCTCGGTATAGAAAAAAGTCAGCCGGTATCAAAACCGTGCACAAATAATACCACGGTATTACTATATATTCGGTATACCGCCCAGCGCTATATATATATAATATATATATATTATACGTACATTAGCGCTACAAATTTCAATGGGTACAGAATTCAGCAAGTCCAGGATTTTGTAGGTACCATTTCAGTAATTCAGTTGTTTGGGTTCTGTGTAATAAGTTTAAAGAGTCCAAACTAACATATTTAAAAAAATTCTATCATAAAGAATAATACAATTGCTGGGAAAAAGCGAATAGAAATCAACTTAAATAATATTCATCTAATGAATACATGCAGGGTAGTGGTGGGCATGCCATAACACAACAAAAATAGAAATTAGACACCATACAAAGTATCAAGAAAATAGACAAGGCGGCCAGAGAAGGAGTGCACAAAGACGCAACAACAGCAATTCTTGTAGAATGGGTCAGTCTGACATTGAATTGTCTGACACAATTTTGAGTTAAAATATTGATTAGTATTAAATTAGCAGACAACATTAATACAGTGATTCTTGCACTTATACAAAACACCAGAGATTAGTGCATAATTGTCCCAAGTATGTAGTATGTACATATCTACACTATAGGTACTTGATAAAGTTTGCAACTTACCATTGTAGGTTCTTTCCTGTTGTCTATCACTGTATGCTCCTTGTCCACCTGATGACACAGGACCTACCCAGATGTAGTAGGTATTATACATTATTCTAAAAAGACATTCAGTGAAAATCATGTACACAAGGAAAATATTATAATCTAACTCATATGTCCATCACTACAACAATCATAACCAGAACGTATTCTGAATTCAGTATCGTACCCAAAACAAACTTAAAGATAATCAGGCCCCTCGGAAGCAGTTAAAAAGTGGTAAGGCCATTTTGAGTAGCTGGCATTTTTGCAAGCGTATGTACAGAAAGACGGCAAGTGATTCCCAATGTAACACATGCTCATGTATGATCTCAATCAACAAAAGGAATTCAACCATGTAAGGAAATGAAAATTTTATGTTATACCTGAAAAAGTAAAAAACAGAACAAATTTAACTTCTTATGTGAGATATATACATAATATATATGAAAGTGAAAGAGTGAAATTATACGAGTATTTAAAAAAACACATGCAAAAAACACTCAGTGACAACAGTAATAATAACACATCGCGATAAGTCACTATTTGTAAACTTTCCAAAAATACTCTCACTGTGATCATGTCCTCCAGTCCTCTTACAAATATTCATTATCCACCAGGCTGAGTCGGTCAGTATAATCTTTATACACGTGCATAATCATCAAGTGCATGCTGTACATGTGACATTGTTGATCTGAGGCAAATTTTGACAAGACGAAGAGCACTAAAGGACCGTGCACTGTTCGCATTCGTTGTAGGCATCACGAGAAGTTCACGTTTGAGTGGAGCCATGACCAGTGCGAAAATCACGTTTCCTGATCATGATCAAGAAACGCTCAAAAATCAACCGTCTTCAGTCCAAAAGAACGCTTAGGGAACTTGAGGTTAGATGGTTGATGAGGCTTGTCTCCAATCGCAGGGGTACCGAGCTTGTCTCGCTTCGTCTTGGACAGCGACATGTCTTGATCTATTAGCAACACGTATCGTGACATCAGAGGGTGTTACGTAATAAAGAGGGCTGCCTTAGGTTGGCATGCGCAAAGAATCGAAGGGACGTTAAAGTGCGTTTGTTGGACCTTTTGTAACAGTTATTTCATGTTAAAATCTAGCTCTACTGAAAAAGTTGTATCTGACTCAAAAACTGGTACGGCTCTAGCCGTACCAGCCGTATAGCTTCCAACGGGCCTGAGATTATAATAATGATTATTGCCATGCTGTAAAAGAGGCAAGTAATGCTAGTGTTCAAATTGCTGTGTGTTTGTATGTATGTACGTATGAATGCATGAATATCCATAGCATTCAATTTTTGACAACTACACATGTACGTACCATATTATACCATTTCTCTGGCTCAATTAACTCTGAAACACAACGCCTTATCACACAACTGGCAAAATTGAAATAGCTGATACAAAGTAGGAACATGTGCATTGCTAAGGCTACAGAGCCTGGGTCAATTAGTGAAAGCACATGGAAATTGGTAGTGCAATGTGTAATCGTGACACATGTGAATGTACTTTCCAGTCAATTTCCTCAAAAATATCCGATATCGTCAACTTTTGCTGCACTATATGTACAATTCTTCAATGGCCACTACATTCACCGGTCATCTCACACAGCTGATTAATAAGAAATACCTTAATACACTCATACACCCTCGTACGTAATATATTAGTTACAAGTTACAACTTTCAATACCATTCAAGATACTACCACCAAAGAAATTAATTACACTGTGCCTACCACACATAGTATGTATGCTAGTCCGTTAATTGATAAATGTAACAGACACTAAAATTGTTATGTGAACAGCAGCGATATAAAGTATGTTGTCTGTAAGAAGGGCCTTCCACTTAGTGGAATAGACTAACCACTCTAAGAGCTCATCAAATTTGTACATTTTTATTTCATTTAACACACACACACACACAGTCAAGTCATACTTACTGCTTAATTCACAATTACATGGAATACACTGTTTTGATGATGTACGTACGTACACAAACCTTACATTGTACTGGACTTTTAATTCGAAATTATCCTTAATTTACCTGCACCCATCGAACCTCCATAACATAGCCCTTGACGGGAAGTGGTGTTGTAATAATATTATTATTATTATGTGTAACCATTTCATAGTTACATAACTGACAAGGGTGAACTAAGCAGGACTGTCCGATTGTATTCATATGACCAAATCACATGGCAGGATATATAAAGCTCATACAATTTCCAATGCCATTACATATACCCCATAGAATAGAGTAATATCACTCAGGGTATATGTGTCCTATAATATTGAAGTGCACATACACACACATACACAGATAACCATGGAACATGACTGTATCACATTACTATCATATAACTTCCTATTTCTCAGTTTTGAATCCAGTTGTTGAATAACTATTGAAAATTCCTAAGAAATTGTGTGTCATCATGAAAAGTTAACATATCAACTTAGAGGAACATGCTATTAATAAGCAGAACTATATATGTTAAGGGCAAACACTTAGAAGTAATAATATGACAAGAGTTAATGTATTAATGTCAGAAATAGGTAAGGTTGGAGATTACTACAGATACTACACTTTTCACTCACCAAGTGTCACATACAGTGTACTGTTGGTACCATCTTTACTTGTTCTACACTGATACTGTCCTCCCTGAGATGACTGGTAACTAGTGAACACAAGTTGTCTCGAACTGCTAGTTCCCGCCTGTCTAACATCTCCACTTGATGGTACTACTCCTCCGTTAGGACCATACCACTGTACAGTACCACCTGGTTCGCTACAAAACACTATCGCTAGGACTGGTCAGGGTACCGGATGGTGGTGGCTGTGTCTTACTTAGCTGAGCACTAGTAGTGGTACCTAGAAATGGGTTCAATGATAATTGATAATGATGGATACACCGTTGTTAGAATCATTGCGGAAAGACAGGTATAGAGTAAAAAATCAAAATTCGGACGCATCAAAATTCGGCCACTGATATTTGTCTTCATTCTGAACGCTTTAAATTCAAATTGCCATCGATAAAAAGAACACAACAAGTACTATCATTTCCAGTAGTTAGGGTAATTTCCATTAGAGAGTTTTCTAGATATACGCCTCTAAACGCGATGGCCGAATTTTGCAAAATTCGGACATAATCACCAAACTCGGACAAAGCTTCACAGCATTCTAATGGAATATGGTATCATTATGAAACATGAAATGCTTGTACAACAGTTTGTTACCGATACATGTGCGAAGTTTCAATGTTATAGCTTCATCCTTCAGAAAATGCTGCTTCTCTTTTCAGGAGGTGGCGTAACATCAAAATTCGGCCACCCTCAAAAACGCTCTGTCGAACAAGGGAGCTGGAACCAGTGGTGCAAACGTACCGACTTGATAACTGCAGAACACACAAGGTACTTACATGATCATAAATAGAGGGTAGGCCTTGCTTCAGGCCACAAATCTTGCAAATGATCGCGAACGCCATTTTATAAATGGTTTCGCTAGCTCTTCGCCGAGTGCGTGCTTTCAAAATTCGACTCGCACAGTGTTCGAGGAAGTTTCCAGGCCGTTTTGAGGCAAGCTCCAATACTTTTGTTTGCTACCAGCCTACCAGTAAAGGTGAGCGCGAATACACATCCATCGCTACATTATTGATTGTTCTATGGTACTGTTGTTATGCATACCCATCAACGCTTATGAAAACATTGGGTGGTAATACAAACATTGTAAGTCACCACAGGAATGACTTCATGCATGTATAATAATTATACTACTTGCTATTGTAGATTATGTTACATCATGCTGGTTTCAAGAAGAGGGTAATATCCTCTCAGCACGTAGTCCATCAAAGTGTGAACCCAATTACACTGAGAGAGGAGCACTACAAGATGTGGAAACAGGACAGCATGGCCAAGGCCATGGAGGATATCAGGAGTGGCTGCTCCATCAGGTCTGCATCCATAATGTATGGAATCCCAAAATCAACACTAGCAGATCATGTGAATGGCAAATCAACCAGCAGATCGGGAGGTGCTTACCTAACTGCAGAAGAAGAGCATGAATTAGTTGATTTCCTACTTGAAGCAGCATCAGTAGGCTTTCCAAGGACTAGGAAGGACATACTGGCCATAGTCCAGAACATTGTAAGCAGCAGAAAGACAGGTATTATGGTGACAATGGGGTGGATGGATAGTTTCATCCAACGCCATCCAGAAGTAGCATTGCGAACTGCAATACCATTGTCACATAGCAGAGCAACAGATCCTGAGGCATTAATGAAGTATTTCAAAGTTTTGGAGACCTGCTTCATTGAAAATGAGATTGTTGACCCAGATCAGGTGTTCAATTGCGATGAAACAGGATTGCCAATGAATCCACTATCAGAGAAAGTGGTGGCTGCCAAGGGAGCCAAGCATGTTTCATGCATCACAGGAGGTAATAAATCTCAAACCACCGTTCTCGCCTGTAGCTGTGCAACCGGGACAGTTCTGCCAACTTTTGTTGTTCTTGACCGTCAATCCCTCCACCCATCTTACGCCTGTGGAGAAGTGCCTGGCACCCATTACGGGATGTCGTCGAATGGATGGATGAACCAAGAGCTCTTCCAAGGATGGTTCACCCACGTATTTTTGGAATGCATCCCTCCCAAACGCCCTGTCATCCTATTGATGGATGGACATTCATCGCACTACTGTCCAGAAACTATTCGAATGGCAGCAGAGCACCAGGTAGTTTTGTTTGCACTACCTCCAAACACCACCCAAATTACACAACCTTTGGATTGTGCATGTTTTGCACCTCTAAAGGTCGCATGGCGTGAGGAGTGCCATCGATTTCAAACCCTGAACCCTGGTAAAGTGATCAATCGATTGGAATTCAGCGGCATTTTCTCTAGAGCCTGGTATAAGGCCATGAAAATGGAGAATATTATCGCCGGCTTTAGGGTAACAGGTATTTACCCCCTCAATGCAGATGTCCTTCTGAAAGATTTGCCAATTAAGTCAGGAGTGAAGCAAGAAGTAGAAGTCCCTACTCTTGCATACATACCATTTCTTAGCCCTTTCCCAAGTCATCATCGATATCATTCGTCTTCTCCGGGAACACCTGATGTATCCATTGGCAAGTATAGTCAGTCAAATGGTACTGTTACATCTGATTCAGCTGATACACCACCAATGACTGTTGAAGAACCTGACGGCAGCTTGACCCCCAAGTCTCCAAGCATCTGCATGCTAGCCTACAGGCAAAAAAGTGCAATAAGCAAATTTCTCGATCACTCACAGCTGCATAGTACCAGTGAAGCCAAGAAACCAGCCAATCCAGGCAAAGTTTTGACTAGTATTCAGAACCTACAGATTTTGGAGGAAAAGGAGAAACTTAAGGCACAGAAAGAGGAGAAGCGACTTCAACGGCAGCAAGCAAGGCTGAAGAAGAGAATTCAAAAGGATTATAAGCTTCCAATCAAGGCAGTGACAGCTGCAGGTAAGACATACGTATATACATAAGATTACATGACATGTATACTGCATGAATTTCACCACAAGTGCTCGTTCAGCCTATTTTAATTGTAATAGTTTTCCAACATGCAGCAACTGTAACTAGTCTTGTTGAACAATCTGGTAAAGCAACAGGTGGGACGCCTATGCAGAAGATGGAAGATGCACTGGACCAGAAGATGCAAAGATCAAGCAAAGACTTATCAGGTATTGTTTTAATTAGTAACAATATATTTAGAGATGTAATCTGCCAATATACTGCATGCGCACATTACAGAACATTCAGTTGCAGTGGCTATGTAGAATGTATGTGTCATACCTTTTAATTTCTTTGTAGATGCATCCACCATGGCAAGTCAAAAGTTGCAAAAGCCCGGTTTGAGAACAAATCCAAAACAGCAGAAGATCCTCACCGATGAGACTGAGAGCCAGAAAAAGCTTTCAGATCGACCAGAGGTAGCCAAGCAAAAGAAAAACATCCAAGGTACTCTAGAAGCATGATTATATATATATATATATATATATATATATATATATATATATATATATATATATATATAGGTATTGTTTTAATTGGTAACAATTTTCATGTTTAGTATTTGTGTGTTTATTGTGTTAACTTGTACTCTGTGTAGTTTGTTCTTCCTGTTCTGTACTATTATTTGTTATATTTTGATAATTATGAATATAATATATATATATATATTGAGTAAAAACGTATTCGACCCAATTGACCCATTTTTCGGCATCATCCCTACATATGAATACTACTATACTTCATGATATATATGTTTTGTACAAATTGTTCCAATTAAAGTCTTACTAATAGGACTTTGTCAGGTTTAGTCAATGACATCTGAATTAGTTCTATATGATGGCAATGTTAAAGTAAAGACATTTTAAATTAGCATAACCCGAGAAGCTGACAACCAGTAATATAAAATTGAAATTATTCAATTTTTGTCTGGAATTTACCTTAGTAAGTTACCCTACCCAAACTGCATGCAGGTACTGAGTCAAATATGCCTGACAGAGCACAAAGTTTGACACTAATCACACCCACCACCTGTGTGAAGAAGGAAGCAAAAAAATGCACTAATAATTCCAAACCCAAAAAACGTGAGTACATCTGTATGATTGGAGTGATATATATTACGTATTGGATAATTATAACGTACATATTTTTCCCACTTTATTATATAGAACAAATGGATTGGTGGATTAGGGAACTAAACCTTAATGCTAGTGCCAAGCATCGACTACAGAATGGAGATGATCTTGATGACACGCTCATGAATGCAGCTCAGAGTCTTCTGCAGAAGCAATGCATGGATATTGGTGGATTTCAGAACACGCTTCTTGGGCAGAAATTGCAGTTTGGAGCAGTGGATCCCAAAAGGAAAGCTGTGCAGCTCATACATACAGGTTAGAAATGAGCGTATCATAAACAATTATTTTGTACTAGATTCTGCAACTGTTACAATGGAAACATGTAGAGAAGATCTTTACCAAGATCTCTACTCTAAAGCTAGCAGTTTTGGAAAAATAATCAGCTCGATTATAAAACCATTACTTATACTACTACTGTATATGTTATTAGGTGAATCACACTGGATATGTGCATACAGGGAAGCAGGAAGCAACACTGCCATTGTTCTGGACAGTCTAGGATCGGAGATGGATACTTCCACACACACACTCCTACAACTAGCAACAATGTTCAAGCCAGCTGCACCTGCTGATTCTATCAACATTCAGCTGAAGTCAGTCCAGCAGCAGCAGGGTTTGCATGACTGTGGCCTGTTTGCCATAGCTTTTTCAGTAGAGGTGTGCAAAGGCAATGATGCATCCGGTATAGTCTTCAACCAGGGCAAAATGCGAAAACACCTGCAAGCCTGCCTGGAAAATGGTTTCATGTCACTCTTCCCGAAAGCCAAAAATAGAAAAGGTGCCAACTTTTCAGAAGAAAGAACTGTTGTGGAGGAACTCTACTGTATTTGCAGAATGCCAGAGATGTTTGATGAGCGGATGATTTCCTGTGACAAATGCAACAAGTGGTACCACTGTAAGTGTATTCGAATGCCTAGAGGAAGGAAACAGTTTAGGTGTCCAAAATGTAGATCTGGCTTTCTGTGAACACCTTTTGCTGCACCACTTGGCTTACTGGCATTTTCTAGACTAAGTGTCGTTACAAGAAAATGCATGGGACAGTTTCATCTTTTGGTTTTGCATTTTTTGTGTTTTTGCGTTGTTTTTAACTCAACTCAAGTACAGGCTAGTGGAGACTTGCTATGGCTACATTTTATCCAGCAGGTGACTAAATTAAGCTTATAATGGACCTGGCTGAACTGTGTCTCATAGGATAGCTAACTAACATCGAAAGTACGCACTCCACATATGTAGATTACATATAGCGAAACCAATCATAAAATGGCGTTCGCGATATCATTTGCAAGATTTGTGGCCTGATGCAAGGCCTAGCCTCTATTGATGATCATGTAAGTACCTTGTGTGTTCTGCAGTTATCAAGTCGGTACGTTTGCACCACTAGTTCCAGCTCCCTTGTTCGACAGAGCGTTTTTGAGGGTGGCCGAATTTTGATGTTACGCCACCTCCTGAAAAGAGAAGCAGCATTTTCTGAAGAACGAAGCTATAACTTTGAAACTTCGCACATGTATCGGTAACAAACTGTTGTACAAGTAGTTAATGTTTCATAATGATACCAATGGCATATTCCATTAGAATGCTGTGAAGCTTTGTCCGAGTTTGGTGATTATGTCCGAATTTTGCAAAATTCGGCCATCGCGTTTAGAGGCGTATATTTCAAAAACTTTCGAATGGAAATTACCCTAACTACTGGAAATGATAGTACTTGTTGTGTTCTTTCTATCGATGGCAATTTGAATTTAAAGCGTTCAGAATGAAGAGAGATATCAGTGGCCGAATTTTGATGTGTCCGAATTTTGATTTTTTACTCTACTTCATTAAATGTCGATAAATACGTCATTTCTGTCAAAAAGGTCTTACCAACGCTCCACCATAAAACAATAATCGCAGTATAAATGATGGAGAATGTCATTCCACTGTGGTGAATCGTACCTTATTCTGAACAACGAAGACAAGTGGAAAGTAGACACACTTTTAACTGTACTTTTGAGATTTCTCAACGGATTGCACCTCGCGCCACAAGATTTGTGACGTGCAAAAATGGCCGACAGTGAACATGTGTGATTCAGAAAATCTCTTTTGATCGTACAAGATGCTAGTTTGCTGCAGGTGTGACAGCAGCGGTGGATTCATTAACTGTTCATGTATCATATGAAATAAAGCGTGCCTGGTGCAACTGTCTACCGTCAGGATTGAATCAGTGCTCAAGCGTCTCAGATTTTATCTGATGAACCTATTCAGCCTAACACCGTCGGAAGAGAAGAGATTCGTTCCTCTGATCTCCATACGGACTCGACATCCAAGCAAGACCTACAGTAAGCGTCTTCATCTGAGCAATGGAGTGAGAGGTTTAGGTGTTCCAGATTAGTCCATCTCATGCTGAAACTGAGAAGTAGACAAATTCACCAGTTCTTATAATTTATTAGTTTTTACTTTATTTCATTAGAATTATCACGTAACACTTAACACTTTACTAACATGACTATCTTAGCTAACTTCCTTTTAATACAAATTTACAGGTGTGTAATTACTGCATGACTTGACATTGTATGGTTCATAGCTAATTGCTAACTCTTTTCTGCTGATTTAATGTCTTCATTGCTGCATGACATGTTGGGGAGAGCCACTTTTGTGATTGTGCCAGAATATATGTGGACTGTCTTCAACCAGTATAGTATGGTAGCAAAGTGTGAGCAGGTTTCTGCAAGGCCTGCCATACATGTACCAATGCCCATAATCATGGAAGTTTATTATACATCATCAATGTACACACTAAACATCTGGGATATCACTATTATCTGTTGAAAAATCGCTCATCTCAGCAGTGTAAGAATACTTTCCATTAATGAGGCACACTATCACGAAGTATTGTTCTTGCTCTCGACAAATAAAGGAAAGAGTATATTTGCTGTAGGGCAAAGGAGTGACGGAGGATGGTGAGGGCATCGTGAAGGTGACATAGTTGCTCCCCTATCAACTTCAACTGGTGAAGTTGGGTGTCCAAGCAAGCATCCATAGCTTCATCACCTAAGGGTGAGCCCAATAGTGTAGCTTGCTGTGCATGGACAAACTGTAACCCAGGAAAGGTAGACAACACATCATCAGCTGTAGATTGGTTGTGTGATATCAGCTCCGATTTTTCCACATTGAGATATAAGCCAAGATCTTGACCTTGCTCCTTGATTCTTTTCAAATCAGCTTTATTAATAATATAATATTATTTTTGTCAATTATAATTTATTACCTATTATTATTATTAACTTTTTAATTATTTTTATTATTAATATTATTATAATTATATGGGATGATGAGAGGCATTTCCTCACATCCTGTGAGGCCCTACAAGATGTGCGATTTGATCTTAGACTAGAACAGCTAAATTAAATGAAGAATGAGGACGACAACTGAATTAAATGATGTGATGAAAAGATTGCATGAGAAGTCGATTGCTAGGATGGTTATGAGAATGTGGAATAGAAGAGTTGAACTGTTATAAATTGTTTTATTTATTGACTGTTGTATGTGCTATTTTGGGAGTCTCCCTACATCAGTACAATAATAATAATAATAATAATAATAATAATAATAATAATAATAATAATAATAATAATAATATAATAATATATATCATATAACTCTAGATCCAAGGTTTGCTTTGTTTTATCATGCATAATATAGATGAAATTTTAGTCAAAAATGAAATGCAATAAAATACAATTAAAATTATATATTATATATCTTAATTCTTGCATTTTGTTAATACTAATTGATAGTTACTATTGCATTACACTATTCATTATTATATGATAATATCATGCTTCTATAGTTTGTCAATCGACAGGTTCCCATAGTACAAAGTATTAAAAGAGAAATTAAAACACTTCCTGCTCATATATTGCACTTGCTGCCATATTAATAATAATTGAGGTTCAGGCTACAGTATTAGATTGTGCAAGTTACTCATAAGTTAATCTGTCTTGTGTATGCCAAATTATGTATAATTAATAATTACTTTTGTCAGTAGTTCTATATAATGGCATAATATATATATATAATTAAATCGAGTACATATACATAATAATAAGATATTAAGAAAAAAGGAAGAGGAAGAACAAACTACACATATACACATTAACACGACAATTGCACAGATAATCTAAACATGAAACTGATTGTCAAATATATATATATATATATATATATATATATGTTATACATATAACCATAGATGTAAGAACTGGAAGGGAGGGGGGCTGGGGGGTGCACTTGCTGCCCTCCCTCAAATATTTGAAAGAGGGGGCATGGCCCACCAAACTAAATCATATAGCAAATGAACTAAGTCTTGTAAAAATGCTGAATTTCCTCAAAATGGAACGATAAATTCTACCACTCATATGCCCAAATTGTAGCATTGTAGTAAATTATAATTTGGGAGAAAGATTTACTGAATTACAACGAGCGCATGCTGAGTTGTCCTCCATTGTAGTGTGACACATTGTACTGCATGCATAAGCATGATGTCGTCATCGATGACTGGAGAAGCTAATTATATATCTTATATAATAAATCCAATTATACCAGCTCAGTTTAAGTGGGATGGCCAAGTTACGACCTCATTTGTCCAGTTGGATATGGCCACTGCTAAATGTTTACATATATATTACCTCTATCACCCAGTGCTTGCCCTCCAATGCTGGACATATCTTCCCATGGCCACACGTACCTATGTATAAAGTATATATTATGTACTGTGTATACAGTATACTGTTATCACTGCTAATACTGGATAAACCACTTGGACATTAGCATACGTGATGATTAATGCTATTATACTAGAGATTCATGTTATATCACCTCTTATTATTAGCTGTGTGCAGCACTCTGTTCTCCGGACTATCATTCTCACAGAGGAATGCAATGCAGATTATTTTTTATAGAATTTATAATATTATATTGTTTAGTATACAGAATATTGCACTTTTTGACATTACACACGTGCACTTGGAAGCTCGAGACAGTGTCAAGTGTACAAAAAAGTTATGTGTAAATCAAGCATTGTGTAGTAACCAGTAATATTATAATAATACACATTTGCATTGTATCTGTGAGGTATAGATAATATATTAAGAAAAACATGCAAATCCTTAAATTTGTTATGTTACACACATTGCACACTACTGAAAATGGTAATTACTGGATCTCCTCATAAATAATCACTTCTCCATAAGCAGGATTATCCTCCAACTGTACACACTCATTCTTAGTGTTATCTTCTTTGGTCTCAGCATTCTTTCTGATTTTTTGCTTCCTATAATGTCAGAAAGTGAGGGGTAGTTCGATTGAAAAATTAAGCTCGTATTGATACATAATTAGTAAAATTAATTGGAATATGTTATGAATTATTCTCAGAATTTTAACGCATATGTAACTTATAGTCCTACATCATTTGCGTGAGCATACCAACATATTTACATACATGTACATTCATTACATACAACTTAATGTCAGTACATGTACAATCCATATACAGCTTATGCACATGTATATGCATACACAAAAACACATAACAAAAGAACTCTCTTCCCACAGATAGACATTATAACAATCGAATACAGTTACTGCTAGTATATCATTAATCTACATACCTTGTGAGGTAGACAACTGTTGTGATGGTAATGACCAGTATCAGAACAATCACTACCAGAAATGACACTAGAGATCCAGCAATCACCCCCATATTATCAATACCACGTTTAACAGGGGGATTGACAATATTCATTTCTGTAGGTTCAAATGAAAGAATTATTGATCCACACGTTGGTATATTATGAGATAAAGTAATAATGGAAAGCAAACGATCATTTGGTCTGAATCACTATTATTGTTATACATTTTCAGTTAACATTTCATTTTTTTTGTTACTGTCTTTATACTTCACAATAATGCATCATGCTTTGCATGCATAATCGACAATGGATTACCACTACCAACATGTGATGCACTCACCAGCAGTAACACTCCCCTTGATGGTGCCTTTTCCAGTGTACACATCTACAGTAATACTGTATGAAGTAGTTGGATCCAGTCCTCCAATAACAACACTAGAGTCAGTAGTAGTGACACTGTTGATGTCACGAGATACTCTATTCAGTGATGAAGGCCAGTAGGTCACAACATAGAGTGGAAAACCTCTTGCTTCATGGAGTGTTAGTGGAGTCCAACTGACATGAACTGCACTGTTGTCATGGATCCATTTGGTGACCACATTCTGTACTTTGACTGTAGGGGCTGTGTGAGTGTGCATGTATTTGCATGTACGTGTGTGTTTGTGAAATGGATGAATTTGTGTAAATATAGATGTGGATGTTTCAGTTATAATCGGACACAGGTAGTTCTATCTCACATTTCATTTGGTATCAGGGAAAAATGAAGGTACAGGAAAGGCTAACACATGAAATCAATATAATGCCATGTAAGTTGCTTGAAGTACATGTAAGTTTTACAGAGCCTCATGTACAGCTGGTATGGTTCTGAAGCTCGCAAAGTTTACTAATTATATGCACACATGTATGTACATGACTTTGAATCTGGATCAATTTAAATCATCACATTGCAGTACTCATTTTATTTGAATTAACCCCTATCAATAATTATAGTACCTCTGTTGCAGTTCCCAGGGTATGAAGACACGAGTGTGTGAAGCTGCATATATTCTATATATATACGTATGTGGCATGTATGTTAGCAGATCAAAGTACGAAGTGTTCATTTCTACTGTATAAATCTTCGTTCTTGTTATCAAACAAGCTGAAATGTCTGTACTCCCTAACAGAGGTCCTTTACGTAGGTATTATGTACTTAGTAGTTAAGACATGGGCACGAGGGCATTATGACATATAAAATACCAAGGGCGAGTGTATTTTATATGTCATAATGCCTGAGTGTCCATGTCTTAACCATTATAGCATCCGTTGCTAACGCTTTATACTGTTGCTAGCACTTTATACAGTATAAAATTGCTGTATAATAGTACTGTTTCTATGGTAACAGATGCTATTTGTAGTTAATAAAACAATATACAATTGCATACTAACATACATGCAGGATTCAATTATAACTAACATCGATTAACTCGGTAATTACTTGACAAATTTTCATAACAATTTCATGCAAGTGTGCAATAACAAAGGGAAGTGGGCCAATATGATGGACAAACACTTCGGACTTTGATCTGCCAACGCAACATGTCACATACGTATAATATAATGACAAAGTTTACACACATTACATACAGTTATCACTGGACTATGTTCATTCTTTTGCTAGACCCACCTCCTTCCGATGTAAAGAAGATTTTAGATGTATTCTTTCCCTTGCCAATTTTGGTCCTAGCACTAACAGACACCTCTATTGGCTTTTCAGGGACTAAATGTAATTTCTAGAGTATGGTATGTTACACATAAGTTGAAGTATGAGACAACTCACTCAAATTCCCAACTGTTAGTATCAATTCCTTCACATGGACTAGTGTAGTGCTATTATCCTCCTCATACACACCATACACCACATCATATCCAGTAATAACTCCATTTGGTTCTTCAGGCTCACTCCACATTATCACTGTTGAAGTGTTCGATGTTATGTTGTAGGACAAATTTGATACTGGACCAGGAACTGGGTAGACACATTGAAAGGAAGACTAGTAGGTATATTGTATAACATAACAACAATAATTCCTCACCATCATCCAATGTTTTGAAAACATCTGAACTTGTCAAGTCACCCACTCCAGCATCATTGACAGCTGCCACTTTCCAAGCATATCTGGTATAAGGTGTTAGACCAGTCACAAGGTATGTTATGTCAGGAGGTCGGTCATTGGGAACAGTGATATTCCTTATGCTCCTGAACTCCCCAACCTCTGTGACATACACCCACAGTTCCACTATGTACCCGGTTATGATCCCATTCCTACCCTTCTTTGGTGGCAACGACCACTGAAGAGGAGCACTTCTTGATCTGGGTTCAACAGGAGATGTCACCACTGGAGCAAATACCGGGACTAGTGAGCAATCAAGTAATTACACCTGATTACAATACAATATTCACATATGTATGTGTATAATTATGTATGTATGTGCATTGATATTACATGAATTCACATATTTGGAAATAGTTTAAAAAAATTGGTGCAAATTTTCAACATTGTATTGTATTTCCTCAGAATTACTGAAAATTAATAATAGTTCAACAACAATAGCGATTCAGAGATAGACTAAGAACATATACTGTAGGTAGCCCTAATGCTATCAGCAGGATTATTGCAGACCTTCTACAGACTACTTTCATAAAATAGAATTTTGATATCAGTAAAACTACAAACTAGCACTTATCCATTCATATGATATGTGTGACAAGTACAAGAAAAGACACACACACCAGCACTCAAAGTTGTGGCCTGCCTCACAACTGGTCCTCCTCTTCCTCCATTATTCTCTGCCTCAACAGTTACAGTGTACTCATCAAAAGGATGTAGACTTGTGAGGACCAATGACAGTTCCGTGATAGATGTAGACATCCTAACAGTAAACTCTGAGAAGTAGCCAACATGATAGGTGAGAGGTAGACGTTCAGCATTGGGAGGAGTGGTCCATGTCACTCTGATGGACGTTGATGATATTACTTGTAGAATCAAGTTGCGAAGAACTGAATGGAGGAGAGTAGATATTATAAATGAAAAAATGAATGATATGTTAACTTCAAGTTTATGGATATAGATTACTCTATATATATAGGAATAGAAAGAATTGTACACCAATAGACACATCCACACATGTGTATAGATGATGTTTATGTATTCTTAATCCCTCTAACCTTCTGGTAAAGTGCATCCCATTGTGCTGCCATTGGCACTCCCCACTGAGTTGTAAGCCTCAACAACCACAGTGTATTCTGTGTTTGATTCCAGTCTGGTTATATTGTAGGGTGTTGTAACATCTTTAAATGTAATGGTCTCCATGGAAGCTTTTTTCTGTACATACATCATATACTTTGTTTCTCTTTCTTCATCCCAATGCACAGTTAATGAACTAGTATAGTTACTGATGATTATATTGGATGGCTTTTGAGGAGCTGGAGGTAAGGATTACATAAACAGAGAAGATAACAAGCTAATTGTAAAATGTACTTACGTCCATCTGATTCACTCCATGGTCCTCCCCCAACAGTAGACACTGCTCTCACTCTTACTATGTATATTCTTCCGACAGTTCCATTTAGAGTTATCTGTTCACCATAAGCTTTAACTGTAGGTTGTAGTCTACGGTTCTCCCAATACTGTACCTCGTAGTACAAGATACTGGCTTCACTGGATGGACGGTTCCAGGTGATAATCAAGGACAGATTACTGTTATATTGTACATCCTTAGGTTGTACTCCTGTCACTTGATGGGGAACTATTGAAAAGAATTTAGGACAAATGAGAAATAAAAACATTTGTGTTGCTTAAAATTAATTGCTTTAAGATTAAAATGAGTGGTTTTCAATACTGCACATATGTAAATGGGTAAGGAACACTTCTGAACAAATGGATTCAAAGCGTCTGCTACAATGTAGGCATTCTCGATTCCTTCTAATGACATGGCTGCTAAATAAAAAGAAGGTGGTAAATCAACAGGCTAACTCAAAGTAACTAGCAATGACATCATTGGAAAATGTTAATATTTAGCGAGGATGAAGTGTTTTTCAATCTCAAATATCTTGCTATTTATGCATTATGCATGTAAAACCAACCTAAACTTGTATCAATAGCCCAGTGCTACAATGCCTGAGGTCATCAATACCCCAGTGTTCCAAGCTACCCCTTTACCCAATAACGGTAAATAATAACTTTAAAACACCAACACGTTGACCATTTTAGTCACATCACGGATATCTTAGTAACATATGTACCATTCTTATGTGAAGCCACTAAGACATGTAGGTGCATTGGAAACTGAACAGGAATTTGAGTGCAAAGGCATTTCCAAAGATAAGATCTCATGCAAGTGAATGTTCTTTCAGACCTGAAATAGATGCTCATATGTTATATCTGATTGCAGGTGGGGGCAATCCAATGAATTTTTACTTGAATTACTTGTTTACATGTCATTTAATGTAAAGAATAGTAGCCCATGTAACTTCCACTCACCATCATATGTCCTTCCCTCCACAGGTGTACTATAGTTACCAACTCCTGATGTAGTCCTCACTGCTATACGTACATGGTAGGATCGACCAACACTCAGACCAGTTAGTTCATATGGACTTGAAGATGGTGTATTACTAGTAGACGTATACTGCCTACTTGTGGTCTCCTTGTATTGGATGACATAACCAGTGACTTGTAAACCATGAAGATTTGCAGGAGGTGTCCAACTGATACGAAGTGTTCCTCTCTTAGCAATGGGCACAGATGACACTGAGTGAGGTGGAGACACTGAAGAAGAGAATATGATTTATGAGTAACATTCACAGATTATCAGATACATGTGTTAGTACAAGTATGGCAATACACTAGAGTTGAGACAGTAAGATAGCCCTTTAGTTGTCACATCTACAATCATACCTCGAAATGTACTGAGTGTCTCCATATCACTGTAAGGACCAGCTCCAACATCAGAAACAGCTCTCACTTGAACTTGATAACTAGTACCAACAATAAGGTTCTCCAGGGTGGTGGATCTTGATGTCACATCCTTTGTACTCCAACTAGTGGTACCACTTCTTCTGTACTGCACTTGGTATTTAGTGATGGGAAGGTCACTCTGAGGTGCAGTCCAGGTCACTGTAAGAGCTGGTCTTCCTGATCTTGCTGCTTTGGTGAGGGTAGGATGAGGGCTAACCTTCGAAGGTACTGTGAAAAAGGATAATTTGGTGATTACATATAATCACCACAATGATTAACCATTAATTAATTTAATGAAATCCTACTAGTAAGATTATGTTTTAAACAATTTTCTATCTGTAGGTTCGAAAAACATTTTTACAAGTTTATTATATTAATTTAATCAGGTCTGTTGACATATTTAATTTGGGTTTCATGCAGTTATTAGGCTTGACATCCATGTTAGCAGGTCTACTTGGATGGTTGGAGTTACAATCATGCAGAGGTGCCAAAAATCTGATGTGTTGTCACAGTCTGTAGTGCCAGAATTAACAAACATGAATACCTTGAGGCTAATAATACCAATGCATACTATTTTCAGAAATTTGGAAAGTCCAGGATGAGGTAATCATGGATATCTCAGTAACATCTTCACTGTACCATTCTTATGTGAAGCCACCAAGGTATGTAGGTGCATTGGAAACTGAACAGGAATTTGAGTGCAAAGGCATTTCCAAAGATAAGATCTCATGCAAGAGAAGGTTCTTTCAGACCTGAAATAGATGCTCATATGTTATATCTGATTGCAGGTGGGGGCAACCCAATGAGTTTTTGAGTTACTTGTTTACATTTCACTTAGTGTAAATGATAGTAGCCCATGTAACTTCCATTCCAAGAGTTCACTCACCATTGAATGTCCTTCCCACTGCAGGTGTACTATAGTTACCAACTCCTGATGTAGTCCTCACTGCTATACGTACATGGTAGGATCGACCAACACTCAGACCAGTTAGTTCATATGGACTTGAAGATGGTGTACTTCTAGTAGACGTATACTGCCTACTTGTGGTCTCCTTGTATTGGATGACATAACCAGTGACTTGTAAACTGTAAAGATTTGCAGGAGGTGTCCAACTGATACGAAGTGTTCCTCTCTTAGCAATGGGCACAGATGACACTGAGCGAGGTGGAGACACTGAAGAAGAAAATATTATTTATGAGTAACGTTCACAGATTATCAGATAGCCCTTTAGTTGTCACATCTTCAAGAATGCACCGAGTTGTAGCCATCATCTGTACAGTGTAAGCCTACCTTGGTAAGTGAACCCTTCAATGGTAATTGGTGAGCTTGTACCAATACCTGATCGTGCTCTAATAGTAAGTATATACACAGATCCAATATCAAGGTACACCAGCTGATAGGAAGGAGTGTTTGTAGTTTTAGTTGTAGGTGATCCACCCGTCTTCTTCCTGTACATTACTGTATATTGCTGTATTGTTGCACCACCATTAGATGGTGGTCTCCACTGAACTGATAGAGCTGCTCTTTGTAGGTATGTAGTTTGAGAAACAGTTATAGAATTCCTGTTCACTGTATAGGGGACTGTAGGGAGGAAGGATGACATGGCATTGAATACATCTCTACAACACATTAATACATGTTAATTGGTGTAGGTTTGTATATTGTGCTGATCAGTTACAATAGACTGCTATGAAATTTTTGAAGATGTCAGCTTGTCCTCTTTTCCCATGATCAGGAAAAAACTCTCCTTTGTAATAATGGAATCTTCAACTCCGGTTTACTCACAATCTTATATGGTCCCAACCACGATTGTGAGGGATTATACCACATATTCGCCAATACACTCACCATTATATGTGGTCCCACCCACATCACTGCTGTACACACCAGTCCCCAGTTGTGTGACTGCTGCTACTCTTACTCTATATCCAGTACCTAACTGTAGACCAGAGATAGCAGTGGAGGTGGACCTTCCTGATACAGAACGAGCTCTAGAATAGGGTCCAGTACTAGATGTTCTGTACTGTACAGAGTACCCAGTGATAGTCAGTCCAGTATCTACAGTAGGAGCTCTCCATGTCACTCTCAATACACCACGTTGTGGAAGTGGAGTAACTCTGACATCACTAGGAGCTGGTGGGGCTGTAGCAATGAGAAAATTTACTTTTGTATACAGTAGTGTGAAATACCAACAGAGTTGATTTGATTATACTGTTAAAATACATGCAAGAGACCTTGTGTTTGAACAACCTTTACATTTGTTGCATGCATATCATGTCAAGAAACAACATACACAATGAATTAGATAAGATTGGTTTTGATGATAAATTAGATTACATAAATGTGGATTAATCAGCACTATTTTGCTCACGTTTGTATGTAGTACCAACCACATCACTGCTGTACACACCAGTCCCTAGTTGTGTGACTGCTGCTACTCTTACTCTATATCTAGTACCTAACTGTAGACCAGAGATAGTAGTGGAGGTGGAGCTTCCTGATACAGTACCAGCTCTAGAATAGGGTCCAGTACTAGATGTTCTGTACTGTACATGGTACCCAGTGATAGTCAGTCCAGTATCTACAGTAGGAGCTCTCCATGTCACTCTCAATACACCACGTTGTGGAAGTGGAGTAACTCTGACACCACTAGGAGGTGGTGGGTCTGCAGGAAATAGCAAAATATCATCAAAAAGTGATCACAGTCAAAGTTTGTCAAATCAAACATACCCTTGAAATTATGATAAGTATCATTCACAGTGCACAATTGAAATTCCATTCATAACATGCAACTCTGGATAATTTAACAATTACAACAGGAGCTAGCGAGTGATGATGATATCATTAGTCTTGTGTACCCAATCCATTCAACTCGATTCCCAATTATGTACGTATATTTACATTCTGAAGTCTCATTTTTAGGTAAGGAGGAAGGAATGGGTCAGGGCTACAGATTTTGTATTTGGCCCTGTAATGGCTTCGGCAAAGGCAGATTGCGTCATTTTGAATTAGAATATGGAATGGTGCAAAATTGAAATGGAACGGGGCATAGCAATTTGCCTTTTTGGTATCAGTTTCCACGGGAGAAATGCCGTTTATGTACATGGAGACAGATGCACCTGAGGATCAATTATTTCAACGCATATTGTTTCCAATAGTACCATGTCAATAGTCTACCGACCACACTGGATCACAGTCATATTGAGCAGTACACAGATGTAAGACACCAAAGACAGTACTATATGATTGCTAATTAATTATTGGAATGATTTGAATGGCATCACCAAAGGGTTGGATGGGATAACAGAAGATGCAAGGTGTTATACATAACCTAAATAAGAGAATAATAGCATAATAATTAGCCATATATACCATTATATGTTGTCTGTACTCTGATGTCTCCAACAGGACCATTAGCAATATCTGATAGTGCATTCACTCTAACTTGATAACTAGTACCAATATCAAGGTTCTCCAGGTAAGTGGATGTTGACACTGAAGATACCCTCTTTTCTCTCCATTCACCACTAGTACCTCTCCTGTACTGTACTTGGTAGCCAGTTACTCTCTCATTGGCATTGTGTCTGGTCCACCTCACTATCAGAGCTGGTCTACCTGATCTGACAGCTTTGGTCACAGTAACACCAGATACCCTTGAGGGGACTAGAGAACAAAGTATGTGTCAAAGCAGTACAAGGTTTACATACACATAACTTAAAGACACATTAGGAAGCACTAAAAGTGATACATTGTCTGTACACAGCATAGTAAACAGTTAAACACATTGATAATTGAATTATTATTATGTCTATGGGACAGCACCCTCAATGATCAATATACAGTATATCACAGCTGTAGCACAAATAGATAGGTATCAATATAGCATTAAATATACTAACAGATGGTGAAACATTCTATAATAAATACCTCTATAAGTTGTAATAGTCCTCACATCACTGTATGGACCAGTTCCAACATCAGAAACAGCTCTGACTTGAACCTGATAACCAGTACCAGCAGGGAGGTTCTCCAGGGTGGTGGATCTTGATGTCACATCCTTTGCACTCCAACTAGTGGCACCACTTCTTCTGTACTGTACTTGGTATTTAGTGATGGGACGGTCACTCTGAGGTGCAGTCCAGGTCAATGTAAGAGCTGGTCTTCCTGACCTTGCTGCTTTTGTGAGGGTAAGATGACCAACCTTCGAAGGTACTGTGAAGACAAAGATGAAATTGGGATCCTCAGAAATCCTTGTACAAATGTGGTAATATAGCCTATATAACCGTGTAGCTTGTTTCGATGCCAGATCAACTATGGAAGAACATGCCATCAGCAACCATTGTCCGGTTAACCCATCTTTGGAATTGATGTAGTTTATATCCATGATCGATACATTAAGTTGTAATCTGTCTAGGGTACGGCAGGGTAAACAGACAATTGTTTACGTCTAGAGGGCAGCACCTTTAATGATCAATATACTGCAGTATATCACAGATGTAGCACAAATAGATAGGCATCAACTATAACATAAAACTTACTAACAGATGGTGAAACATTATACAATACATACCTCTGTATGTTATAATAGCCCCCACATCACTGTATGGACCAACTCCAACATCAGAAACAGCTCTCATTCGAACCAGATAACTAGTACCAGCAGGGAGGTTCTCCAGGGTGGTGGATCTTGATGTCACTTCCTTTGTACTCCAACTAGTGGTACCACTTCTTCTGTACAGCACTTGGTATTTAGTGATGGGACGGTCACTCTGAGGTGCAGTCCAGGTCACTGTAAGAGCTGGTCTTCCTGATCTTGCTGCTTTGGTGAGGGTTGGACGAGGGCTAACCTTTAAAGGTACTGTTAAACAATAAGTGAGACAAAGATGAAATTGGGATCCACAGAAATCCTTGTTTGAATCTATATATGCAAACATACATAATCACCAGGCAAAAGAACAACCTTCCTTTCATGGTTATTTAATTAATGCTACATTTTGCTTATGATTGTGCTTTAGTCTGATTTTCAAACATTGCTACTAGTAACATTAGCAAGGTGGTTTTAGATTTTGCACAACACTAAAGATTAGTGTCCTCAGTATGTAATAAGTATACCAACACAATAGGTACTTGTTAAAGTGTATGTAGCTATCCATTGAATCTTACCATTGTAGGTTCTTGCCTGTTGTTTATCACTGTATGCTCCTCGACCACCTGATGACACAGCAGCTACCCAGATGTAGTAGGTAGTTCCTATGCTAAGTGGACTCAGTGTGGTAGATGTACCAGTAATTCCACTAGCACCACAGTTAGCACCAGATGGTGGATCGGACTGTGCTCCACTAGTTGTACTGTAACATACAGTGTATGTGATACCACTTCCATTGATTGCAGTCCATGATACTCTCAAAGCTGGAGATGATCCTTGTACAGTTCTAGTAACAGTTACACCTTCAACCTTGGTGCCTACAATATATTATTCAATATGTGAGACCAATCGATGATAGTATACATAGTAGCTATGTCAAGTCATGTTGGATGTACCCTACATATCGTATGGTGGGATGACAACAGTCATAGATAATCACAATAATCACGTTTATTCATGTGTAAGAGTAGTTGTATCAATTGTCGTAGTTTCTTAGAAATAACCTTCACATTATAGCACAGCATGTGTACATTACAGAATACGTATGTGTATTGATATTGATGTAGGCATACTTTTGGTATACCTTAGTGTGGAGGGTACTTACAAAAAGCTTTCCAAGGAAATCCATGTACATGAGAAGGCGATATTATTCTCAGTGAAACATGCATGACGACGGCAATCATGAGCGAACACATTCTGAATTCAGGTAGATATAGACTAAAATAATGATTATTGCCAAGTAGAAAAGTGAGTAGTTCAAAGTAATTCTGGTGCTCGAGTTGACACATATATATATATATATATATATATATATATATACGGAATACGTCACGGAAAACTTGACAAATCGTAATGCAATTACAGTGAAATATGTTGAGATTTCTGTGACGCGTACCATATATATACATACATATATATATTATATATATATATATATATCAGGGTTCTGCCCATACTGGTCAGGTGTGGTCGGGGCCAACCACCACAAACTATAGAATGACCACCACTAGCTGTATTCCAACCAGTTTGCCCATATTCTGCCTAAATATATAGCAGCAACTGTGCCTGTTACCATTTCCTGCTGCAGCTGATCATTGAATTAATGATAATAAAATTGGAATTTATTGACCTAGCCATAATTCCACCCGCTATAAATTAACAAAACGGCAGTCTGGATTGAGGCGTGGTATACAAATACATAGCAAATATACAAATTAAAACCCAAATTAATCAGATTACCACCACTAAAGATGGTCTGGGCAGAACCCTGATATATATATATATATATATATATATATATTTGTATCCTTTTGCGTAGGCGTATCAAAGGCAAGTGTGCACATATGTGATATGTGCACACTTGCTGATCAATTGATCAATGTCACTTAGTTACCATAGCAATTGATCAATTAATTAATGTCACTTAGCTATACCATCGCACCCGCTGACAATGATCACAGCGTAGTGATCAGTTACTGGGCTGATAATTAAAAATGGCCATCAGGAAAACTGGAAATGGAAGATTCTCTCCACATGGACAGTTAGACAGTTAATTTTAACCCACAGAGGACACTTCCCAAACCGTACTTCATAATTCCTGAGGGTTTGGTGGCGCCCTGTGCAGTAGTTTTTGCCGGAATCGCGAACGAACAAACAAACGAACTGAATTATATATATAGAAGCAAGTGAGCCCGCCTTTGGCGGGTTCACCTGCTATGGTGAGTCGTGCGCAATGAAGTTGGGCCCAGTCACTTCTGAAGCATCTTCACTGGTGGCAACAGAGGGTAGTTGCTATAACAACGGTAAGTTTAAAATGCTACTATTCTATAACGGACGACCCCCGGAACTGGGGATTCTGAGGTCTGCATAAGCATTGATTGATTGATTGACTGATAACTAAAATATGTCAATAAACCCTACACTTTTTAATTCTTATTTGTGACTTCCAGTATGTAACGCGTTCATCCGATAGATACAATGAGTTATAACAATGAATTTATACTGCGTGAGAAAACATGTCCAATTTCGAAACACGGAGATTTTGAAATTGGGCTATTCGAGAGCAACAGCTTTGATGACCCTAAAATTTACAGCTAAGGGTCTTTTAAACTTAAGAAAGATACCAAAGTGATTCGAGTGCAGGGGGCGGCAGTACTTTTGCTTCACATGAGCCGCAATATAAATCATGGGTTGAAAAATCACTCACGAAATGATAATTGTGCAAGTCATTATTGCGATATTATTGTATAACTGGTATATTGACCATCCCTATGTGTGTGTGTGTGTGTGTGTGTGTGTGTGTGTGTGTGTGTGTGTGTGTGTGTGTGTGTGTGTGTGTGTGTGTGTGTGTGTGTGTGTGTGTGTGTGTGTGTGTGTGTGTGTGTGATTACAAATTAAAGTTTAGCACATTGTTACCGCATGCAGCATCTATGTACAATTTACTAGATATTGTTTTGCATAACATCTGGTTAATACGTAAAAAGTTGGGGACATTTAACGTTCATTTGGTGTTCTTTTCCATGTTCTTGGGAATATATGGTGAGGTTCCCTAATTCTAGAAGCTTCTTCATTTCAAACACTTTGAATCAAATTTCTCTTTTGCGAACCCGTGTATTTAAATCATGTTTAGTACCAATGTTTATAAGTTTTGATGGATTTAACCCATTGTGTTACTCAATGTCCAAAATTAGGGCACCTTATCATATCAATCAATCAATAACTATTAGAGTGCACCACACCAGAATGTGCTAGGACATAACATTGGTCCTGTGTAGCACTGTAACATCAATACACATATGACATCAGAACTAACTTTTGACTGTCTAGTACACTAATCCATCACAATAACAAAATAATGATTTAGACACGAAATCTGGCACACCATATATATAGCTATATACAATCACTGTCACTTTTACGATTTTGGCACACCATATATATTATGGTGTGCCAAAATCGTATACGTAGTCCAGAAAAAAGTAAGCCAGTATAAGAGGAGCTTCTCACTGGAATAGACAAATTAATTACTATCATTCTAAGAACTCATCACATTTGCATGTTCCAATTTCATTCAACATACATACTGTGAAAGGTGACAAAACAACAAGAACATGCAACAACAAACCAATATATTATAGTGTTAATGAGCGGAACTATAAGTAGAGAAGATTGTGTAATAATAAAAGTGACAGCAGTCATCTTTTAATTAAGGTTAATTAAGGTTGATGATTACTACAGATACTACACTTTTCACTCACCAAATGTCACATACAGTGTACTGGTGGTACCATCTTTACTTGTTCTACACTGATATTGTCCTCCCTGAGATGACTGGTAGCTAGCGAACACAAGTTGTCTTGCACTGCTAGTACCCGCCTGTCTAACATCTCCACTTGATGGTACTACTCCTCCGTCAGGACCATACCACTGTACAGTACCACCTGGTTCACTGCAAATCACTACCACTTCTGTACCAACAGTGACATTGACAGTAGCAGGACTGGTCAGGAGAGTGGGTGGTGTTGGCTGTGCCTTTCCTAGCTGAGCACTAGTAGTGGTACCTAAAATGGGTCCAAAGATAACAATTGAAATGGATATATCACCTTTGTGACAAAGACACGTACACTTCACTAAATGTTGACCAATAATTACTTCGAGAGTCTTACCAATGCTCCAGCAAAAAACAATAGCCGTAGTGTAAATGATGAAGAATGTCATTCCACTGTGGTGAATCGTACCTTACTTCGAATAACTGAAACGAACGGAATGTAGGCATGCTTTTATACTACTTTAGCTACTTTGAGATTTCTCAAATGGTTTACACGAGGGATCTCGCGCCACATGACTACACAATGTCAAAAACTGAATTTTCACTACCATGAAATTCATAGGATAGGTTCAGGAAACATGGCATTTCATGGCATATGGCCTGCAACAGGTCATATGCCATTTCCTCATACCTTTCATGAAGGAGGACAGGGCACATTTCCTCTCCAATTTCATCCATTCGCCGGGTAGCATAACATGCTACATGGTGTGCATATGCCGCATGGTCGATACGCTGTTGCATGCCATGTACCTTGATTTTTGACATTATTATAATCAATCGCACCATACTGTAATGCATATCACGTTAATTTGAATAGTCTTGGACATTGATTCAAATCACAAATAGTATCCATGAAATGATAAAACCTCAGAAGCATTCAAACAAGAAATGCATAGAAATATTGAAATCATGAATTCAAAGTGCTGTGTGATGAATTCAAATCACAACAGGTGGAAAAAATTAAATCGTCAACAAAAGAATGAACCTCGTGTTACAAAGCGTTTGTTATAATAGCTTGACAATGTACGTAGCTACACTGCAATGTTTGAGAGGTCACTTTTTAGAGAAAGCCCACAATGGTAAATCCTTACTGGAAGGTTGAGATCGTGCAGAATCCTCTCCAGTCATGCGTTTCCTTGACATTCTTTTCGAAGTTACTGACTTGGTGGATAGGGTCTGTTCATCTAGGCGAGCCATGAAGGAATTGACTTCACTTGACCTCCAAGGCAAAGGTTTAACGAAAATAGTGTCATCACTGCTATCATCCCCGCTGTTTTCACTTGACATCATTTCAACACTCAGGATGTTCTCCCACATATTCCTATGCTTGTTATCATCAAAAGTCATGGATCTGAGGGCCGCTCTTCGTTCTTGAAGTTTCTACAATCAATGAAATGTCACATAGTATCCATTGCGAGCAGCGAAATATAATCTGTATTCTGAGAACTCACCCTTGCCAACCGTTCATGCCTTCTTTTCCTCTGTAGATCACTAACACTCTTCCCCCTCCTTTCTGCAGAAGCTTCTTCACGCAGACTTCGGTAATAGCGGTAGGCTGCATCTAAAATAAATGGACGAGTTAGGTGAAAGAATAGTATATGCATGCAGCAATCATTATCACAAGGTCAAAACTCGTGATTCCCTAACCATGAATTTGTTGGGTTAAGAAATCAGGTTGTAACCCTTTAACTTCACGAACTAGTTGCTGCAAAGTCCTTTGATTGTCTTCATCTTTAAAAGATTTGCTAAAGAAAACAGTACCCTTACAGTCAAGTCATGCACCACTTAACTCCAATACAATGTTTGAACTTACCCCGGTTCAACATTCCATCCAAGAAAGTTCTCACCTTCTTGCTGCAACATTCCATACACCCTTCTTGTTTCACGCTGTGCAAAAATATATGTACTGAGGTTTTCATGCTTTGAACAAATTTTGGATATTACATATACACGAAGTATTTCATTAAACAAATTGCAATTCAAAGCATGTAAGCTCAATATCAAGTTGTATTATACAGAATGGATGATATAAAAGTAAGCAATTGGGTTGCTACCTACTCTAACAGGTGTAATTTGGAGAATTGAACTAAGTCTTGGAAATTGGGTACAAACTCTTACTAGATAAATGAGCAATAATGGTGTACCAGATATACACAATAATATGTGGATAGGCATATAAGTACGTCCAGACACAAAGATATATACTGTGAGATGGTCTGCGATGAGCTTAACAATTCAAGCTGGAATAAGATTCCGGGCCACTGACATGCAATTGATTAAAACATTAACATAATAGCAAATCATGAGTAGACTAGAAATATCAAATATGATTGGATTGACTCACACTGACTAAGAGGGGTACTTTTTTCTTGGCTTTATTGGTACTGTTATCACTACTTGAGGATGATCTGGTGCTCCAGATGTCATTTTCCATCTTGCTCAAGCGTTTTTCGGTACTGTCCAGCCTTTTCGCGACGACTCCTAGCAGATCATTCGTTTTTTGAATCTGCTTTAAGACTGCATCAGTAGACTCTTCTAAATCTTTTCTTTGATCGGCAATGGGCGAGTTTTCTTTATTATCGTCACCGGCAGTAGTTGTTTTTGTCACATTTGGCAAACGGACAGTAATATTCCTGTCTGAAGGTAGATGCGAAGATGGCAAACGTTTTCTCTTCTGCTTTTCGTTGTCCTTGCCTTTGTGTGTTGGTTTGTCGTGTGTCCAAGGTGAAGGGGATGGCGTTTTACTACGCAGGTTAGAGACTGGACCCTTTTGTTTCCTTGCAGGGATTGTTGGCTCTTCCGCGTCAAGATTGTCGGAATCTGGTAAGTATATCCTACCATTAAAGCGTCCTTTACCAAATGGTATTTGTTCACGTTGATAAGAAAAATCACAGTCACGGTCTGAGTCACTAGAAAATTCCATCTTTGGATAAAACTTCGATCAATAGAAGGAATGACACGATCGCGCGCGCGCGTATTTCCATCGAATTCATTGGATAGTTGTGACCTAATTAATAACAGATAAAATTAGACTCGTAACACGTGGTCTCCGTCCCGTACCTAGTGAGCGCGAAAGACGTTATGGACTTCGACTCTGCAAGCCTGTATGAAGAAACACCATCCTCTAGTCTTTTATCACGTAATATTCTTTCTGGTCGAGTTACTAGTGCTAAACTACCTGAAACAGGGACTGTAACTTGTCCTCATTGTGACAGCGTCCTCTCAGAGAAGACTTATAAACGGCATTTACATCTTTTTTATGATACACAAAAACAGGAGTGGATCAAAAAGCCCAAAACAAAGCAAGAAGGTATTTTTAAAAACGTTTAGTATCCAGTCTGTGTGGATGTGCATATCTGATTTTCATTAATTTTATTTTAAATTAGCTTTATTTGTCCCACTGTATGTCTTTCTACATACATGCAAATGTCACGTGTTGCTGCAGCTGTTTTTAACCCCAGCATACATGTTGAAATAATATTATGAATATTATGATATAATAATATAATAATTATCATTGAATATTATTTGTATTCCATCAATAAATACAGGCCTGGATAGCGAGTCTGCGCCGCCTTTACCAAAGTTTCCTACTCTAACATCCATCAAGGATTCCAGAGAAAGCATTGAGCCATTTGAAGTATGTAACCATATAGAGGGTCCAATGGAAGATTCATGTCTTTCTAGTACCTCATTGGATCAGAAAGGTATACACTCTTAACAGTATATAATTTGCATATATATATATATATATAATATATATAAATATTACAGTAAGTTATACACTACGTGCATTGCAATTTCTTTCTTTTCAAAATTAATGTGATCACAACATGTATATCTGACTTCGCAGGACTGGAATCAGATGATGAATCTTTGTGTTCAGAGGAATATTGGGATGATGATTTCATGAGTAACAGTGATACTGAATGTGACTCAGATGTGTCTCCTCCTCCACTACCACAGCCAGTTCCATCAGATTCAGCAAAGCAGCAGAAATCACTTGTTTTGTGGCTGCTGGGATTTATATTGCGTTTGCAGTCAAAATTTAACATCCCCGACTATGCAATCAATCAACTACTCTTGTTTCTAAGTATTTTTTTCAAAATACTTGGGCGTTTTTCTCCTTTTAATAAAAGTGTAGCAGTGCACATCCCATGCTCGCTTTACCGATTGAAAAATATTATGAAAGTGGATGTTGATTTCACTCGATATGTAGTATGTCCAAAATGTGAGCAGATATACCACCGAAGCAGCAGTATCCTCCATGAAGGAAGAAGAGTAAAGAGTCGCAAATGTTCATTTTCTGAATTTCGTAGTTCTACATGTGACCAAGTCTTACTTAAGACTGTACACTCCAATACAGGTAGAATATTTCTATACCCTTTTAAAGTTTATTGCTACCGTAGTATACAGTCTCATCTTGAGCATCTCCTGCTAAAGCCTGGATTTGTAGAACTGTGTGATGAGTGGAAACACCAATCACGTAATGAAAACCTGTTGCAGGATGTTTACAATGGTAGAGTTTGGCAACAATTTATAAGTATTTTGGAGAAGCCACTGTGTCTTGCCCTCATGCTCAATGTAGACTGGTTCCAGCCTTTTGACCATGTTGTGTACTCTGTGGGTTGTGTTTACCTTACAATAATGAATATACCACGGACTCTGAGGTATAAGCGTAAACATGTACTTCTTGTTGGAATCATACCAGGACCCTCTGAGCGCACTCACGATATCAATCCATACCTTCAGCCTTTGGTTAATGAACTGCTGGTGTTTTGGAAAGGGATTAAATTGAAGGTTCGGCGGGGAACAGATGAACTTTGGGAAGAAGTAAAGTTGGCTTTGTTATGCTGCACTTGTGACACACCTGCTGGACGGAAAGTATGTGGCTTTCTGGGTCACACAGCACGACTGGGCTGCTGCAAATGTTTAAAGGCCTTTCCAGGCTCTGTTGGTTGCATGAATTATTCAGGATTCGACGTGTCAAAATGGCCCCCTTGAGAACTGGAGTTGCATCGTAAAAATGTACAAAGTATACAAAAATGTTGCAATAAAACTGAGCGTGCACAAATGGAGTCACAGTTAGGTTGTCGATATTCTGTTTTGCTAAAGCTACCCTATTTTAATCCTATAAATATGCTTGTTATAGATCCGATGCATAACTTGTTCCTTGGTACTGCCAAGCACATGTTAAAGCTTTGGTTAAAGAAAGATTTAATAAAAAAAGCTGATTTTGACAGTTTGCAAAATACAGTTGACTCAATTGTTGTACCCAGTGAAGTTGGTAGAGTACCTCACAAGATCAAGACCGGTTTTTCTGCATTTACTGCAGACCAGTTTAAGAACTGGGTGACTCTATACTCGATTCCTGCTCTTCATGGATATTTGCCAAAAGAACATTTAGAGTGCTGGAGGCATTTTGTTCTGGCATGTAGGATACTATGTCAACACTCTGTGTCAAATGATGGACTGCAATTGGCCCATGCACTTCTAATTCAGTTTTGTAAAAGAGTTGAAATTTTGTATGGTGAACAGGCAGTCACACCCAATATGCATATGCATGGCCATATAGTTGATGTTCTAAGGGATTTTGGTCCAGTACAGGAATTTTGGCTGTTTTCCTTTGAACGATATAATGGCTTACTTTCCCGTCAGCCTAAAAGTGCACATATGATTGAACCACAGTTAATGAAAAGGTTTTTATACGACTCTTTTGCAGATTCCTTTCACTTTCCCTCTGAATTTGAAGAAGATTTATTGTCAGTTTGCCAGTTCAAAGATAAGTGTGATCGAGGATCTTTAAAGCAGTGCAATTCGCTCCAGTCCAATGGAACCTATCAGTTACCGAATAAATCTACCCGTTGTATTCTAGACGATGGAGATCAGCAATTCATTTCTGAAATATATGAAAAGCAACATCCTGGCATAAAAGTAATCTCTATCAATTCCATATTTCTTAAGTATCGTTCAATGGTCATCTGTGGAAAGCTGTACAATGCAAATCACAAGACAGTTCCCATTGTAAAATGGGATGCAGAATTATATTTGGAAGAGCCAACAATTCTTGATAGGTCACTTCAAACACAGCCTTATTACTGGAACAGACCAATCAAAGTTCATTTTTTTTCAAAGTTCTCTCTTACATGTAAAACTCCAAATTCATCAAGTCCTGTTCAAGACACGATTGTACTTGCAAAAGCATCTTGGTATTATCCTCATTCAATGAGATTTGCCTATGGCAATCCTGTTCAAGCTTGGTGTTCTGATTTGTTTGAGCCCCATGGTCTTCACAGTTATATACCACTCACTCTGTTCATTTCTCGATGTGCCCATTGTGTGAGAAACGTGAATTCTGAAGCACTTTTAATCATTGTACCATTGATGGAATAGTTTTCGTCCATTTTTGTAATGCATGTAGTTATAATCTATGTTTCTTTCAGTGTGAACATGTTGATTTACATGAACATCAGTCATTGTATTGGTATAGAGCTGACTAATTAGAACATTATGCAGACACTAGTACCTGCTTTAATGTTTGATTAACTGTTTAAGTGCAAATAAATAAGTTGAATGTGATTGTTAATATTCATAATATTGTTATATGAAATTATATGGGAAACTTCACATTTTAATGTACCAGGAAATTTGACATGTATCTGTGGCTCAAATTTCCTTCAGCTTTCCTTTCATTGGAATAGTCCGGAAATTTCATAATTTACACAGTGCTAGTGACGTAACCATTAGATGAGGAGGCCGTAGGTACCTAGGTCGTAGTCATTAAAGTGATGCAGAAAAATGGCTGATAGTGAACATGTGTGATTCAGGAAATCTCTTAAGCTTTTTATCGTACAAGATGTCAATCCGAAGCAGGTGTAACAGAAGCGGTTGATTCGTTAACTCATAGGGTATCTATGGCTGACTGTTGCTGTATCAAATGGAATAAACCGTGCCTCAACTGTCAACTGTCTGCTGTCCAGATTTAATCAGTGCTGAAACGTCACTCAGATCCTATGCTCAGATTGTATCTGATGAGCCTATTTCGCCTAACACCGTCGGAAGAGAAGAGAATCGTTCCTTTGATACGGACTCAACATCTAAACAAGACCTACAGTAAACAACTTAATCTGAGCAATGGAGAGAGATTGGCTTTCTTCCATCCAGACATGTGACTTTTTCTTCGCATGGCAAAAGATCCAAGTGCTCTACGTGAGAAGATGGTGATGATTTGTCCTGGGTACCTTTTTATACGAACAGATCCGAGAAGGAAGTCAAGAATATAGGCTTGCACTTCTGAAGAATCCATAAGGATGCCGAACTGACGTCTGTTACTATTAAAAGAAAGGATTTAACCATGGTCCGAACACCTACATTTACTGTATTCATTTCGTTTTAGGTGAGTACGAGCTGCTGGTACATGAATGCTGTGTTTGGTTTTTGTTTGGCACCACATTTGGTCCCATAGCCCGGGCCCAATCTGCACCCTTGAAGTAAGCATATATTGTGCAATATAGCACAGCATTCATTTAATTCAATGAATGTTGTGCTATATTGCACATTATGCAACCAATATTGCACCAAATGTGGTGCCAAACACAAACCTGTGCCAATCTGGCAATATGTTTTGGCCCACATGCACTCAATTTGGACATTGTAGAATCACATGCATGAACATGTTATGTATATTTTCAGAGATTGTATAAGTTGTAGGGTGAATATTGCAGAACACATGTCCCATTTTTATGTGTTCTCATAAATAGTCCTAGCTGGGGCCAAAATCTGGTCTCCAGAGAAAAAATAATTCCGCACCCCTGTTGATTTCCAAATTTAGGTCAGCATTGAGTGATGATCCTCAGTCCTGAGGTTGGGGGGTTCCAGATTAGTCCATTCCATGCTGAAAGAAGACAACCAATTCACCAGTTTTTATATTTTTTATTTTCTTATGTAAGTAGACTTATTAATCAACAACACTGCACAAACTTTACTAACTTAGCTATCTTCCAGTACTGTTAATACAAATGCTTATATAGGTGTGTAATTGCTGGATGACATGTATGGTTCAAGTGTTCCCTTTTTTCTACTGTTTTGATGTATTCCTTGCTGCATTATGTGCTGGGTAGAGTCACTTTCGTGATTGTGCCAGAATATTATGTGAACCAGTGTATGTATGTGTGAGTATGGCAGCAATGTGTGTGCAGGTTTCTGCAAGGCCAACCATACAATTGCGATGTTCATACTGGAAGCACTGTAACCGGTTGGGTATCACTGAACTTACTGAAATTGCCTGGTGAAAAATCGCTTCATGAAACATGTTTAACTTTGCTGAATTGTTTGCATTCACTGCTGTTCTTGTATTTTAAAGGAGTAGGTATAGAAGTCCACCATAACACCTATTCACTGCTACTGCATGAATAGGGTTGAAAGCCACCATTGTCAACTTGCAAAACATCTCTGAATAAGTGTTTGTGTTCAAAAGGCTTTGAAGCAGGTAAAATCACCACCATTCACAATACAGATGTAGCATACATACAGGTAAACTTCCATGCAAAGTATGAATGCTCCATGGCTATAATGATATTAACACCTCCACTCACTGAATAACAAATTACACAATACTGAAACATGTCCATATTTATGGGGTTAGCATTATGACAACAGGAATACTTAGCATATAATGATAATATTACATGGTTACTTATACCTAACTTAGATCAAGCCTAGGACAAAATGTCATGTAAGTACATATTCTATAAAATTTAATATCCTTGTAATGCATCTATTACTGTGAAATGTCTCAACATCACAAATACTAAGTTGGAACTTAGTATTATATATAGGTATATAAATATATAATATTATACAATAAGAGTATGTAAATATGACATATTATAACTATGAACCAGTATGAATACAAAAACTAAGTTAGGTACTCAATCTAAACTTTCATTGCACACTATTGCAATACATTATTAACATATGCATATGGATTTTAGGAACTAGATTCTGTATTTTCTTCCAAGCTCAACAATTACAACATGTATTTAGATACTAAATACCAGTGTCAATGATCTAGGAATACAACTTCAGTGGTATGTAATGTGTCCATGTTTCATAAAAAAATATGATTCACATAGCATTTTACATTTATTTATTTATTATAATACTATAATATTATGCCTCATCAATTAATTAACCAAAGTACCAGCATGATCAATAAATATGATACAACATGTATCATTACAACAATCTATGTATACACATGGTCCTTCACACCCATCCCATCATTGCATCCCTTTACACTTTGGAGATCAACTTTTGGGAACCCTTTCCATGAGGTTTCAGTATTCATAGCCAATCAAGTTGGCATTCAACATTAGAACATTCTAATACAATATCAGGGATACACAATATCATAAAATTAATACAATAGCATATACAATTATAAACAGTCATATGCATGAGAGCTATATAGTGCTATATACAATTCTTGAAGTCTCATGAGTATTATATGGTACCGTTATATTAGTGGTTTAATACAGGTTATACAATGGAAATTGAAGGTTTAGCGATTTAAACACCTGAGGGTGAAGATGCAAGACATCCGAAGGCACGTAGAGCCTGAGGCATGCAGGTTACTTGTTTCAACTGCCTCTCTTCAATATACTTTGTTAGTTTTCGAATAGGAAGCTTGAGTATAAAGCTGAACTCAAATGGCCATATATACATGTTTTTTCATCAGATGAAAATCACTTTCTCTATTTCTGGATCAGGATCAACTAAGCTTGATCTCACAATATTTTTTTTCTTTTAAAACCATCCTTGGATGTAGATGCTCCGGATGTCATAAGATTTAATAGTTATCTGATAATAACACTATAATCATAATAACGAGCAAGTAATTAGCACTTTTAGAGATCTTTATCATTAATAATTTTCATACATACACCCTGGTTTAATTTAAAATAAACTGTTACAAACAACTATAAGAAGGTACGCAATTGAACTAGTAATAATATTTGTGCATACCAAGATCTATTAACATGGAGCAGATTCCAATTATCAGCTCTTTGTTATCCTTCACGTGACTCACAATGTACCATGTTGTGGAAGTGGATCAGCTGTTACACTAGCTGTATGTACTTAGATATATATTATATGAGATAGAAATTTAATAATAATAAGCAGTACTCTGACACAATCTGGGTACAGTGAAACTTCATGTTAACTATATTAATATTTATGGTTGGCTCACTGATGGCTGATTCAAGCAAAGCATTTGACATCATGGATAATGCTTTTGGTTAGGAATCTGGAATAATATAAAATTGAATTGAAACAGCTAAATAGTTATTTGACTAATTGATTTCACTTCCTAAGGGGTAAACACTGTCTAATGGAGACTGATATTGAGAGATTTACCTGGATCTATTATTTGATCCTTGTTGTTAGCAATAATATCCACTTTAATAATCCACATAATATAGTGTGTCTGCATTAGTCAAATTGAGCGGTAAGTACTAGTTACCACATGGCTTCTAGGGCGTAACGTATTTACTGATTGAGACCCGAGGGGCGAGGTCAGTAATACGTTACTCCATAAAGAAGCTATGTGGTAACTAGTTTATCACAAGAATAAGCGCCCTAGAAAGCGCCCTCGATTTCGCATGAATTTGAATCTTTCAAGGAAGAATGGTATAGCGTTCGCAGCAGCAGCTGACTCTAAACAGTATTTACTAGCGAAATCTAAAGACGTTACGCTCCTGTTGTAACTAGTTTATCACATGTCAACCCGTAAAAAAGCGCAGTCGATTCTGCATCTTCTGAGGAAGAATGACGACGGGATCTCAGCCAGTAAATCTGAGGATCTTCTCTCTAAATCTAGGTAGCTTTTGTTTTGACCTTGGACGATGAGGATTTTGAAGGGTTTTTGAAGCGTCCACGAACACGACGCACAACAAGCGTTCATATATAACAGTGTTATATACAAGCTTTTTTTCAGTTTTCAGCTTTTTTTTTGGAGTACAAGGGTGTATGAAGTGGATATGATGAGTGGAAAGACAGATGTTAACACATGCAGTTCGCCCTCCATCACACCCTACATGCACATACGTATTAGGTATATATATATGTGTGTATATATCAGTTACAAGCTGCACAGTATAGTACAATGTATAATATTATTATAATCATGGGCATGTATACATGTACATTATGTACATATTTAATTTTTACACATTTGCTATATATTACATGACATTCAACAGAATACAGTTCACATACATGTGTAAACACTACATAATACAAGCATTTACTGTAAAATATATAATATTATTACTAAAATGAGTTTCAGATGGTGGTGGAATATTATTTCAAGGTTACCTTACCAAAACATATTAATATATTCCTTGGAATATATAATATAGTCTTTGGTACTGCCCAAACTCCAAGGCAAATTATACAATAGTTTCAACACATCAGTCAACTTACATGGTTTCTTCATTTCCATTTTCCTGAACACACATTTACACACACTTCCCTCTGGAGGATAGTGTACAATATCAAGGGTTTGGTTCACTGCATTGTAAGTTGCTGCAGGAGCTACATTAATTTCTGGATTGCAAGGAACTGAAATTACAAAGCAAAGAGATACACTCAGTATGATGTAGGATAAGTTTCACACTTGACCAGGAACTACACAGACACATTGGAAAGAATGATGTATAATAGCTATTATTGTATAACATAACAACAATTAAGATATTTCCTCACCATCATCCAATGTTTTGAAAACATGCGAACTTGTCAAAACACCCACTCCAGCATCATTAACAGCTGCCACTCTCCATGCATATCTTGTAAATGGTGTTAGACCAGTTACATTGTATGTTATATTAGGACTGTCATTGAGAATCGTAATATTCCTTATGCTCTTGAACTCTCTGTCCTCTGTGACATACACCCACAGTTCCACTATGTACTGGGTTATGATCCCATTCCTACCCTCTGTTGGTGGCAACGACCACTGAAGAGGAGCACTTCTTGATCTGGGTTCAACAGGAGATGTCACCACTGGAGCCAGTACCGGGGCTAGTAGGCAGTAAGTTAAAACACCAAAATAATATAAGATGTGCACAGGTAGATAGTATACGTACATTCAGACAAAGACATGTAGGTGCATTGTAGTGATTGCCCAGAATTACCGAGATACCAGTTCCTGATTGGCTACCCCAAAAATAGTGTGTATACATTGTAAAGTCAGTATCCATAATTCCAACCAAAAGCAATTGAAGAAAAAAAGTTGATGTTTCGGCTACTATATTGTAACCTTCATCAGAACGTATAGTAGACGAAATATCAGCTTCTTATTCAATTGGTTTTGGTTGGAATTATGGATACTGACTTTACAATGAACAACAGCCAGCCACGATTGTCCCTTCACGAGTGTGTATACATGCTTACAGATCTATGGTAGCAGTTTGGATCTTACTGTAGCTATAACGAACCATTGTAATGCAGGATGTAAAAGAGGTAGAGTGACGACAATTATGGAATTCTGAAATACTGTATCATCAAAGACTGGAAAGCTTCTAAGATTGTAGCATTATCTGTGTGCAAGAAACACATACCAGCACTCAAAGTAGTAGCCTTCCTCACAACTGGTCTTCCTCTTCCTCCATTATTCTCTGCCTCAACAGTTACTGTGTACTCATCAAATGGATGTAGACCAGTGAGGACCAGGGACAGTTCTGTGGTTGATGCAGACATCTTAACAGTAAATTCTGAGAAGTAGCCAACATGATAGGTGAGAGGTAGACGTTCAGCATTGGGAGGAGGGGTCCATGTCACTCTGATGGAGTTAGATGATAACACTTGTAAGACTAAATCTCTAGGAACTGAATGGAAGAGAGAATTAACAAGTTATATTTTTAATAGATACATGCAGTACATGTTAAGAATAGTTCTCACATTCTGGAAGAGTATAAGCCACTTCACTTCTATTGGCATTACCAGCTAAACTATAAGCCTCAACAACCACAGTGTATTCTGTGTTTGATTCCAGTCCAGTAATGTTGTAGGGTGGAGTGACTGGTCCAAACATCTGGATCTCTGTAGATCCTTTCTTCTGTACATGCAATCTATAGTTGTATCCTCCATCATCCCATCTTACAGTGAGGGTAGTTGTAGAAGATGTGATTGAAATAATAGAGGGTGGAGATGGAGCTATAGTATAAAAAATTACAATTAAGTGAACAATTACAACCATGGCTTCATAATATAAGAGTCGAGTTTGGGGGAGGAGGACATGTAGAGTCACAATAAGATTAGTGCTGTAAGACTGTAAGAAATTAATAGTTTAATTCCAAATTCATCATTTAATAATGAACAAATGTCAACGTTCTTGATGTTTATGCATGGAATTCCTTATCTTCTACCTATCCTATTCATGATTTGTAACAATAAACATGGTTCAAATACTTACGGACAATTGTAATGCTTTCACTCTGGTCACCAGTACCAACAGCAGACACTGCTCTCACTCTTATTCTGTATGACCTCCCCACAGTACCAGTTATCATTACTTGCTCAGTGTTAGCTCTTAATGTGGATTGTGATGTACCATCCTCGGAATACAGTACCTCATAGCGAGTGATTACCACATCAGTTGATGGACGGTTCCAGGTGACTGTCATTGTTAGTACATTGTTATTGTTATCAAGCGTGTATTGAACTCCAGTTACTTGGCTTGGTACTATTTGGATGAGAAGCAAGAGTAAAATATAATATAAAATCACAACTATTATTGTAAGCTTTTTTCACACATTGTCCAATAAAAGTATTTCCAAGTACATAACGAATACACCTCATACTTCCCATAGTTGTATATAACTATAAAGATTTGGGAATTCATCATTCATTCACCAATAGTGAACTTTATTATTTTGGAAGGATGCATGTAAGCTTATGATATAATATGTCCCACTGCAATGACATATACATATTATATTGATAATGCGCACGTATAGAATATAATACAAAACTACTAGGGATTATAAGGTATATTCACCAGTACACTCACCATTATATGTGATCCCAGCCACATCACTGCTGTACGCACCAGTCCCCAGTTGTGTGACTGCTGCTACTCTTACTCTATATCCAGTACCTAACTGTAGACCAGAGATAGAAGTGGAAGTGGAGCTAGCTGTTGGCGAAGATTGATTTAGCGGTTGCGTCTGTGACCACCAAATCGCCAAATTTAAAATCACTGTCAATATTTCCAGGTATACTGTACTACCAATATCAGTGTACATGTATTCCAGGTAACTGGATGCATGTTGACAGAGAAGGTCTATGTAGATGCTTTTGTTCATTTCTTTTTTCAATATCAAATCAGCGCTGAATTCAAGTTGGATTTTTCTAATATTGTAAGCACAATGTGCATATATAACACTCATATGTATGCCTTACATAAACTATAATACTTGTTATATATTCAATACATTAATTAGGAGTACCTATAAAATGTTATAATAATAATATAGTCAATTGACAATGGCAAATTGTTATTGTATAATATATAAAGTATATTGTAAGATCTACAATGTATTCTTATTTATAGCTGCTTTTCAATATAGTTCTTGATAACATTTTCTCTTCACAAAGTCTGCATTCATGAATTGTGCCGACCATGCATTCTGGCTATATACTCCATCAATACTAGCAGTGAGAATCATGATATTATACTCCAATTTAATTCCTACTACCATGAACAAGATAATGTATTATTATTCCAGCCAATTCATTATTAACAGTAGATACATTCTGCTCCATATTAGTTACTAAGTTTAATTAAGGTTCATATTAGTTTCTTGAAGCTTCCTATCAGTTAGTGCTATAATCCTGTTTATACCACACACTTGAGAGTTGCAGTTACTACTTGTTTTCAACTCGCATTGATAACATGTAAAAACTAGAGCCAGTTTTACAGGTTATCACAAGTCGTCCTTTTTCATTCTTCCTCAACTGAACACCACTCATGGTGTCCCTCGGGAGGCCTGGAGTACAGCAGGTGTATGAAGTGGATATGATGAGTGGAAAGACAGATGTTAAATATAACATGCAGTTCACCTTCCCTCACACCCTACACATACTAAGTATATTGGATAAATCTGTCACAGTATGACACTATGTATATGTGGATGGATATGAATTATCAATTTTTATGCATTTGCTATAATATATACTATTCAATATACACATTGACATATTGTATACAGCTATAACACACATGCACAAACACTACATAATACAAGCATTCAAATATTATAATACTATACTAAGAATGATGGTGGTAAAATATTTCAAGGTACCAAAACATTAATATAATAATATATTCATTTGGATAAACATATAATTATATTTTCTTTGACACTGCCTGTACCCCAAATCAAAATTACACAATTGTTTCAACACTTGAGACAACTTACATGGTTTCTTCTTGTTCATTTTCCTGAACACACATTTACACACACTTCCCTCTGGAGGATAGTGTACAATATCAAGGGTTTGGTTCACTGCATTGTACGTGGCTGAAGTAGTTATGTTAGATTCTGGATCACATGGAACTGAAATTACAAAGCAAAGAGATACAGTCAGTATTGGGTGGAATCTCAATACCTTGGACCATCCCCAGGCTATTCCATGAGACACACTCTCCCATAATTTGAAATTTGGAAATGTTTTCTCATTTTCAAGTTACAGTGGTAATATAGTGCATTATTGACAAACTATAAATTCAAATTAAACCTATGTAGTTGCAAATAAATAAAATTGTGGGAGTTTCTTCCCACCTAAAATACCAAAAAATATGTTACAGAAGCAGTTGAACATACACATGAGCTATGTATGCACCCCCTTTATCAGTGTGCTGCAATCCTTTCCTGTCTATCCCACAGGACATGAACAAACCACGTCGTATGTATGTGATACCCTCACACAAGCAGGATCAGAAACTGAGTCAAAGCACAATGCCATGTACAATAGTTTCATTATATTATTAGGCAATATTGACAGTAAAGGTCTTACTCGGTGTGTTGCAATCCTCTCCTCTCCACCCCTCTGGACACACACAAACCCCACCCTCCATACATGTTCCTCTGACACAAGCAGGATTACAAACTATGAGAAAGAAAAGACACTGACAGACCAGTATGCACTATGTACATTCAGTGATCTCTAGAGTAAAATTAATATTACAAGCTATGATTAGTCTGCTTTGACAGACTACATACGAGTGAATTCTATTTTTAACTGTAAATGACTAAGATGGTATAAATATTAAATCCAGGAGTGTTAAAGCTGTTGAAGTATGCATTGAATTCTTTTTCTTTCGCCTATCCTGTCAATGCCTTAAATACTTACGGCCAATTGTGATACTTTGACTCTGTTCACCAGTACCAACAGCAGACACTGCTCTCACTCTTATTCTGTATGACTTCCCCACAGTACCAGTTATCGTTATCTGTTCAGTGCTAACTCTTAATGTGGGTTGCAATGTACCATCCTCGGAATACAGTACCTCATAGTGAGTGATAACCACATCACTTGATGGACGGTTCCAGGTGACTGTCATTGTTAGTACATTGTTACTGTTATCAAGTGTGTATTGAACTCCAGTTACTTGGCTTGGTACTATTTGGAAGGAAGCAAGGGTAAAATATAAGAATATAAATCACAACTACTAGTGTAAGAGTTTCTCACTCATTGTCTAATAAAAATATATTTCCAAGTATGTGAAGAATACGCTCCAAACTTCCCAAAGACATTTAAATTTCATTGAATTCTAACTTTAAAGATTTGCAAATACGGAGTAATAGTGAACATTGCTATGTTTGAAGGATGTAAGTTGTCCTTTTGCAGTGACATAAAATAATATTATTATAATATATGGATATACTGAATACAATTGTTGATATGATAGAGAGAGTGAGGTTAGTGCACATGGCCTGTGCAAGGCTAGTATGAGTTAAGAGTTAGGAACATCACCGATATTACGCCAAGCAGCTGACAGGACCTAAGCCTATGTCAGCTGTGGGACCAAAGTCCTATTGAGATGGCAATGGTGACGACTGATCTCCCAGTCATCCAAATCAAATCATCAAAAATAGGAACCAAAGACAGCTGTTTCACTCAAATTTGAGCTCTTCAGTGTGGTATACCCATGCATAAGTTGAATGACTATCCCCACCTTATTGTTCCAACACACAAGTAAACACTTGTGGTCTTTCCGATAAGGAAGGATGAAGGAGGATTACAGTCAATACGTGACTTAACGCTCTTAATGATAGAGACAGGGAGGTTGTTGCACATGGCCTGTGCAAGGCTAGTATGAGTTGAGAGTGACTCATGATATCATACGTCCTACTGCAATGACACATAATATAGCACATACATTTATTGATAATGCATGTATAATATACAGAATATACGTAAGCAATACAAACTTCTAGGGATTATCAGATATATTCACCAGTTCACTCACCATTAAAAGTGGTCCCACCCACATCACTGCTGTACACACCAGTCCCCAGTTGTGTGACTGCTGCTACTCTTACTCTATATCTAGTACCTAACTGTAGACCAGTGATAGTAGTGGATCTTCCTGATACAGTACCAGCTCTAGAATAGGGTCCAGTACTAGATGTTCTGTACTGTACAGAGTACCCAGTGATAGTCAGTCCAGTATCTACAGTAGGAGCTCTCCATGTCACTCTCAACACACCACGTTGTGGAAGTGGAGAAACTGTGACACCACTAGGAGCTGGTGGGACTGCAGAAAGAAGAAATTATCATTAAAAAATAAATTAGAACAGACGTAACATAAAATACAAAGTTTGTTATATTTATATTATATATAACTTATGCCATTGAATGGTTATTAGGTTCAAAAGCACACTAAACAAGGTCAACAAATTCGTTGGAGTTAGCACTTAAGGTCTTAAAAGATCTGCTAGGAATCTACTTGCGAAGCAGTACAGGCGTATGTACATAGGGGAGCAAGGAGTTACTGGAACAAGTACGAGTGTTATACGTACAGGTTACATACGGATACAAATGTGAGGGGAGCTATGGCAATAATTGAATTATTATTATGTCTATGGGACAGCACCCTCAATGATCAATACTCATTATATCACAGATACAGTACAAATAGATAGGCATCAATATAGCATTAAATATACTAACAGATGGTGAAATATTCCATAATACATACCTCTATATGTTGTAATTGTCCTCACATCACTGTATGGACCAGTTCCAATATCAGAAACAGCTCTCACTCGAACTTGATAACTAGTACCAGCAGAAAGGTTCTCTAGGGTGGTGGATGTTGATGTCCCATCCTTTATACTCCAACTGGTGGTACCACTTCTTCTGTACTGTACTTGGTATTTAGTGATGGTACGGTCACTAGAAGGTGCAGTCCAAGTCACTGTAAGAGCTTGTCTTCCTGATCTTGCTGCTTTGGTGAGGGTAAGACGACTAACCTTTGGAGGTTCTGTGAAAGAAATCCGCCAAATTTGAATTCTGCCTAATTTGTTTCAATTTATTGCATAATGTCAATATACTAGTACAATCATGGCTTATTTGGAGTACTGTTGATTTCATTTGCCTTCAAACAGCATGGTGCGGACCGTGTGTGGATGCGTTCTTGTAGATTGCCAAAATTATTTATGCACGATAACATCTGTGTTCATGCATATGATCCACACCACTTATGCTGTTCGAAGGCAAACGAAATTGACAATATCTATGAAAGGAATGACTCGTGCGTGAGTGTAGCACTCTGTCAAAGAATGAAACAGAGCAAGTAAATGAATGCGTGAGGCAAGTTTTGATAACTGCGGGAAAGAAAAACAGTGCTAATCGAGGTTGCTACACTGATTATACCCCCGAAGATAGGAAAGTAGGCCATTGAGAATGGTTCCTGTATGTCTAGGCACTTCTCAGTAACGTTTTTTGGCAAATCCGCCGAATTTTGTACCCCCCTCCAAATTTTGTCGTTATATGGTAGTTTATAGCCATGATAAATTATAGTTGTAATCTGTCTAGGGGAGGGCAGGGTAAACAGACAATTGTTTATGTTTAGAGTGCAGCACCTTTAATGATCAATAATTACTATATCACAGATGTAGCACAAATAGATAGGCATCAACTATAACATAAAACTTACTAATAGATGGTGAAACATTATACAATACATACCTCTGTATGTTGTAATAGTTCCCACATCACTGTATGGACCAGCTCCAACATCAGAAACACCTTTCACTCGAACCTGATAACCAGTACCAGCAGGGAGGTTCTCCAGGAGGGTGGATCTTGATGTCACATCCTTTGTACTCCAACTAGTGGTACCACTTCTTCTGTACTGCACTTGGTATTTAGTGATGGTACGGTCACTCTGAGGTGCAGTCCAGGTCACTGTAAGAGCTGGTCTTCCTGATCTTGCTGCTTTGGTGAGGGTAAGAGAACCAACCTTTGAAGGTACTGTGAAAACAATAAGTGAGACAAAGATGAAATTGGGATCCATAGTATTCTTTGTTTGAATCTATATATGCAAACATACATAATCACAAGGCAGAAGAACATTGTAATTTTTTGCTTTGAAATCAATGGTTAAACATGAAACTACTTCCCTTCCTTTCATGGTTATTTAATTATGCTACATTTTGCTTATGATTATGCTTTAGTCTGATTTGCAAACATTGCTACTAGTAGAATTAGCAAGGTGGTTTTAGATTTTGCACAACACTAAAGATTAGTGTCCTCAGTATGTGATAAGTATACCAACACAATAGATACTTGTTAAAGTGTATGTAGCTATCCCTTGTAACTTGCCATTGTAGGTTCTTGCCTGTTGTCTATCACTGTATGCTCCTCGTCCATCTGATGACACAGCAGCTACCCAGATGTAGTAGGTAGTTCCTCTACTAAGTGGACCCAGTGTGGTAGATGTACTAGTGATTCCCCTAGCACCACAGTTAGCACCAGATGGTGGATCAGACTGTGTTCCATTAGTTGTACTGTAACATACAGTGTAGGTGATACCACTTCCACTAACTGCTCTCCATGACACTATCAAAGCTGGAGATGAACCTTGTACAATGTAGGTGATACCACTTCCAAATACTTCGTTCCATGCCACTCTCAAAGCTGGAGATGAACCATGTACAGTTCTAGTAACAGTGACACCTTCAACCTTGGTACCTACAATATATTATTCAATATGTGAGACCAATCGATGATAGTATACATATGTAGCTATGTCAAGTCATGTTGGATGTACCCTACATATCGTATGGTGGGATGACAACAGTCCTAGATAACCACAATAATCAACTTTATTCATGTGTAAGAGTAGTTGTATCAATTGTCATAGCTCCTTGGAAATAACCTCCACATTATAGCACAGCATGTGTACTTGTAGAATATGTGTATTTATATTAACTTGCACATGCTTATGGTATGCCTTAGTGTGGAGGTTACTTATAAGAAGCTTTCCAAGGAAATCCATGTACATGTATACATATGTATATATATATATATATACACATATGTATCCCGTCAAAACGATTGAAAGCACGCTGGTGTTATGAATGCAGACAAGAATTTTTGCGAGAAAAGATATCTTCAGGAGCTGAAAACCGCGACAGTAAAACCTTAATCAGAGGGAATTAACAATAACTGCCTACCCCTCAATGCCAAAGAGGTGTGGGGATAATGATGACAGTGATTGTTTTTCTGAGCCTGCCGACTTAGAAGAGTGGACAAACTCTTATGTGCCCAAAACGCCGCCAAAAGAGCCAAATGGGCTGAGTCACTATTATCCAGTCTAGCCCAAACCACGAAGTTCTCACCCTTGATGATCGATAGATTCGTGTTAAAATTGTTCTCAAATTGGCTGCCCTTCTGAAAAGATGACAGTTTTGTGCACTGAGTTTGTGTTCTTTCAAATGAATTGGTTTGCACCTTAGTGTTTGTGACATTGTGTATCAGTATTGCTGGTGCATTGATTGTCTAGTGTTATGTGACAAGTGCGGCGATAATTGATAACTTCCTTTCAATTAAGAAAACGGGGTATATCAGTAATGAGGTCAGAAATATACCCCGGTATATCGGGTATATACCGTAGTTGGTGTTTTGAAGTTAAGTGACAATATCAGCAATTGGGATACATATATATATATATATATTATATTTGTACTCTGATGACATCCTACTTCAAAGACAACAACACAGTGCAAATACAATACACAGAGGTATACATGTCGCTAAGTGCTCCTTATACAATAATAAATTACATGTTAACAGTATTTGTTATTGAAAAAGTACATGTGTCAACACTGTCAACATAACCAGACACAATCTTCATATATAACATATGTACCATGTGCATACTATGAATGAACATAATCAGCCAGTGTGAGTGTATGTGTGTAGTTGCAGTCGATTTCATTCTGTCGAATTCCCCAATGATCCAACCATAATGTACTGTAAATTGATACTACAAACACCTAGTATCCATGACTCTACATACCTTGTATGCAATAGCTACTAGATGACCACATCTAGGTGTGTATACATATGTACCTATGTATGTACCCAGCTAGGATACGGTATTGTATGTATCTGTTTAACAGTTCAATGTTGTAAAGCACATACTTCAACTGGCTGTGGTAAACAATAAGTCTTAGTACTGTGTGTGTATTTTGCAGGTCAACAGCATAGTTCACACATATGCAGCTTTATGACTTTATTATTTCAGACGTACTTCACCATCAGGAGACCATGGTTTAAGGGATTCTTGTGAAAGTATCTGTGCGCTCAATGAGGAGTTCACTTTTTTAGGAGGCTCACAATCATCTTATGAGTCATTCATGGTGTACAGAAAAGAAGGTTTTCTTTGAATTTGTTGTTACAGTAGGTAAAATGTCATGCGTAGACCAATCAAGGAGGGATACAAGCCATTTGTACCATACCCGATACCATACCACACCTGTCTACTCATGCTCGGGACTTGTGACAAATCAGATACACCCCAAATAGACAAAGTACAAACATATACACATAGTATTCAATTCTTGTTATACAGAGTTCTACTTACTATTACTACAGCTATTACTTGATTGAAATACAGTTGGCTAAATAACCTCTATTATACAATGCTGAATCACACAACTAGCAAAATTGTATAGCTGATACAAAGTATGAACTTGCACATTGATATGAATGAAGGCCGGGTTGATTGGTGAAAGGACATGGAAATTCACAGCACAATGTGTGAACGTGTGAGTCTCCTTTGCAGTCTATCCGCTGGAAAAAAAATCATGGTTGCATGTTCTGTTGTAATACTTTGGCACCAGCTGCAGCAACTTTCTTGTTCCATACCAGTGTGCACATATAATGTCCTAACATATTTTGATCCTGATTGCATCATGTGCCTACTTTCAAGCAAGGTTGTTGCATATTAATGTCTACTCTACTATATTATCATAGCTACAAGTTAAACTTCCTATACCATTCAGTATACTATCACCAGAACTTAGTTACACCGTGCTTACCACACATAGTTTGTATACCAGTCTGTAAATTGGTCAATTTCACAAACACCACCAATATTATGAGAACAAAGATGCCATATAAAGTATGTTGTCTATAAGAAGGGCTTCTCAATTACTGGAATAGACTAATCATTCTAAGAGCTCATCACATTTGTATGTTCCAATTTCACGCACATACAGTAAAAGTTGACAAAACAACCACAACAACAGCAATAACAACAAACCAACATATTATTATAATATTAATGAGATAATAGAGAATATTGTTCAATAATAAAAGTGACAGCAGTCATCTAGTAATGTCAGAAATAGGTAAGGTTGGTGATTTCTACAGACACTACACTTTTCACTCACCAAATGTCACATACAGTGTACTGTTGGTACCATCTTTACTTGTTCTACACTGATACTGTCCTCCCTGAGATGACTGGTAACTCGTGAACACGAGTTGTCTTCCATTGCTAGTTCCCACCTGTCTAACATCTCCACTTGATGGTACTACTTCTCCGTCAGGACCATACCACTGTACAGTACCTCCTGGTTCACTACAAAACACTATCACACTCTCATCAACATTAACAGTTACAGTAGCAGGAGTGGTCAGGGGAGTGGATGGTGGTGGCCATAGCTTTACTAGCTGAGCACTAGTAGTGGTACCTAAAATGGGTCCAATGGTAGTAATTGAAATGGACATATTACCTAGTTTGTTAGAAAGCCACGTACACTTCACAGACAAACAATTACTTCGAGGGTCTTACCAATGCTCCAGCATAAAACAATAGCCGACGTGTAAATGATGTAGAATGTCATTCCATTGTGGTGAATCGTAACTTATTCCGAACAACGGAATTAAAAAAATGGAATGTAGACATGCTTTTAAACTACTGTACTTTTGAGATTTCTCCAAATCGAAAATTAATGGATTATACGAGGGATCTCGAGCCACATGACTAGTGACGCAACCACTAGCTGCGCAGAAAAAATGGCTGATAGTGAGCCGGTGTGATCGTAGATCCTACAACCTATGGTGTGATTCAGGAAATCTCTTTTTATAGTACAAGATATCGATCTGCTGCAGGTGTAACAGAATCGGTTGATGCGTTAACTCATAGAGTATCTATGTTTAACTGTTGCTGTGTCAAATGGAATAAATCGTGCCTCAGCTGCCTACCGTCCATGTTAAATCAGTGCTGAAACGTCACTCAGATTATATTTGATGAACCTATTACGCCTAACACCGTCGGAATAGAAGAGAATCGTTCCTCTGTGATCTCCATACGGATCCTACATCTGAACAAGACAGTTATGATTATCGTCTTCATCTGAGCAATGAGAGTTTCTTTCTTCCATCCAGACGTAATTTTTACTTCCGCGTGGCAAAGATCCACATGTTGTACGCGTCGAGAAGATTTTGTAAAAACAGATACGAGAAGGAAGTCGGCTTGCACTTCTAAAGTATCCCTAAGGATGCTGAACTACAACGTCTGTGGCTTTATGTTATCAAGAGAAAGGATCATATTAACCCCGGCCCAAACACCTACATTTCCAGTGTTCATTTTAGTAGAAATAAGTATGAACTGCTAGTATATGATAGCAACAAATGAATGCTGTGCTATATTGCACAATATATGCTTACTTCAAGGGTGCAGATTGGGCCCGGGCTATGGGGCCACATGTGGTGCCAAACACAAACTGCTACCAATCTGGAAATGTTTTGGCCCCAACATGGTAGAATCACATGTATGAACATGTTATCTATATTTTCAGAGATGGTGTAAGTTGCAGGGTGAATATTGCAGAACATGTGTCCCTTTTTATGTGTTCCCATAGTCCTAGCTGGGGCCAAAATCTGGTCACCAGAAAGGATAATCATTCAGCACCCCTGTTCCTTTCCAGATTTAAGTCAGTGTTGAATGATGATCCTCAGTCCTCAAGTTGGGGGGATCCAGATTAGCCCATTCCATGCTGAAGGAAGACAACCATACAATTCGCCAGTTTTTATATTATTGTTATTTTCATTTAAGTAGCCTTATTACTCAACACTGCACTAACTTTACTAACTTAGCTAACTTCCAGTACTGATGCTTATAAGGCATATGATTGCTGGATGACATGTATGGTTCATAGCTAAGTGTTCACTTTTTTCTACTATTTTGTGGTTCACTACTGCATTATGAGCTGGGCAGAGTCACTTCCGTGATTGTACCAGAATATTGTTTGAACCAGTGTATGTATGTGTAAGTATGGCAGCAATGTGTGTGCAGGTTCCTGCAAGGCCAACCATACAAGTGCAATGCCCATACTGGAAGCACTGTAACCAGTTGGGTATCACTGAACTTACTAAAAATTCAGGAAATCACTATTGTCCGGTAAAAATTGCTTCTCTTAGGGATGTAGTGATCTTTTTCATCAATGAAGGACACTTATGGGAGATATCATTCTTGCTTTCGGTAATAAGGGAGAGAACATAGTAGCTGAAACCGAAATCGCCATTTGCTGCCAACATTTTTGCCCTGTGAAAGTATTTAGAAAGAAAGTAGGCCAAGTTGTGATGTCATGCACATGCAGCCACTCTATACTACTCCACAGGTAGGTTTATATCATGACTTATTATGCACGTACCCACATGCTTGTGTTGTCTTTTACAAGAAATTTGCTTGTTTCCAATTCACAACTTTCTAATTCTATCACTTTATTGAAGGTGTTAATCGCTAAACTTCCATTCCCATTGTATAACTTACACCAAACCACTAATATAATGGTACCATGAATACTCCTCAGTTATATTAATGTTGGTAAAAAAACAACATTTCACCATAAAAAATAGCCATAGTTTAAATTAAGAATGCTATCCCACTGTAGTAAATCATACCTTATTCAGAACAACTGTAATGAGTGAAAAGGAGACTTGCTTTTATGCTACTGTACTTTTCAGATCCCTCATCGGATTCTCCAATGGATTACAGGGCAGTTTACACCACATGCTTGTGACATAACCACTCGCTGGGTATATTTATGATGTTATGCCGCTTTCTCACATGATAAATGCCGATTTTATATATAATATATATATATATCGATGCACAAATTTCACATCCTAATCCGTTATTATAGTTGTATTTTGATAAGCACTTGGAACTTATGCCAATAATAGCCTACTTTACAGCAGTATTTTCACCATTGACTGCTTGCTAATGTTATAGTAGTAGCTGTGCTTGTCATTAGTATTATCACCATTAGTATGTGTATCATTATTAATTTATAATATAATATTATTGATTCTATTTAATACATTCATTGACTGTTTGGTTAATATGCCAAAACGGATAATAGACTGAAAATATTCAAATCCAATTATGGCATATTTAGCAATTGCCACTAGCACTGTACAGTGTTCTACCAACAATCGCAGTGACAGTAGCAGGATTGGTCAGGATAGTGAATGGTGCTGGCTGTAGCTTTACTAGCTAAGCACTTGTAGTGGTACCTAAAATCCAATAGCAATGATAACAATAATTGAAATGGATATTTCACCTTTGTCAGAAGGACACGTACACTTCACTAGGATTATTTTTAATGTTGACAAATAATCACTTCGAGGGTCTTACCAATGCTCCAGCAATAAACAATAGCCGTAGTGTAAATGATGAAGAATGTCATTCCACTGTGGTGAATCGTATCTTATTCCCAATTGCAAATGAATGAAAAACAGGCATGCTTTTATACTACACTATACTGTTTTTTGAGATTTCTCAAACGGATTACACCATAGGTGTTGGAGTATATTACATGAGGGATCTTGCGTCACATGACTTGTGATGCAATCACTAGCTGAGGGGGTCGTGGGTCGTAGTCATTATTATTGTGCAAGATCGACGCCAAAAATGGCTGATATTGAGCTTGTGCGATTCAAGAAATCTCTTTTTATCGTGCAAGATGTCTACTGCAGGTGTAACAGTAGCGGTTGATTCCCTAACTCATAGAGTATCTATGGTTAACTGTTGTTGTGTTAAATCGAATAAATCGTGCCTCAACTGCCTACCGTCCAGATTGAATCAGTGCTGAAACGTCACTCAGATTATGACGAGCCTATTTTGCCTAACACAGAAGAGAAGAGAAGAAAATTGTTCCTCTGATCTCCAATGTGGACTTGACGTCTAAAGAAAATCTACAGCAAACATCTTATTCTGAGTGATGGAGCGAGAGTAACTGTTGATTTCTAGCATAAAGACGTGTCACTGATGTTACTTCCGCCTGGCAAATGATCCAAGTGCTATACGCGAAAGATCTTGATGATTTGTCCTGTGCACCCCTTTTTGTATGAACATGTCCAAGAAGGAAGTCAAGATTAATTATAGCACTTCTAAAGAACACATAAGGATGCTGAACTGCAATGTCTGTGACTATCAAAGAAAGAGATTTAACCCTGGCCCGAACACCTACGTTTACACTGTTCAATTCATTGGAGGTGAGTACTAGCTGATGGTACATGAATGCTGTGCTATATTGCATATGCGTGCTTACTTCATGGGTGCAGATTTGGAGCTGTAGGGGGCCAAATTTGGTGCCAAATACAGATCTGTGCCAATCTGGTAATATGTTTTGGCCCCAACATGTACTCAATTTGCGCATGGTAGAATCGCATGCATGAACACGTTATAAGGCTATATTTACAAAGATGCTATGAGGTGTGGAATGAATATTGCAGAACACATGTCCCATATTATTGTGGTATCATAATCTGGACTCCAGAAAAAAAAAATCGTTAAATACATCTGTTGCTTTCCAAATTTAGGTTTGAGTGATGATTCTGAGTCTTGAGGTTTCATTGTAATATTAAAATGTTCTAATGCCAACTGCCAACTTGAAGAGCCAAGCCTTATGACCCAGGACACCAAAGGTCAATCTCCAAAGTCACAGGGATGAAATGATTGGATAGGTATAGAGGATATAATACCATTCCTTTTGCCCTTCTCAACTGACACTGTAATTGTATGAGGTGCATGGTGTATGTGCCAGGGCATGTCAAATCTAGTACAAGGGAACTGCATGCTTCCAAGTGACCTGTTATTGTCTTTGGTACATCTATTGTTTGATGAAATTTAGTGTATTGTGTTGGGAAATTACATTGTGTTTAGGAGTACTGTCATATTTTGAGGTACAGCAACATGAGGTTTTTCTGTATGTTGGATTTCTACTGCAAGTTTAGTTCTGTAATTGGAAATTAGTGGTACAGCAAATTCTCATTAATCTATTCAGGGAAAGAGTGTTTGGGATTTAATTATTAGCGTTTGGCAGAATGTTTAAGCATTAATGTAATAATCAAAATTAATATACAATTAATTTATATATACATAAATAAAAGCAGATAAAGCCTAGGGTATAGTGCAGTTGCTGATCATTGTAAAATCAGGAAGCATATTTATATGCGCAATTATTATTATTCAATTATGTTCACATTAATGTGTGTGTGTGATCAACCATTATGTTAGACCAATACAAAAAAGAGATATCATGGTGAATGGGATAGCTGTTATGTATGTACATGTCAGTAGCATCGGGATAGGGGGGACTGGGCAGACTTTAGATGCCCCACTTTTCAGTGCAGCACAAGTATGTTTTTTATTATAAATTCAAGAGAATAAAGTCACAGCTATATAATCAATTGTAATTACATAACCAAAACCGTACTGTTTATATCCTAAATGGCATTATTATTCTGTTGGGTATTGCTGATTGAGAGAATAACAATTAAAGTATTTGGATGTTGATTAATTCCACCTCCGTTTATAGAGCCGCCATTTTTTCTCGTAATAAAAAATGTCTTCCGCATCATTGCTACATTATTTGACTTTGTGTGCAAAGACCTTGGGTCTGACAACCACACCTGCATCCAGCCTCAGATGATATTGTGGCCTCCTCACTTTCTAAATGCTTCCAACACCTCTACATGTGTATTGTAAATGGTAGTGATTTCACCTGCACTCTAGCTTTTTGAGAACATACGCTGTTGTCATTTCATCCATTTCAATATATTCAGTGTGTAACTGCGCTTATATGTCATAATATAATATTATGTGTGTGTGTGCGCGTGTGTGAGTATATAATTATACGTATATATGTGTGTGCACGCGTGCGTGTTTTTCTTACAATGAAAATCATGCAGTATTTCACCAAAATGATATTATTTTCGATAGGATGTAATGAATATAATGATAATAATATTATATGAAGACCCCAAATGTCAATTATTTATTGTAAACAATGAATACAGTAAACTGTGACATGTCCTACCTACACAATACTGTACACAATATTACATGTAGGTGTAGCACTCTTAATAATAATAGACGAAGGCGTGGCTATTGTCTTTTGTAGCAAGCTAATCATCATCAACAATAGATACTGTGAGTTCACTTACACTAATTTAAAAGACTACATTGTCAACTGGAACGGAATAATAGTACAAGTTTGCAATAATATGTGAATTGATTGCAGTACTAATATCATCAATGTCACTTATGACCATAACATGTACCCTGACAAATATATGTATGTCAATAATGATCAATTATAGTCTGAGTGCATGCACCATCCAAATATATCTAGTTCTAGGTATTTTGTTTTGAAGGATCTGGTGTGATTTACACATCTCAAAACACTCTTTGTCAACATTCCAAACATGCTTCATCTCATTGTCATCCAAATGCATAATTCCATCAAATGCTAGAAAGTTGTAAATATCAAGCTTCTCTTTGCTGTAACAATAAGGAAGATGTGAATTACATAGAGATAGGTCACTATCACTGTACACAGCACTTCTTACCTTATTGTGGAGGTATTGAAAGCTGGTAGGACACTCACATCCAATAGATCTTTACGTTCCATGGAGAGTGACATAGTTTTTATACCTTTCTCCATGGCTAGTGTCAACAAACCAGGTAGATGCTTCATAGCATGTACAGAGCTGACATAACCTCTCAATTGTGATCCATGACAGCTGATCAAGCAGTAAACATCATTGATTAACTGTAAACAAAGTGTAAGGATATATAGTATACAAAGATGTCCTGGAATACTAAAGGAGAAATTCAGTGCATAGATGTCATTTATAAAGAAATAAAGGATGATGATTGCGCAATCAAAGGGCTTTTAGTATGGGACAGGTGGTCCAGTATTACCTATAATGACCTCCTCGAAAATATTGACCTACAGCGATTCGCCCACCTGTCACGTTTTATATAGGAAGATGAACACTAATCAAAAACACAGCATTTCACATTCAAAATTATGGCATCCATTTGCGTGGGACATTTTTTCTCAAAGTTCTCCACGAGACGAACACTGCAAATCCGAAGTTAGATGAAAACACTCCTGAGCTGACCGCAAAGCGACGTAAGCCTTCTCTCAAACTGCAAATAGAAGAAATCCCCAAGCAACAGTTCATTTTTGCTCTAGTCGGACATTTTTGATTGGTGTCCATCATCCTTTATAAAATATGACGTATGGGCAGTGGATCAATTGCGGCCTGCCCATACATTATATATTACATAAGAACATTTAGCTATACACATGGATATAATAAAATCAATACATTCTCACCTCAGGACCAAAGCAGATCAGACATTCTCCAAAAGGCTTCATCCACTCAAGATGAGAAGCATCTCCCACCCAGCATTGGAGAGCAGTAGAGGATGCTGGATGACGTGCACAAATAGCAATTGCATTGTTGGCTTCCTGTGATCCTGTGTATATAATAAGAAACAGTAAACATGAAACACATAAAAAAACTATTACCTAATGACAATGTACAGCCAGGGCAGATGAACTGACACAGTGACGTGTACTTACAAGGTGGAAAAGCATGTGTACATGGACATGTCATGCACACACTCACATACACAGTATGCATATAGAGACATGTCCATGTACACGGACATGTACTACACATTTCAAACTATGGATACTAAGAAATGATTATGGAAATGTCCTCATAAAAACGCGACAACAGATAATCATATATAAATGGAACAAGTCGTACATTAACTATGCAACTGCTATTCAAATAAGTGTGAAATATAAATGTCCTTGAACATAGGTCAACAATACACAGATTTACCATCTGCTCATACATACGCAGGTTGATGCAAATTAAGCCTAAAATGCACTTAAGATCGACTCACATGTGACCTGTAACGTGCAAGATTCAATTGGAAAACAGGGGTCACCCAAAGGTGAAATGGCAAATAACAGTTCTTCACAGGCGTGATCTATCAGATAACTTCGTGAGCTTGTGCTGAATTGTGCTACACTTTAGCCACTAAAATTAAGGCATACTCCAATACTACTTGATAAAACCAGCCGAAAAGCAGAGCGTAGGTTTGAAAAGTACTTTATAAAGAACAGATGTTGTGCTAAATGTCTGAACGTGCCTAACTTTGATACATAGTGTTATTTGCCAACTGAACTCATGTGGAGATTGTCTACGTGTAGAAGCTGATCTACACTCAGGTATAAAACGTGTGACTCAAATGTGTATCTTGCAGTTTGCGTTCACGCACGTGACTTTTCAACACATCACAGGTTACGCGTAAGGCAAAAATGCAAATCTTAATGTCTGTAAATGTTACTTGACGATATCCCAGTACAGCTAGTCTCATGATAAGTGCCCAACGTTCATCTACGAGGCTATTCCCTATTCTATATCCACCTAGTGATGCAATTTAGAAGAGACTATCACTTCTTTAATGGCAAATTTTGCAAATTCTGTTGTGACGGTTCTTGTAGAAGCATGATTGTCACGTGTCTGCTCGTGACCCGTCCCCAAATTAGATGATTCCATTGTTTGCATAACTTTAAAACCACAAGTTAATGGTTTACGCATTACCTATGCTGACATGTTCTACCTGTGCACTACAACACACCTGATGGGATGGATTCATACGCTATGGTCATTAACTCTTTGTGTCGTCTCTGAGATACAGCTTGGGTAACAAGTGAAATGAACTGGTTGCCAAAGGTGGTAGAGGAAAAATCAACTATGCTTAACTTCCTCAATTTGGCAGCTTTCAAAGTGTCCTCCATAGGTCTCCATTTTTCTTCATTGAAAACAACATTGTCATTCTATAGGTATTTGAACATAGAACACATAAAGGAAATAGGTCAAAATGCATACATTAAATGCATTAAATGCACGATACTTTCAGCAAAAATGAACGTAGTTCATACAACGCACAGGTACACCATACCAGTATTTGGACCATATGTGTCTGTGGGAAAAGGGGTAATGTTTTGGTCGATTATTCGATTCACATATCAACTTGAAGCGTATTCCGCAAAGAATCCAATGATAGGTGGCTTCCCCTTGTATTATGCACGAGTAGCAAGTTATTGCATCATGTTTACTAGTCTTGTGCATGAGTGATACTTGAGAAATTGATGATATTGTACTAACTTCTGGAATTTGTACCAAACTCCCTACACATGTGATGACATCATAATTGACATAACAAAAACATTGGAGATGCCATTCTTCCCTTGATGGTGGACATTTGTTAGATTACAGTGGCTTTGAGCGCTGCAACTTTTTCAGCTGAAAATGTTCAATCATTCAGACAGTTTTACAGATGTAATAGATTACATTATGCATATAAATAGGTATAATGTGTGGATGTATGCGTTGTGGTTTCTAAAATCAATACATCATATCCATATAGTTTCCGTTCATGAAAACGGCGTCTACGTGCAACGTTCGATTAGGTTTATACTATGCAATACATCTAGTTCATCCAGTGGAATTGTTACTATTGGTACTGCCAGATGGTATGAAAAATCAGCACCATATTTGGTAACAGTTATTATAAACTATACAAGGTTAACAAGTCAGCCAACAATGAAATAGCCACAAACACTGAACATATTGTAGGACAGACGTAACATTGACTATTACTAGAAACAATGTAGTGTGGTAGGGAAAAAGAGTGGAATCCATCAAGTTTGCCATGAGAACAAGCACTCGCCTGTCTGGTGTCATGGGCTAGCTCCAGGGAGTGCAATGACGCCATCTTGTTGCTGGACAATAAAGCTTCTTGGAAGAGGACCAGGGAGGAGGAGAGCACATTAAGTACTTTCATTTTGCTTTTGGTAATTGATGTAAGGACTTGCGCAGTAAACTGATCAGTGAGTGGAGAATCATACTGTCCAATGGTCAATTCATACAAATCAGGTAGAGCAGCAACCACACTGGCTGTTCTGTCTGCACTTGGAAGAGCTCTCTAAAATGAGACAAAGTCACAAAGTCATGTGGTAATGTTATGCACATATAAAACTTACAATAGTCACTTGCAACCAGGTTATAGTATGGAGATATTACAACAGTCCAAAAAATATCAAATAAGGAGAATTGTACTATGCAGACTGAACCATCCAATGCCATACTCAAATACAAACACCCAGTATATATGTATAAAAATTGTGCATATGTAATAAGGAATTTCAAATAGCGGGCGATGTTAATAAAAATTGATAATCACATTTTAATACATAAAGTAAGGAAACATAAGTGTTCATTACCTCTGTTGATCCTTTACTGTCAACAACAGAGAACACCAAGTGCAGGTTCCTTAACTTCAGGCACCTCTCGAGAACACTACCGACTGACGACAAGTCTAAAGGGATGCATGCACGAAAGGGAAATGTAATTGTACATCAAGTGATATTGCCAGTGAATTGGTACAGCTACTGTAAATAACAATTATTTGCAAATGAATTTCAAAGGTACCAATCAATACATAAGTTATTCTTAAATAATATAATTGGCCAATAAATACTCACACAAATGAACAAACATGAACATGGTCATTTTCAATGCATTACAATTTGAAAGCTGGAGCAGTTACAGAAAGCAAATCCCCCTTACAAATAACTGTAAGGTCAATTTTGCCCTCGTACATGTGGATAGACTACACCTGAGTTAACTAACATGAATATTACTGATAGTATGGTCAAATCTAATGAAGGGAAACTTCTATTGGGTTTAACCAGTTAGTTACACTTACCTGAACTAGCTGTTGATCCTCGAAGATATAAATAGACCAAGTAGCAATGGCGAGAATAGTGATAAAAGAAGTGACGTAGCTGGACACCGGGTGAGAGGTTTATGGTGAGTTCTTCAATTTTCATTCCAGTTTGCTCCATGCACCAGCCAGTGCACAGTAGTAGGTAGTTGTCACAACGAGGTAGTGTTAGGTGGGAGGAGAATGTTTTTGTCATGACTTCTCTTGTTAGCTCTTCATTCCTGCTCTCATACAGGATAATGGGCAGAGTGGACTCGTGCAACGCTGCATTCTCTTTCAGTAAAAAGTGCATTAGTTGGGAAGAGACATTTTGATCTGCGAGATGTGTGATTCCTGCGAAGAACTGGTACAGCAACAGTCGCTGATCCTTGGTGGCATCGTCAGCATTACTGAGAAAGCAGTCAGTTAAACCCTTCTGTTGTTGCTTGTATGGACCCTCTGGCAATTGATCCAGATACTGCTGCCAATGTTGAGGATACGGCTTCTTGGATACGTCTGGAGTACATTCCTGAAGAATCTTGATCTGTTCCATTTTGTCTAGGAGGTTCAGTTCCAATGCAGCAAGACAGGATTGAACTGATGAGTGGAGATAGTGATGGCTGCCTCTCTCCACGCCCATGGCATCAAATTGACTGCAGCTCAGCAGAAGGTTGTATCCGCTAGTGGGGAGCTTGATCCCATGACGCCCAAGGTCATCATTGCTGAAGACAAACTGGTTTTTCCTCACTCCTTCCAGGGCTAGCTTTGCCATGTTGCGGAAATCTTCAAAGTGAGGACTGTTGAGGATGTCATCAATGGAGGAAACACGATCTCTCACATTTACCCTCTCCTCTAGGTAGCGGTTGCTTGCCAGGACGAGGAAATTCAAGTACACTTCAGTCACAGTGGAGGGGAGTGAGCCGACTTTTTGATAAACAAAGCAGGTCATAGACAGCACCATTGGATACATACAGAGGTCGGACAAATCAGGACGCTGGGAAAGGAGATCAATGAGAAAAGAGGACCTCATGTTGTCATTATGGAAGTAGTTGTTCACAAATTCCTTTTTCTGCTCATTGGAGAAGGGAGCAATCTCTATTCTTCGATTTACTTTTCGATACAAAGGTTCAGCTGCAGCATGGCGTGAGGTTATGAGCAAGGAGGAGGCTGGGAGCTCATCACCCTTGATGATGCTGTCCAGGAAGGAGCAGTTTTGGGGGCGCTCATCCCATCCTTCCAAGATGAGCAGAATCCCCTTTCCTTCGGAAAACTCCTCTGCAAGCTTTTCCAATTGCTGAAGGTAACCTGGAAGATTTATGAGGAGGTCACTGAAGCTGGTACATCCTGCTCTTGGCAACAGGCGGAGATAAACCATGATGAGCAGTTCGTATTCTTGGAGTATCCTCCCAGCTGCATATTCTTTGCAGAGGTATCGCGCAGCGGTTGACTTCCCAGATCCGGGAGCTCCCTCCAGTAAGACAATTTTACGCTCTTGCTCACCACAATTGTAACTCAAAATATCTTGGGTTCCGATGCGAACATAGCGATTGGACTCCCTCATCAGACTGCTGTAGGTATCATGGGAACCCAGTGTTTTTGAATGGCTATTTTTGATTTGGCACTCTTCCTTGGCCTCGAGGAGATGTAGTTGAATGTAAGTTAGCTGTTTGTTGTCCTGAATCAGCCAGGTGTCCTCCACAGTCTTCATTTGCCCATACCATGCTCCAAGGTACCTCTTGTATCTCATACACAGTTCTGATGTGTACTGCAAAAAGACATATGGAACATAATCTATGGTACATCACAATATTATTACAGCAACCATAATATGCTAGGCGCCAAAATGAAGTTTATAAAAAAACGTAATACAAAATGCTCCAACAAATTGTTCCATTTTGTCTTTATTCCGTACAATAATTCCTTTCATTCCTCAAGAAACGGGTGGTATTAATCAACTAAACTTTTTGTATATTGTGTGTTTTGTCCTGTATGTAAGGGGTCTTGTACAAAAATGTTTTTGTACAAAAGTGTGTGTTCATGAGTTCACATTGTCATGTTTACAGGTGGGTACTTATTTCATTTTGCATACTTTTGTTGGAGTTAATTGGGAAGATATATGTAGTATACAATTCTAATGCACACTTTCTCCTTTGATCTTGACCAGGCACCCAACAAACAGTACATACATACATACATACTTGGTATGCAGTATACACAGTTGGTTTAGGAATGTAGGATTACAGTGTGATGGAGCCTCCAAACCTACAACTGTAATAACATAGCCCAGGGTGAGTTTACATAACATGACCACGTATGCAAACAATGAATTCCTAACATATACCAGTGCACAATGGATCCCTTATACCCTCCATGCTGGAATTGAGTATAAAGGACCACTGTACTGCCTGCAACTATGGACAATGAGGTCAGATATATACTAACTCACTTTCTGTGTATTTCCCTGTGGTCTGTCAACATGACCTGGTATATCATGAGTGTTGGGGGGTTCTAATAATACAGAAAAATGAGTGTTAATCCCAATGAATATGATGTCATGTCAAAATAATGTAATGCATAAATATCATAACGTGTGATTTTAATGACATTATTTAGATAATACGATCCCAATCATACAAAACTGAATTGTCATTGGGTGTAGAATCGGAGTACTTTTACCCGTGTCAACCCATAACCATAAAATGGGAAGGGCCCTTTAGTGGGTGAGACGCTGAACTTGACAATTAGTGACAATGATTTTCTTACTAATTATCTCCAATGGAATCAACACCAAGTTCATTAACCGATTATGCGCCATGATGTCATCGTAGCGCGTGACCATCATGGCCGAATTGAATTTGTCAAGAATGTGTGATTTGTCTCGCCACCTCTTAGAAAGAAGAAACTTCACATTTTAGCCTTAATCAATAATGTACTCGAATGAAGAAACAGAGCTGCGAGTGACTTTACGGTAGAGAAGCGTCCGTCTACGAACATGAGCCAGTGCCGAATTTAGCAGCTGGGAGTTTGACGCACTTTGTTAGAGAATAACTCCCTCGCTTTCGATCAAATTCCTCCTTTCTATTACTAGGTAGTAGTTCGATAATAGAGCTATAGTCAACGACTGTTTCGGGTCGATAGAAGCTTTCTCGGTCGAGATAGACGGGATTTTCTGCTCACTATTCGTTTACAAATGACTCCCTCACTTTAATCTGATCGAATTCGTTTGTTCGTTTTCTTGAGACGTTCATTCTATTACTAGGCAGTAGTTCAGTAATAGAGCTAAAGTCAACGACGGTTTCGAGTCGATAGAAGCATCCTCGGCCGAGATATATGGGATTTTTTGCTCCCTATTTTTATGACGCCAATTGGCGTAATTGGCCGTTAAGGACTGACGCCAATTGGCGTCATTGGCGTATAATCGGTTAATAGTGCTTAAAGGCACCCATCAAATACCCTATTGGGTTTGGTGTTTAGTTGTCTCACAGAGAATTCCAACAATCTGTACTATACACTGTACTTATGCACACCATTTTTGTAGGTGTAGGAAATGCATACATGTTTTGATAGCGACTGTATTTAACCTCGATTGTACAGAAGCATTAGTAGAAGGATCAAATGTAACATGTACGTATTGAAATAACACTTTGAGATGTTGAGTAGAGTATAGGGCAAACAAGAGAACAGGTATGCCTGTACTTTATTGCCAGTAAAACAGTCACAGTCACTTCATACTAATTACCTCTCAATAGCTTTCTTATTTCCTTGGCTACTTCAATCAGCTTGGGCTTGGTATCCTTCCCTAACTCTTCCAGACACTCACGAAAATTTTTTAGTCTCTCTTTGGTATACCATGATTCAGCAAATTGGTACCATTTTTGAAATGCTTCAGAATGTCTTCCAAGCTCATTTAGAGCTCTGATTTCATCAAAGATGGGTCCATCCAACAGCTGTGGCTCCCATCCAAACAGCTTTGCAGCCAACTCATTGTCAATGGGTAAGTTTCCCCTCAGATAGGCATAACGCTTCTGCAACATGGTCTTGACTGGATTGTCTGTGAGTGGAAGGAACTGTGGAAGTCAATACAAATTATACACACTGTACATTGTGTGTGTGTACACAGGTACATGCTTAAGACATAGCCATGCATACATTGACACTGTAGATATTAACTTTAGTTAAGGTGTCCAACCACGTATCATGCAGACTGACCAGTACTCTAATATGCTGCATTTGAAATAAGCTATTTTCATAGATAATTGGTTATGAAGAACACCAATGGTACAAGATATATATATATACATGATATTTTGATAGTGATTATGATATAACTAACTTCATTTCTATACCCATTCTCTAGTAGAAAGTTTGATTTAAACACATATTAAATTAACTCTTCAAAGCATTGAGTATGCTTGCACCCGTCTATACACATTTCCCTTCTACGCACATTTCCAAAAAAATGGGTACAGGTACATGGGCACATGTGCTGTTGAGTCAGTTTGTATAAATGACATGTACATATGTACTGTACATGCATGTATGTGAGTGCATGACATTGTTACAATTGGTATTGAGTATGTCTGCAACTCTTCACTCTGTGTATATATGGCTACATTATGATAACTGCATCACATTTAGTACCATACACACATGCACGCACGCACGCATACAAAAACACGCACACACACACACACACACACACTCACAAACAAACACACACACACAAACAAACACACACACACACACACACAACAATATAATAATATAAATACACATGTCAAGAAGAGGATGACAATGGCACAAGTAAACAGGGATCATAAAATGTTAAAACAATAGCTTAATCCAACTTCTGTGTACAACGACACCATTGACTCACCATCCTGCTGGGTAAACTGTAACTTCGTCTTTTTACCCTTTCCTTTACCACCACTCTGGGGGGTCCTCTTACGTCCAGATGACATTCTCAGTGACAAATAACTGTGGGAAGACAAGGTGCAGCAGGTGTTGGACAATCTGTGTGGACAGGACAAACACAAACATCATGAGCACTTCCGTCTGGTGGTAACAAATTGAAGTGAACTTGAGTAATTCAGAACACCTGGGTGATTTGGGAAGGGTAAGGTAACACGGGGTTATTTCCGTCACTCTTATGAAGGCAGCTCACTACTCCAAAATACGATGCTTTCCAGTACAACTTCGATGCTGTGCTGGTAGTGTCAACACTTATACAACATATCTCACAGCAAAATCAGTTGCTTTCCTTTTGTGTTCCAGTCAGCCATCTCATTTAATAGCAGTAAGTGATAAACCATCACATTTAGAGTAATATATGGGAATTGACTGCATGCAATTGCAAATTCTGCCACCTAGTTCACCTCAAATATATATGGTGAAAGATTGTTGGAAGGTTTAAACTAATGTCACTTGTAGGTCTCATCGATGGTAGATAGGGTGTAAGGGACAAACTATTCTAATTAAGTTTCTACACTGCAAGATGAAGGAAATATGTATCTTAATCATAGAACGTTGATATTACAGACTTAATCTTTGAATAAGACTACTGCACTTTTTTGTAATTTCCCTTAATTTACTGTTTAAAGTTTGTTATGTGTTATTTGGAATAGTCTGTGCCTGTATGGTTGTACAAGGAACAGAGAATCAGGTTTTCTCTGAGAAACCGAACGAAATGGCCTATAGCAATGAATTTTGATGAGTCTTTAGCCGTAGAAGATTTACAAATGTCCTCAATTTTCTCGCTTCCCATTGAGCCGTATTTTGACAGATTATGTGTTAGGAGACATGTATGGGAGTAAGCAGGGATGTTTTTGTTCTTGTCCAACATAAATTGGCAGAGAAAACCTGCCCTGGCCGATTTCCCATTGTTCTGGCCAAATATATGTGAAGAAAGCAGATTTTCTCCCTTGATGTAGTACTAAACACTCAATTTTTGGAACCTTATCTACCGTCGGTGAAGTCTACAAGTGTGTCATGATTCTACTATTTGTTATTGTTAGACAATGAGTTTATGACCTGTTTTTGTGACCTATTTTCGTAAGATTATTTATATGTGTGAGCCCAGCTTATAAAAAGGTGCATGCTGCTCAATTGAATTGAATGATTGATATTGGTGTAACGAAGTGTTCGATGTAACTGTTAGTGAATGAGATATAACATATTTCTGGCAACAAGGATGGCTCAGCAAGCTACATTTGGAGAATTCAACGAAGCAAAAAAACTGGCTATCCTACATGGAGTGTTTGCAACAGTATTTTAAAGTTAATGAGATAAAAACTGCAAAGAAGCAACGCGCAGTTTTGTTGAGTGTTTGTGGGCCAACAATGTATTAGCTCATTCGGAATCTCTTCTATCCTCAGAAGCCTACCGAGTTTTCAGAATTAGTGGAACTAGTACAGAGATACCATAATCCATGGCCTTCTGTTATCGTTCGGAGATTTGCCTTCCATAGTCATCAACAACAACCTTGAGAAACAGTCACAGCATTCGTAGCTGAACTAAAGAAGCTTTCAGATGTTAAGTCCACAAAGAAAGCATCATCGACTGAATGTTACAGATGTCTGGGGAAGCACCTTCCAAAGGAACGCCCTTTCCAGAAAGCAATTTGCCATAACTGTTCAAAGCGAGGCCACATTTGGAGAGCTTACAGAGCGTCTGGTCAAAGTAAACAGAAAGTAGCAAGTGGGAAGAGTAATGTGAAAACTGTGCAGAATATGGAAGCACATGATTCTTCACCTGTCTTAACAGTACCAAATGACAGTTACATGCTGTTCTGAGTTTCCAGCCACAATATATAATGCCCATTAGTGTTGGCATGGTCATCGAGGACTATGAAGTCCAGATGGAGGTGACTACAGGCACAGCAGTCTCAGTCATCAGTGAAGCTTCACTGAAGTCTCTACCCAAGGAAATGGATGTTCATCCATTGCAAGTCAACTTAAAGTCCTATACAGGAGAGCCAATATCCACAGTAGGTCAAGTCCTGGTTCGAGTTCAGTATAAGAATCAAAGCGAAGACAACCTTTCTTTGATCGTGACAGAAGGGGAAGGAATTGGCTTCAACACTTCAAGCTAGATTGGCCACGTCTTTGCCAAGTAGCATGTACTCCACAAGCTGATCTGATCCAGAAATATGCAGAATTGTTCAAGGATGAACTCGGATGCCTTCGCAATCAGGAAGCTGATCATGACATTGTCATACCGACCGATACGACACCTATCTTTTGTTTACCTAGGCCTGTGCCCCATGCATTGTGGGACAAGATAGATCGAGAGCTTGAGTATCTCCAAGAAGCTGACGTCATTGAGCCAGTTGATCACGCTGATTGGGTTACACCGATCATTCCAATGTTGAAGCCAGATGGCAGTGTTCAAATTTGTAGAGATTATCGTCTCACAGTCTACAAGGTTGCCAAACTCAGTACATCACCATTACCCAGAATAGAGTACCTGTTTGCAACTCTATCTGGTGGGAAGTCGCTCACAAAACTTGACATTGCTAGTGCTCATGCTTATCTGCAGATACTGTTGTCGGAAGCACACAGGGTCATTATAACGGACCCTGAAAATAGCAATAAAATGGCAGACGAATATCAACCCCGAAAACATACCGCATTTATAGAGCTGAGGAATAATACTGAATCATTTCTTTAACATGTACTAGTAATTTCAACCTTCTTTTAAAGTCTAAGTAAAGAATTGATCGAATAGCATCTACCAAGAAGCTGTAAACACGTCATATAGATATTGTACTTTCAGGTAAAAATTGCTTTTTGCGCACCTGTAGATGGCCTTGGATGATGTTCAAATTGGTATCAAATGAAAGAGCATATCATTATCTAAATATTTGCCATGAACCAAGATGTTATAAGCTCTAACACAAGAGTCATAACTAAAAATGTACTGAAATACGAATAAAATGCAGGAAAAATAGGTGTAAATGTTGGTATATAACTTTAACGTACCTGAAACGACCTCCCAACCGCCATTTAATGTGACGTTGCTATAGTTATTATGCAAGATATTATGATGTGTTAGCTGTCCACAATAGCGGTGCCGAATTTTTCAAGGATCTTAAAGATCGTTTGCGACCCAAGTCAACTTTGAGGATTCCTAAAGGTATGTGTTTGATTTCATACTGGAATGAATTGTGCGTGCTGTTTCTCAAGACAATTCAATCATAAACCTTGGTGATAATTACGATTTTGTTTCGATTATCGATGTTTTATGTGCTTCCTTGCCCAATTTAGTCATTCATTATAGCATATGTGTTGATTTTCAACTAATACAAATGGTGATAATGTTTGATCGTTTGTTGATTTCATGTCAGCATTACTGCAGTTGCATAAAACAGGTTTTCAATCATGATTTCGTCGCCCGAACGAAATTGGTGTGCAATCATTTCTCAGTGAGTGGTGACGTAGGTGATAAATACTCAACATTCCAATCATTTGTCACCTGAAATCTCCAACAACACCAGGTCCATTATAATCCCCCTGTGCAAGCTGTGCCTATACTACAATCAACACCCATAAAGGCTTATTTTGCTGCAAAAGGTTGCCGTTTGGAATATCGTCAGCCTCGTCCATTTTTTCAGAAAAATATGGAATCTATTCTCCAGAGAGTCCCTCATGTTTCTATCTATATTGATGATGTCCTGCTAACTGGTACGACCAGAAAGGAACATTTAAGGACGTTGGAAACAGTACTATCACGGTTACAACAAGCTGGCTTGAAGCTTAAAAGGAGTAAGTGTTCATTCTTTGCGTCATCCATTGAATATTTGGGCCATATTATTTCTGCAGATGGTCTTCATCCCACGGATGAAAAGGTTTGTGCAGTAAGGAATGCTCCTACCCCAACGAATGTGTCCCAATTGCAGTTTTTTTAGATTGATTACATACTACTCCAAATTTTGGCCTAATATAGCAGTCGAGTTGCTCTGCTATACAAGTTGCTGGAGAAGGATGTTCAATGGAAGTGGACATCCCTCCAGAATGAAGTGTTCAGAGAAGCAAAGGAGAGTCTCACTTCAGCATCCATTCTGGCACACTACAATACACAAAAAGAGTTGGTGTTAGAATGTGATGCCTCTCCGCTGGGACTTGGTGCTGTGTTGAGTCATCCAGAGGAAACAGGGCTGAGACCAATCGCCTATGCAAGTTGTACTTTGTCTACGGCAGAATGCAATTATTCACAGCTAGAACATGAAGGACTATCAATTGTCTGGGCTGTAATTCATGATCTACCCTGATCACAAGCCTTTGGAAGTATTCTAAATCCACGAAAGCACCTGTCAACAACTGCCTCGGCTCGGACACAGAGATGACCCTAAGTGCCTACAATTTAAAAATCAAGTACAAGCCAGAATCTCAACTGAAGAATGCTGATTCACTCAGTAGATTTCCTTTACCAGATGTTCCAAGTGACATTCCAAGAGCAGGAGACATTCTGCTTCTAATGCAAACCTTGGACAACTCATTGATAATATCTTTAACTATATGGAAATGGACTGCAGTGGATCCAGTTTTGTCATGTGTACTCGATTATGTCTTGTATGGTTGGTCATCTTCAGTTGGGGAGGAATTTCAGCCATACTTCAAGAATAAACTGGAGCTCTCTGTGGAAGATAAGTGCTTACTTTGGGGGAACCGAGTGGTTGCACCGCCAGTAGGGAGAGAGAAAGTGTTACAGCTACTTCGTGATGGTCATCGGGGATCTCCAGAATGAAAGTGCTAGCTAGTAGTGTTGTTTGGTGGCAAGGAATTGATCAACAAATTGAAAACTAGGTTCACTCTTCATCATGCCAGGAAGTTGCTTATCTCCCAGCACCAGTTCAGATTCATCCATGGAAATGGCCAAGCTCACCCTGGACCAGACTCCATATTGATTTTGCTGGACCTTTCCTTGGTCGCATGTTTCTGATAGTGGTTGACGCATACTGAAAATGGATGGAGGTGGTTCCTGTTTAGACAGCCAATATAACAAACACCATTGCCGCATTGCGTACTATGTTTGCTACACATGGATTGCCATCAATTATCGTGTCGGATAATGGTACACAGTTCACCAGTCAACAGTTTGTAGATTTCCTTCAGAGGAATGGAATTCAGCATCACTTTATAGCACCATATCACCCTTTGTCAAATGGGTTAGCTGAGAGGGCAGCGCAGACGTTCAAACAGGGAATGAAGAAGTTTCCTGGAAATCCTGATAATGATGCCTGTGTAGCTGGATTCATATTCCACTATCGCAGTACACCTCATTCAACAATTGGGCTTTCACCAGCAGAGCTGCTATTGAAGAGGAAGTTGAAGACTCATCTTGATCTCTTGAAGCCTTATGTGCAAGATCAAATAAAGAGTAGCCAAGACACCATGGCAGAACTTAATTCTGAGAAAATTGCTATTTTTTAGTCCTCGGAGAATGTTTACATAAGCAACTGGTTACCTGGTCCATGCTGGTTATTGGGCAAAATTACATCCCACAATGGAACCTCAGTTGAAGTCACCTTAGATGATGGTCGATTCATTCGCAGGCATGTAGATCATGTGTGAAAAAGGTTCTCGTCACAAGAAAAAGATGACTGCCTACCACTACCTCATAAATCAGTTACTTTGAGAAGATCTACTAAGGAATAGACATCCGCCTGATCGTTTTCAAGTATCTTGGAACTAAGAGAGGAGGAAACTGTTGTGATCCTACCATTTGTTGGTGTTAGATGTTGAGTTCATGACCTGTTTTTGTGACCTATTTTCGTAAGCTTGTTTATGTGTGAACCCAGCCTATAAAAAGGTGCATGCTGCTCAGTTGAATTGAATGATTGATATTGGTGAAACGAAGTGTTCGATGTAACTACATGTTAGTGAACGAGATATAACAAAGTGACATTAGCTTGAACCTTCCACCATAGATATACGCGGTGAACTAGGTGGCCGAAATTGCATATGGCCGAATTTTGATATTTTACTCTACTTGATGAAACTTCCAACTTTTCCATCGTACTATCGAAAGAAGCGAATCCGTTCAGATGACACTGTGCAGAGTTATAGTATAATCCTCGAGAAGATTTCGTATCACTTTTGAGGTAGATTCTCTACGGATTGTATGGTGAGGACAACCTTCTAGCTAGATCAATGATCGGACAACACCTATATTAGGACACAAAATTGGCTATTTCTCGAAAACTATAAAACCTACCGACTCCCAATAGCTAATCTTTGTTTTATAGGCCATTACATGTAGTCGCTCTCTACTCAGTAAGATCCTCGTAGCTTATCGCATGGTTCGGCTAGAGTTGATCGAAACAAGTAATTCGAGTTCAAAAACTCGTGGGGCTGCCGCCCCCCGCACTCGAATTACTTGGCGTCTTCCTTAGATTCAGAATAACCTTCGCTGAGGTTATTACGTTCAGCGGAGCTTCAGCACACGAATTCTAGCCCAATTTCCAATAGTCGGCGTTCTAAATCGGCCATCTTGTTTTCGCGCAATATAAATTATAATATAAATTCATTGTTACGGTTACGCGTAGGAACACATATTATATATATATATATAATATATATATATATATATATATATGTGACAGGATCTGAGAAAAGGGGTAATATCGCGCTAACAATCGATTCCGAATTAACCATACCTAGTTGAAACACGTATACTAATCTACAGAATGCCGCTTGAAATTTCCGTATAGCTAATTCGGTTCCGAAGATACACGCGAAAGTATGTTACGGTAAACAAAACCACGTTTCCGAGAAATGACGATTATAGGCTTACTTCCGAATATTCCGTATATCTTCGTATAATTTGTGACGTTATCTTGGCTTTGCACATGAAGAAAATCAGCTGTTCGACTCCCAAGACACGGACTCTCTCATCGCAAGATTTTGGAGTATCAAAAGAAGAATTTTGAAGATAGTCTGAGCCTAAGACACGAATATCCCCCACTTCATCCGGAATATTTTCTTCTCCGCCCGAAAGTCCCGCTCCACAGCGCGAACGACCAGTAGAACACTATCGAACGATCATCATCTCAGGTAAGGATTATTGAGAGGGGTAAATACTTGGAGTAGAATCTTAAAATGCGATTAAATAATAATAGCGTACGTATAGCAAAGATAACAATGTAACACATAGACGGAATCAAATGTCCTTGTTTGGACACGAGCGACTATTGTGTCCTTCTTCCCTGCAGATGCCACAGCAACGCCTACGCTTCGTTGGTGGTGGACGTTCTGTGCTCGAGACGTCTTCTGGTGCTGGTGTACCCTGTCTGCTTGATCCAGATGGACGTGGTACATTAGGCAATGGACAAGTCACATCCTTGTCGCTGTCAGGGCAGAATGGTCGGATGCTGTCATAAAGATACCACTCTCTTTCAGCTGAGAGGCCCTTTGGGTGGACAAGGTGTGGAAGCTCCTCAGGATCGGGTGACCAGGGTGTCTTCAAAAGCTCCAGCTTGGATTCAGGTGTGTCAGCTTGCTCCTTCACATACACTACTCCTGGCTCAGAGGACACACACCTAAAGTGGTGGTACTTCTTTATACCCACAATCTTCTTCAGATGCTGTGCGAAGAAGTCAGTCCAATTGTAGGTTGGTACAATGGTACTCCCATCCTCACGAGTTACAAGTTGGGCGAAGTTGCATTCAGCTGAATCATTCACAACTTGGGCAATGGATGTCAAGCTACCAACCTTTGTCCGACGATAGCGACGCTTGAACAGGCCAAAGCACCAGTCTGGTGAGAACTTGGTGTGACCTACTACGAGGAAGGATAAGGTGAGCGAACTATGGCGATTGGTGAGTGCCCTCCAAACAAGGTAGTGTATCATGCAGTTGTTTTTGTTCTGTCCCGTACAGTTATCAGCATGCAAGTACACCACTTTTTCCCCCAATCCATGCATCTCAAAAAAGTAGTGGAGACGACTGATGACGTTGTTGGCTCCTTTACCGCACTCTCCAGCCTCATCAGTGAGGAAATTCACCTGCCTAGGTATAGCTTCACAGTTGATGCCAAAGACAGTACACTTCCTCGGAGTAAGGAAGTATATTGGGCCAGGTTGAAGCGGGTCAGATGGAAAATGGACCTGTTGTGCATAGTCGAAGGAGTAGTGCACTTTAAGGTTGTTGGAATTGGCTGGAATTTTGGCTGAGAGTGGAGGTGGGTGAAAACTTCCATTTGATGTAAAATGTGCTCTAACTTCTTGTCGACAGTCATCACATGTGGACCTGTAGAAGGATCTCTCAACTTGAACAATTCGGAGATGCTCTTCTGCTGCTTTAAGAGTCTCTGACTTCTCTGAATCAGCACAATTTGTGGCACGAAGAATGGCTGTGCTATTTTGCTGACATTGCCAGCACAGATCTGACATCGGCTTCATGATGATGACTGATGGCAGCAGTGACCTCCACAGGCGGCAGAAGGTGGTATACGCAACACTGTGAACACCCGAGACTACTTCAACTGCATTGCGATACACTTTCCATATACCTCGTTTGGATACACTTGATGGCAAGAGCTTGATGTCAGATCTACTGTATCCAGGAATTCGTCCAGGAAGAAGAAGAGCATTTTGCTCAGAATAGGTGAGGAGAAATCTGACCACATACTCTATTGATGGCATTGATAGTGTATGTTTTTGCTTTCGTCGTGTATTCCCATGCACACGTGGTGTGAGACCATTCTCCTTCAAACTAGTGGCAAGATTATATAGCCTTTTCTTACCCACCGTGTGCAAAAAGCAGTAAGTTTGATGGCACACTTTTTTCCCACGGTGGTAGTAAGTGGTACGCGGCCTCTCTCTCCCTTTCTCCAGGTGCCCCGATGTAACCTCAACAGTGTCACTGGTGTTTGATGAAGCCACCAACTGACCTAGCATTGCCATGTCCAGCTCGTCACGTGTGAGACTGAAACAAGATGACCTCATCTCTCTGATGTATTCACGGCTAAACTGTGAGGAACAGTTGGTGGAACAAGAACACCCTGTTGAAATGAATTGTTCAACCTCCTCTTCTTCCTCTATGTCGGCTGAACGTAACTCAACACCAACAACACTTGAAGTCGATGGTAAGCGTTGCAATGCTTCCTGGACTATATGTTCAGTATTGGTGTTAATGTCTTCTGTATCACTCTCGTCTCTCCCAAAGTCAGCCTCCCGGTCAAGCCCACATGCATTACCTGTATTAATAGTTTTGAATATCAGTTTGTTCTGTTTTATTTTGTTGTGTTTTGCATGTTCGTACCTGATTCGTTGCTAGTTTTTTTATCCTCTATGTCGTCATCACTGTCACTGTCTACTTCATTGCACTCAGTCTCACAAGGTGTTGTAAAATAATCTTCTATTACTTCCAGGAGGGACTGCTGGTCTCCAGAAGACAAGTGGAGCAGGGAATTAACAGACTGGGCAGCCTTAACAGCCTTAGCAGATGCCATAACGTTCTAGTTTGTCGTCTAGCAACAATTCTGTACCTTGGCGATTATCATTATTCATTGTTTGTAATGAATATTATCATTTTAAGTTACGTAAGTTGGGAATTTCCCATGCGGCCGTATAATAATTCCTTTGCGCGCGTATACCGCGGTAACCGTATAACTGCGTATGGAATAAAATGGCGTATTTCGGATAGATAATAATCAGCCATATCTCCAAAACGCATGGTCGAACGGTCACCGCGCTTTCGGGGAATATTCTACTAAACGTTTAGATCGGATTTATCGAAGAAAAAAAAAATCGATAAAATTACACGAAAACATGTTTTGACCCGTATCTCTGTTTACAAAACAGCGCGATATTCCCCCTTTTCTCAGATCCTACCACATATATATATATATATCGGACGAGCGTAACATACCGGAAGTTGAAATGAAAACAATATAGGCCCTAAAAATCGTCCGACAATAATCGATATTCGGACAAAGGAATGAGCTTTCGGACGGACCTCACTACAGAGTGGAGAAACGACGAAGAACCCGGAAAACATCAGACATTATAGCAGCATGTCTACGTTTAAATGTGAAAGTTAGAGGTGGATATGTATCACTGTAAGGAAATCCGAACAAGTTATCTAACCCTCTGTGAAAGACCAAATTTCGAACAAATTTATATTGCAGAGAGAAATTTATATTGACGAATAACGCCATTCAGCCTACATAAAAATTCCCAAAGTATAGTATAAATTCGTCCGAAATATGTAGAGGAACACGGGAAAGTGTTTTGGTGAATTTTCCTTTATCTTTCACTCGACTAAAGACTTTGTCCGAAAATTGATTGTTTCGGACACGTTAATTATAATTTTTATGAAGCAAGCGATAACGCGCGTATCCTAAAATGCCTCAGAATAAGAAAAAGAAAAACACAAAAAATGTCAGGAGCGAAAGGCAGTAATATCTGCCTCTTTACGGCCAATGTAGAACTGAATTTCACAGCGACATCTTAAAACATATGAAGTTGTTGCGCTCATTTTCTCGATGTGATACATTCCTGTCCTTTGATGTTTTTTTGGTACTAATTAGACGGAATGTCGATCGAAGCCGCATGCCACCGCCATTTTGTTGTCGTCATCGATCGGTAACCGTTTCCGTTATTGTATAGTGTTAAAGTGTCATTACTCAACTCAGCTTTCTCAACTGACGGCAAGATGGCTTATCAGCTTCGAACTAGAAAACGACCTGTGTCTTACGTCGATAAGACTGATTGGAAAGTACCGCGACGACCAAAACAAAAGAAAAATGAAGGACTGTAGGAAGAACGACCCCCATCGCTGTTGTATTTTACGACGCGAGGTTAGGATTAGGGTTATGTTTACTTTGTAAATTGTATTGATGTGAGCGATGCACTGATATAAATGCAAGCCAACCGTATTTAGCTATATCCTTAACCCTAACCTTGCTATAGAATACAACGGCGCTGGGGGGTTGTTCTTCCTACATGATCCGGGTAGACACTTCATTGCTCAGTAGAACAGCTGACTAGACATTCAATCAACAGTCGAAGGTGACGTTATAAATGAACGCAGATAACCGAGCCTTCCAAACTGACTTTAAAGGGTGCTCGAAAATCGAAAAAGGCGGATTTCCCTGGCAAGAATCGGGAGCGTTGAGCCAATCACCAGAATCGTCAGCATGTACTCTATACGTTTCCGGGTTGACAATTTTGGTTTGGGGTTGGTTAGCAATGGTTCTCGAGGACTATACACTATGATGAGATATTCCCATATTAATGTATAGCATACATCATTGTCACTTTAATCGCAAATGGCGGCTGTTATGTAAACGTCATGAGAATAAAATTTAGATGAATAAAATCCTTATAAGATCAAAAACAACATGGTGAGTTGACCTTATTAATGCAGACTTTAATAATAAATATAATGCAATAAAACACAAGATTTGTCTTGAAAACTGGTCTTTTATCAGAGTTATTTGTCACCTGTAGGTGTAGAATGCACAAATAATGAGCACAATAACCTCATATGATTTAACTTAAAGTTTATTTTTATCATACAAGCGAGTGACTGATCCGTGCTATTTCTCTCTGCGAATGAGTATATATGTAGTAGCGTCAGTGGCTATCGTTAGCTTGCTTTTCGTTCACTAATTCAAGGGCTCTCCTGGAGCGAAATCGTTGAGTGACCGAAAATACCCTGTTCTACCTTTACATTGGGTTATGGTTGAGTGTCAACCAGTGGTCAATACCCTGTGTATGGAGGACCTGGTATTTTTTGGCAAAGATTCGAATCAACAACTGCGTATTGTGGTAGTTAAAAATCTGGTGTCCAAATTCAGTACCATGTATTACCCTTTGTCATGGCCCAAGACGCACCGTTGATAACACAATAATAATAATCTGATAGCTTGCAGAGAAACGAACCTCGTGAATTGCAGACTAATCCTGTAGATCAGATAGTTCCTTCAACTCTGAGGTATCTATGGTAAAACCCGGACACCGCAACTGTGGCGCGATATGCTCCCCGAAAATCCAATGTTAAGGACAAACCATGCCTTATATAGCACCATAGGGTTTAGAGTCTATGATAGCACCGGCAACTTGTCCGGAATGTTGATTACGCAACATCCGGTCACGTGTATACCCTGTTGAGGTGAAGCACTTGCGGTGCTCTTCGATCTCCCCCAACCTCTCGAAAGGACCGAAAAGAGAGGATGCTTCGCTTCAGAGGATGGTAGACCTATGAAACCTTCAGTGTTTAGGTTGACTCTATCAGTCACGATGTCTCTCGGTCTCTTTGATAGAAGTCCCCACCCTTTGGAGAAGATTTGGAAAGTCAATTTTCTTCATTGAGGTGACTTCCCAACTCAGCCTACTGGTACATCTGTTGACTTGGAGGTCAGCTGTGGACACATCTGGAGAGAAGAAATTGCACATGTACAGATGTGGGTGTGAGAGCACATACCTATATGTATATGTCAGATTAGTATAAGTATGATGGCTCATACTGTATTTGTATTCTGTATATACTTTATGTGTACTGTGTATGTTCAGTGTGTGTACCATGTATTCACTGTGAGTGTGTACTGTGTATGTACTGTGAATGTACTGCGTGTACTGTGTGTGCTGTGCACAAGGGGGGCATGTACACAACTGCATAATGTGTGAAGACAAAAGTAGCTAGTGTTCAGTGTTATGACATGTAGAGGAGCTTTGGGAATTACAGTGTGACTGACAAATAATTTGAGGAAAAACATTACTGTGAGTGTGTCCATCTATTTGAGGCTCGCTGTGTTCAACTTTGCACACTGTTGTCCAAAGTGAGCTGACAAAATATTAGAGAAATCACTATCAATTAAAGAACTTCATCGTCATCAATTGTATGGAAGTCAATTTGTCTTATCTTCTGGAATGTCCAAAACTGGAGTGTCGAAAAAGTAGAAAATATATGGTAACCTATGTCTCTTTTGAGGTTTTTCTTAAAATTTACATAAATACCACCATGTGTATGGACGAAGGGTCACAAAGGCAAAACAATTTTTCACTAGTAACGTTTAGGTAAACTGTAATTTATGGAAGGTATACAGTCTGCCACTATTTCCATGTCATATCAACTATGGAGTGTTATCGCACTCTATGATAGCAATAATGCCTTGTAGAAAAATGGAGGTCCTGGAATAGTTGGAATACGCACAAAGTTGCACGAAGCTCTTCAGCTCACTTGCAATTGCTGCAATCTAGTAATCCAGAGACGATTAGAAACTGTAATATGCATACACAGTTGGTATATGGCCATCCATCATTTTACACTATCCATACATAGAGGACTATGGTACTCTATGATACTATTGCAGTAGAACCTGCATAATATCATGACAGGAACATCTACAGAGTGAAAATGTGGCATGCCATAGTCTTTGGAGGTTTGTAATGGAATGCATGAGTTGATTATGTAAGTTGGTAATGGGATCATGCAGCAGATTATTCTAGTCTCTCTGGAAGCCACTACACTCTGGACACTAGCTTCAATCATAAATACCCTAAAATAAGAATAATGCAACTCTACTTAATTTATAGTATTCATGATTTGAGAATAAAAGGAATCCACACGGGGAGAGATTAAGCGCATTCACAGGAGGGAGGTGTTAAGTGGGATGTGCCCTCACACAGGGTGGTCTCATGAATTTCAAAACGATATCAACTGGTCACGATCCCAGGATCCCACATACTATCTTATTATGATCAACAATTCTGTCAGGCTTCCAGATGAAGACATTATCTCATCCCATTCCACAATTTCTATGTACTAGCAAAGAGCTAGAAAACAGAACCTGTTTCAAGTTCAGCAGGAAGATAGTAGTGTGTGGAAATAGATTTGTCTGGAAATTGATCAGTTACTCTACTGGTAGCTTTAGGCAGCAGTCTTCTGTAGACTATCACGAAATGTACAAAAATAATCCTTATTTTGTGTGCAGTGTATACTGCACTGGTTGTGTGAGGCATTTTGTCTGTATTTGTGTATAAGTTTGTTTATTTATGCACACCTGTGGTTTGTACAAGGTGGTCTTGATTCAAAAGAATATCAGTGGGTGCCCTTTATCCTGCCTGTAATGCTTTATTATAATATGTAATGGCATTTAGTCTGTGGTCATTCGGTGGACCTGGTTGTATTATTTATTATAAGCAGCATTATCTATTCAGCTGTATGCTAAATCAAGTACCAGCAGATGCAGAGAGTATCTGTTTTATGTTGCACCAGTGCAATTAGATGTAGTTAGAGCAGACATTGGTAGTATGTATCCATGCATGTGTGTGTATGTGCTTGTGTGTGTGTGCGTGCGTGTGTGTTTATAGTGTAGTCTAGTGTACGCTATCCATGTACATGTGTGCTACCGTATATGCTTTAACTATTGTAGGTTATACTTTTGCAGTTTTTCTTACATTAGCAACATATACCTATGTCTACCTGTGTCTGACTTGCAATATTATTTGTCAATACTGTTGATTGTGCTGCATTGTTGTACTCTACGAATTATAGACAGTGGGGCCTGTGTATAATATCAGTACCACACATGAAATTGGGTAGTACTCTGTGTAGGCTGGCGATGTTTGTACCAACACGTACATACACGCACACTGGCATGCATGCACACACACACGCGCGCACACACACACACACACACACACACACACACACACACACACACACAAGCACACACACACACACACACACACACACACACACACACACACACACACACACACACACACACACACACACACACACACACACACACACACACACACCATTATAGTAAAGTACACATGTCAAGAAGGTGAAGACAATGTCACAAGTAAACAGTGATCGTAAATTGTCAAAATTTTAGCTCAATCCAACTTCTTCTTTTTACCCTTTCCTTTACCATCACTCTGGGGGGTCCTTTTACGTCCAGATGACATTCTCAGTGACCAATAACTGTGGGAAGACAAGGTGCAGCAGGTGTTGGACAACCTGTGTGGACAGGATAAACACAAACGACATGAGCACTTCCGTCGGGTGGTAACAAATGAAGTGAACTTGAATAATTCGGGACACCTGGGTGATGTGGGATGGGTTCCTTGGACAGTGATAATGTTGGGTTATGTTTGAGTGTCTACCAGTGGTCAATACCCTGTGTATGGAGGTATCGTTGGTAAATATCGTATCGTTGACAAGAATTCGAATCAACAGATGTGTAATGCTGTAGTTGGAATCTGGTGTCCAAAATCACCCCGTATTACCCTATATCTTGGCCTGTACCTATAAATAGGACGAACTGTTGCGGAAATTCACTTCAGACTGCTCAGTGCTGGTTGAACCTGAAGCTGGCTACAGTGTACGAGGACTGCAGTCAGTGTACAGAATGTCATACTGGCATGATAGATAATCACATATGACTATGAGTCCTTCAGTGTTTAGGTTGACTCTATCAGTCAAGATGTCTCTCGGTCTCTTTGATAGAAGTCCACATGGTTTGGAGAAGATTTTGAAAGTCAATTTTCTTCATTGGCACAACTTCCCAACTCAGCCTACTGGTACATCTGTTGGGTTTATGTCAGCTGTGGAGGTATGTGCCCTATCTAGAGTAAACAGTTTGCACATGTACAGGTGTGGGTGTGGAAGCACATACCTACGAGGTTGGTATAGACATGATGGCTCGTACTGTGTTTGTACTCTGTATGTGTACTGTGTATGTGCAGTGTGTGTACCGTAAGTTCACTGTCTGTATATGCTGTGTATGTATTGTGCACGTATGGTGAATTTACCATGTGTACTGTGAGTGTACTGTGTGTACTGCAGGGCCGGCGCAACCGGTCAGGCTGGTCAGGCTTTGGCCTGACCAATATTCAGAAGTTACCTGAAAAATAATTTTAGCCTTTTAAGAATCTGTCACAGATCAATCGATATCTTAGGTAGTTGTGCCCGTGAATCAGCCATATTGTCATTGTGCAATATTGAATTCGAAATTAGGTACACAGAAGTCCACGAGTGGTTGTAGGATAGATCAGCGGCTGTTTTTGTGGCTTCGTTTGTTGCTTTGACTGGTATTCGTTTACATATCTGTTGATTAATGGCTTTCTCTATCTTTGCGAGTAGTACTATTTCAGGAATTCCTGAAGTGTCACGTTCTCTCCACCAGCCCCGCTCGAATTTCAAGTTCCCAAAACGATCATATCGCCCGAAGAATGTTGTTCAGCGATCCTTTCAGCACTCCTCTGCGAATAGTATTTTAGTAAGTCCTGAAGTGTCACGTTCTCCCCACCAGCCCCGCTCGAATTTCAAGTTCCCAAAACGATCATATCGCCCGAAGAATGTTGTTCAGCGATCCTTTCAGCACTCCTCTGCGAATAGTATTTTAGAAAGTCCTGAAGTGTCACGTTCTCCCCACCAGCCCCGCTCGAATTTCAAGTTCCCAAAACGATCATATGGCCTGAAGAATGCTGTTCAGCGATCCTTTCAGCACTCCTGGTTCAAGCAGTGGCCACTCTTCCACTATGATGAAGTAAATGATGTAGCTTACTGCCACTTATGCATTATGGGATTCAAGCAGGATGAGAAATTCTAAAGCCACAAACCTCATGACATTGCATGTACACAAAGCTGCTACCGATATGCTCAAATCAAGTGATATTGCTAACGACTTTGTTGGGGATTCTGATCACAGGTTGAAAAATTGTGGTACATCTTAACAATATTATTTTCATAGCCCATGCATGCATGTCATCAGGACAGCATTACGTATGTCTATTCTTACACTATAATCGTATTAAAATTTCATAATTATTCTGTTTGCTACAATTTAAAATTAATTTAGCAATTCATTATTGTAAGATTGCATGACATTGTTATATGTTGTGTTATTTTATCGGTCTACGCAAGTCCACTTCCTCATATACGATTATAATCATTTGACACTAGTATTTCGGCCTGACCAATGAAATTTTGCTTGCTCCGGGCCTGTACTGTGTGTACTGTGTGTGTACTGTGTACATGGGGTGCATGTACACAACTGCATAATGATAGAAGACAAAAGTAGCTAGTGTACAGTAGTGACTGAGTTGATATTGGATAAGTGTGTACGTGTCTACTACGATTTCATGAGACCGTAACCAGTATGCCAATTTTTGAGAATATGGAACATTTTATATAGTTTTAATAATGTAATTTTTATAATAGTATCATATTATATCAGTTCGAATTAAGTAGCCAAAAAATTATTTGGTAGATGTACGTATGTGTGTACGTGTGCAGTGACCCCTAACTGATAAGAACCAAAACGACAATTCTGTTTGTTGTTTGCAGGTGATGGGCATGTCAGGTTCATGACTATTCAGCAAATGGAGCAGATATTGATGTGATGGACCATTCACTAGTTGCTTAATGGGCTTCTGAATCTTATTTCAGATTCAGGAATAGTGTAATATTGCATTATTATCAGAAGTGGAAAGGTGTCAGCAGCAGAAGTGAGCAAGAGATCACAGAACGCAACTCCTTAACATGACTTAGAACTGAAGGCCTCCGGTCAAAAAGGGTACTTTAACGTTTGGAAGAAAAAATCTACTTTCGTTCTGAAAACGACATCTACCTCCTCAAGAAGCAGTAAATGAAATGTAAATGCGAAAGAAGTGAGCATTCGGGTGGTAGGAGCCCATTTTCATTACGTATTCGATACGGTACTTACCTGTACTACTCCGTAAACGATTAAACTCCGTTTTCTCAGAAATTACGGAATACGTTAAAATACCCTTTTTGACCGGAGGCCTTCAACTCTTTTCTTCCGGGTTATGGCTTATCCTTTTCTGTTCATTCCAAAAAATGCATCTTAAAGTTCGTATTTACCGCTGAATTATAGGGCAAACTATTTCGATTGGTGTCCTCGTTGACCCCGCCCCCGACGATCTCCACGTGGAACAGCTCCCACTAGTCCTCATGATTCGATGAAGAGAAGAAGTTGATTCGCTCGTAGACTCCCTTCAGATGCCATGTACGTGCTCACCTGTTCAGTTCTAACTTGAATAGCCACCAACGTGACGGTCCCTACTGGCACTCCCTCCTCCTGTGTCTGAAGTAGATGTGTTATTCCCCCAACAACTGGTAAGTATGAGTGTGGAGATAGTCACGACACGATGTGGAATGATACCTTCTCACTAATCGATATAAACCTATTCTATCAATCATGCTTGCACGCGTACTGTTCCACGTGATAGGACGGAATACAGTTACTGTAGTAATAGTGTCACTGGTATGTAATCCTGGTTAATCCCCTTCCACAGTGGACGTGGTTTTCAGTGAGTTCCATCGCACATGAAAGGCTACTGTGTGTGGCAGTAATAACCGCGAACGAATGAAACATTGAGAAACTAATGTTGATTGACAGATTATAAGGATATCATTCTTATCATGGGAGCACCTCACGCTGTGTATTTCAATACTGTAGGCTCAAAATTAGGCCCTAGGTGACCCATTAGCACCACACACGTGCAGACTAGTGTCACTTTCTCTGTCAGCATTGCATGTGATGAGATTTGTCCCTGTGATAATTCAACAGCCATGCCATGTAATGTGGAACATATCATGTGTAAGCACTTTGTGTGGGATGATATGTACATTGTCAGGTGATCATGCTGTGCTTGGTGTGTATATGAACTACAGACTGTGTGATAGGGCAGAGTCACCCTGACTGTCCAGATAGGATGTGGTGTTCTTGTACTGGGTAAGCTGCTAAACTGTGAGGCTACATTTGATGCACCAAGAGAGAATGCATTAATTTTACCATGGGATGACTTGTTGTATTCTCATATTCCTCAATAATTCCATTCAGAGCACAACTTTTCATGGATTATGCAGACTAGTTGACCCATATCCTTGATAGTCTTGTGACACTTGTAGAGCAGATTATAACTTGGTGTAGAAAAATCTGACATTGTGTTGATGTTTGTACGTGTGTGTGTGTGTGTGTGTGTGTGTGTGTGTGTGTGTGTGTGTGTGTGTGTGTGTGTTTGTGTGTTCGTGTGTGTGTGTGTGTGTGTGTGTGTGTGTGTGTGTGTGTGTGTGTGTGTGTGTGTGTGTTCGTGTGTGTGTGTGTGTGTGTGTGTGTGTGTGTGTGTGTGTGTGTGTGTGTGTGTGTGTGTTTGTGTGTTCGTGTGTGTGTGTGTGTGTGTGTGTGTGTGTGTGTGTGTGTGTGTGTGTGTGTGTGTGTGTGTTCGTGTGTGTGTGTATGTGTGTGTGTGTGTGTGTGTGTGTGTGTGTGTGTGTGTGTGTGTGTGTGTGTGCGTGTTTGTGTTTGTGTGTTTGTGTTTGTGTGTTCGTGTGTGTGTGTGTGTGTGTGTGTGTGTGTGTGTGTGTGTGTGTGTGTGTGTGTGTGTGCGTGCATGTTTGTGTTTGTGTGTTCGTGTGTGTGTGTGTGTGTGTGTGTGTGTGTGTGTGTGTGTGTGTGTGTGTGTGGATAGATACCTATAGGACAGTGCTTTCACATACCCATTATTTTCATGCACATACATGTATATATGGATATGTGACCGTACATAGAAAAAGTGGTCTTTTGGTGGGTTGGCAAATTGTGGCGTACCAAAAAAATCAACAAAAATTCCTCAAAATGACGGATTTTTGTTTTTCCCAAAAAGGTACTTAATATCTCATCTTCTATGATTCTATAAAGTTTGAGCCCAATCCAACCAACCTTTGTTGAGCGATGAAGACTTTTATGCCACTTCGTGATTCGTGTAACCCACCTTTTTTGTATTCTCAATACAGTGCTGCATATTAAGAGTTGATGACATCATAAACACATGACTGAAATCTGTATATGAATAATATACTACTTGACGGAAGTGATACTAAAAATGTGTGGTTAATTATCAAATGCCAGTGTGTAACATTGAAATGGAAAAATCTATCGACACGCTATTTACACCATTTTATAGAGCATTGGAATTGCAAATTCGGCAAAACCCTCCAGAAGACCCCTTTTTTGAGTATGGTCACAGATGGTAATTGCTCGTGGCATATCTCGTATATCTAGTGTGTACGTAGTATGTAGTACAGTAGTACTACTACTGTATAACTATAGTACATTGCCACTGACGAGGACAACTATATCACTGTCCAATCATCTGGCAAGCAATTATCAATTTTTCTGTTAGGCGAAGTTGATTATATCTATACCCTTAGCTCAGCCACAAAGGGTTTTTGGCATTCTCACTTGTGTTCATATGACAACAAAGTACATGTCCATGTGTATGTGTGGCTCTGCCGTATGGATGTTGTTCACAAGCCAATCCTCTTCACTTAACTTTTCCAAGTGAGTGTGTGATTTGTGAGGAGGTGAGGGTGTGGAATAGTAAATATCCATGTATGCACACACATCAGATCCACATAATTCTTGTACTACATATGAATCCAGATCTGTGTACCTCTATTACAATTACACTCACATAATATCCAATATACTTTCCCCCTTAACTCTCACAAGCAAAATAGGCATAATATTTGTGGGTGTTGGTGGTTAATAATGTACTTGCTATGAGGGTTAAGAGATTAAAATATGTTGTGTTTTTGTATACATGGCTGGTGTACACATGACGAGATTCGTATTTGATCACATCATTATTATTAATATTAACTGGAATCATTACAATTCAAATTTGATGTATAAAATTCAATGACCCAAAGTGGGGAATGGTAGTCATAATCTGATCCCTGGCCCGATATGTGTAGGGGAATTGCACAGTCTAGTACTACCAGCTACATGCACAATTAAGCCAGTTAATATGCAATTATACCACCATTAATATTGGAATATCATAATGAGTTAATTATACTCATTTGACAGGAGTATTCACCCAAGACAGGTGTACTAAAATATTAGTGGGTGTGGTGCCTGGATGTGTCTGTGGGTGTGTCTGCTGAGTGTAGTCCCTGGATGTAGCTGTGGGGTATTATAGTTTGGTGAGGCTCATATTATGCATGATTGCAGTGAAAACCTATGTACTGTATGGAATCACCCGATCTGTATACATGTGTGTATTCTGTCCACAGAGTTCTACAGCTTACATCCTTGATTTTATTCCATTTCAAAATGTTGTTATACAGTACGTATGTACTAGTGCTGCCATGATAATCACAGTACACCATAATATATTGCAGTGCATAAGGCTCTTCATTAACGGGTGTCCAATCCAGTCATTGTCCAGCTGCAGTGCACAGACCTGTAACTTTTGATTAATGATTGATTGTCACAAGTCAATCGATCACATCTGGTAGGTAATGCAGCTAAGTATTTACATCCATTTGGACCTGTGAATGGAACATCTAAGCATGCTAACAAACTGATCCTCTCTTCTGAAAACCTGACTTGCATGTATCCAGTAATATGTCTACAGTGGTGTAGCAATCAACAGAGGATCTATTATGTAATACCTTCATACAGACTATTTCTATTGATATACAAACCTATAATAGTAGAGTCTTGTGATACAGAACTCCCTGTATTTTGGCCACACTATTAAGTTGACGTTCAGTAGATGTTCATCCACACATCCTACAAATTACTGTTAGCATCCAGGGCATGGTTGCTGTGTCCATTCTTCAACATGATATTTGGGTGTGGTCTCTGCTTGTGGTCCTGGGCATGCTCATCACACCATCTGTACCTGCAAAGACCTGTGTATATGTCTACCTGTGTCTGAGTTTAGACTCTATTACGAAAGCTAAGTGGAATCCAGCCTGCTGAGAGAGAAAGGAGAAAAGCGAAAAACCGGCAACTGCGGGACTCGAACCCAGGGTGTCTGACTAAAGCCGTCATAAACCACTGAGCCACGAAGCCACCACAGAAACCAGCCTTCCACAATTCTCCTTTCATACTACACTGGCGACTACTGCTAACTGCAGTCACACACCAGCGAGACCACACGGCTGCGTGGATTATCGCGAGTTGATGTTCGATTATTTTTGATGATCATCTATGATTTAAGATTAGATGAAATGATTAAACCCACTAAAAACCGAGTAGACTAGGAGTAGTAGTGAAGATAGCTAACGAAGTTAGTAAAAATAATCGAACACTTTAGACTCTATTTGTAATAAAAATCATTACTACTGTTGAGTGTGCTGCATTGTAATTGTTGTACTCTACTGATATTATAGACAGTGGGGCCTGTGTATGGAGACCACACATTAGATTGGGAAGTAGTCTGTGTAGGCTGGTGGTGTTTGTACCAACACATATATGCAGCACGCACACACACACACACGCACACACATGCACGCACGCATGCACCCACACCCACACACGCATGCACCGACACCCACACCCACACCCACACACGCACGCACCGACACCCACACCCACACCCACACACTCACAATTCAAATCAAATTATGTCTGTATCTGCACATGTGCGCATTGTCAATTTGTGATTTGTACGTGGCTATCTATCAATAAGTAATCTGTGCATATATAGTTTCTGTCTTTGAATGCACATGTAGTACTTAAATCTCAGTTCTGGGATTGTAAACATGCATGAGATCTTAATGACATGGATAAAAGAGGAGGATTTACATGGCTGAAATGAGGCCCAATGGGATGTGATGGTGAAACTGGGTTCACAAGTTGATCACTGAGTCCGGTGAGTTATTATGATATTATTCATTGAAATTCTTGGGTACCACTGAGTGTCCCACTATGTGCACACTACTCTGTAATTATCATGGAGTACACCTGGATGGTACAGAGTAGTTAGCCAATTCTTTTTGTATGCATCGGTATGATCCCTAAATATGACTGTTGGGTGTGGTCCCTGGGTGTGGTTCTGGGCAAGCTTGCTGGGTGTATATCTATGTGATTATTGGGTGTGATGTTGAACATAGTTACTGGTTGTGGTGCTGGGTGCTGTTGTTCAGTTGCTTTTTGAGACTTTCAAGCATAATACATAATATACATGAAACGTCAACAATGTAGATCGCTATTATCTGTGTACAGTTGCAGATGGTGTACCCCTAACTGATTTCACTATCTACTAGCTGGTTAACCTTGTAGTTTACGATAATTTAATAAGTATAATGTGGTGATTGTCACATCCTTTGAGTGTACTCATGATAACAATAACAATCCATGTTAAGTATGTTGTACCTTTGTACACAAATGACATGTTTTATCACATGTATACACAGTAGCTACATACTAGATGCAGATTGAACTTTTGTAAATTTTTGGCTGGTCACAGTAGCGTTTTGATGATTATAGTTGCTGTGTGTGTTCCTCAATATCATTATTGGGTGCGCAGGTATGATCTGTCAACATTGTTGCCTCTGACAAAATGGCTGCCAAATTTAAGGATGATTTTAACTGATTATGCGCCATGATGTCATCGTAGCGCATGACCCTCGTGGCCGAATTAAATTCGCCAAGAACGTGTAATTTGTTTCGCCACTTGTTGGAAAAAAAGGAACTTCGTATTTTAGTCTAAATACAATCAATAACGTACTCGGATGAAGAAACAGAGTTGTGAGTGTCTTTACGGCAGAGAAGTGTCTGTCTACGAACAAGAGCCAGTGCCGAATTTTGCAGCTGAGATTTTGGCACGCTTTGTTAGAGAATAACTCCATCGCTTTCAGTCGAATTCTTTTGTTCGTTTTCTTGAAACGCTCATTATATTACCTGGTAGTAGTTTGATAATTGAGCTATAGTCAACGATGACTTCAGGTCGAAAGAAGCTTCATCGGCCAAGATATACGGGATTTTCTGCTCACTATTCATTTAAGAATAACTCCCTCGCTTTAATCTGATTGAATTTGTTTGTTTGTTTTCTCGAGACGATTGTTCTATTACTAGTCAGTGATTCGGTATTAAAGCTATAGTCAATGATGGTTTCGAATCGATAGAAGCTTCCCCGGCCGAGATATTTGGGATTTTTGCTCCCTACTTTTATGATGCCAATTGGTGTCATTAACCGTCACCAATTGGCATTATTGGCGTAAAATTGGTTACTATGCTGTTTTTTTTCACTACAGATGATGTTTTTAGCTCAAAAACCATACTTTATACACACTCCTACTTCGCATTGCGTATTTTGAATATCGATATTTTTCTTTGTTAATGGTAAAATTGCCTCTCCAATAAACCATATGAAATCGGCTGATGTTCTGTTTCTGGTGGGTTTTATATAAGCTACTGTCATACATTTGACATGGAAAGATAGACAAAAAACTATCTAAATTTTCACCGTAGGAGCAGTTTATATCTATTACCGTTATCGAGATGTCACCGCATTTGTCGAATTGGGAGAAGAAGAAACGGATTTCAATTGTGACACTTTGACAACGATAATAGATATAAACTGCTCCTACTGTGAAAATTTAGATTTACCTTTTTATTTCTATTTACATTTTCCCAGTGATGATAGTTTCTTCTCTTTCAATAAACCCACCAGAAAGTCAGAAGAATCTATCACACTAGAAACTCGACTGTGATATGTCGGTTTCATGTGCATGTCACGAGTTATGCATCACATCATTGCTGCTCGACGATATCCTGGTACAGCAAGTCTGACAATAAGTGCCAAAACCAACAACTTGCGGTTTTACTGTTATGTAAACAATTAAATCACCTAATTCGGGGGTGGATCACAAGCAGTCACATGATATTCATGCTTCTACAAGAACCATCATAACAGAATTCGCAAAATTCGCCATTAAAGAAGTAATATTTTCTTCTAAATTGCGTAAATAGGTAGATATAGGATAGCAAATCACCTCTAAGATGAACTTTGGGTACTTATCATGAGACTAACTGTACCGGGATATCGTCGGGTAACAATGACGTAAGGCTTAACTCATGACATGCACGTGACATGGACATATCACGGTCAAGTTCCTAGTGTACTAGATTCTTCTGGCATTCCGGTGGGTTTTGAAAGATAAGAAAGTATCATCACCAAGAAAATGTTCTTACAAGGTAAATCTAAATTTTCACAGATAGGGCAGTTTATATGTAATACTGTTGTTGAGATGTCATATTTGAAATCCGTTTCTTCTTCTTCCTATACGACAAATGCGGTGACATCTCGACATCGGTGATAGATATAGATAAAATTTAGATATTAACTTTGTCTATCTTTTCGTGCTAAACAATATGCCGATAGCTTTCATTAAATCCACCAGAATCGGAACATTAGCCCATTTCATATGGTTTATTGGAGCTGCAATTTCACCACTAATGAAGTAAAATACCGATATTCAAAATCCGAATTGCAAAGTAGAAGCGTGTATAAAGGGTTTGGGTATAGTTGTTGAGCTTAAAACATCATCTGTAGAGACAAAACAGCATGTCAAAATCATCCTAAAATTTGGCAGCCATTTTGTCAATGGCAACGATGTTGACATGTCATACCTGCGTTGGGAGGGCTTATGCATGATACCATCTCAATGTTAACATTACATGGAACCATTTAGATATCTCATTCCACCATTTTTGATATGTTGATCGTGTGGTATTATTGTGGGGAACATACCCTGTGTATGAACGTTATCATGAGTCCTGGCTAGATCAGTATTTCATACATACGTGTAGCATATCTGCCTATCTGGAGGGCTACCCCGTACACGTGTCAAGCTTGTATGGGGTATACATAATATGTACATTGTGTAGCTGTTTGTACAGTACAACATAGTTTGCCCATCACACCATCTGTACACTGTCACCTTAGATCTATGTATATGTCCACCTATAGCAACAACAATAATATTATCCAACTGGATGATATCAATGAGATTCTTGTTTTCAAACACTTCAATTATTGTAGGCATTTTAAAGCTTAAACCAATAACCAATTAGTCCATTTTTACTTCTGTTTCAGGTCAATGACCGGAAACTAATTATCATTGGTAATGCACACACAGGATGCAAATACAGATTTGATCCACAGCCATGATCTCCCAACATCCTTTAAATGGCCTGTAGACCTCCGAATAAGTATAATGCGTTCCTGAATGTAGAATAGCATCCCATAGTTGGAACAAATTTAGCCTCTCTGTTCATCAAGAGCCGAGGGCTTTCTCCCGGCCCATACTTCATCAATTTCCCACCCTGTCTGCCACTTCACTGCCCTCTGAATTCTCCTCATTTATGCTTACCTCATAAACACCTGCTCAAATGACGTCAATATAGATTGGTCTAAACTACTCCTTGAAATATGCATGTATTTACATGTGTAGCGCTGTGTGTGCCATATTTTTAGATCCACTGCCGAGAACCAGTTAGTGTACCATTCAACATATCTAATGCTCATCCTCCAGTGGGTGTGGCAGTGGCAGGTGGTCCTACCCACCCTTCCTGCCAGTAGGTGCTCAAGTCATGAATATGTGACAACACCTCTCTCCTGTATCCCACCCATCCCACCACTCTGCCTACCAGCCTGCTTATACTACATGCATGTTATCGGTAGTCCTCAGTGTAGCAAGTGTGTCAGTTGCTGTGTGTCAAGTAGTGTATGTTAAGTGAAGCATGTACTATAAGATTGTAATTATATTGAGTTTCTATCAATGCTTAATACATGCTTGCACAATGTACAGACATGCACAAACCCACACATTCGTGCACGCACTTGGACACATGCAGACACACTTAGACACAACATGCCTGCATGCAAGGACAGACACACACACACAAACAAACAAACAAACACATATTGATTGTATAGTTCTCTTCTCATTCATATTATAGTCTGCAGGTAGAGTCAAAAGCCTTGTATCACGAAGACACATGCAGCTGCAGAAGTTGGCAATAATCTGTTACAAGTAGAATCTGATTATTTTTCAATTACAGGCTGTTCTATTCATCATTTTTAGCTCATATTTGAGCTACTTAATTCACTAATTAATTTTTAATGCCTGATACTATACTATTAGATATGTAGTATTATTGTTTGATACTAATACTAATTTAACGAAACAATCTAATTAGTATTGTGTAATTAGTTATGACTATAGCATGAGAACTTTTGTAATATGTACATATTATATATAATATATGATTCGTAGGTACATGTGTAATATAATTACAAATAATATGCTATAAATATATGTATATTATATTTGTAGCATGTATCACCTTTTCATTATTATCTATGTAAATATTGTTGCATTTGTGCTTAATACATGTGTACATTAATTTCGCTTTACATCATATATTATAGCATAATAATAATAATAAAACTATATATAATATTAATAATAATATTATGAAAATTTATTCAAGCTTAATTGAAATTATACCTGTGCATGCATATGCATACAATATTGGGAAACATAATTATGTGATATATATTATGCTTGGATGTGTGTGGCTGCAATATTGTGATTGATCTAAATTGATTGCAATTGTGGCATTAATATAGTATTATTATAATATAACTTATTATCATAATAATAATACAATTTGGCAAACATGATAATTATATAGGTAAGGTGGAATGCATGTGTTTTTATGCAGTATTATGGGTAATGTGAATTGAGTTTGGTATAATATGATATATAGTATACATATTATATTACATTATAATATTGTAGAAATTAAAATCAGTTCATTATACCATTACAATAATACAATGACATAATAGTACATATGTGCAATAATATGTGACTAGATTTCAGTATTAATATCATATCAATATCACTTCATGACCATTATAATAATATATTATGTACCCTGACAAATGATGAGTACTTCCAATTCAACATCAAAACAAGTATGTTGTCAATAATGATCAATCAGTCTGAGAGTGCATGCACCATCCAAATATCTCCAGTTCTTGGTAGTTTGTTTTGAAGGATCCAGTGTAATCCACACATCTCTAAACACTCCTTGTCATAATTCCAATAATGTTTCATCTCATTGTCATCCAAACACATAATTCCATCAAATGTTAGAAAGTTGTAAATATCAAGCTTTTCTTTGCTGTAACAATAAGGAAGATGTGAATTACATAGAGGTAGGTCACTATCACTGTACACAGCACTTCTTACCTTATTGTGGAGGTATTGAAAGCTGGTAGGACACTCACATTCAATAGATCTTTACGTTCCATGGAGAGTGACATAGTTTGTATACCTTTCTCCATGGCTAGTGTCAACAAACCAGGTAGATGCTTCATAGCATGTACAGAGCTGACATAACCTCTCAACTGTGATCCATGACAACTGATCAAGCAGTAAACATCATTGGTGAACTGTAAACAAAGTGTAATTATGATATATAGTATACAAAGATGTCCTTGAATACTGAAGGAGAAATTCAGTGCATAGATGTCATTTATAAGAAATAAGAACATTTAGCTATATACATGCGGATATAATTAAATCAATGCATTCTCACCTTAGGACCAAATCGGATCAGACATTCTCCAAAAGGCTTCATCCACTCAAGATGAGAAGCATCTCCCACCCAGCAGCGGAAAGCAGTAGAGGATGCTGGATGTGGTGCACAGATATCAATTACATTGTTGACTTCCTGTGAATCTGTGTTCATAATAACAAACAGTAAACATGAAACACATAACAACTGTTATGTAATAACAATGTACAGTCAGAGCAGATAAACTGACACAGTGAAGTGTGCTTACAAGGTGGAAAAGCATGTGTACCTGGACATGTCATGCACACACTCACATACACAGTATGCATATAGAGACATGTCCAGACTCAGAAATTATTATTGAAATGTCCTCATAAATACGCACTTACAGATAATCATGTATAAATGGAACAAATCTTACATTAACTATACAACTGCTACTCACATAAGAGTGAAATTTAAATGTCCTCAAACATAGGTCAACAATACACAGATGTACAATCCACTCAATGTACACATACATACTACAACACACCTGCTGGGATGGTATCATACACTATGGTCATTAACTCCTTGTGTCGTCTCTGAGATACAGCTTGAGTAACAAGTGACATGAATTGATTGCCAAAAGTGGTAGAGGAATAATCACCTATGGATAACCTCCTCAATTTGGTGGCTTTCAGAGTGTCCTCCATAGGTCTCCATTTTTCCTCATCAAACACAACATTGCCATTCTATAGGTATATTGTACATGAATAAAGGAAATAGTTCAAAGTACATACATTAAGTACATGAAATGTACGACACTTTTGGCAAAAAATGAACATACTACAGGTGCATCCATACCCATATTTGGACCATATACCTAACCTGTAAATGGGTGATCCATACTTCTCTACTACTTATGCGGTAGGTATTAAAGGAGAATATAGTACAATTATCATAAAAGTATAATATTATTATGCAGTTTAGCAGCAGTTATGTAGTACGGCACACACAACTAAACAAATATGATTATTCAAAAGTAATGTTTAAACTACAGCCAAATCATGAGTGGATTATGATCAAAATATTAATATGATAGAACTACAAGTGAACTAACTGAGCTGCTCAAGTATAACATAGCATTGCCACTGTAGTCTAACAATAGATACACCAAAATAAAGATGAAAGACAGAGAGAACGGCTATGATGGATCACTGGAAAATGATGGAATTAAGGTTACCCCATGATCAAGTTATGGTAAGGTTACAAATCTCTGCGAAATGATTATATTCTGCTACAGGGCAACTACAGTAGAGGCTGGAAAAGTTTACGTAATTTGAAAAACTATGTATGATACAATTACGATTCAACTACAACTGCAGAAAATCCACAGTAGTCTGATATTCACCGTAATTACAATTGTTATAGTACTGAGCAGGTTACCACAATAATTAATACCACAATTATGTACCATATTCATGGTTGTGTATCGCAATTATGGTACAAGTGGAACCAGTTGGCAGACTTAGAAAACACAAGGAAGAAGACATATTCTCTACAGCTGAACACCTGTAATTAGACAACTTGAGGAGCTATTTCAAATTTAATGTTATGAAGAATAATGCATCGATATTTAAAATTGTGAATAGGAATTGTTACTATAAGTACTGCCAGATGGTGTGATAAATCAGTACCATATTTGGTGAGAGTTATTATAAACTACAAGGTTAACAAGTCAGCCAACAATGAAATAACCACAAACAGTGAGCATATTGTAGGACAGACGTAACATTGACTATTACTAGAAACAATGTAGTGTGGTAGGGAAAACAAGTGAAATCCATCACGTTTGGCATGAGAACGAGACAACACTGACCTGTGTGGTGCCATGGACTAGCTCCAAGTTGTGCAATGATTCCATCTTGCTGCTGGAAAATATAGCTTCTTGGAGGAGGACCGGGGAAGAGGAGTACACTTGAAATCCTTCATCATTTTGCTTTTGGTAATTGATGTAAGGTCTTGTGCAGTAAACTGATCAGTGAGTGGAGCATCAGGCAGTCCAATGTACAATTTATACATACAGGTAGAGCAGCAACCACACTGGCTGTTCTGTCGGCACTTGGTAGAGTTCCCTGGAATGAGACAAAAGCACACATGTACATAACATCTTGTGGTAATGTTATGTATTTTACAACAAATTGTAAAAAGGAGAATTGCACTGTGTAGGCTGAACCATCCAATGCCATACTGAAATATAAAATAGTGAAATATAAAAAAATGTGCATATGTAATAGAGAATTTCAAATAACGGGCGATGTTGGTAAGATGATAATCACATTTTAATACAAAAATTAGGGAAACATACAAGTGTTCATTACCTCTGCTGATCCTTTACTGTCAACAATAGAGAACTTCAAGTACAGGATACTTAACTACAGGCAACTCTCGAGAACACTACCAACTGATGACAAGTCTAAAGGAATGCATGCATGAAAGAGAAATGTAATTGTACATCAAGTGATATTTCCGGTGAATTGGTGCAATAACAATTATTTGGATTTGACTTTCAATGGTAACAGTTAAAACATAGGTTATACTAACATAATATAAATCAGGCCATTAATACTAGAGAACACAAATAATTATGTATCTGTCAGTGAAATATTTTCAATAGATAAATTCCTCGATGGTAATACTCATAACGAAGAACTGTACAAAATTAAAACTGCATGCAATTTGTCAAGTTTGGTGTCATACATGTAATGCTTAAGATTTTACGTATGCAGGGTGTTGTAAAATGGCCAGAAATCTTCAAAACATTCATCAAAATGGTATGTATGGACGTAGTACTCACTTCTTTTAGTAATGTATAAATCGGCCATTATTACTTTTGAACACAAACATAATTATATTTCTGTCAGTGAAATATTGTCAATTAACAAATTACTCCAAAAGTTGGATTCTGACTCATACAGACGAGCAACCATCTATGACCCATCCAGATATGAAAATGGACATTTTTAATGCATTACAATTTGAAAATTGGTGTATATACGAGGGTTGAAGTCAGTTATTGAATCGAAGTTTTCTTGCTTCTACACTGTATCAGCATGTTAAAGTAGAAAATTGAATACCCCTTTTTGGCATCTACCCCAGATCTGAATACATCAAAAGCAGCTGTGACATTCATACCTCGAGGTGTGACTTGTGTCCCCACATCACTGTATGGACCAGCTCAAACATCAGAAATAGCTCTCACTCGAACCTGATAACCAGTACCAGCAAGGAGGTTCTCCAGGGTGGTGGATGTTGATGTCACATCCTTTGTACTCCAGCTAGTGGTACCACTTCTTCTGTACTGTACTTGGTATCTGATGATCCTTCGTTCACTTCCTGGTGCAGTCCAAGTTACTCTCAGATTCTCCGAAAAGGCCTTCTAGCACATTTCTAGCACATTGGCAAAGAAATGAATATTACCGATTCTGGTCAAAAATCCCTTATGAACCACTGTCCTTTCTACCGAGGACTATTTTTGATGCCTAGAAGATAACCACGGAAACGTGGAAGATAAGCCTTGCCCTGTTTGGGAAGAATCGAAGATTTCACGGCCAAGCGGCGACTTTTACGTAGGGTGTTAAAGTCGGTAGATAATAATCCACTACTTGTACTACACTGAACCCTACAGACAACGACCTAATAGGCTAAAAACGCCCAGCCAATACTCTGCTTAGCTGAGATTGACTACTCAGAACGTTGCCCAGTGCTACTGATGAGGAGTGGTATTCTCCGAAAAGGCCTTCTAGCACATTGGCAAATAAATGAATATTACCGATTCTGGTCAAAAATCCCTTATGAACCACTGTCCTTCCTACCGAGGACTATTCTTGATGCCTAGAAGATAACCACGGAAACGTGGAAGATAAGCCTTGCCCTGTTTGGGGAGAATCGAAGATTTCACGGCCAAGCGGCGACTTTTACGTAGGGTGTTAAAATCGGTAGATAATAATCCACTACTTGTAAACCATGTAGCTTGTTTAGTAGACAGATCAACTCTGGGAGAACATGTCATTGATAACCATTGTCTGGTTAGACCATCAATGAAATTGATACAGTTTCTAGCAATGATACATTTCAGTTGAAATCTGTCTCGGGTGTTGAATGGAAAACAGACAACTGTTTTATATGTCTAGAGGGCAGCACCTTCAAGTATCAATAATCAGTATATCACAGCTGTAGCACAAATATATAGGCATCAACTAAAACATAAATCATATTATAGTGGATGGTGGAACATTCTATAATACATACATCTAAATGTTACAATAGCTCTCACATCACTATATGAACCAGCTCCAACATCCAAAACAGCTCTCACATGAATGTGATAACCAGCACTAGCAGAAAGGTTCTCCAGGGTATATGTTGGGGATGTTAATGTTACATCCTCTGTAATCCAAGCACTGTCACTTCTTCTATACAGCACTTGGTATTTAGTGATGGGACGGTCACTCTGAGGTACAGTCCAGCTCACTGTAAGAGCTGGTCTTGCTGATCTTGCTGCTTTGGTGAGGGTAGGTGGACCAACCTTTGAAGGTACTGTGACAATTAAATATAGGTGAGACAAAGATGGAACTGGGATCCACAGAAATCCTTGTTTGAATCTATATACGCAAATATACATAATCCTCAGGCAGAAGAACTTTAGTAATTTTTTGCTTTGAAATCAATGGTTAAACATGGATGAAGTACACCTGTCATTTACCTCTGTAAGGAATTTCCTCCTTCAATTTACTGTACTCCCCTTCACCGATCGATGATATTGCTCTCACTCTTACTCTGTAAGTAGCTCCTGCAGTTAGTCCAACTATATTTGTTTGGGTTATACTACCAGGTACTCTCTTTCTGCCATCTTCCACTAGATGAACTTGTTTGGTACTCCACATGATAGCTGGTGATATATAGGTGATATTCAGTGCAGGAGAGGAGAGTTGTACCAATCTTGAGACAGATAGTGTTGAAACCTTGGATGGAACTGCAATGAAGTAAAGTATGGATGTGCACCAGCAGACTGAAAGACCGATGCAAAATTCTTGAGATGCTGACAATTTGACAAACATGTATGCATTTAATCCCATCTCCAATCAATATAGAAGTTTTATTACATATATTGCATAAGTGTCAGTGATATTTTGAGTAAATAATTATACACATCAATTAGACCAGTTTTGTATTAACCTTGTCTCACATACATCAATATAAGAATATTTCTATGCTATGGTACTAATCATACAAATCTAAACGTTCTATGCCCTGTTTTCTAAAAAAATGGGTAGAGAGGATATGGTGCGGATGGGTACAGGCTTAACCATTCTCTTATTTACCCAGTATTCCAATCAACACCAAGTATTGCTACTTCTAAAATGAAGTGGTATTTGTAAACTGTCTAAATTGAACTTTAACACTACACTTTACCTTATAAATATGTTCATTATGATTACTTTGCAGGTGTACATTGTGAAAATCATCAAGTCCAGCGACTCACCTACTAAACGGCTATTCCCTATCAGTGGGTACAGGTACACCTGTTCTACACCTGTAGAACATTCAATTTTGTACAATTAGTTACCCCATGTGCATAGGACATCAAATGGCATAGTAGAATAAGTGTATATAAAATTTTAGTAATGTTCCCATAATTATATTACCATGCATATTATACGTATTATGGTATATTATTATACCATGCATATAACCATAGGAAATGTACACCTGGTAAAGTGAACATTTCCCATGCAGAGTGTTGACAATTCAGATATTTTCAAAGTCTGAAGTCAGAATTCACATATGAAAAAATCTAGAGTCCTACTTCCACACCATAATAGTCCCCCTTGGTCAACAGAATATATAGAAACTGGTTCACAACCAATATTTATTTAGAATAATCAGCATTTTAGTGTAACCAGAACTATGACCATTATAACTAAACAGTACTGTTGTCATTTCATCTATTTAAATATATTAAGTGTGTAAGTGCACTTATATGTCATATATTATGTTTGTATATAATATACATGTGTATGTGCGTGCATGTGTGTGTTTCTGTTTGTGTGTGTGTGTGTGTGTGTGTGTGTGTGTGTGTGTGTGTGTGTGTGTGTATTGTTCTCACAATGAAAATCAATATTTTACCAAAATAATATTACTTTCAATAGGATGTAATCAATAATAATGATAATAATGTTATATGAATGCTCCAAATGTCAATTATAATTGATTGAAAACAATGACTACAGTAAACTGGGACATGTTAAATCCTACCTACTGTACACATGAACAATATTACATGTAGGTGTAGCATTGTAATATTAAGCACTCTTAATAATAGTAGACGAAGGCGTGGCTATTGGCTTTTGTAGCAAATTAATCATCATCAACAATAGATACTGTGAGTTCGCTTACACTAAAGACTACATTGTCAACTGGAACAGCAGAATAAGCCACCAGTTTGAAGCTCTCGGGGGGACCTTCTTCGGGAATGTCATCATTGTTGATCTTCACAATAACAGTGGTTTTCTCTACCATTTGTCCAGTGTTGATGAAGACAACATCATTGGTCTGAAGATAGTAGTCATTGACTGAAGGGGAAGGAAATGATCATGACTACTGATATGTATGTACATAATATTATAGTAAATGGAGTCTATAACTATCTACAACTCCTTCTCCAAAAATAATTACATAATCAGTTTTATGCCTAGTGTACCAGTCCCATATAACACTAACTTGTTATACACATTTTGCAATAGAATGAAGCCGTAGGTTAGTATGTACAGCGCACACACACACTAAGTCATGTACCAGTGTATAATCTACACGTGGATTAGTGATATTACATCAATGTGCATTGATGTGTACACTATGTTTGTGCACTATATTATCATAAGTACACATAATATTATTGTACTGGTTGATTTCCTTCACTTTGCATTATAATTATAATATATGCTAGGTAATTATGCATTTCCTTTTACAGTACAACATTGCATCCTAAAGCATGTGTGTATGTGCATGCTAAGACATACGTCTGATGGCATTTCCAGGTACATCCTTCACTTTAAGGAACAGTGGATTCTTCATGGGCCCATGACGGTAGATGTCAACCATCAGTACAGTCTCCGTTTCTGATACCTTTGTTCTTTCCATTTCAAACAAAACAAACACTGTAGCCCTCATCAATGTGTAATGAAGACAGCAATCTATGTGTGAATAAGTGTAATGTAATAGTTAGGTAATTTTTTACCAAACATCATTACGAGAGATAGCCACAGCACTTAATGGATGGCTCAAGGTGACTGTCGCTGTTATATAGTACAATGCTATTATTATCAAAAGTGTATTGAACCTCAACTACTTTGCTTGGTACTAATTTTGAAGCAAAGAGCTTCGTGGTAAGTTAGAAATCATCCAGGACACAGATTCTGAATTATGTCATACTTAATATTTATTGAGGAATGCGTTTACATGTATCTGTCTATTTTCTGCCTACAAAAAACAGGACACACAAAATACAGAAATAAAAGGTATCGTGGGGTAATAACATGTTCACTTGTTATACTGGTAGGTGACATGTCCAATGTCACCTACCAGTATAATTATTACTTCTTCATTTCAGTAAGACAACATTTATCAATTTGTGTTCAAACCAACTTCCACAGATTTAATCTAACAACTACACATTTAATCCCTCAACAATCGGGAAGATCCTGCAATCTTGTCAACAGTGAGGTTCTACCATACATCTAGTGATTTGGTCATATGGTCACCTCGATATGTACTTAGTGTCCCCACATCACTGTATGGACCAGCTCCAACATCAGAAACAGCCCTCACTTGAACCTGATAACTGGTACCAGGAGAGAGGTTCTCGAGGGTGGTGGATGTTGATGTCACATCCTTTGTACTCCAGATAGTGGTACCACTTCTTCTGTACTGTATTTGGTATGTGATGATGCTTCTCTCACTTACAGGTGCAGTCCAAGTTACTGTGAGAGCTGTTTTTTTTGAGATTTCCGTTTGGTTGAGGACAGGATGAGGGCTAACCTTTGAAGGTACTATGTAAAAGTATGAATGTAGCAGTATATAAAAAGTGATGTCAATTATATTGGAATATTTTATTGTAATGATTTTTACTCCCTTAAATAAATACCTACTATTATTAATACATATTTTGTTTGAAAATACAGAATATAATGTGTTGAAAATAAGGGACAGTTATACAAACACATATTTGAAGTCTAGGATCTGATTGAGGCCAAAGTCTGGGTTTTCTACAGTTTTCTCGGTTTCCACTGTATCAGGAGCTTTACCTAACAACTTTGAATACCCCTTTTTGCATCCTTCCCATATGTAATTACATAGAAACTGTTATGACATTCATACCTCGATGTGTAATTTGTGTCCCCAATTCACTGTAAGGACCAGCTCCAACATCAGAAACAGCTCTGACTTGAACTTGATAACTAGTACCAGCAACGAGGTATACCAGGGTGGTAGATGTTGACAACACATCCTTTGTATGCCAAGCAGTGCCACTTCTTCTGTACTGCACTTGGTATTTAGTGATGGGACGGTCACTCTGAGGTGCAGTCCAGGTGACTGTAAGAGCTGGTCTTCCTGATCTTGCTACTTTGGTGAGGACAGGACGAGGGATAACCTTTGAAGGAACTTTGTAAAGAATTGATACTTTGGTGATTACATCCTGCATCTAAAACATAGAAACAATTTTGGCATACCTCGATGTGTAATTTGTGTTCTCACATCACTGTATGGACCAGCTCCAACATCAGAAACAGCTCTGACTTGAACTTGATAATTAGTACCAGCAGAAAGGTTCTCCAGGGTGGTGGATGTTGATGTCACATCCTTTGTACTCCAACTAGTGGTACCACTTCTTCTGTACTGTACTTGGTATCTGATGATCCTTCGTTCACTTCCTGGTGTAGTCCAAGTTACTCTCAGAGCTGGTCTTCCTGCTGTTGCTGTTTTGGTAAGGACAGGACGAGAGATAACCTTCGAAGGTACTATGTAAAGAATGGAATGCAGCAGACAATAAATTGTTTTCCATGATATTTGAATATTCCATTTACTGATTTCTACAAATTAATACATACATACATACACATAGCACATTTATACCTGAAATATCAACTAAACAAGACTGGAAATATGCATTCCTACGAAGGTAAATGTACATACAATATTCTTGTGTTACAGGTTGTAAAATTAGGCATCCTTGTTACTTATAGCCAAATTATACATACACACAATCAAAATCCAGGGTCCTATTGAGGGTCAAAGTCATGTTCTTTGATGTTTTTGGCTTCTACACTGTATCAGCATGTTAAAATAGGAAATTTGGATACCCATTTTCAGCATCCACTCCAGATCTGAATACATAAAAAGCAGTTGTGACATTCATACCTCGAGGTGTAATTTGTGTCCCCACATTACTGTATGGACCAGCTCCAACATCAGAAACAGCTCTCACACGAACTTGATAACTAGTACCAGCAGGGAGGTTCTCCAGGGTGATGGATCTTGATGTCACATCCTTTGTACTCCAACTAGTGGTACCACTTCTTCTGTACTGCACTTGGTATTTAGTGATGGGACGGTCACTCTGGGGTGTAGTCCAGGTCACTGTGAGAACTGGTTTCCCTGATCTTGCTGCTTTGGTGAGGGTAGGAGGACCAACCTTCGAAGGAACTGTGAAAACAAAAAATGAGACAAAGATGAAATAGGGATCCATAGTAGTCTTAGTTTGAATCTATATATGCAAACATACATAATCATCAGGCAGAAGAACATTGTAATCTTTTGCTTTGAAATCAATGGATAAACATGAAACTACTTCCCTTCCTTTCATGGTTAATTAATTAATGCTACATTTTGCTTGTGATTATGCTTTAGTCTGATTTTCAGCAGCATTAGCAAGGTGGTTTTAGATTTTGCACACCCAGGTTAAAATAGCATGCTTGTATCTGGCATGTTTAGAGGATGTTAGCAGCATGTCTAAAACAATCTGTAAACATCTTGTTATAGGGTTGTTACAAGCACAGAAGCAGCTGTTTAAAGGTTTGAAATTGAAACTGAATTTGGCTTGTTTCAACCATGAATACTGCATGAAACTAGGTTGTAATTTAATTTTGACACTTTTTATTAGTATCACATATTTATATGATTACAATATGCCATATAATATGTATAAATTCTTATCTGTATCCCATTTAATACTATAACTATTGCATTTCTTCCAATCTATCATGCAGCATGCAAATTCAATTGACCATACACACATGCAATCTTGCAAGGTTGATTATGCATTTAACACAATAATGGTACAATAGTCTAATAAAAACCATAAAGTTGACAATTGGTAAAAATAATTGGCCAGTAATTATTATAGGTCAAGTATGATCATAGTAATCTTGTCAATGGCTTATATGATAGAAATCTTACATATGCCCACTGGCAGCATCTAAATCAAGGAAATCTACTTTACTCAAACTTTAGATCACTTGCGTCTTCTGTAGCTTGCGCATTTATCGTTAATGGCATCCACCAATAGAGTTCTTTGGAAATTGGGATGCTTCGTAGTCACAAATTCTACCAAAATAGATTTCACAAGTATTTTATACAAACCATGATGCATAGTATAATGCCTAGCTTACTGATAATGGCAGCAACAATGTTATGGTCCAGAGCAGCATATGTTCTGCTGCCTCGGGCACTTGACTTAGCCAATATTTCTGCGGAGAAAAATGCACTAAGTAGCTTCCTTACTAAGCGGGTAGGCTGTCCTTGACTACTGTCAACAGCAGTGTCCAGCTTCATCTTGCTCACATAAACTCCATAGCCTGGCACAAGTTCAACCTGCATATCACAAGACACCACGTTATTGGAATACCCATGAATAACAAAAACTTGGGGCAAAGAACAAACCTTGTCCATATGACCTTTTGTTTCTTCACTTGTACCTGCAAATGTTACAAAGTAGCAATTGAAACATACAGACCTGTCCAAGAAATTGTCTTCAATTCAAGCAGCCACAACTTGATGAAGATTACATATTATTATAGGGTAGTGAATATATCAATGTGCTTGCCATGAAAATAGTATATGCGGAAGTGTCTATGCATATAAAAGCAAGCACATGCAAGTTAAACACAGTCATTTCATATATGCTTACTTGCAGTACATGTTTGGTTACGAAGTTGTTGCAGTGCTGCTCTCAGGCGATTGTTTTCTTCCTGTAGCCCTTTTAATTGGTGGTTACTAGATACAGGTGGCTCAAATGATGGCGGACTATTTTGCTGTTGACAAGCTTTACCCTTTGAACTGAGTGGTGACTGAAGGTAGGAAGGGCCAGGTGATTGTACGTTTGTAGACATCTGAGAATCATAAGAGGGATATGATGATGGACTGATTTGCTGTGGAGAAGCTTTACCCCTTGAATTGAGTGTCGATTGAAGGTAGGAAGTGCCAGGTGACTGTACGTTAGTAGACATCTGAGAATTGTTGCAGGGATGTGATTGAGGGTAGGATTGGCCTGGGGACTGGAAGTTGCTAGGTGTCGCAGAATCATATGAGGGATCAGGCCCTGGCCAATGGACATTCCAATCTTCGTCAAAGGCGCATGATTGCAAAGACCATGTTCCCAAGTCCGGTGCCTGCAGTGGACTTTCATATTGATAGCAATCATTGAAAGACATAAATGTATCTCTACGACCATCCGATTGTACGCTTGTGGGAATAGTTGGTGTTTTTGGTTGAGAGGGAGAGATACTCACATGCTGACCTTTAACACTCTTCGTGTTGACATTAACAACGCTTACACTCTTTTTTCCAAGCTGATTGATGAGAGGAGCATCTCTTTTCCTGACAGGAAACTGATCAATGGATTCCTCCAATTCCTCTGATTCTGAGGTATCAATCCGCTGCTGTCTTACAATCTCTTCAAATCGCTTAATAGATGCAGCATTTACTGCACAATAAGATATAAGATAATGACACACAATTTTGTATGAGTGGATCTGCGAAAAGGGCCCACTTAAGCACTTTCGTGTATTTGCGTTTTTGGCATCATTCGAAAGTGCAGATACGGGGCATTACGATGACATTTTCAGAATTGCGATAGCTTAATCTGTTCACTAGATATACAAAGTTTTAAGTCACTCTCTGGATGTTGTTTGTGGAAGCGAGGTGTAAACTATGTCATATTGAGGCTCCGTATGTATACCTATCATTGGATGACGTCATCTAATTAACAAAATGGCGCCGTTTCACGTATCCAGTTTTCTTGAGCTGTTTTCAAGACAACTCGAGCTCGCTGATCAGTCTTATTTAGCTCAATATACAAATATGAGTCTTATATTCATCTAAGTATGTTAGGAAGATGTACTAACTGTAGCAGCAATGTTAATTCATACGTAAAGTATACCCTTCAGATAAGGCTCGCACCATCAAGATGCTACTATAAAACCGCATCCGGAATATTGTTGAAAAACGTCTTGGAGAGCATGTTAAAACCGTGAAAAAATGCATTTAAAGCATTCACAGTCTTTGTAGCCATTGTGAAATGCTTCCAAGTTACCAGCGAAGTCTACAACGTGTAAGTGAATGAGCATTGGTTCGGAAATAACTTATAATCTACACAATGAATTGTCGATTTCTTCTATTTACATATTTTACAGGATTGCCGTGAACCAATATTCCATTGCTAGCCTAGTTGGAGGTACCCGCATACCTCCGTATAGAACAAAATGGCGTATTTACGATAGGTAAAAAATGAGCCGTATCTAACAAATGCAACGTCGTAGAGTCACCACGCTTTCAGGGAACATTCTACTAAGAAGTAGGATGATATTAATCCAAAAAACGAAAATTTGAAAAATTTACACCAAAACATGTTTTGCCGCTTATTTCAGTTTACTTAAATGATCAAAGTTGGCCCTTTTTGCAGATCCGCTCACATAATATAACTAATACTACTTACTTGCCGGCTGTTTAGGCTTCGTTCGCTTCATTGGTACCTTCACTGGAGTCGTCGAGTCGATCACAGATTCTTCTTTTCTCTTTTCTTGCTCCAAAATCTCACCTTCTGTTATCTCACCATCCATGAGCATATCCACTAAACGATTCAGTTCTATCCTATCACCTTTACAAAAAAAAGCGTTCACTTCATTCACGATAATATACCATAATATTTCGTACCAGAGATTTTCAAAACTAGTGCCTCGTAAAAAGTAGGCTTCTTCTTTCCTCTGCGTTTCCATCCGAATTGAGATATCCTTTGGCTTTTGACATCACCAGCAACTTTGGCATCTTTTATAGGCATTACGCCGTACATATCGTCTTCTATCCAGCGTATCAAAGCGAAGTCCTTCTTCGAATCCGAATCCATCCTTCAAGTTTCACGCATGCGCAATGCAAAAGCCCGCCCTACTAGATTTGGGCATTAAATTGGCTCCATAATATAGCTCGTGAGAAATTATTATCATGGATATTGAACACGTTTGGCCCTCAACCGGAAAAGGACTTTATCAGGGAGATAGCAGGACTACTACCTATAGAAGAAAAAGATCTAGATCTCAGAATTGCGATGGAAATAAGGAGAATGAAGTATGCAGAGGTATGTTTCAGAATAATAGTAATATTTTCAAGTTAACGGAAAGTTGAAGGTGATTCATGTATATGCATATGTAAATCTCATTATCAGACTCCATCTCTGTAGCAAAGAGGTATTCAGAGGTAATTCAGGTACCAGCTGATACTCCTAGAACCCCTGCTTTAGTGGACCTTGATACTAATTTTTTGGAACCCAACAGGACACATACACAAGCTGACAATGTGATGGCAGGTATTGATCTAGATCTAATTAGCAAGTTAATAATTCTGTGGTTAAATATGCACTTCATCCGTCTGCAAAATGCAGGTACTGACAGGGATTTGAATTCATTTGCAATTGCTAAATTGAATTCTGATTCATCTTATTTACCCATGGAAATACATGACGAAGCCTTGAATAACTCTTTTACTGAACAGGACAGTAGTGTGACTAGTGATGATGACATGACTGGTCCTGAGCCCACAAGTACCATTCCCATTGATTCACTACCAGAGTGCAGTATGGCTCACCATAGTACAACTGCTGTTCCCTTGTTCCATGATTCACAACTAACAAGATCATCTAGTCATCTGTTGATAACCAAATTTGCGGCCAGGCATTCCCTATCAGATGTAGCTCTTAAAGATCTATTAAGGCTGATTAAACTCCATTGCCCACCATCCAATAATTGTTATCGCACGCTTTATGAGTTCCACAAGGATTCTGATTACACAAAGAAAAATATAACTTTGCACTATTATTGTACTAAGTGTACCCAGGAAGTGAAGGATCTCAACGAGGAGATTTGTTACACCTGCCAGAGTGAATTGAAAGTCAAAGGTTCAGTTTCATCATTCCTTGAGATCTCTGTTGAAAGTCAATTGCAATCACTATTCAGCCGTATGTAATCTATATCTAATGCTGTGTCAGTTGACTTCTTATCTGCTCACATATTATTTATTCACTTTGTACAGAAAGTCAATTTCTTGAGGAAATGACTTTATTCAAAAAGCATATCGCCACTTCCTTAGAGGGAACTGACCATACTGTTTATTCAGATATTTACAACGGAGAATGTTATCGGCATTTGTATGATACAGGCTTTTGCACAGAAAATGGAAACCTCACGTTAACAGTAAACACAGATGGGATACCTATTTTTAAATCAACTTCTCTTTCACTATGGCCTGTTTTTGCATTAATTAATGAGCTTCCTTACAAGTTACGGTGAGTATATAAATATTTTTATCATACTATAATTTACTACATGCTCATTGCAATTTGCATATGTACTAATAGAATCAAGAAGCAAAATGCTCTTTTAATGGGACTGTGGCTAGGCAAAGATAAGCCAGAAATGTCCCTGTTCTTGAAGCCATTTGTACTCAAACTGAAGCATCTTTATGAAGAGGGTGAGTATTTTTGAGTAATATTGACACAGTCAGCATTATATGTATGTAATATACATGTTAGTATTCTATTCAGATTGGTAAATTGAATGGAATTTGAATCACATAATTAATATTATGCATAGGTATCGACATCTCTCAAGGTGATATTTCAAAATCCCATGTTGCAGTTGTTTGTTTCACCAGTGATATGATAGCCAAGGCTTCAATTATGAACATGCAGCAATTTAATGGATTTTATGGATGTCCAGTGTGCATGCAACCAGGTATGTATATTTAGTATATATGTGATAAAAACAAAAAAATCACATGAAAACATATTTTAACCCATATCTCTTTACGCAACAGCACAATAAAATTCCCTTTCCCGGACCCTACCACAAATAGTTTCACATTACTTTTGATGATTGTCATATATTTTTCATTGCAGGTACATCCGTGAAGACGAAGAGAGGAGGACATGTGCATACATATCCATTCATCCAGTCCGATCCTTTTGGTCCTCAAAGAACCCATTCTTCATTTGTTGCAGTAGCTAATGGGCCAATTAATGCACCACATGTAAGTGACTTGTACTGCATGTACTTGGCCTTTGCCTCAAAATTTAAAATGTGGTGGTCTTCATATGCACGGTCATATCACATTGCATATCAATTTTGTACACCATTTGTAGATGCTTGGTATAAAAGGACCATCTTGGCTTTCTTTATTGCCAGGATTTGACATCATCAAAGGGATGTCAGTAGATTACATGCATTGTGTTCTACTGGGCGTGACTCGCCAAGTTCTCCATTTATGGTTTGATAGCAAACATCACCAGGAAATGTGGTACTTGGGTGCTAATGTGAAAGGCATTGATGATTTATTGATGTCCATCAAGCCCACAAGTGATATAATTAGACTGCCAAGAGAAATACAGTCATCATTGAGATTTTGGAAAGGTATTTACTGAGTATTGTCAAAATTCTGTATTTGTGTTCATGTTTTGCAATTGTGTGAGTTGATTATGCAGTATATGCATGTGTACAAATAAGTGTTTAATTAATTACCTCACTTATGTTTACAAATGTCTTCAAAAACAGAAATATTTAACTATCTTAATTTTTCTGTTATTATAGCTCAAGAATTGAAATCTTGGCTACTTTATTACTCATTACCAGTTATCTCAGGTGTATTGCCCCGGAAGTATGTCAGTCATCATCAGTCTTTAGTGGAAGCAATGCATATTCTTCTTAAGGATTCCATTTCCAGCAGGGAATTGAAACTAGCACAAAGACACTTATGTTTTTATGTTTTCATGTTTGGGCAAATATATGGTAAGTTTATATTCAACTCTAATTACTATTCAGAATTTATGGTCTAGAGTTTGTAATGCAATAGGTGAGGAATACATGACAATGAATGTCCACTTGCTTCTACATCTTTTGGATACTGTCAAGAGACTTGGGCCATTGTGGGGACACTCGTGCTTCCCATTTGAAAGTTTGAATGGCTATTTACTTACTCTTTTCCATGGGACCACACATGTTGATAAACAGGTAAAGTATGAAATTTTGCACTGAATAAAAGTAATATTCTCACTATTATTACAGTACTATAATATATGCACACACATCTGTGTTTAGGGGTTACCTGCGGCAACATCATCAAATGTTATATATTCAGAGAATTAAGGTTCTTATAAACTAATTAGGCACAAATAATTTGAGTGCGGGGTATGGCAGTCCCATGAGTTTTTTTAACTCAAATTACTTGACAATGTCTGACATCTGAATTGTTATAAAATTTAATATAACAATCATATATTGAATACATATACCTATTCAATTTACTTGTTATACAGATAGCGACTGCTGTTGCAGAAATGCAATTTCTGCCACAAAGAGCTTTTGATACTCTGTCATCTGCTACAGTAACTGTGACACCAGAAGAAGAATACTTCCAAGCACTTGATTCTACTGGAGGCAAAAGGTTTATGCATAATATAATAATTCTTTATTCTATAGTGCTAAATATTGACCAATGAGAAAATACATTAATACAATTTCCTATACAGGAAAGATGATGGATTGATTGGTAAACCAAGTTTAGCTGAAATAGATGACAAAGAAGAGGAATTATTGAAAGGGTTACTGAAAGGACCTGTTCCTTCAGATTTACTACAATATAGTAGAATTCATTTGAAGGGAAAGATGTTAAGGACTATGATGAGTGGGAAAACAAACTCCAGAAGGGCTGATTGCTGCATTGCTTTGAAGAAAGATGGAGATTGTCACTATGGTCTACTACAGAAAATACTATCCTATGCCCAAGATGGTACAGAATTTGATCCATCAACTACTTTCCTCATTTTTACTCCTTTACGTATGACAATGAATATCTGGCCAGCAGAGTCTTCAGGGTTGACAGTTGAACATATTAAAGCCTTTCAAGTACCATCGTGAGTATATCTTAATTTGTGATTTATTACATATCCTACTGTCTTTCTCTTTTGATCATGCAGGCAAAGTGACCTGGATATTTCAGTTGGTAGTGACTTTAAAGACAAATGTATACTGATAGACTTCCGCAAGACTCATAATTTGCTTTTTGTTGTTTCACAGCCGAATAACAGGGAGATAGAGTAGCCATGCAGTGACTTATTTATAATAGTCTGTATAATGTGCCAATGTCATATACTGAGGTTCCTACAGTTTTTTTCGCAATGTTTGCTTATTGATGCATGTATAATTATTACTAAATATATATCATTACTTAACAGTTTATAGAATAAATAAAACTAGCATTAAGCATTACACAATCTTCACATCAAATTTATACATAGTGCATCTCCTGATTCAATGTGAATCACATAATATTATGAAGTATACAAGTAACTGAAATTAATATTCAAGTATTTAATTACTGTATTTCATGTCCTAGTATATAGAAATTATAGGATAATGATAAAACAGAAGCTGTCTGTACCAACCATGTAACATGGGTGAGAGATTCATCATGGATGTTTCTTGCTTGTTTCAACCTTGTAACATGGTTGAAAAAGTTACCATGGTTGTTTCATGCTTGTTTCATGCTGTTTACAAGCTGTTTATTTTGACCTGGGCAACACTAAAGATTAGTGTCCTCAGTATGTAATAAGTATACCGGTGTTAAAGTGTATGTAGCTATCCATTGTAATTTGCCATTGTGGGTTCTTGCCTGTTGTCTATCACTGTATGCTCCCCATCCATCTGATGACACAGCAGTTACCCAGATGTAGGTAGTTCCTATACTAAGTGGACCCAGTGTGGTAGATGTACCAGTGATTCCGCTAGTACCACAGTTAGCACCAGATGGTGGATCAGACAGTGTTCCACTAGTTGTACTGTAACATACAGTGTAGGTGATACCACTTCCACTGACTGCACTCCATGACACTCTCAAAGCTGGAGATGAACCTTGTACAGTTCTAGTAACAGTGACACCTTCTATCTTGGTACCTACAATATATTGTTCAATATGTGAGACCAATCGATGATAGTATACATATGTAGCTATGTCAAGTTATGTTGGATGTACCCTACATATCGTATGGTGGGATGAAAAACAGTCCTAGATAATCACAATAATCAACTTTATTCATGTGTAAGAGTAGTTGTATCAATTGTCATAGCTCCTTCAAAATAACCTCCACATTATAGCACAGTATGTGTACATTGTAGAATATGTGTATTTATATTGATTTGCACATGCTTATGGGATACCTTAGTGTGGAGGTTACTTATAAGAAGTTTTCCACGGAAATCCATGTACATCTATATATATATATATATATATATATATATATATATATATACATGTATTAGTCATACAATGCAAAGGCGGGGTATGACAAATATGTATCCCATCAAAACGATTGAAAGCACACTGGCGTTATGAATGCAGACGAGAGTTTTTGCGAGGAAAGATATCTTCAGGAGCTGAAAACCGCGACAGTAAAACCTCAATCAGAGGCAATTAACAATAACTGAGTACCCATCTACCCCTCAATGCCAAAGAGGTGTGGGGATAATGATGACAGTAATCGTTTTTCTGAGCCTGCCGACTTAGAAGAGTGGACAAACCCTTATGTGCCCAAAACACTGCCAAAAGAGCCAAATGGGCTGAGTTACTATTATCCAGTCTAGCCCAAACCACGAAGTCTTCAACCTTGATGACCGATAGATTTGTGTTAAAATCGTTATCAAATTGGCTACCCTTCTGAAAAGACGACAGTTTTGTGCACTAAGTTTGTGTTCTTTCAACTGAATTGGTTTCCTCCTTAGTGTTTGTGACATAGTGTATCAGTATTGCTGGTGCATTGATTGTCTAGTGTTATGTGACAAGTGCGGCGATAATTGATAACTTCCTTTCAATTAAGAAAACGGGGTATATCAGTAATGAGGTCAGAAATACGTATACCCCGGTATATCGGGTGTATACCGTAGTTGGCGTTTTGAAGTTAAGTGACAATATCAGCAATTGGGATACATAATATTATATATTATATTTGTACTCTGATGACATCCTACTTCAAAGATAACAACACAGTGCAAATACAATACACAGAGGTATACATGTTGCTAAGTGCTCCTTTTACAATAATAAATTACATGTTAACAGTATTTGTTATTGAAAAAGTACATGTGTCAACATACATAGACACAGTCTTCATATATAACATATGTACCATGTGCATACTATGAATGCACATAATCAGCCAGTGTGAGTGTATGTGTGTAGTTGCAGTCGATTTCATTCTGTCGAATTCCCCAATGATCCAACCATAATGTACTGTAAACTGATACTACAAACACCTAGTATCCATGACTCTACATACCTTGTATGCAATAGCTACTAGATGACCACATCTAGGTGTGTATACATGTACCTATGTACGTACCCAGCTAGGATACGGTATTGTATGTATATCTGTTTAACAGTTCAATGTTGTAAAGCACATACTTCAACTGGCTGTGGTAAACAATAAGTCTTAGTACTGTGTGTGTATTTTGCAGGTCAACAGCATAGTTCACACATATGCAGCTTTATTACTTTATTATTTCAGACGTACTTCACCATCAGGAGACCATGGTTTAAGGGATTCTTGTGAAAGTATCTGTGTGCTCAATGAGGAGTTTACTTTTTTAGGAGGCTCACAATCATCTTATGAGTCATTCATGGTGTACAGAAAAGAAGGTTTTCTTTGAATTTGTTGTTACAGTAGGTAAACTGTCATGCGTAGACCAATCAAGGAGGGATACAAGCCATTTGTACCATATCCGATACCATACCACACCTGTCTACTCATGCTCGGGACTTGTGACAAATCAGATACACCCCAAATAGACAAAGTACAAACATATACACATAGTATTCAATTCTTGTTATACAGAGTTCTACTCACTATTACTACAGCTATTACTTGATTGAAATACAGTTGGCTAAATAACCTCTATTACACAATGCTGAATCACACAACTAGCAAAATTGTATAGCTGATACAAAGTATGAACTTGCACATTGATATGAATGAAGACTGGGTTGATTGGCGAAAGGACATGAAAATTCACATCACAATGTGTAAACGTGTGAGTCTCCTTTGCAGTCTATCCGCTGGAAAAAAAATCATGGTTTCATGTTCTGTTGTAATACTTTGGAACCAGTTGCAGCAACGTTCTTGTTCCATACCAGTGTACACATATAATGTTTTAACATATTTTGATCCTGATTATATCATGTGCCTACTTTCAAGCAAGGTTGTTGCATATTAATGTATACTCTACTATTATTATTATCATAGGTACAAGTTAAACCTCCTATACCATTCAGTATACTATCACCAGAGAGAACTTAGTTACACCGTGCTTACAACACATAGTTTGCATACCAGTCTGTAAATTGGTCAAATCTACAAACACCACCAATATTATGAGAGCAAAGATGCCATACAAAGTATGTTGTCTATAAGAAGGGCTTCTCACTTACTGGAATAGACTAATCATTCTAAGAGCTCATCACATTTGTATGTTCCAATTTCACGCACATGCAGTGAAAGTTGACAAAACAACAACAACAACAAACCAATTATTATAGTATTAAAGAGCAGAACTATTAATAGAGAACATTGTGCAATAATAAAAGTGACAGCAGTCATCTAGTAATGTCAGAAATAGGTAAGGTTGGTGATTTCTACAGATACCACACTTTTCACTCACCAAGTGTCACATACAGTGTACTGTTGGTACCATCTTTACTTGTTCTACACTAATATTGTCCTCCCTGAGATGACTGGTAACTAGCAAACGAAAGAGATCTTCCATTACTAACATCAAACTGTCTAACATCTCCACTTGATGGTACTACTCCTCCGTCAGGACCATACCACTGTACAGTACCACCTGGTTCACTACAAAACACTATCACTCTCTTATTAACAGTAGCAGTGACAGTAGCAGGATTGGTCAGGAGAGTGAATGGTGGTGGCTGTAGCTTTCCTAGCTGAGCACTGGTAGTGGTACCTAAAATGGGTCCAATGATAACAATTGAAATGGACATATTACCTTTGTAAGTAAGATACGTACACTTCACAGACGTACAATTACTTCCAGGGTCTTACCAACGCTCCAGCATAAAACAATAGCCGTAGTGTAAATGATGAAGAATGTCATTCCACTGTGGTGAATCGTACCTTATTCCGAACAACGGAATTAAACAAATGGAATGTAGACATGCTTTTAAACTACTGTACTTTTGAGATTTCTCCAAATCGAAAATTGAAGGATTGTACGAGGGATCTCGAGCCACATGACTAGTGACGCAACCACTATATAGCTGAGCAGAGAAAATGGCTGATAGTGAGCCGCGGCCGGTGTGATCATAGATCCTACAACCTATGGTATGATTCAGGAAATCTTTTTTTATAGTACAATATATCGATCTGCTGCAGGTGTAACAGAATTGGTTGATGCGTTAACTCATAGAGTATCTATGTTTATCTGTTGCTGTGTCAAATCGAATAAATCGTGCCTCAACTGTCTACCGTCCAGATTGAATCAGTGCTGAAACGTCACTCAGATTATATCTGATGAACTATTTCGCCTAACACCGTCGGAATAGAAGAGAATCGTATCTCTGTGATCTCCATACGGATCCTACATCTGAACAAGACAGTTATCATAATGATTATCGTCTTCATCTGAGCAATGAGAGTTTCTTTCTTCCATCCACACGTAATTTTTACTTCCGCGTGGCAAAAGGTCCATATGTTGTACTCGAGAAGATGGCAATTCGTGCTGTGTACCTTTTTGTAATAAACAGATACGAGAAGGAAGTTGGCTTGCACTTGTAAAGTATCCCTAAGGATGCCGAAATACAACCGTTACGTCTGTGGCCTTATGTTATTAAGAGAAAGGATCATATTAACCCCGGCCTAAACACCTACATTTCCAGTGTTCATTTTGTTAGAAATAAGTATGAACTGCTGGTACATGATAGCAACAAATGAATGCTGTGCTATATTGCACAATATATGCTTACTTCAAGGGTGCAGATTGGGCCCGGGCTATGGGGCCAAATGTGGTGCCAAACACAAACCTGTGCCAATCTGGCAATGTTTTGGCCCCAACATGGTAGAATCACATGTATGAACATGTTATTTATATTTTCAGAGATGGTGTAAGTTGCAGGGTGAATATTGCAGGACATGTGTCCCTTTTTATGCGTTCCCATAGTCTTCGCTAGGGCCAAAATCTGGTCACCAGAAAGGATAATCATTCAGCACCCCTGTTCCTTTCCAGATTTAAGTCAGTGTTGAATGATGATCCTGAGTCCTGAAGTTGGGGGGATCCAGATTAGCCCATTCCATGCTGAAGGAAGACAACCATCCAGTTCACCAGGTTTTATAATTATTATTGTTATTTTCATATTTAAGCAGCCTTATTGCTCAACATTGCACAAACTTTACTAACTTAGCTAACTTCCAGTACTGTTAATACAAGTGCTTATAAAGGCATATGATTGCTGGATGACATGTATGGTTCATAGCTTAGTGTTCACTTTTTTCTACTATTTTGTGGTATTCACTATTGCATTATATGTGTTGGGCAGAGTCACTTCCGTGATTGTGCCAGAATATTATGTGAACCAGTGTATGTATGTGTAAGTATGGTAGCAATGTGTGTGCAGGTTTCTGCAAGGCCAGCCATACTAGTGCAATGTCCATACTGGAAGCACTGTAACCGGTTGGGTATCACTGAACTTACTGAAATTCAGGAAATCACTATTGTCTGGTGAAAATCGCTTCTCTTAGGGGTGTAATGATCTTTTTCGTCAATGAAGGACACTTGTGTGGGATATCATTCTTGCTCTCGGTAAAAAAGGAGAGAACATAGTAGCTGAAGCCGAAATTGCCATTAGTTGCCAACATTTTTGCCCTGTGAAAGTTAGTTAGAAAGAAAGTAGGCCAAGTTGTGACGTCATGCACAAGCAGCCACTCTATACTACTCCACAGGTAGGTTTATATCATGACTTATTATGCACGTACCCACATGCTTGTGTTGTCTTTTACAAGAAATTTGCTTGTATCCAATTCAACCTTTCAAAATTCTATCACTTTATTGAAGGTGTTAATTGCTAAACTTCCATTCCCATTGTATAACTTACACCAAACCACTAATATGATGGTACCATATCATACTCCTCAGTTAAATTGTCAGTTAAAAAAACATTCCACCATAAAAAATAGCCGTAGTATAAATGATGAAGAATACCATCCCATTGCAGTAAATCATACCTTATTCAGAACAACTGTAATGAGTAGAAAGAAGACTTACTTTTATGCTACTGTATTTTGAGATCCCTCATCGGATTGCACAATGGATTACAGGGCAGTTTACACCACATGCTTGTGACATAACCACTTGCTGGCCATGGGTGTATTTACGATGTTATACCGTTTTCTCACATGACAAATGATGATTTTATGTATATCGATGCACAAATTTCACATCCTAATCTGTTATTATAGTTGTATTTTGATAAGCACTTGGAACGCATGCCAATAATAGCCTACTTTACAGCAGTGTTTTCACCATTGACTGCTTGCTAATGTTATAGTAGGAGCTGTGCTTGTCATTAGTATTATCACCATTAGTATGTGTATCATTATTAATTTATAATATAATAATTATTATATTGATTCTACTTAATAAATTCGAATTCATTGACTGTTTGGTTAATATGCCAAAACGGATAGCAGACTGAAAATTATAAAATCCAATTATGGCATATATTTAGCATTTGCCACTGTACTAGTTATAGGCCTTTTGGTATTAATGCTTCAACTTTGGGTGTACATGATGTATGGCTTTAATATATGAAATGTTATAGTGAGTAGGAGGTAATCAACATTACAAACATTTTATGTGGTCACCAAATATCAAGTACAGTGACTATCCTGTAAGACAACAGTTAACTAATAAATAGAAGTTGACTATGAATATTGCTATATAAATTATGGTGGTCTTCAGATACTCATGCATATTACCATGTATGTACTTATACTGCGGTACAGTGTACTTTACAGGGATAATGAATTTCTTAATATGTGAATATTATATGGAACATCATACCATACCTACGTATACGTAAATAATAATAAGTTTACTCAGAATGTATCTACATATTATATAATGTAAGATATAGATACTTTATCTTAACAACTTAGTAGCATACTGCGCCATATTATGTACATTTTACATATTATCTACTAGAGAGTCAACTGTGTAATATAAAGAAGTTTGCCTTTTAGGTGTGAAGGAAATTTAAATGAAGCTAAAGAAGAAACATTGAATGAGTGGAATATTCCATCTCACAAACATTGCACCCATTTCTATATACAAAATAAGGCATATTAGAAAACTTAATGATTACTTGATGGGGGATATCTGTCAGAAACAACACCATTGTATAAAATGTGCTAATGGAGGATGAAATAATTAAGCATATCCGGGTGCACTTACAGTGCAATGGAGTCTTCTGAGTGAATATAAACTAACCATGCAATGGAATACACATCTCACCACTATGGGTGAAAGGCTTCAGTCCTCTCCACCCAGAATACCCTCCTCCTTCTCCACAACTCAGTTGCCATCCCCAAGCTACTCTACACCATCCGATCGTCACCCAGCTTCCGCTCCCCCAGTCTAAAGGCCTGGATACGATGAGACCCTTAGATCAATCGTCAGTGATACCACCAACATCAACCTGGACAATACAGCTTGGACCCAGGCTTAGCTTCCAGTCAAGTCGGGGGGACTGGGTATTAGGAACTCAGTGCAGCTAGCATCTTCCGCCTTCCTGGCCTCAACTGTGACCATGCAACTTCAATTGGCAGAATGTGCAGGCCATTGGGTATCCACACCACTTTCACCTCCAGAAATACCCTAAGGAAATCCCTCACGAAAGTGAAAGGAAGACCTGGTATGTTGGATGTGAAGGGTGTTGTATACTCTATTCCCTGTGCAGACTGTCCAGCTACCTACATTGGTGAGACCGGGAGGACGCTGAAGGTTCGTATGGCAGAACACAAGAGGGCGGTAAAGAGCAAGGATCCTCTGAATGGAATTGCCGTGCATGTCCAGAAGACTGCACACAACATCAACTGGCAAGAAGCTAGGATCCTTGCAAGGGAGAACATTTGGAGAAAAAGAAGGGTCCTTGAGGCCCTTGAGATCCAGCAAAGAAGACCCATGATGAACCTTGATGCTGGTCTACTTTTGGATCGATCTTGGACCCCCTATGTTCATCCAAGGAGCGGAAGTCACGAGACCGGAAGTGTCTTGGCGGGAAGCCCAAACCCTATTTAAGGAGGGTAACTCCCAAGGCACCCCGACTGCTGAAGACGACCCACAGGGTTGAAACGTCCAGATGAAGAACTCTCTTCACCAGACTGCATTTTTGAACGCTCCTGAATCCAAACGGATTTTCCCAACAACTTCAACCTTACCCACCACATCCTGCCATCCACGTCCAGTCAACAGAGTTGCCCCACATTAAAGAAGCCATTAAGATGTGGTCAACGGGTCTTGACCTACCCCCTCTGTCTGGCCCTGCTTCTCACCATTAGAAGCCCTGGGACATCCCCAAAGTTCCTGCTACGGTTGACACCCAGCTGAAGAAAGTCCGTGATGCTGTGTCCCACTCTCACCTTTTAACAGCTTAACGCAAGAGTCTGGTGCATGGCTGAATGCCCTTCCTGTCTCATCTCTGGGATTGCGCACGGACAACAACACCGTCCGTATCGCAGTTGGCCTTTGCTTAGGATCACCTCTTTGCCACCCCCACACCTGCCACCACTGTGGTGCATAGGTTGATGGCACTGTCATGCACGGCTTCAGCAGCAGATGGAGAGAGGGCCGTCTCCAACTTCATGCTGCTGTCAATGACATCGTCCACCGTGCATTCTCCACAGCCCACTTGCCTTCCAGGCTGGAACTAACTGGTCTCTCCAGCTCTGATGGTAAACGCCCCGATGGAGTCACACTGGAGACATACACAGTGGCTGCCCAGGCTGAGTGGAATAAGCAGGAGAAGTACGTAGGTCTCAATCAACACCACAACTTTACACCGGTGGCCATTGAGACGGCAGGCCCTTTTGGGTCAGAGACTTTCACATTCCTGAGGGATCTGGGTTGTAGTCTCAAACAGGCTTCTGAGGAAGCCAAGTCGTTCTCCTACCTGTAACAATGCCTATCTGTCACAGTGCAGCGGGGAAATGCTGTGGCAGTACTAGTGATGGAACAATGGGCTCCCTTTTAGATTTCTTTACTTGATTAATTATGCAATATACTTATATATTATTTTTATATTATTACTTCTACAATTATCTATTTATGTATTTATAAGATAACAAATAAATTAAGTACACTCAAATGGAATGCAAATTTATTTTATTTTATGCTGTTGTTTTACAGAATTGATAAATTCATAATAATATATACGTATATATATACAAGACACAGAATAGCTTGAGCTTATAGATTATTATTGCCCTAATACAATAACTGAGCACTCACCAAAAGTAATACTCCCTTGATTGTAATCGGTGGCAGTTTTTAGATAAGGAGTGACCATTATGACAAATTGTTTTCATCTGTATACTGTTATTTTGTACTCTCTCCCTCACATATAATTATATTAATATTTGCACATGGAATATAGTTACAGTAAGTTAATACAATTCAGCTCATTATTGTCCAATATAATATTCCATAGCTACAAAATTAACAATAATGCTGTATAGAACTTTACTTACAACCTAATCTACACATATATTATGTGAAATGTCAAAATAACATATTGCAAAGTACCTACCATTATCACTACATAGTATTCTGTAATTCTATTACTACGAAATGTTATTATCATAATCTAAACTTTCATCACAAAAATTATTATTGCCTATGGAAGGCTTGCTTCCTCTTGATCTTCATAGAACTTGACCAACAACCTTTTAGCATGAACACTATTAGTGATATTCAGCTCAGGCTCTTCTTCACTGTCACTTGACTCAGAATCAGATTGGACCCTTTTGACCTTCTCTTTGGCTGCAAGCTCTCTGTAGTCTCTAATTCCAGCGATGGAAATTCCTTTGGTTTTGGTGTCCTTGAACATCTTGTCATAGGCACCCAAACCAATTTGTCCCAACCATTTTCGTAGTTCTCTGGTTTTCATGGAACGGAATTTCTCAGAAGCTTCTCTGCGTTTCCAAACAGGTTCTGGAAAACAGACATATTGAACACGACATAATGACAATGCAGATTGTTCCTATTACTGGTATCGCCCATTTATCCATGATGATCAATGCCACACATTTCCAAGTTTCACTTTCAATTCATATTACGGTAGCAGTATAGAATGCATTATGACGTTATGCCAGTCTGTTGGATAGGGTGAGAACTCATATTATTACCATAATACCTATTCAACCAAATAAATGTTGACTCAAGTACAATATTTTGCTTTGGTTTGATATTGTTTTCTGGACTATAGATGCCTTGGCAGAACATGTATATCTGTTGTTCATATAATTGTAAATTTTCTCTGCAAAAAATGACAATATTGTAGGCTAAGTGCCTTCCCTTTACTTTCAAAACTCATTACAACATGAAGTTAAGCGAAGATTTGGGTGTTTCTGGCACTAGTCAAGAGATTTAGAGGATAAAGTCTGTATAATCATAGTTTCATCAAATATACATCATACACAGGAGGCAGATTGGAAAGAGTCCACATTATATTACAAGAACACTTTGAAGGGTATGGCATCCATAAGCTAACCATATTCTCCATCAGCCTTGACAGCTGCAAGCCACTTCAAGATTATCTCCTGGTGAGCATGGTTATGAATTCCAAGAAATTGCAAATCTTGGATTTCTAGTTCAATTAACAAAGCACCATCAACATGCTCTTCAAGAAAATTATCTGAATACATGGACAGCCCTTGCTTCTTTAGCAAGCTAATGACATCATTGCCTGTCATTTTAATCACTTCATCAATTGTCATAACTTTTGCCTTTAATCTTTCTTCCCTTGTAAGACTTCATATAAAGGGAAAAAAATTAAAATGCATTAAAATATTCATGATTTTTATCACTTTATCCTCACCTTCGTAGGGCTATTATGAAATGAACATAGTGATGAACCATAACTTCCTCAGGAATGTGCTTCAATAAAAATTCATTTTCGAGTTTGATCCCATTCTGCTCAATGTACTTTTGCAGAGGCTTCTCAAATGCAGATGTCTACAATAATTATGAAAAAAACTTCACATTATGCAAAGTAACAAAGATGGGGATTCATTTTATGCATTTTGTATTGAACAAAATTGTGAAGTAATATTTTCAGCAAAGACTTACAAGGCCATAAGAAGTGGTGCGACTGATGAGGTTTTGACCTTACCACTTCATTGAATTTCCACTTCTGCCATCTTTTGATTACATCATAATTCATATGACATAATGATGTAATCAACCTGATGTCACTACAATTATGTCATGGATTCTTCAATAAGCATGGCGCTATCAAAGTCTAAGCATGACATATTACAGACGCCCTCCATTGGTGAGAAACATCATCAGCCTCTCTCTTTTCAATCCCCAAAGCACGCCTTGGGTAAGAAGATTGTTGTCACTCGATCATTATACGCATCTAGACTAGTATGTTAATATGAGTTATTGTGAGCCAAAACTTATTTCATAGTATCTTACCATTTTTCGAACACTTCCTATGCCCTTGACATAGGTAAAATAATTACATACTTCTCAATCATGTCAAAGTTCACAATGTGCAATTTACAACCGCTAAAATGCCATATAAATATTTTCCTTTCTTTTATAACAGTCAATGAAGTCACAAAGGTTGGATAATTCTTCAAATGTAAGTATGCTTATCATGCCGATTGTACAATTGTAAAGTAGGGTGCAAATTTAAACTGTATCAAAAGTCATCTACATGAGTAATAGTCATCTTATTATTCTGATTCAAAATCATTTGACATTTCAGCAGCCATTTTGTAAACATTACCGTGGTTGATTCTCAGATGGAAACAGTAAGTATTGCATGTTTGTTTTGAAAGAAGCTGACTAATGGCTTAAACTGCCTCAAAATAATAAGCTGGAGAAAGAGCCATTTATCACATGAATGTTATGCGACTTATGGTACCGTATAGCAGGAATATTTTGTGGATTAAAAGTTTCACGCATTTCGCAAAGGAACTGGTATTTGTGAAAGTTTTATTTGTGAACACCTAATGATGTAATTGTCTGACAATCAATTAACGCGATAGGTTTTAAACCATGAAACTTTTTGTTGCGAAATTTGCAAATTACATCATCAAGTGTTACTTGATTTTTTGGTTGCTTATATTTCCTTGCAATGACATTGGTACATATTTCACTACTACTCAACTTAAATTTGAATGATGGAAAATTGGTAGCTTTGTTAGCTACAAAAGGAGATTTTAAACTGATAAGGAAAAGAGCATAGGTAAGTGAGGTACATGTAAAGTTATGCTGGTAAATTCAATCATATTCCAATTTCATCAGTGGCTGTAGCGTGTAAATTTCATACATAATATTTAAATTATGATATTATTATCCTATAGGGGTGGGCAGGATATCACAAATCTTAATAGTTTACATGTTCCACTTGTGCGAGAACAGTAGTCAAGTAGTTGTTTTGACTGCAGAGGACACACCCAGTAATGTGTTCATAATAATTATTGCTAGGCAGTCACTACTGTTCAGTGTTGTAACTATTGATTGAGGAGCGAACAAGCAAGGTAACTGAATTAACTATAGCATATTAAATGTGCAATAGTACATGAACTTTGGTGGGAAGTATCAAAGTTGATATAGACAGCTTGAGGTATGATATTTCTGCAATAGACCTATTCACTACGCCGGGGTAATTTCGAATAGTTGTTAATTCCGAACATGTCGATTTTCCAGCTAATCCGGTCAATAATAAGCAGACCAAAGAATGCTGTTTCTCACCTGGTGTGTAAGGAATAAAATATGAACTATAAATGATAGTTTCTTGAAAATATTACAGTGAGAGAACAACTGTTCAGAATTAGATATGACACATGTGAAAAGACTATCCAGGCAGGAACAAGCTATATTACATTACATATGTTGGAAATTGATGCATTAATAAACCAATAGTAGTTTGATAATTTACCTCAATATCTCCGAAAGCAAATCCCATGACTTCAACTGGAATACTATCTTCTAGAACAATGAGTTCTTGAATGATAATTGCTGAAGTATGAATGTAGAAAAATTCTGAATGATGATATTACTATTTGAAAACAATTTCAATATTGTGGTTGATGTATTATATACTGTTTACATTTGATGAAAAATAAAGTGCATATTACAATGAAGTCTAAGTAATAACTATGAGGAGATAATTGTTATGAATAAAGTAGTATATATAATGACATGAGAGTCAAACTTTTGGAGCCATCTTTAAGTAATTAGTGCTAAGATAAGGATAATATGTAGAGAACAGCAACATCTTGACAAAATAAAACAATGCCTAATGCCCAATCATAGGAGGATATAGAAATGACAAAGGGGATGTACAATGTGCAGGAATTACCTAGATATTTCTATTATATTTGTTTAATCCAATAGGGCTTAAAAAATACAAATCTTACATTTTGGAAGAATTGACGATTTTACATTTTGGTGTTTATTAAATGGATTTAATAACTGCAATAGTTTTCAAAATAGATTTGAAAGTGATGTTTCAGTTTTAATGCTATTTTCAAAGCTTATTTATATACCATCAGCTGCTTTTTCTTTCAGCTCAGAAAGACATCCCTTAGGTAGTGCTCTTTTGACTCCTAAGGGTAGGGATCTGAAAATGTAGAATCCATCATCAATCCAGGAGCTGAACATCTCCAACACATCCAGTATACAACCAACTGGTGTATCTCCAAGGGTACGAAGAGCATGTTGCAAAGACCTTTACACAGGAATAATAAAGGAAAATGGATAAAACTCAAAACTTTCATAACATAGATAAAGATCTCTTAAACATGTTGTACCTGTGAGTATGTACTCACCTTGGCGCATTAAAGATTTCTTTAAGTGTGCCCAATCCAACATTGTTTGTAACAAAGTCTTCCAATGATCCAGACAGGTCTACGTCCCTCTACATATGTAAATAATAGACATGCTGCACTAAAAATGTCCAATGTGAAAGTCTCAGATTTCCATAATGGTACTTATATCATTATATACTAAGTATTGCACTTATTACCTTTTGACGAATATGTCTAAGGATTCTTTGTAAGCCTTTGACAATGGTAAGACAGGAGTGATAATCACATGTGTGAAAACAAATACGTATTTCACTCAGAATTCTATCAAATTCCCTTTTGTCAAGACCTTCTTTGTAATTTTGGAATGCCTGAATGACAAAGTGTAAAAGTAATCATAAGAGTCATAAACAAGAGTGTGAATAATAGTTTTGATAGAGAGAATGAATTAAAGTTCATGTTACATTAGTGTGTCGCAGTAGGAATGATCTCTGTACTCATTCTACTTCAATTTGCATTACAAGTAAATGTACTTATATGTGTGACAATTCAAGACTGTATGATTCATCTATCCATAACCTCTCACCTCAGGTGTCAAATCCTGAGACAATGCCTGGAAATCAGCCATCATACTGGTGGTACCTCTGAATGGGAAAGATAAAAACACATTGAATGTGCCAAGTAACCATGTTTAATCTAGTATAATCTCAAATTGTAGTTTGAAAATTGAGACAATTAAGTATTTATCACTATTTTCATTTTATTTAACATTTAAAGGGGTTTCATATGTATCTTATAGTACAATTAAATTTTATGTATAATATTTTTAGTTGATAATGATAATATGTACAGTGCAGATTTGGGGTATGTTTATAAATTTTAATCAAGCTTTTATATAACATTATAGTATATACCATTGTAGTTAAATACACACACTTCATGCAAGATTGCATGATTCCCAAACACAGAGCAACAAATAATTGACAACACACCCAGCTGTGTAACATTGCAACTTCAAGAGCTCCAGCAGAGGTATGTCTATTTCAATCCTTGGGGCACCCGCAAAAAAGGTAGTTATCACATCGCTGCACATCTCATTTAAGCAGGAATCAGTGATGCTGTCACCCAAGAGGGGAAGTGACTGCCTGAGCACCATAAGGAGATGGCTTTCATCAAGAGGACTTCGCATCAAAGGGGTTAATGTAGAAATTTCCGATACTTTGACAACCATTTGATTACTAGGCATCCATTTGGAAAGATGAAGACACTGTGCAGTCTCCAATACTCTTGCCATTGTGTGAGAGTAGTGATCAATCTAATAATACATAGTTAGATAGAAATCAATTTTTAAACTAACATTAACTATACATTTACATACAGTGGATACAAATGGATAAACAGTGTAACCCAAATTTGTGCATCAGTCATTTCAACAGAAATGATGTCATGTAAAATGACCTTGTGTAGCTAAACAGTAGAATATTGAGTGCCTAGAGTATTGCTTGTGAGGAGGCATAATAGTATTTCTTATCTATATTGTCTGTGCTCTTAATTTGTGATAATAGACACATATGATTTTTAGTGTCACCCATACTTTCTAAGAAATTTGCTTATGGAAATGTTTGGAATTCACTATTACAAACTCACAATGGATTCAGCATCTGCAGCAACTTTGGAATCACCTGAAACAACTAGAATACTCTTCAACTGAAGATCTTGGCATGATTTTGACTGAAAAGCTGAATATCTCTCTAAGTACAAATATAAATTAATATCACAACAAAATGACTCTGGGATATAATTGGAAGTGTACTTACCAAGAAATTTGTTATACAGAGTTTTCAGTTCCATGCTTTCCTCTTCACTTGAAGCAGATTGAAGCACGTCATCAAATGCAGCATCCAATGACATTTCCATTGCACTTGGCCAGCTGTAACACTGGGAGAGATGCTTTTTTAAAGTTGTTGTGAATTCCAAGAGATAAGGCAAGAGTTCCAAACCCAGATGCAGACGTTTGTTACTAGTCAACAATTCATTGAAAAATTGAACTGGCCCATAGGTTGATTTTGATTTTAATGCAAGCAATATCCTGTTTTTCTCCCAGTAAACTGGATATAAGGCTCTGCAAAAGTGGAATTATATATAAACTATTTGTGTATTCATACAAGGAGGTTTAAAGTCAACTATTGCTCCTACTGTAATATGCAGTGTATTTATGGGTTATAGACCCTTGGTAGCTAGTTTGTCCAAATTACGTCTGCTCACTTGAGATTCTGTTCATATTCAGCTTCCTGATCAATAGGCTGAGCATGTGACAAAAGTAAAAGAGTAATCCAGTATTATAGGCTTATTATTCCTTTATTTAATATGCAATATTGACCAGAACCGTTGTGAACCTACATGTAATAGCCCTTTCTTGCAAGCCCTTTCTTTAGCTAGAGATGGTTTCCCATGAGCATATTCACTTAGATGCATCATTAATGCCACTGTGTGCTTAACATTTTCACTTGTAATCTCTCCAATCTTCCCCTTGATGTCTGGGTTATCAACCTGAAGATTAAGAAGTTACATTAGGAGTACATATAATAGATGTGCAAAACAGGATTTGTATATGACAAGTTTTTATTAGAATAATTTACTTTATATGATTCAGCTTCATCTGATAACAAGTAAGCCACTTGTTGTAGGAGTAATTGAATGATAGCTTCTCTTTCAATTTTGTGTAGTAAAGACTGAGATGTTTTCAAGGCCTACAGTGAAATTAAGATTTTAAATTGAAAGAAATTAAGAAGAGACCTTTAATATTAATATTTATCATATGAACCCAGCAATTTTGGGCTTCTGAAGAATACAACGTACCGTTATATGATTCAAAATGCCAGCTATTTTTTCACCTTTCTCACCAATAGCATACTCCTGTCTCATGTGATGCAGGTAAGCCAAACAATACATATCTGCAAGCAGTCTTTTGTTGGAACTGGCAGTCTATATATAACCAATAAAGAGATGAATATGTAGCCATCATATGTACTTATTTGAATAATCCGAAGGACTCAATACTTACAGTGCTAGGAGCATAGAATGGTGGGGAATATTCTACCACTGGACAACGTGCCATCAATGTGTTATCGTTTTGAATAATTGTTCCGAACTATGAGAAAAAATTGATATAGTATATACATATAGTATATAATGGTATTTTGTGAATTATTAAGGACCTATAGATCCAATGACATGGAGATAGGCTTCACAATGTTAATAAGGATGACAGTAAATTATAATTGCAAATGCAATATCATTACATAGTAAATTTATTATTAGGTCTTATCCAAATGATACAACTAACATGTTATGAAATATGTCATGAAAATCTGTTTTAACAGTCCTGTTTCACTGTGATTTTATATGAACTGTTTTCAAGATTAACAGTAACCACACAATTCTTGAGTATGTTAAAAATTGATGAGGGAGCATGTCCCAAAACGTGGGACCTTATTACAGATACACAATTAGCAACATTCCTGCAAAAGATTCTCTGGGAATATGTGGGACCCAAGCCAACTTAGTTTATAAACAGGTTGTTATTCAGATGGCTAACAAATGAAATTTTTCAAAACAGGTTTCAATATTATCACCTCCTAAATTTTGGCTGTTTTAAGGGATAATGTGGGTTAATGACCTGAGAATTGGCATGAACAGCTATGTTTACAGATAAAATCTGATAAATGTGATGAAACAGCTGAATATATAGGTTGAGGCTTAATCAGAATTTAGCTGTCTGGTTCATAACATTTTAACTGTGCTTTTATTCAAAGTCTTCACACATGTATGAATTAATAGAGAGACAATAGACAACAATTTAATAATACGCAGTACATTCACCTTTTCTAGCCTTGATTTAGGATCTCTAGCTTGAATCAAATGCACCAAAAGATAACCACATTGTGCCATATCACCTGTGGGCTTATCATCTAAATATTTAGCAAACCATCTTAGATGTTCTTCATCATCCAACATATTACACCTGGGATTCAATTTGTTGAAAAAATGCTTAAAAACGGTGCTCATAAACTTCCTGCTTATTTGGTGATCCATTTCCTGGCATTGAATGATGAACACCACTTCTTTCATCGTCAGGGACTTCTCTGTTGCCTATATAATGACATTAATAACATAATTAAAACCGCTTTTGAAATATATTTCAACATACCACTTACTTTGCATATACTGATTAGATGCTCACTAAGGTTTCTAATAATTTCAAACTGCTGCAAATCAAGTGATTGCAGTAGAAAAAATATTGCTAGGCATACAGATAATCCTGGATGTTCCGATTGAAGGACGATGTCGTACATATCCCAACATATGAACTGGGTGATAGCAAAACATAATAATGCATAATATTTGGACCACGTTTCTTATATATAGCATATGACATATAAATCAACCATACTGGCAAACCAATAAAACTTGGAGTTTTGATTACCTTGTATGAAATAGTTGAATACATGAATAATTACAATTTGTTATTACATACATACTCCCATATATGTTGGTTTTGTGCATTGAAAAACAAAAGAAAATGTGAGCAGAGAGTTATCTACAGTACATGTCAAAAGTTATTCTCACTATCTTGCATGATTGAGTGCCTACTGAGCGAACTCAATGTTGAAATTGTTTGTGATAACAAATAAACGTGTGCTTTCGCATGCGTGTAATTGCGTGATTGCGCGACTCGTACGTATTAGCGATCTTTGAAGCAACTACAAACTAGAATGCAAATAGTTCATATAATTTACAATGAATTAAATTTAATAGGAAGAAATAATGGATAATGCGATGTTTGGAAATAATTCAGATAATATCAGAAAAATATCACAGTCCATGGATGTTTTCAGGATTCCTGCAGGAGTATTAACGAAGGCTTTGGATGCTTGTAGAGGTAAAAGAAATCTCGCTGACAATTTAACACAGTTAATTTTCAGCAAGGACAGAAAAAGGAAGCAATTGCCAAAGAATTTTTAAAAGAAAAGCTCATAATTTTTTTTAAAGTTGCAGGCAATCTAAAAGTGTATATTAAAGAATACATGATCTCCCCATCTGAGATGAAGGAATCCATCAACAAGGTAATCAGAAGCTCTATAGACAACATTTGTTGTACAAAGATTAAAAAAGAACTTAGTTATAGCCTAAAGCTACTATAATCCAGGTATATATGTGTGTAGGATTGTTACATAGATAACACATGGTCATGCAAGACCTTCTTGTGTGTTTGTTTAATAATAGTTCACTATTGCACAGTTTTACACAAAACAGTTTTGTGCATGCAACGTGCACTGTACCAGCTGACAAGCCGTCTGGTGCCACTTTTTCAGATGCTCTTGAGCGCGGTGGCATCTCTCCAAGGCTTTGAATAGCAGTTCTGATACAAAAAAAGATATCTTTTGCCTGCCTCCCATGAGGCATGTTAATACAATTTGAGGCTGTAGAGATGTTGATAATAAACTGCTTTTAAGGTAACCAATTACAGTCCAGAAGTCTCTGATACCAACTGCACTGAAATGAAGCAACGAATGGAGGACTACTAATCTCTCAGCTGCAGTTTTAGCACCAGTGCTCCCTAACAGGTCCTCAAGCACAGTTATGTTTTCTCTTTCTGGAAGCATTAGTTTGCACGTGGCAAAATCTTCAATATACCTGTGCAGTAATTCATCATCCTTCATTATAAATTCAAGTGAGGTTGTTAGGAATCGATTCTCAGAGTGCTTCACAGCCTATTGATTGAAATGTTAGATTAAAGTTACATAGCCTCAAACAATAATTCAATATTAGTAAAGATATTAGCTTAGTTACAAACTAAAGTCATGTGAGACAGAATTTTATAAAAGGATCTAAGGAAATTCATGTTATCAACCAGTCTAAACTTAGGCATGGTATCACATGACATACTAACCTCTAACCAGAGATTGGAGATTGCAGAAATATTCTGTTTGAAGTCTACAAAACAGTAAAATTATTCTGTAATACATGTTCGGAAATAAAACAATACTGAACTCAAATGTATGTCAGGCATGCATTACCTGCTTCTTCTGAGTGGCTTTTGAAAATGTCTTGCAGCCCAGCACTGATGTATGAACATACATTTTCAAAATTTGGAAAACAGGTGAACTTCATACATATACGAGGGGCATGTAAGGAGCTCTCTCCTTTTAGTTGAGCAAGGCTTTGTGGTCTTGGAAGCACATTGAGGAGATTTAGATAGAGTTGCAATGTTACTCTATCAAATGTATCCAAGTTGAATGTCATGTTTAGATGATGCACCATGTAAGCCAGAAACAAATGAAGCATGTTTTCAAACTGGTGGAACACCTACATAGTACATAATTTTAATATATTTTCAATTCATATGGGTAGTTCTAATTAGAATATGCAACTCTTACCAAATCGGTAACACTTATCATTGCTTTACATCCTCGTGAGTATGAAGCAGCACCTTGGAGATATTTGTCAACAACATCAGGGGTCCAATATTCCATATAGAACTCAATCAAAAATTTGCCCATGTCTGTTTTCAACAGCATTTCTTCAAGAGCATCTCGCTTTGATCTTACACTTACAGAAAGAGCATTAAATTTCCCAGCAGATTCGAATGAACTGAAGGACACTCTATGAATAACAATGAGTTAAGTTATTTGTTGATATACAACAATTCAATTTCCTTAATATATGGAATCTTACCTTGCTAGTATTGCATTTGCAGCATCGTTTAATAGTGATAAACCACTTTTCAGCATTTTCTGTCTCACGGATTGGTTAAATGCAACATCTCCCTTATAAGCATACCAAAAGAGGTCCCTACATAAAAGATTCAAAGTAAAAAATGAAACTGTGTCTAGTATATGGAAACCTTGACATAGTTAGTACCTTAGTGACAGCCATTGAGTGGAAACATTTCTTCCTCCAATATTGAAAGTATCCAAAAAATAGTAATCCCATCCATGAAGGAAAATTGCAGGATAGCATGATTTTTGAGAAATGGCAGGTGGAAAATACAGCAGAATAAGGAAGACCTATTTGAGCATAAGCATATTAGTAGACTTTTCACTTGTGAGAGTTTGATGGAATATTGTAGTAACCTTTCTTATGTCACTCCTGGTAGATTCATCAACTTCATCAATTTTCACTCGTACATAGTTGACCAATGATTTGCTACTAGCAGTCATGTTGGCAATCTAAATTGGTATAGTAGGAGAGACGTTTAGAGAATGTGGCATTATTTGACCCATTTGTTGATTGATGGCAAGTGACGATTACATAGAGGAATATATGTGATAGTATAGTTATCAGGAACAATTATGGGACAATACATCTTAGTATGTGACCAAGAAGTAAAACATGAGCATGGAAGCGATAAAGAAGTTTCTTGTACTTCTTCCAATTACAATTATAGGTGAAACATGTTCAAGTTCCAATATATAAACATGGTGTAAATGTTACAAATTTGATCTTTAGGTGCAAAAAATTAGCATTTCCAAAATACACCCTTTGGACCCGGAAATATGCTATTTAGTGAAAATACAGACCTATAAATGGATTTAATAGAAATTAGACTCTGACACACAGTATATGTCATGTGATTGCTATGATATGAAATCATGCGAGAATAGGGAAGTGGCTATTTTTCTTGGATGCGTAACTCTTGAAGTTATTTATGTATAAGTATTGTAACATAAGAATGGAAACAGAAACTATTGCTTGTACTATTCAACACAGCTATGTCCAAGATTTCAAGTGATACCAAAAAAATTCTGTCAGATTTGTTTATCCGACTCTTTTGACATGGACGGTCATGTAGTCAACATATCAGACTCACCACAATGAACGTTGTCTGATCTTCAGAGGAAACAAATTTGCCGAGCCTGTCATGGAATTCCTCTGCTGTTGAAATCTCAGACAACTTGCATATAACGGTATTCTGTGGAATGTTAACATCATCCTCATTTAAATGAATAATACAATTATAGCACATATAGAATATTCCAAATAATTTCACTGTCAAAGATGGTGCTATCATTACTCTTTTCCCTTTTAGAAGTGTCTGGAATGATAATATGTTGTAGTTATCAAAATAATATAGTGACCATTCACATTATCATTAAGTGTACCCTAAAAGCCTCCATGCAGCCCTTTGTGATCATCATGGTGTCAATTTTATAACCTATTGCTGAACCCTTAAAAATAGCCATATCTTCTTAAAAGGACCTGAGGAAGCTTCCTTTTCTTCCATTTAAAGAATGGAGATGTTGTCCAATATCCAATATGACAAGCAAGTGATTCCAGTTCCAGTGGCAAAGCAGACCAAATTTCTTTCAAACTGGAATTACTTTCCCAATCAATTATGCAAGTATTTCTTAAATATGCGAGCAGGTCTGAGAAAATGGGCAATATCACACTTTTACGTAAACAGAGATACTTGTCATAACATGTCTGTGGGGAAAAAATTAACATTTACATTTCTTCAGTAAATCTCATTTTTACTATTGGTGGAATATACTTATTTTAAAGAAGCAGCTGTACTGGTGACTCAAGAATGTATGGAATGCAACCTTCTAGGAGAGGAAGGAGAAACTTGGCAAAAAAGTGGCAACTGAGGGACTTGAACCCAGGGTGTGTGGCTGTAGCCACCATAGCCACTGTGCTGCCATCACAGCAACTACCCCTCTGCAGTTGTCCTTTCCTACTGTATTGGTGGTACTGCCAGCTGTAGTCTCATGTACACAGATGTGATAAATAAGTCTACTTCCACTAATGAGTAACTCAAGGCAAGACATAAACCCAGCATATCTTAGAAACGGAATTAGCTATCGAATTTCCAAAGAAGTCATCATTAAGCTCAGTGATAAAGCTTTTGCATGATGTTGAAAACGCATATGCATGCAATGTGTGAATTTACTCATACTCCCTCACATATTATGCTTCATGAAGCAAGCTTCATGAACTCAATACCTACAAGCAATGCTAGTAAGTGAACTAAGTGAATCTTGGAAACTTACAAAATTACAGTGAAAGAATGTTTTGAAAATGGGACACTTAGCAAAAGATTTTATCCTCTCAAGTAAACTCACATCACAATGTTCATATGTAGTCATTTCAGATATACCCTCCAATGTAGCATGATGTGAGCCTTCTATATTAGCTGTAAAGCAAACCACCTTTGACCTGTGAGGGAGAGTCATAGTGATCATGAAGCACTGAATGATATTATGCAGGAACGCAATGACTTTTGCAAAAGTAAATACTTAACTTACTAAAAAGAATACTTTGCTGCAAGCAATAGAATATAGTGCAATTTTTCAATAGTAAGGTAACTATAGTAACAATATGGCCTAATTATCAGGATGCTTACTCAACTAAGGAACATTCTTGAATAGAATTACTGAATTCATGATTGTATGGAATTTTTGGGATATTGTCGATACTTTATAGACAGGCAATGTGTTCAAGTCCTTATCACATTGTTATAATCAATTTGTTAACATGTAAATAATCATGACCTATACTCGAGCTGGCTTTAAGATAATATTCTATTGATGAAGTATATCAAACTGAAAACTTACAAGATGTTCCCGATAACAAATCTACATTTGAACTCTTCATATTACCTTCCAGTGCTGCATGATTTGAATGCTATTCCATTCCCTCTCATGCGAAAACCCCTCTGAATATTATAGTACATTACGGTTCAAAAAAACAAATAGTAATCATTTAATGTAATAGTTTTTCAGTTAACAGTTAACCCTTAACCGTTATCTGTTAACCATTACCAGTAGTTGGTTATCGGTTAACGGTTACTAGTAAATAGTCAACTTTTAACCGATAAACATTAACCGTTATTGGATTAACAGGTAACTTTTAACTGGTAATGTTTAGTTATCTTTGAACCATACTGTATATCAGTAGCAGAGTAAGAAATACCCTGGTATTAAGTTAAGTATCACTATTGGCAATCACTCTGTTAATAGCTTAAATACCATTTACTATTTAGTTAGCAATTATGGCAATTAATAAAATAATTTTGGAAAACTTTCAGTGTAAGCATTCTATGAATGGTAATTGACATTTTCACATTTTGGTGCCCTTCACATTCTATCTGCACATGAACCTAAACTGTTCAAAATGACTGGAATTTCAGTTAACATTTTCGTTACCACGTTAGGATATTACATACCTGAGCTTCTTTGTTATTACTTGTGTCAAGGAGAAGGACTCTTGATTAAGCAAGTAAATGTCTGTACACCATTCTGGCAAGGTTCTGCAGAACACAGGTAGCTTGTAAGCAACAGACGAAATGTATTGTAATTATAAGTGAGAATAATTATCATCACCTTCTAGTCATTGACATAATTAAGGATTCAGGTGTTAAGATTTGCAAAAGCTTCCGAACTATTGTTACGAATACCAGGTGTGAGATCAACTGAATGCAAATGTTTGATTTGCCACTTGCTCCAGTCTCCATTGACTTTCGAAGGAACTTCGGTTCCTGGCAGCAAGAATCAAGAACATTCTTCTCCGGCAGAAGTGCCTCAATAAGAGCCCAATCTGAATCTATTTGATTCATATCCTACAGGTTTCAAAGAGAGGTTATAATGCAAGACTGTAAGATTTGTTTTCAATCTGATTGTGACATACCACAAATATGTTGAAGTTTAGCTTGACTAGCTGCTCATAAATGTACATGAGGCAATCCTTTTTTGTGGGAAGGTTCCTTTCTGCTGGTTGGCTTTGCAGGGAGCACTTTCTCTTGGGTAACAACTCCAGAAGCAAAGAATTAATTGTTGTGCAGGTATCAAAACCACAAAAGTTGCTTGGACCAATTTCATCAACCAAACCCTTAACCTAATAGAGAATATAAAATCACTACACATAATGAAGATTTTAAGAAGACTATGAAAAATCACAAGTAAGTATTACAATGAAAATGCCAATATGATACAACCAAACACACATTATTACATAATCCCACGCCCACACACCCACACAAACACACACACCCAAACACACGCACGCACGCACGCACACACACACACACACACACACACACACACACACACACACACACACCATTCCATGTGCAATTTCAACAGCAGTCTTCACTCCAGTTGGTAGAAAGCTCAATGAAGCTGCTAAGAAAGAGTGAGTTGATAGTCTGTATTTCTCAAAACGATTGAGAAAAGGAGCAGGTGTTGTCATTAGTTCAGTTTCTCGAAGAATTACCACACATTGAAAGTTAGGTTCAACCTGACAAGGCTTGCTATGACTACCAATGGCAACAGTAGCATAGAAGTGAGGTCCATCTTTTGCATGGATTATTCTGAAGTGCTGATTGAAAAGATCATAAAAACTCTCATGGATTGAGTCTGTTTGCAACATGAAGACCAGTTCACCATTACTGGCAGCATGGGAAATTTCAGCAATCATGTCAATCTACAGGAGGTTCAAATTTGTAACTTGTTGGTATACAAAATATCATAATAATATATTGAATCGACCACAGTACCTTTTGCAAGTCACCATCATCAGGAAATTCACCAATTATAAAAGTTTTCATTACTGTCCTCTCAAACAAGTTAAACATCAGCATCAGACGTCTACTGGTATAATCTTCACTAGGATCAATCACAATCTTATACCGAACTTCTTCAACATGTCCTTGAAATCTTTCAATCTCATCAAATGAACTTGAATAGTGTGGATGATCATCAAGACTTTCTCTAAGTATCTCCACAATGTTCCTTGGCATTGCTGTTGACTCCTATGGGATGAAAGTGTAGGATCATAATACAACAAATTGATTTCTCTATACTTAGAGACGTTTGCACTCAACTGGAAAAATACACTGCACCACATCTAGGAGTCTCTCTGTTCCACCAAAATTTCTCTCAATACCTTTTACTATGAGATATTTATGAAATTCATCATTATATATCTCTCCATTTTGTGGCATATTTCTCCTCATGTAACTGAAAAGGTGCATCAGATCTCGTAAGCCAAAAAGTGATTTGTACCTGTATTCGTTACACTAATGAATTTGATATTAAACACAATTATTGAGAGAATAGGAATACCTTTGTTCCTTCATGAGATTTTGATATCCTTCACAGATGGTTTGTATATATGGAGATGAACCACCAAAGCAGCCTTCTGCTAGAAGCTCTAACATATCGTCTTGCTGTAGATTTTGCAAGTATTATAAATATATATAATATTATTTAGCAAACTTATTGCATGCAGTACTATAAATAAAATGTTCCAAAATATGTTATTAAAATCTAGTTAAACAGCCTGTTATTGTATACCTACTGTTTCATATTAATTTATGTCAGCTATGAACAATAAAAAATAATTCCTGAATGGTTTAAAGTCCTCAAATCTTGGGTACAGGTCTAGGTAAGAATGACTTATCCAAATTTGAGATGCTGACACAAAGAAGCACCTCTTCATGGCTGGTTGTTGTTCAGGTAACTAGTACCTGGAATGTATTTGGGTTGCAATTCTTCATTTAATCAAGATCATCTATATTTGGTGTTAGTTGTTTCATGGAAAAATTATCATGGAATAAGAGGGCTGAAAAATTTTACTATTTAACAAATATGTTCCATGATATCATCCTTGCGTGTGACTCTTGTGGCTGAATTGAATTCATCTAGAAGGTGTAATTTGTCTTGCCGCATGTCAGAAAAAAGAATCTTCACATTTTAGCCTGAATGCAATCAATAATGTACCTGTATGAAGAAAAGACTTTCGAGTGTCTATATGGCAGCGAATCATCCATCTACAAGAGCAAGTGCCGAAGTTTGTGTGCTTTGTTAGTGAATAACTCCCTCGCTTTCGATCGAATTCCTTTGTACTTTTTCTGGAGATGCTCTTTCTATTACTAGGTGGTAATTAAATAATAGAGCTATATGCAAGGACAGTTTCGGGTTGATAAAAGCTTCCTCGACTGAGACATATGGGATTTTTTGCTCACTATTTTTATGACACGAATTGGCGTCATTGACGTATAATTGGTTAATTCTGGTAAATTTTTGGAAATAGCAAGATACTGAGGTTAATGAGTGTAATGATATCATTCAGAATATGTTCATAACCTACATTGCCAGTATGCTGACGGAACAAAGTGATGGCTCTGTTACTTTTGGCAGCATCAAGAACATGGTTGGAAATTCCAATAAAGGACACTTGAGGATCATCAAGGTACTTGTGCAGAACCTGTTGGAATGAAATTAACAAGTCAATTCATCACTTTTTCATTATGAATGATTTATAAACATACAGTATACAGGATGGCTTCAAAAATGCTGTGTAAGTCATTTTTTAAACATTGCCTTATTAATCAACTTGATTATACTTTATTGATTACTGAATTGCTGATTTAACAAAGCCAAAGGATACCTTTAGTGCTTCCATACTCTCTTCAGGCAAGCCAGCTTCATCCATGAAGACAACTAATCAGATAAACATTTATATTACATCAAATCTATGTAATTGAATTGCAAGTAGTTAGGTCACGATGAATATGGGGTTACCATTCTCAACTGTTTCATCTTTTCTTTGCTGTCTTTCTATTGCCCTCAAAAATACTTTTTCAACCTCTGTTGATGTTGTTCTTCGTGAGCATTGATGATAATGTGGGCAAAGATTTCGAAACACATTTGTATCTCGAAATATTGACCTGCAAAGAAAAAAATACAGCTAGCTAGATTCTGTAAAGACAATTTTACATCATAATAACAGCATCTCCCATTTCAGTAGCACAATCATACATACAAAGCATATAGTTATAACGTAGAAAGAACTAGCATTTGAGGTTTTAGGGTGTTGCAAACTACAGACATTGCAAAATGACAGAGCCTAAGGCCCAACCCCAGAGACAAAGACATTTTCTTTACTGAGCCTTTTAATGAGAACTACTATTATAGTGCACAATGTAGAGAGGATCTAATAGTAGTCTCTTGGTATAGGTAACTGGCTTGTTCAGTGATGGAATATTGTGTAATGTGATGTGATCAACAAGGAAATTCAAGGGGTGGGTTCACTTTCGAGCCATTGTATGCACCTGTTATTAATGTGAAATTATACCATAAGGTTACAAATTTGCTACGAAGTAATACTTAGCGATATGCATACATGTACATCATATATCATTATTGTACTTTGAGAGCAAAAAAGTGAGTAAAATGACAACAGGCCTTTGTGAATCAGTCGAGTATTCTTCTACAAACAAATTTTAGCAAAAAAACTAATCAGCCAAGAACCTTATTGTCAAATGTAGAAGCACTTTAGTTATACTCAGTTTTATGCCTAAATATCGGCCTAAGCAAAATAAGGGGCATGCGGAAATTTTAATGCAAATGGAAATAGGGTTAAATTTAAAAGTATGACTATGTGATCTGAAGGAACTTACTTAGGAGATTCAGGACCTTTGAAATTATTTGTAGCTAAGGTAAAAGAGAATGTTTTGCTACATCCAGGTTCACCAACAATCAACAAGGGTATTCTGGTACAACAGCACAAAACAATACAGAGCAGGTTTTCCTTCAAAGGTTGGGTTTTAGCCACACCATGTGGAAGGTGGATTGCATTGCAATAAAATGTCATCTGCACAATAAAAGAACATTGTCATAAAAAACAACATGTTAAGTGTTACAAACTCGTACTTCTTGTTCAAGAGCTTCCTTAAATTTTATTCCTGAACCCTGACTATCGATGCCATGTTCTATTGATTTCACATAGAGCTGCCGATGCTCAAATGTCAGCCTGAAGTAATAAACTACACCTAGGGATACAAATAGTGCTCTTCTTCTCAAGGACTGTACTTTTTCACCACAGGAGGGATGAGGTACATCTTGGAGTGTTTGAAACCTGCATGTTGATGATGGGCAAATAGTAACACATGTTTTGACCGAAAGACTTTGAAAATGTGCATGGAGATCTTACTTATTGTACATTTCTAGCAGAGCTTCATAAATCGTGAAGGCACGCTGTGAAAAGAATTTGAAACAATTCTTAATAGGCATTCCAATAACATGATAATCATTAATGAATTATGTATTATTTTAGGTATTCACTTGAATGTCTCTCTGGCTAACACAGCTGTTTGACATTTCTGTGGATAATTTCTCTGAATATCCTGCATCTATGTAATGTTCTTTAGCAAATTCCCTCAATTTTCTCTGGCTTTCTCCTATCTTTTCACTAAGAGCCTCCACAGCCAACCTAAATTAATAATAATAAAGTGTCACAATTAGGTATTAAGAATATCTATTATGTATCTATTAAGTGAGGACTCAAATTTAATCAGTAAGAAGTTACAATATCCAATAAAGCAAACATATCAATAAATTAAGACCATGACTGTATAACATGTCATTGCATCTACTCAGTACTGTATAGCAACAACATTTAAATATTAATTATACACCAAATTGTTTATATATATACCTCTCATCCCTGTCCTTTTCTTTACTAATAACAGCCATTTTTTCATGGATATACTTATGTTCCTGGCGTTCATCAAGTGCCCCGTATTTCCATATTAGACACTGAATGGAAGGATGCAGTTTGTTCACATAGTATGTTCCTTTTATCCAATTGTCGATATTCTCCCTTGGTTCATGTGTCACCAGGCTGTGTCCTCGGTGTGGGTTACAAGCAGCGATGATAAAGAGATTGCTTGGTAGAGGCTGCAAAATGTACAACATAAAACTTGATCCATTTGGTTTAGAGTATTGAAATCCTACCCTAAACCATACCATTCCATGAAAGGTTCTATCAATGATAATTTCCTTCATGAGACCAGGGTATTGTGCAGTATTAATCTCATCTAAAAACACCTAGTAAATGATAAGCATTAATTGTTACATGTGCTACAAAATGAATTTTCAATTAAAATGCAATCATACCACTATTTTTGGACATGGAGATGAAAATGTCCATGCCTTATGAATATCCATAGCCTGCTTTTGTATTGGTTCTAGGAATCCTTTGAACTCTTCAATGGTCAATGCTATAGGAATACATATTATGCACATGTTAATAATGTGTGTGCAGAATATAATACTAGGTACTAGATTTTGGATGGAATTATATATGATATGATATGGGGATACGTCGTTTCTTAGCGTCAAAAACAGCGACAGGCTATCTTTATCACTGGACGATCTAGAAGTGCTCTTAGGTTGCCTCAGTCCTAGCTTCATACTAAGTACTGACTCATCCCAATCAGTCGTACGTGCAAAAATCAATGTCACAGGATTCTCAAAGACCTGAAGCCAGTACAAATCTCTATAGATGAGGGTTTTAATGAGTGTCACGGCAAGGTAAGAGTTGCGTGAGCACGTACACGTTCACGTGTGCACGAGTTCCTATGCATTGCGTACCGACAAACCGTCGTATTTGAACCTCCGTGATAACACACCCTATGGACGAAAAATGCTATCACTTGCAAAAAACCAAGAGGATACCCTTAGGTTTTCATTTATTAAAAAGAAAAAAACAATTTCGACCATCACACACTAATGTTCGTTTTCTACCCGGGACTGCCGCATACATATTATAAATACCTCCATGAACATTCAACTTGTAACACATCTTTGGAGAAACCTCTGATACCAGGTATAGCATAAGATCAGCTGCATACTAGAGTAAAATGACAACAGCAATCATGCAACAATATCATGAACAAATAATATTGGAGCTAATTTTCCTACTTTTAATTTTTCTTTGCCTTCTTCATATGCCTTAAGAGCACTTTCAAAATGAAATCCCTCTCTGAAGTGTGGAAAGTCAACTAAATATCTTGTTGGCTCCTGTAAAGCCCTATCTAGCATCTCAATAGCTTTTGATAATGGTGAGTTCTCTCCTAAATTTTCATGTGTAAAGCACTCCTTAAATGTGCAGGAATCTTCTCTTGTTCGTGGACTAGAAGGAAGTGTGTTCAGTAGCTCTATTGTTAGTGACTGTTCCAATGACTCTTCAAGCAATGGATTCCCTGTCATCAGGTAAAAGGGAAGAGAGTATAATATGTGTGGTAGGATTTGAGGAAAGGGGTTAAAATCTGTGTCAAAACATGTTTTGGTGTATTTTGACTAAGAGCTATACATAATATTATAGTAATAGCACATCATTCTATTTTATACAAAGATATGTGGATGCAGTGTATTATGTGCAGAATTATAGTATCATTATGTGAAAAGTATGAGTAAAGAAGGCATTTTGAGATATTACATGGAAACTAAGCAACATTATATTAGTGATTATTCAACAATATGATATAGGTCACAATGTTTTCAATTAGATAACACTGGCCAATAATAACAATATACAGATTATGTCCACAATGGATATGTATACAATGTGTGAGATTAGTCATTTTCTCGGATCATGTCACATATTATACACATGCATTCATAATTAACTGATTGCCACGAAACGACTGCCGACAAGTTGCTCTGGAATTTAGAAACATGAATTTCCCTCATTAGGCAATCATTCCATTGTTTAAGGAAGGTAAAGAACTATAGCAACTAAATTGGAAGCGTTTATTGAGAGACAATGTCAAGAATTCATATTTCACAGCTAGCATAAATTGTAGTTCTTACAAGAAAACATATATTCGCAATGCTAAATTGCAGATCAGGTTGGCTGCTCCAAAACTACAGTCAAGAGGAATTAGGACATCATATTATAGTGATTCTTTTGTCTGTTTTAAGCCACCAGTCCCCAAAAGGCAAGAGTTACAAGTGGATTAAGGAATTAATGTGTCCATACCAAGGGTGAGGATGTTTCTGGCCGAAGCTGGACTGCAAACAAGAGTCTCCAGGAATTTTCCTTTCTTGAGCTTCTCGATTGTGTAACACAACATCAGAATTGGACCAATGAGGAATGGAGCATAATTCCGTTCAATGAAAAGTTCAGGTTTCAGCTTTATTGTATATGTTTATAGTGATAACAGGGCCTCTGTCTGTTGAACGAAGGGAGAAGCAAGAAATATCTTCTGCCTTCAGCCAGACTATTTTTCTCAACAACTTCATGTTATATATAACTCCTTGCCATACAGTAGCCGTAAACATTTCCACACCCATAAGGGCATCATAGTACTATTCTGCCTATGCAGTCGCTAGACATAAACCTGATTGAGCACCTATGGCACTGAATCAAGAAAGAGCTCTGGAGCCACTGCCAGGATGACAGAAACAAAGAAAAAATGTGGTGCAATCAAAGCAATTTTATTTTTAATCAGGAATCTTATAAACTCAATGTCTCACAGGATAGAGGTTGTTATTGAAGCTGAAGGCTGTCACACTTCAATCTTACTAATAAACTCAAGCTGTTTACTATAATATTTGTTATTCGTAACAGTCCACCTTATTGGATAAAAATGTGACTTTCATGTCCAGTTTCAATCCTTTCACTTAAGCAGTACTACCACCTTGGAATCAATCTTTTTGGGACTGGTCACTTACTTTTGAGTGCATGTGTAGATGCAAGATATTTGCTACAACTTGTTGTGTCAAGATTGATATGTTCATTTTCAGCATTTATGTTTATTTTTACAGTACGCAGGTATTCATGATAGTGGTTTTTAGATTTCGGAAACAGGTAAATTGGCTAAAGAGTAGGCTATATAGAGAATAAAGATGGACAATGTGGGATCTGGCAAATTTGCAACTGTGAAAAAATTGAAGGAGTTCAGCAGGGACTCCCAGAACAATGTCATAAAAATAATGTCATATGATTTGTCTTGTCAATTTCCTTGTATATTGATTTTTAAATACAGGGATCACATTTTTTCTTCACTCCTACCTTCTTTAAAGGAGCATGGATATTAGCAATGCCAAAAAAAAGATAATTAAAGAAGAATACCTTGTCATAAACATCATTCAAGATATCTAACACCGACCATGGTTCATGGAAAGATCTTTAAGTTAAACTTGAGTAGTGTAAAGTCAGTATCCATAATTCCAACCAAAAACAATGGAATAAAAAGTTGACGGTTCGGCTACTATACTATATATTCATTCTAATGTATACCTTCATCAGAACATGTTTTATTCAATTGTTTTTGGCTGGAATTATGGATACTGACTTAACAATGAACAACAGCCAGCTACGATCGTTTCTTCGCAAGTAAACTTGATTAATGTTTGTAGAGCATCTAGTTATTTTTTTAGAGGTAATTTAGAGACAACCAATTCATAGCAAGAAGAACAGGTAAATGATCAAAGATGGAGTAGGCAAGGACACCTGATTGAGATAAAGGAACATAACAGAATGCAAGAAAAATGAAGTATATAGAGAAATGCTTGTAGGTTGAGTAATGGGAAGAGATAGGGAGTGAGTGAAGATGAAAATTATTGAGAACGTCTAGTATATGGGTTCGAGAGTCAGAATGTTGAACTGACTATTGGTGTACTGTTTCCATTTCATGTTTTGTTCATTTATAACAATTAATGGATAGTATGTATAATAGCATAGGCATAGGGTGAGTTTGCATACACATGATTCTTTTTATTTCTGAAAAGGTCTTTGAAATTGTTTGATGTCTTCTAAGTGAAGAGGATTTGAATCGAACTCAGGAATGTCCATTCTGGATATGTTATTATTAATGCATCATCAAGGTGACCAATTGTAGAAGCTGTTCAAATTTCATTTTTTAATTCATTTTGTGATATATTTTCTGACAAAAGTCCCAGGAAAATGAAGAGTTAAATGTATTCTGAAATGCCCATGATTAACATGCATTTTTTGAGTTGAGACAGACTAAATGCATATACATTATAATTATAAGCAATATATACAACATACCTGCTCTGTGCTTTTGACAAAGTTTGTTGATTCTTTCTTTCAACCTTGTTTGCACCCTTGTCCATCGTCTCAACACTGATTCATTCCAAAAACATGAAACAATCTCTATAAGAAAGGTTTTTCCAACACCTGTTTCTCCTTCAATTATTACTGGGCAGCCCGAAAGCATTCTCTCATTGATCTGTATCATCTATGTAGTGTTATCAACAATAAAGCATATTGCATAAGATCACGAAAATGACTGTGAAAGTCAATGAAAGTTTTTGAAAAAATATTATTATTACAAAGAAGGATTTCAACAGTGATATTTTGCATATTATAGAAGATGTTATATAATCTCATGGATGATTTTCCTTGTAGGTTACTCCTAGAAGGTATAATGTTGATTCTTGTCTGTTGTACTTTCGTTATTTTAATATAACCTTACAGTGGTTAGTATTCTAAAGGGGAATGATTGAAAATCTATACGTTTCTAGGAAAACCAATCTTCGAGGTCATTTATCTCACTACAGTCCCAGGTATTCTTTCAACCATTTCTTGGTACATAATATGTAAAAATGTTTGCTGTTTTGTGTTGTTGATTCTCATCTGTGGAGTGATTGCTCAATTGGCTACCTTCAGTTGTTGACAATCTAAGCAAACACTCATTATCACTTTGAACAATTGTTTTTATGCTTCTATATAGAATGTTTACATTCTTTATAGAAGCATAAAAACAATTGATCCCTGATCATGTGTATGTTTATTAGCATTCTTTTTCTGTTTCATTCTGTTCTATGTCCTGCTTTCTCCTGTATTATTCCCTCATTCTTGTTTTCCCGTTCATTGTACTATGCGTCCACCTGTATGGCTTTCTTTTTGAGTACTAGTTTTTCACGAGGAGCCATAATAGCAACCTTTTGAAATAATTGCTAGTGTCTCACCTATACGGGGAATTGGTTTCATCAGCTCAGTACAGTCTTTCAATGCTTAGGTGCAAATTCTTCATGATAAACAACGGCTTAATTTCAAACAATAAGACAAATATTCACTTTAAAAGAAGATAAGCACACAAGCATTCGTTTTCCCTGCGATCACAAAGAGATTCCGCCATATATACATACATGTGAGCACCGCCGGTAGAAATTGCAGATTAGGATAGTGTAACATTTCCAAGAAAATGGACGTCAAAGTCCATAGTCAGAAAATGACACTGACAGTCATTCTAGAACAAGTCAAATAACTTCAAAATTACATCCATATAGGTATCAAGAAAAGGTGTGCAAATAACCTATATAAGTAGGTTCTTCTCCAGTCTCGACTATAATTCAGTACAGATGTGTTGAAAAAAATAAAGAATGCAGCATTACAACATACTAAGTTCACATGGTTTATTAGTTTCTGATCAATATACGAATTTTTAGTATAATGTAACAAGAATAGATAGCTATACTCTGTGAATTGCAGGCAGTGATAATGTAAGTTAGCATTTGCCTGAAAAAGGTCTCCGTATAACACTGTGTGGGTGATGTAATCTTTCCAGGACACATTTAAATCTTTGCATAGGAGGTAGGTGTATGTCCCACAGATTTTGAATGTTAATTGTGCTTGCATAGTCTGCCTCCTTTTTGTTTACATACATTTGTACCATGGATCTTGTTGCATCTGACACTTCCTTCTTATTGGCATTGCTTCTCACTTCTCCATGTTCTTTCCAAGCTTCCTTTAGCACACTTTGTGCAACTATGATATCGATATCTAGCCAAGGGCTCATGGGTGTAGTTTGTGTTTTGACTAGAAGACGGATCTTGCCTTCTTTTTGGCAGTAGCAACATAATATTTGTAAGATGTGGTTGTCCCCATAGCATCAAGGATATCAAATTCAACCAATGTACCTATTCATTCCTCTCTCAACTTGTGATAGTCTAAGTCTCTCTCTTTTGCCTACTTTGAGGTAGCTAGCTTCATGGTTACTTGTGTTTTCATCAATTGATGGTCAGATGCTGGGGCATCCACACAATACAATTGGCAATCAACTATTGCCTTGTGAGACTGTGGTCAATTTGTGATTGTAAGCTTTGTGGTCCTCGATGTGTGTACCACTGTCTATGTGGCTTGTCTTTGGCACATTGTACAGAAAAGAAGACCTTGTTCTTCCATTCATTTTCCGTTATTTGTGGTAATTTGATGTACGTGGAACTTGTAGAAACGAGAGTTAAGCCATGTATTCATGTTCACCAGTACAAAGAGGCAATCTTTTTTGGGTAGAGGATCTATGGTCTGGTGTAAGTGAGAATATAATGGATTGATGACAGCTACATTGGTTACATTAGTGGGGGTTATATGCACAGACCGAATGTGTTTTAGGGTTTTAGGGATTGAAATGAGTAGAAAACTGGAGTTGTAGTACTCTGTTTGACTTGTATTTCACCTTATCCATACTTTTGTAGGCTAATGGGGACACAAGAAACCCTATACCTCCAGATCTGCTGTCATCTGCAGTGTAAGTAATCCACATCCATCCACCATGCTGTTTGCCAATGGGTCTCCGCTGACAAAGTGACACATATGGTATTCTTGGATTGTGCATACCTCAAATGTTTATAAGCGAAGAAAACGGATCAAATTTGTGTTGCCTCCACTTAGCTTTATTGAGCGAAGTTTGTAAGTTGCAATATTGGTGATAACTAGAAAATAAGGTCTTTCATAACTTCTCTTTACTAGCGTAGTAAGACAATGCATTACTCAGGGGCATCACCCAACTAAGCCTTCACTAGATTCATTTGGGACTGCCATACTAGTTGCTTCCTTTTACGCCGTCGTTTCTTGAAGGATTCAAAATGCTTGGCTGCAGCTGCCACTGATTTACATTGCCACTTTGACTATGGTGTCTGCTCAAGCTTTACAACTGGCATGACTCCTGCCACACTGCAAGTAGCCATCACGGAGATGTTGGATAAGTATTTAAATATCGCCATTTTGATGTCACGTGGCTGATTCAGCCATAATCATAGCTTTGAAAAGTGAACATAATATATGTCTGAAACCTAGCTTCAGAAAAAACCATAGCTCAGCGTTTTGAAGAGATATTCATTACTAGCAGCTATTTTGAATACTCAGTTACATGCATCTAAACTCGCCAATGAGCATGGTTGCAATGCTTTTTTCAATGGCAAATGATCTAAAGTAGACATCTAATTGGCTGAAAATGGAGACCATATTATCTAAATTGTTGTAACTTTTTGGACTCAGATATTATGGTAAAAATGGATTCTGTGACATCTTTCACATTCATTAGGTAGGTATTTATACCAAGGCTACGGTGATATGTGAATTAAAGAACCTTTTCAGTTTCTTTTGATGGGCCATTTATGGTGATTTGCACTATAGTCAATTTTAGTTCATTTGCCAAAACTGACACTTCTGCAGAATTCCAGTACTCTTTACTATAATCTTGGTAATAGCCAATTGATTGTTTTTCCTTTTTTGTTTTTTTTGCATAAGCATCACTCGATAACAACATAGATACTATGGTTAATGGTAACTGCCATTGTAAGTGATAAAATCATAGGTAAAAATCCATCGATTGAATGGATGAAGAAGAACAAGCTTAATTTATTTTGCTTCAATCTTAATTTGGTCATTTAGAACAATAGGTATGTCATTACTGTTTGCATGATGGGTGGTAATTGACTCTGGTGAGGGAGTATGTGGTATGTGGAATGTATCAGTGACAAGCAAAATGGATATTGTAAAAGGAGTTGCTGTTAGCTAAGGTCCATAAGAAGTGTACATTGAATGTGGTGAATTTGTTGTTCTTAGTTGCTTCACTGTTATAGCATCAATGACTTGCATGACTCTCTTACCTTCAAGGCAAAGTCTACTGTCAGCACATATTTCTTCTCATCCAAAAGAGCCAGATATTTCTTGCTTTCCCCATTTTCCAATTTCTCTTGCAGTTCCAATCCGAATACTCCGGCTAATAGCATATCTAAGTATCCACGACTTTCCACATCCCTGATAACAATTGATATATATACACAGTGGCGGTCAAAAGTTATGGGACGATTGAGGGTTTAAGAAAATAACAGAACAGAATGAGATGATTTCAATTATGTTAAATTTGTGAAATAAATCTTAAGAAGCAACATTCTAATTGGTGTATTCTCCACCTAATCATTTCATTACATCTTTTGGTGCTTGTCAGCCCGTCTCAATTGAAAACCACTACATATTGTCGATAGTTGTTTTAGGGATACATAATTTTTTTTAATTTTGCAAACATATATTCAAACTTCTATTATTTAGAGTCTTCAACAGTTAAGATATTCAATAATTTTAGAGACAATGCTCCAACAACATACCGGCATTCGTATGATCTACTATTTGCACTAACTTGGAAGAAGAAATTATATCGTGTGCGAAGATGTATGATTATTGGTAGGCTAGTCCTAAACCACAGACTACACCTACCAGATTTCATAGTTTAGCTGTGTGAGTGATCACTGCAGAGAGAATTTTATGGAACAAAACTTTAATTAGAATATATAAGCAGAAAAACCTACTGATCTTTGACAGGAGTCAAGTTTAGCACGTGGGCAATCTGAGCATGGGGGCCATAAAATGAGCTCTTGAAAACTGACATTTCAGCTGAATCGGATTTTTGCAATGTTTGAAGGAGACAAAGTAAGCAAGATACTCAGAGTTGTGACCGATGAGTTCTTGCACTAAAACTAAAGTGCAATGTATTAGCAAGAATGTCTTTGGCTCCAATTATTTTCAAATTTTGTGCCAATTAGAGCCATTATTAGAGTAAAGAGATGTCACAAAGATTTCAAAGTACTATTGTTATGTTCTTGAACATTTTAAAAGTAGCCTATGATTTATTTTGACTTTCTTTTTACAAATCCACCATAATATTGAGAAAATTGCAAGTATGCTAAAATGCCTCAAGTTGTCCCGTAAATTTGGCCGCCACTGTAGTGCCACCAATGATTAATTAGAGAGAATAACCAGGAAACTCACTTAAATCTTCCCATTTCACCCTGGTAATTGGATAGCAGTGTGCATAGCTCTGAAGTTTCATCATATTTAGCTGAAATGTAATGAAATGTTTCTCTACCATCATTCCCAGGAATAAGAACCAGCTGGAGAGTATCAGAAAAAATACTAGTCAATAATATTTGGGGACATGGCAGGTATTGAATGTAGATCTAATTTAGCACAATTACATATTTCTTTATGGTATATACTACTGATTAGGATTTTATATTAGTATATATAATAGCAATTGCTACAATAATTAGCATTTGTCAAGATTTTACCGAATAAAATCTTGTCCTTCGTACAAAATGCACAGTGAAAAGCGGCAGCTTACAAAAATACCACCACAAATGTAAGGCCAATTGAACTTATCACTCTGCATTAGATTGAAGGGCAAATGATGATTGGAAGAGTAGGACAAGCTAGGGAAGATTAAAGTGCTATTATTTCAAATTATTTGGCATGGGAAAAATAAAAGAGAGTGATTAATTGTGGGAAGAAAGATAAGAGTATATACCCAGTAAACTATAGATTTAATGTACTATGCATTCATCAGGTGGAAATACTCTTAAACCATACTGAATATTGTAATACATGGACAACATTGAAAGAATACATAAGAGGGAATAATGATACCTGATTATAGATTTACAGTGTAGCACAGATGTATCTACTCAGTTTCTCAATTTGTTAAATTTTGTTTCCATTCAGACACGTTTAGTGTACATCCACAAACCTTATTATATGGCTACTACATACCTGACTTTGATTTTCATTCACACCACTTGTAGTTAGCTGATTGCAGAGTTGATTGGCTTCTTCCAGGAAGAAATTGAATAGAATGGAGCCAAATGAACCATCCCCTACAATTCAGAAAAAATAGAGTATTGTCGAGGTGCTTGCTTAGAGGCCCACCACAGATATATACAAGTTAGCTTTAAAATGTCGGGAAGAGGAGCGCTTTGGCGGAACTATCGTGCAAACACCGTTGGTCACTAGATTATTACTGCTCAATTGCTGATCATTGCATTGCATGACTGACAACTAAAATACACTTGGTTAAATAGAACGCACATAAGCCACACAAGTTAACTGACAGGATATAGATAACGAAATCAATGCAAACAAATAACATCACTAAAGACACAGTCTAGACAATCACTTAAGAATCACTTAATAAACACTTAAGAGTTTGTGACCTATCCACTACAATACTCCCCCACCAGTGAGTGGGCCAGTGTTCAAAAATGAAATCTGTCTGGCCAGCGAACGTGTCGTACAGAACGTGTTGTTCGAGGAGGTGCTGGAGAGGCAGGAGGCGGGGCTGGGGGTGTGGTAGATGTGACGGGTGATGGCTGTGTTGCAGTATCCTGAGAGGTGGTGGTGGGTTCTAAGTAAGTTGGCTTGAGACGATCCAGGGAGACGGTTTTCCGGGTACCTTGAATGTCTAGCGTGAAATGTTTGTCCGAACGAGAGAGAACTTTGTATGGGCCATCGTAGGGCTGCTGAAGAGGTTTGCGGATGGCGTCATGGCGGACAAAGACATGTGTGCAAGTGCGGAGGCTGTCAGGGATGTGAGTTTGGCGTTGAGAAGGGCGAACTGGGGGTGCTCTGAGCTGCTGCATGGCTGTCCGGAGGCGGTGTACGTAGCTGGCGGGGTCTGAATTTGATGGACTGTCAGAGTTGAAGAACTCACCAGGTAGTCGGAGAGTGGTTCCATATACCAGCTCTGCAGCGGTGCAATGGAGATCCTCTTTCAGAGTTGAGCGGATTCCGAGGAGAACCATGGGGAGAGCATCTATCCAGTTGGTAGGGTTGGGGTGAGACTTGAGGGAGGCTTTGAGTTGGCGATGGAGACGTTCTACCAGTCCATTGGCAATGGGGTGGTAGGCAGTTGTGCGGATTCGCTTGGTACCGAGTAGCTGCATCAGCTGGTTCCAGAGTTCAGACTCAAACTGCCGTCCGCGGTCTGTGGAAACTGTGGAAGGGGTACCAAAGCGGGAGATCCAGCCAGAGATGAAAGCGTGGGCAACAGTCTCTGCGGTGATGTCGGAGATGGGGATGGCTTCCGGCCATCTGGTGAAGCGGTCAATACAGGTAAGTAGGTAGGTACATCCTTTAGCAGGTGGAAGTGGTCCAACGAGGTCGATGTGGATGTGGTCAAAGCGAGCGTCAGGGCTTGTGAAGGTAGACAGTGGAGTAATGGTGTGACGGTGAATCTTCGAGCGCTGACACTGTAAACATGCTTTGGCCCACTTCCTGACATCGGTGTTAATCCCGGGCCAAACGAAACGTGAAGTGATGAGATGCTGTGTGGCACGGATACCAGGGTGTGACAGAGAGTGTAACGAGTCGAACACTTGTCTGCGGAACTGTGTGGGGACGAATGGTCGTGAAGTTCCTGTAGAGATGTCACAGGTGAGGGTGATGTTGGATCCGGGTAATGGGACAGCGATGAGGTTTAGCGAGGATGATGGTTGCGACTTCCATTTCTGGAGCTCAGGGTCTGTCTGCTGGGCATTAGCCAAGGATTGGAAATCAATGGGCTGCTGGGTGTGAGTAGCATTAACTTCCAGCTGAATCCTTGAAAGTGCATCAGCTGCAGAGTTCTGGCTTCCTTTGACATGGCGGATGTCAGAAGTGAATTGCGAGATGTAGTCCAAATGGCGAGTTTGACGAGGAGAGAGACGGTCCGATTGCTTCAGTGGAGCGTAGGTGAGGGGTTTGTGGTCGGTGAGGAGATGAAATGTCCTGCCTTCCACAAAGTGACAGAAATGCTTGATGGCGAGGTAGGCTGCCAAGAGTTCTCGGTCGAAGGCACTGTACCGGGTCTCAGCGGGTTGCAACTTCTTGGAGAAATAGGCGATGGGGCACCAGTCTGTTCCAATGCGTTGCTGGAGAACTGCACCAATGGCGACATCAGAGGCGTCGGTGATGATACAAGTTGGGGCGTCCGGTTTGGGATGTGCTAAGAGAGATGCTGTAGCCAAGGCCTCTTTGATCTGGTTGAAGGCGGTATCAGCTGTTGGCGTCCAGTGTAAAGGGGCGTGGCTGTTCTGAGCGGAGGAAAGCATGTTGTTCAGGGGCACCAGGGTGGCTGCACAGTTGGGAACAAAGCGATGATAAAAATTAACTAGCCCAAGGAACTCACGGAGCTTGCGCTGTGTGGTGGGTTTGGGGAAGTGACGAATGGCATCGACTTTGCTGTCCAGTGGGCGTGTACCGGTTGAGTCCACATGGTGTCCTAGAAATTCCAGGTTGCTAACTCCTAGAACAGACTTGGCTGGGTTGATGATGATACCATGTTCCTGTAGACGGGTGAGAACTTGGCGAAGATGCTGTTGGTGTTCTTCAGGTGTGGCGCTGGCGATGAGCAGGTCATCCAAGTAGGCGTAGCTGAAGGGCAGGCCGTGAAGCACTTGGTCGATGAATCGTTGAAATGTCTGTGCAGCATTGCGGAGACCGAAGGGCATGCGAAGAAATTCAAAGAGACCAAATGGTGTGACTATGGCGGTCTTCGGGATGTCAGCTGGCTCTACCGGGATTTGGTGATATGCTCGAATGAGGTCCAGTTTGCTGAAGATAGTAGCACCGTGCAGTGTCACTGAGAAGTCCTGTATGTGGGGAATGGGGTATCTGTCCGGGGTTGTGACGTTGTTGAGAGCGCGGTAGTCTCCACAGGGGCGCCAGTCACCAGCGGTCTTCTTCGGGACCATGTGGAGTGGTGAGGACCAGTTGCTGGATGAGGGTCTGATGATGCCGAGTTGCAGCATGTGGTCGAATTCCTCCTTGGCGATGCGTAGGCGTTCCGGTGGGAGGCGGCGGGCTCTAGCAGTGACTGGGGGTCCAGTTGTGGTGATGTGGTGTGTCACAGAGTGTCTGACCGGTTGATTGTAACGACAAGGTTGGGTTACAGTGGGGAATTCCGCGAGGATGGCGTTGTAGACAGATGCTGGGCGGTGAAGATGAAGTACAGGATGAGGTGACAGTGTGTGCGTGGTAATACCTTGGACATGAAGTTGCGTAGTCGTATCCAACAGTCGAGTATGCTTCATGTCCACGAGGAGTCCAAAATTACGGAGAAAATCAGCACCCAAGATAGGATTCTGTACGTCAGCGATAACGAAAATCCATCTAAAGGTTCTGCGTAGTCCGAGGTTGAGAGTTAGACTGCCTGAAGGATGAGTTTTGAGTCCTTGTTGCGATGGTGTTCAGAAGGAGAGGGCGGTATGACACTCACTTCGGCACCAGTGTCAACAAGAAAACGTGTACCTGAGGCGTAGTCTCGGAGGAAGAATAGGCGACTTGAAGGCTGGCCAGGTGCGCTCGTCGCCGCTAGCGACTGGCCGAGTCGTTTCCCGATTTGGAGCAAGGTGGCCTACATTTCTGCGCGTTGTCACCAAAACGAAAATGATACCAGCATAGGTTCGGGGGTCTTCGTGGACTTGGCGATCGGGAGCGTGGATTTCTTATGTGCGGTTGAGTTCGCGTAGACAATTGGAGTTTCTGGACGAGAGCATTGAGGCGAGTAACCTCCGAGCGAAGCTGTTCCAGCTCTGATGTCATGGAAGGACTTGAAACGGCGGCTACTGTGGGTGTCGAAACGTCCATGATGCGATCTGCAAGTTGGGCTAGCTCGTCCAGGCTGACGTCATCGCTGCTCGATGCCAGGACCATACGGGCGTTAGATGGCAGGCGCTGCAGGAATAACTCGCGTAAAAATTTTGGGTCGAATCCGTGGGCAGCGTCACCCAGAAGTTGTTGTAGGCGTCTGAGGAATTGCGAGGGCTTCCTGTCTCCGAGTTCTTCCGCGTGGAAGAGTTGCTGAAGACGGCGTTGCTCCGAGGCTGCGGTCCTTTTGATGAGCTGAGACTTCAGGGCATCATAAGGCGTGTTTTCGGGCGGGGCGAGGAGGAGGTCTCGTACCTCTGTAACGGCTTCCGGTTGAAGAGAGGACACAACATAGTCGAACATGGTCCTCTGTTGTGTGATGTGTCTGGTGGCAAATTGGGCCTCAACTTGAGCGAACCAGACATGTGGGTCAGCAGGCCAGAATGGAGGGAGCTTGATGCTTACAGCAGCGACGTTAGTGCCGGGGGGGTTGCGTTCCACCAAGGGTGGGCTATCTTCTTTGACATTTGCAGATTCCATGGATCACGTCGGGGTTCACCAATTGTCGGGAAGAGGAGCGCTTTGGCGGAACTATCGTGCAAACACCGTTGGTCACTAGATTATTACTGCTCAATTGCTGATCATTGCATTGCATGACTGACAACTAAAATACACTTGGTTAAATAGAACACACATAAGCCACACAAGTTAACTGACAGGATATAGATAACGAAATCAATGCAAACAAATAACATCACTAAAGACACAGTCTAGACAATCACTTAAGAATCACTTAATAAACACTTAAGAGTTTGTGACCTATCCACTACAAAAAGATGAAAAATTATCTAAAACTACTGAAACTGGCATTCAAACCGCTTCTAAATACTTTTATGGTGAGAAAATTGCTCCCTTCAGGAAATTCACTCTTAGAAGCTAGCCAATTTTTGTTTGACGCCGCTATGGATACTCAGATTTTGATGATGCCCACGTTAAGTACATTAGATGGCATGATATGATTGAAAACTTGTTACGATTGGTGATTTTGGCAAGATAACCAACAGATGCAGGGGTGGGATTGTAGCTGAGCTCCCTCGTGTCAATTCAAGGTGGTTCAAGCCCATCCTGCATGGTTATATGGTTCCTATGCCCCTGCAAACACTTTTGCATGTGTTGGGCATTGAGATGCAATTTCCACAAGTACATGTATGCGCCTCTTATTCTTATTCTCTATTGTATTATTATGATGGCTGTCAAATATTGAATGAAAAAGTGAAAAATTTATTGTGTTGCTTTTGCCTAAGACATGGGTTTATTTATGATCCCAAAGAACCATTAAACTGACAGGGATAATAAATACAAGGTGTGCTTTTTGGATTTCTTGGTTTGCTTCAGATAGTGAGGTTGGAGTGATTGGCTTGAATATTGAGATGGTCCCAATTGGCTCACACTGGAACAATTTAAACCCAGAGACTCCAACTAATCGAAGCTTCCATTTTTGTTGTACAAAGATAATTGGCACAACATGGCAATCATGAAATTGGCTTCTTTCAAAACATCCTTACTCCTCATCGTACGTACCTTCCAAGTACTCATAGTCATGTCACAGCCTAGATTAACACTTGTTGATCATATTTGAGGAATAGAATGAAAACATATCATCAACTTTGTGTGCAACTATTAGAGTTTATTTAGGGTAACAAATTTGGTCATGATGTACAAAAAATTTTCAGCTTCATTTTAGCTTTTATTCAGTGTTGATATAAATCACTATGTAATTGTGGCAAATTTCTAACTGCAGAATAAACAAAATTAGTTTTTCACTAGTGTATATCAGCCATGTTTTATTTCAAGCCATATTTATGCTAATTCTTACTCTAAAATGGGTCTCTTGTCATTAATTTTCTTGTTTAGGACTTTGAACTGAATAAATGCTGAGTTTACATAAGAAATGGTGTCTTTAATTGTAAACTCTATTATTTTAATTATAATAAAACAAATTTGGATTTGAATATATCCTTCACCGCAAGTATCGTGAAAATCCAATACAAAAATCATCTTAAATTTTGCTGAAATGTGCATTTCCATGTGAAAACCACATATGTACATTAATTTTGTAGATGTGTTTCAGGGGTGCTGAAAGGTAGGGATTGATGTATCAGTGATGATACAAGAGGTTTGTCTTATGTTCATAATTTGATTACTTTTTGGATGCCTTTACAAGAATGAAGAGAATAGGCGGCAAGTGTTGACATACTTGTACCCTTACTGACATCTGAGAAAGTTTGCTTATTGTCTCAACGACACAGAATTTCCATTTATTGTTGAGACATGATTAATGGCTAATGTAACGTCTATCTCATATTGCAGTCAGGTGATGCATCTGCTGTGTCTCAATGTAATGCTAAAGGTTGTACAAAGGACTCATTTGCTTCCACTTTAGCAAATCTCTCTCACTCTTAAAAGTGCATGACCTTTTAATTGCCTACATATTCATGATAATTGCAATATTCACCAGACAGTAAATATGTGTGAGATTTAAATAAGGATATTGACCAACTGTGCATTAAAGGCAGTTACTGGTTGATAAGCAGGTCTATTGGTTCTTACAAGGTTGAAAATTCAATCGGTGAAAGTTTGATAATTATTTGTTTACCTTCATATATGGACAAATGATTATAAATCATTAGTACTTTAATATTATTGATAAATGGAATTGTGAATAATGTAGATCTAAGCCGAGAAGCCCAAAACATATTATTGAAAATCAGAACCAATTATGCAGTTTTACTCACTAGTTTTCTGAGTGAAAAAAGGACATCTTTCCATGAGTTTGCACTTCCTTGCTAAAAATCTAAACGATAGATTTTAGAATATTTTGAAATTGCAGTAAGCAGTAGTAAGTGTTCATTTGTAGCAAAATCACCTGATGAAATTCCACCATGTCATTTTACTCTTCTTAGCATTCAAAGGAGTGTATATGGAGAGTAAGCAATGGCATTCTCGAATTGAAACCTCAGGCATTTGACTGAATGAAACCTTTTCATCTGTGAAGAGAATTAATGTAACTATTAAGTATTGTTGACATTGTAGGCAAAGGAGAAAATTGGAACAAATTCACATGCTGCAATAATGGTGCCATCAATTAAGTTATAATGTTACCATAGAACTGTTATGACGAACATTCAGACTTCCTTGTAATAGAGCTGCTGCTGAAAATGTTGCTGCTATACGTAGAGGTTAGTGGAATTTATACACATTAGAACCTCACTCCAATGTCTGGAATGGATTAAACCATTTATTTTTATCACTTTTTGAAATTTCGCTTCATAGCTATATTGTTGCTTCACTTACGATTCGGCATTATTACCAGTAAATGGTATTTTATGCTGCTTATGTATAATTATTGACATTCATAGTTTTGTGTCTCATGACACACCTGGTATATTATACATACATTAATCGAAGGGTAGGTCTAAAATATTAAAATCAACAGTTATAATGATATGTTTTTATAGGGTACTCTAACATACTTACCAAGATGTCCACGAAAACTCTTGTTAATGCCAAATTTTTCATCTTCTCTTAGGTTGAATGCTTGCAGATATTTACAAACTAGCAAAACGTCTTCGTCAAATACATCAAAAGGACTGTCAGAAGATTTAAGTACTGTATATATTGCACAGTCATTACACATCAAGAAAATATTATTGGGCACAGATACATAGATGGTATATTTACACCAATTCAGCAACATTATCTGTAGAAAACATAAACAATAACAAACCTGCGGTGATCAATGAGTTTGGGTCTGCCCACTATTTTGAAAACTGGGAACTCATTTCGAAATTTAATCAAAAATGTTTCAGGGTCCAAATAAACACCTCCTTGGAGAGAGGGTACCTTCAGGAATTTCAATTTATTTAGTATAAACAAATTATTATTCACTATACTGTGAAGTATTACCTCAATAAAAATAGGCCATTCTTGTCCATCAGGAAATCCAAATGACAAGCCACTCTGGAAATCTTCAACATACGTAAAGAAAAAAAGATTGGTGAAGAACCACTGAAGCTTGTGTAAAAGAACAAAATATTTTTGTTCTTCTAAGCCTGGACCAGATTCCTACAGGCAGAAAATAATGTGGTATTAATATTATGGTGCCTGAAAAATAATCAAAAGAGCTATATTATAATAGATACCATTGGAAATATGAAGGTGAAGTTAAAGTATATGGCGTGAGGCCCCTCATATCCTTTCAAACAGAGGTCCCTCAATTTCCTGATGGCAGTGTCAACCGAAAATGATTCATCAATAGTAATAACAGTGTATGACAAACTCTTTTTCAGCTGCTCCTGGATAAAGTGGGATTTGCCACAGCCTAGAATATATAATCAAAGATTTACACAATTCCATTAATAATATAATAGCAAGTTATTATCATGTATGTAATATGTTCGCAGAAACTACTTTGATTTCAATTTTATCATCCAACCTGCACATCCATAAATCAATTGGAGGAAGTATCTTCTAGCCAACTGTGGCTTACAAATTTCCACTAGACGGTGCCATTCTGTTGTGCTTGTAGTCCAGTCACACTTAATCACTGAGATACCAGAGACATCCGTCATCAATGTAGATCCAAATGTTATGTAGTGCATTGCTGATGTGTTTTTGTCAGCAAATCTCTGGTGAAACTTCACCATAGTCTGAATGATAAAAAGGTGTTTTACATGGATTACAGACAATATCTCAATAACAAGGTTAAAATGGAAACCCACCTCTTGCATTCTCAATGGCAAAATGTTTGTACCAATAACAGTAAAGGGCAGCTGCTTTAACCTGAGAAAAATTTAAATTTATGAGACATAGGATATACTTGAGTCCAATGGCGACATAATAGAATATTGTATGATTCTTACACGTCAATAGGCTTAGCCCTCTTGAAGAAAATTTCAAGTTCTTCCTCGGTGGTGTCAACACGGCATTGATACACAACAAGTGAGTTTGGAATACCCTCATAAATATCAAACAGTATTTGGATAATGTCCTGGTGTCCATGATGATCTGATAATACATGTACTGAATGCTATGCATGAGGAAAACAGAAAAAACAAAGAACAATAATTAATAGTAACACTGACTCCCTTATACTGACATGGAGAAAATATCATACAATTACCACCCATACCCTTTAATATACTCTATTTATTATATTTGTCATCCACTATTTTTATTATTACCACCCACACCACTGCCAGCAGTGTGGTAGAAACAATAATAAATGTTTCCAAAAACACTGGAAATGTATGATTCCTAGTATAAAATGTAATGGTTCTTTTGAATTAATGGTAACATACAGTGTTGATATTATCAGCAGGTCTTTGGGACACTGTGGAAAATGTCCGATATTGGACTTCACTTAAGTAAATACCCACATTCTCAAATGGCATCATTTCTGAAGTTGTAGGCTGAATCAAGAATAGAGAACTGTATCCATAACATACACATAAAATTTGTAGATTTTGGAGAGTTACATACATTGATACTTGGTTGACAAGATTCACAAAGATAAATGAGTTCCCTTCCTACTTCATCAGTGGAATGCCTTCTGCATAAAATTTCCTCCAATATCTTCAATTTTGGTATCATGAAAAGCAGTAATTTCTCATGGATTTCTCTGACTGTAGACAAATTGCCCTTCCATTCCTCCATTTCTCTTTTACACTGTTCAAGCTATACCCAACAAATTTGCATTATAACAAGTATACAATAATTTCAAGGAAGTGTACATTTTTTACGTCTCTTGCTAATTATAATGACAAAAAAATAATAATGTAAACAAACCTTTGAGTGACATATTTTTCTGGCCTGTACAGCATCTTCCTGGTTCTCACAACATTTGAGCAATTCTCTATGTTTGGAATAAGCTGTCTTACCCAATTCTTCCAGTCTATTGATAACCATCAGGATCTTTTGTGAATACTTTTGATTAGAATTGAAAATAAAAATGAAGGAATGAGATTTAGTAGGATAGGTATAGTTTTTTTATAATAGGGCTATCTTTGCACAGTGTAAATATAATTTGTTCAAACAATAACTACTCAGGTATATTGATTAGCTAATTGACCAGTGAATAATCATTATATCTTAGCATATCAGTCTTAATCAGGGTGTACTCTAGATATTTTGCTCAATGATGCCCAAAAAGGGTGAAAAACTTTGCACTGTTTTAACCGACTATACGCCAATGACGCCAATTGGCGTCAGTACTCTAAACGGCCAATGACGCCAATTGTCTAGGCGTCATAAAAATAGTGAGCAGAAAATCCCGTATATCTTGGCCGAGGAAGTTTCTATTGACCCAAAACTGTTGTTGACTATAGCTCTATTATCGAAATACTACCTAGTAATGGAATGCTCGTCTCCAGAAAACAAACTAGGGAATCCGATCGAAAGCGAGGGAGGTATTCTCTAATAAAGCGAGCCAAACTCCCAGCTGCAAATTCTGCACTGCACTTGTTTGTAGACAGACGTTTCTCTGCCGTAAAGACACTCGAAACTGTGTTTCTCTATTTGGCTACGTTATTGATTGCATTCAGGCTAAAATGTGAAGTTTCGTCATTTGTTGCTCTACGAGAACATTATTGGTATAGGTACAGTGTCACCCACTTAATATACCACTGGTAAATAGCCAAACTGTTTATTATGCCACAATTTTCTGGCCCGAATTCATCAGTAAGGGGAAGTATACACGTATTGTGCCAACCACCAAATTCGCCATCTGCCATGTTTTTTTGTTCCATATGTGATAGTGCATTGCCAATTGCTCCTACGGTACGTGTCAAAGATTAGCTATAGATTTCCGAAAGTGCCCGCTAAGAATTCCTCGGATTTACCGCGGGAGGCGTTACTGATTATCGCGGAAGGCGATAAGGATTTCCGAGGATAGTCACATCATCATTATTATAGGCACTCGCGTATGTACGTATGTAATCATGATAATTTGGTCAACTTAAGTAAGATAAGGAAGATAAAAATAATACTGTGAAGATAAAATAAAATACTGTCAATAAAATTAGAAGGGCCTCTTTTCTCTTGAATAATGTCGGGCATCACTTTCTGTAAGTGATTCACGTACCTGGAGCATGTTTCAGGGGTTAGCGATTTCCAGTACGCCTTTATCCTCCTCTTAAGCTCCACAAAGTTCTTGGGATTTACTTTGTCCCGGAGAAAGGTCTTCATTGATCCCCAGACTTTCTCAATAGGGTTTTGATCTGGCCTTTCTGCTGGGCTCCTCCACCAGTTCACATCGTTCTCCTCGAAGAATCGCTGTACATACCAACTAGTGTGCTTCGGGTCATTGTCTTGGTAAAGACGATGGCCCCCTCGAAAGTACTTTTGTATAAAAGGAAGAAGCGAAGCAGATAGAATGTCAGCATATCTTGTAGCTGTCATTATTCCGCTGAAAATGACGATATGCGTCGCTCCTTTCTTCGAAATCTTTCCCCAAAAGTGTACTTTAAGCGGATGCTTGTATTTGTACTTCATTTTTCTGGGCTGTCCTCTCTTTCTGAAACTCTTTCTTCGATGGCTTTCCAAGATTCATCTGTAAATATCACATTATCGAAAGTCTCGGATTCGGATAACCTCTGGCTGACCCATTCCAGTCTTTGTAGTTTGTTTCCTTCTCGAATTGCTTGACAATATCTAGCGGTACTGAAGATCCATCCTAAGTCTTGCCTAGCCTTTGCAAGCGTTCGTTTGGAATACTTCGTTGCTTCGTGCCCGAACTTCTTCTGCAGAGCCTCCATGAGGTCCGATACGGTCAGCTCAAGGCTCTCATTCTTTTCCATAGCCTCGTTGATGAATCGGTAGTGTTCGTTTGGGATCAACTTTGAGCGTCCACTTCTATCTCGATCCTTGTAGCCTCCTGTCTCATTCCATCTCTTGATAGTCGCTCGTACCGCTTGGTGACTAGTGTGGGTCCCTTCCAGTTGCATAATTCTTTGGATGACCGCAGGTGTCTTCCTAATATCACCGAGGTGTATAGCTACAATATGCTGTCTCTCAAAATTGCTTAAAGGCATTACTAGCTGTTCTGATCACTTGGATACGGTAGAGCTACTACACAACCTTGCAGATACTTATACCGTGTACGCATTCAGATTACATATAGCTGGTTAGTACCCCCTTCAAGTCAGAAACTTGCTTAAAACGCCTACCTTTCATTTCTATAAAATTTACCTCTCTGACTAGCATTTTACATACATGTAACCCCTGTTACATGTATGTAAAATTAACATATTCAGCCAAAATGGATAATAGGCCAAAATTTCCCAAAACAAATTGTGCCCTAGTGGGTGGCACCGTACCAAAATTTTGATTAATGACTGCAAAGTTTATTGAGCAAAGATTTCATCAGTTGTGTACTCCTGAATTTTGTATAGCAAGGTAGTAACTTCATTGTGTACAGAAAGGACTATTCCTGGATATCCTTCGATGTAACATTGCAATTAAGAAATCTGCAATGATTTATCTGCTAAACTCGGGTATAATTTCTCAAAATAGGTTGAAAAATGTCTGCAATTATTAATAATAACCTGATAGAGTCATAATGACCTTGTGCAAAAATCAACATTTAACTGAAGTGCTACTTCATTGATTGATCAGAAAGTAATAATATACTTATAATTAAGAGCTCATCTGTCACTGGTGAGGTGAGCGCAGTCGAAATAAATCAATTATATCTATCTTTACTGGTTGTATTCATCATATGGCTAATCAATACTTTGTCAGTGAAACAGATATGTTAAGAACCAACTTTATTATTCTTACTGTCTCAAATTGCATGGAAATTCAATTCACATGACATTAATATAGTTAGAAGATTACATTACAGTTATGGTCAAGTACTGCACGTTATCGCTTCATTTCTTACCAAAAGTGAGTCTTGATATAGCTTTACAGAGTCCTTTAAGGCAATTGGGAAGTTCCACTTAGTTTTCTCTGTTTTCTCCAATAATCCTAAACGTCTGCTGAAATTATTAAGATCACTTTCATTCCAAATTCGCTTTTGATCACTCTGAAATTGTAGCACTCTTTCCCTTTTTGCATTTCCTCCACCGTCTTCCATAAGAAACACCCCAGACTGCATAATATCTGCAAGCTCACTCAAAACACTTTCAAGAGTATACCCCTGGAAAGGATACACATGATGTCAATTCCATCAAAATTAATATTTTGTTATTTTACATTAATATCACATGAATGTTTAAACATACAAATAACAAACCTCGGCATTTCGGAACCACCTTTTGATCGTATTCATACTTTTATTCACAGTAATGAGGGATTCACAATATGCTCTCACTCTGCCTACTTTCTCCATCATTTCTGTGAGGCTCTGTTCTACATCAATAAATGGTTGCATAGCTTGCTGTGCTTCTTCTAGGCAGTGCATTATATCTTCAGTGTGCTTCTCATCAGGCAAATATTGTGATAGAAGACCAAAAAGGTCTTGAAAACGAGATTTGCTGACATGATTCAACTCTATCAGGAAACTGTGAAATTCCTGACTATCTTTTATGACATGGAAATACTCTGACTGACTGATATCACTGAATGTAATGTTTTGCAATGTATTCATATCTATGAGTACTTGATCATTACTAACATCTGATTTGGTGCTTATGCTTGACCATCTTTCAAAGATGCTCATGAGTTCATTCATTTTCCCATCATTCAAGCAGGCCTGCAGTTGATACTGCTCACAGGCAGCATGTAGATGACCTATTTGGTGATATGCTTTGAGCATATTTGAATAGGAACAAATCACTTGTGGCAAGTTTTCTTGCAATGAACCCATCCAGCCCCTCCATAAAGCAACTTCAGCTATAATTTCTTTTTCCTTACGTTTACCTATATCAATTTTTTGCAATTCCTTGTGCATGGCAAAAACACCTTTCGATGCCAAATTTTGCAAGAACTTCTCAGTCATTTCCAGTGCTTCAAACAAATTCTACATGATAGGTAGATTAGAGATGCATGGTAATTCAACACAAAATTGAATACTTTCCCATTCATTTAAATTTGATCATAATAAAGGTGATTTGTCAACTTAAAGAATACAACTTGCTTGAGAGAAAGTAGTCCAGTTAAGAATAATTATACATCTTGTTTGAACATAATACATTAACTGCACAGCCAGCATGAGATAAATGTAGATAAATTAGAATTTTTACTAATTCATTGTGATAGAAAATATATTTGGACATCTTACTTGAATGGTCTTTACCAAAGGTGAAGTACTGATCCTCAGGTACTGTTGGAATAAGTAGCATTTTGGATGGGAGCAAATATAGGCAAACACATCATGATACATCTTCATAGGGTTCAAATCCCAACAAACATTCTCAGCAACGGATGTTATTATACGGATAGGGATGTCCTTCTTGAAAATATTTTCTAGGGACATGGGCATGCTGACATATACCGCAATGTCATGCTGCATGATCTCCTGTAAGTCTCCTAAAGATGATGGCTTCAGAATTCTATATCTTCGAAGCAATGATCCAATGTCATATGCTTTGCTCCTGTAGGTATAAAATCATTTAGTAAGTAGATGATGGAATGAATAAAATTTATCAAACCAATCTATAGTCTATGACATTTTGTCACACTTTTAATGAGAGCTTCTAAGTCAATTTGTGATTATCAAGCAATGATGGACACAGTCATTCAGTACTGATAATAATGATGTCATGATAGTACTGAGCCAGAAACTTACTCTGATAATCGTATGAATAGGATATCTTCAAGTTTCCTCTGAATGTTTTCTATCTTAATTTGGATGCATTGGGGTGTAGCATCATCACATACAGCTAAGTGAAGACAATTTGAAATGTACTTTACATGATCCCACACTTCATGCACAGCAGCAATTTCAGCTAAAGTTGTTTCATCTTGCTTAAGTTTTGCATTGTAATCTTCAAAGGATTGTCTGAATTTGGCATGCCAATTCACAAAGGTAGCTGCATCAGGTGGTGCACAAGCTTCAAGAGAAAAGAGGGTTGCCAATAAACGGACATTACTTTTGCTACACAAAATGGGAATTGAATCCATTGTGATGGTTTGAGCTGCACATTCCATTGATACTAACTTCCAGCAGCTTGCAGATAGAAATTCATCTACTTCATAGTTGGCTTGATAGATTTTCAATAAAAGTGAAACAACAGATGAAAGGCAATTATGTTCAATGGGTGATTTTATCTAGTAAGTGGAGAATGAAAAATTAAATTGATAAATGTGAGTCAGTAAGGTGAAAGAGACCTTAATACGTACATTTTTGTGAAATGTGTGCTTTTGGTGGTGTTTATGGCCTATTTGCAGGTATAAAAAGTGAGATTTTAAGACATCAACTACAATTTAATGATTAAAGTGTTATGTGAGCAGTTAAGTTGCAAGCAAAGTCTGCAAATCCACGAATGCATATCCACTGTACATAGAGATGCTGGCATACTAAGGAATCCTAGGTACTGAATAACATAGTTATAATTTGAGTCCTAATCCTAGGTTTGAATTACACACTTAAAATTTGAGTCCTGATAATCTGAGTCATGTGTCAGTAAAGTGACCTGAAAGAACCTGGAGTCTCTCAGGAATGACAAAATTAATCAACAAGCTCTGCATTGTAAACATCAGGGTGATTTTCTTCCAGCCGCCATTTTAGAGATTTTAGGGATACCAACCTCACTTGTTATACCTGTGTTGGTTTCGTGTATTAATGAGGAATTACTGGAACAGCATATCTTGTAAATGGTTACTTCAGAAATTGCATGCTGCATTCAAAAGGTAAGTTGACAGTTAGATCATTGGTGGCCATAGCGAGCCATGTCTAAAATAGTGCTTGATTTTCATTGTAGTTATAGAACTACTGGTAAGAAACAGCTTGCGAAAATTATCTTTATTAAAAACATGCTTTTATAGATAGAAACAACAATTTTTGAATTTCTCCACACCGCTAAGACTGTTTCAATATGGTGTGACATGGTTTCAATCTGGCTAGTATGATGTGTGGAGATGTATTGGTTGCATTTGTAATAGTCAACTTAATATAAATGATCTAGGTTTGTCAATGTCTTTACTATAGACTTACTTTACTATAGACACTGGGAGCCTTTGTAGTAGCCCTCTGGGCTAGTGGCCTCCTCAGTATAAATAATGAAACCTGAAACCTGAATAGACTTGGTGACCTATGGCATCCCACCCACATTTGAGCAGGTTCGGATTTTGGCCCAGGAGTTAGTGATAGTTTGGGGCTCAATAGTGGATAACTAGAAGATTTTCCCTAGCGGTTCAATGAAGACTGAAAAATATTATAATTATTATTATAATTTTCTCAAATACTCGAAGTGCTTATGGCATATAATATTGAAGAATCTGTTTCAAATCTCCCTTTTCATCTTCCTTTAAAGCATGCCCCACACATGGATAGATTCCTTCTGTGTATATGGGTAGTTGTTTAAAAATGGAAATGGTTCGTTGTTATATCTATTTGGCAAAATACTACTTACTCACTGGAGACAATAATTTGAAAATAATTTGTCTGAAAGAAATAATGAGTGTGACAGTAAGGGGTCTCCATAATATAGATTATATTTGCCTGATAATGCTTCTTTGACTACTTGTGCGACAGGTGCAAGGGAGAGTGTGTACATTTCCAATCTAAGGTACTTTTAAAATCCTATATACATAAAAATTGGCTATCAACTTACTGGACAAAAGGCATTGAATCTGCATTTCTCAAACATTGACATCTCCTTAGATCCATTAGTTGATTGATTTCTCTGCATAAAGCGAAATAATATAATATTATTATAATAGTAGTAAATCAGATTCAATTTAAAACAATGCATACAACATACAGTGCTTATTTCATACATGCACATTAAGTGTCAAATGTCAGCCAGCTGTGACGTAAATTTGGAAATGATGTGGAATGTTAACCCTTAATTACAAACTATTTTCAGGTTTTTAAGAACCTTCGCTGAAGTTATTACATTTGTCAAAGTTGTTTTTGCTTGAATTTCAGCCCATTTCCCATCGGTCTACAAGGAATGTGCGAAAATTTCAACTGAAAAGGGTTAACAGCAATTAGGCAAGACTCCTTTATGTGTAGGACTTGTGCACATGTGAATTGTGTTTAGGGTTCAAGTGTTGAAAATTTTGAAGTTTTTTTTTTTTCATTTTAAAAAGTGTAGTTTAGAAATGCTGGCAATTTAGTTCTATATATTATACAATTTACTATTCAAAGTTCTAAAAATATCCAAATTGATTACAATAATATATAAATTTTCACTGTGTATACCTTTAATTCCTTTCTTTGTTCCTCAGATGTGAACAAAGTAAGATATCATGCGCATATTACACTGTGAAAGATTACCCTCACAGCAAGTAATACTCTTATTACCTTTGTTCCCTTGCTGAAATGTGGTAATACTGACACTTTGTTTGAAATGTGTTCAGTAGAATAAAAGTGGTGAAATCTGTCCTTTTCATTGCAGGTTTTGTACTCAATTGTCACACTACCCTTGTGATTCACCCATGTTTGATCATATGTTGTTATTACAAAACTTAGCAAAAAAGTACAATGTTGTGTACAGCATTGTGCTTTATTGGATTGTGTCATTAAGTGACAATTATGCAAAGCTGAACCAATTGCAAAGAATACAAAATAGATGGATATGTGTGGATGAACACAGGGGATGCAAAGTTTGTCAAATATACCCGACACCTCACTAAAATGCATCCTACAATTGAACTAACCAGAAATGCAGTTAAAAATTCGGCTGCCTTTGCTTGCAAATGATTATTCCGAATAAAGGTTGTCATTCCCTTTGACAGGTCTCCACTTTCCACACAAACAGAGGTATCCAAAAGAGGTAATGACAACTCTGTTAAGTACCCAAGAACTGCAATAGCATCTTTTGAAGGAGTATGAGATATGAGAGCCGACAAAAAGCTACATACATGCCTGTGTACGACTTCTTCCTCTGTAAACCTGTGAAGTACATGCATGTACACTGTTACTTGATTTTATAATGCATTGATATATGATGATGATGTACTGACCGCTCTAAAATGGAATTACATAGCAGAATAACTTCAGAATTCCTCCTCAAGGACTCAAAAGGGGAATTTGGATTCAAGGAATTGTTCCATTTTTCCATAAACTTCTCTACCACCTAAGAATCAGATAGAATTAATAATAACCTTCAAGCCTAATAAATTCATATAGGGAAAGTATTTTCCTTTAATCACAGAACACCATTAGATATTAACAATAATAATGTAAAGGAACAGGAAAGGATTATTCTATCAGAAATTGATCATTGACAAGACATTGATTTGCCAATGAAAAGAAATTATACCTCCATTCCAAAGTATGATCATCCATGAAATATAAATTGTTCATTCGTAACTTAAAAGAGCATTAGGACCTCATAATTTTCTCAAGACCTTGAATAAACTTCACCAACAATTAATAAGGAATGGACTTTCTCACACTAATATACACATTCTCCATCTCATGTGGTGACTTAAAGTTTGACAAGTTTTATCATTGTACACTATCCATTTAAACAGTATAACTGGCAGCAATGCACAAAACCAAATATACATTATCTGAGTATTCCCAAAAATATCACATTATTTCCTTCATAAATTTAATTAGTCCATACCTTCACATGGATGATAGTACCAAATGGATCATCTATAATTATTTGTTGTAGCCGTGGGAGGTTCTTCAAAAACTTGTCAAAAGAGCCTTCCATACTGTAGTTCATCTACAGAGCAAAATGATTTCAAAATATAAGGTCTTGTATCTTAATATGTGTGTATGAGTGAAAGAACAACAAAGAGCAGGTTAACATGTTAACCATGTGTTAGTGTTTATACTTACATAGTGTATACTTTTCATTTTACAGTTGGATGGCATTTTTATATACATATACCGTGGGACCCCTGTAATCAGGATGCCGTGGTTCAGTCTTTTCGTGTCCTAATAATAGGGGTGTCCTTATTTCAGGGGTTATGTACTTTGGATTGAAATTAATGGACATAATGAACCTTAGATGAGAGGGCGTAATTCGGCGGCCATATTGGGTGGCAGAAAGATATGTTATGGTTACAGTACGTCCAAGTGTGCATTGGCGTATTTATTGCTCGAGTCATGAGGGCGCGAAGCGCCCGAGGGCGAGTGCAATAAAGAGCCAATGCACACTTGGACGTACTGTAACCGGCTTGTTGTGGGCGCTTATTTGAAATTTTATTCGAAGACGCATTTCATTCTTAGCTCCCGTTCTTCTATTTTCTTATTCGCGACATTATTCAAGAGATGCGAAAACAAACCCTCCCTCATAAACGAGTAATTCTACCTCCCCCTGTACTTGGGCGGCGTCTCTTCTAGAGTTGGAACCTTAGATATTCTATTCAACGAATCCGTTGCGCTCGAATTCCTCCCGAATTTTTCATTCTCGACGATTCGAAATCAGTATGTTGCCGCTGTTGCGATGGGTGTTAAGCGTTCACATGTGCGGGTGTTATCACCCGAAAAGCAGTTAGACATCATGGACATTTTGCTCGCTTTTAGGAACCTTCGTAGATTTCTTATCTTTAAATAATTTGTACATGTTATACTTACTGTTGAAAAGTATGTATTAGTATTGAGTTCATGATTGACGTTATGAAGCCAGACAATGGAGTGAGAATTTTAAATTGTGGTCGATTGTTATGATTAGAGATGGGCGCTTAGTTGATACTGCACACTTGCGGTCACAAAAGTGTGCAGTATCAGAAGCAAATGCACAGTTTTGCCCTTTGATCCTCCCCTTAACCATACAACAAGTTGTGTATAGAGAGTAATACAAAATTTGTCTAGTTGTAAGAGTTCTAGACACTTCATCATCAAACTAAACCTCCAATTTCTTAGAGACATGAGCTAATACAGTACAATCTAAATCGTCTACTTAACAAATACTTCCTAATGATCACATTTTGACCTCGAATTAAATCCCATGCATGTATAGATTGTCAGGACCAAAGGTACTGGTAGACAAAAGGGAGAAAATCTTACAGTCTTAGAAACTTTGATTTGTTTGCTTTATTGTGTATAATTTAACACTGATTTGTATAGACTGGTTCATATTTTCCTGTTTGTTTTATGGAATAACGAAAGTAATGTGTGTAAAATGTCCCATTTTTCAGGGGACATTTTACACACATTACAATATGGAAAACGTTGGTTCCAAGATTATGCATCTGTTATAGTGTGGTATTCGTAGTTCAGGGGGTTGGAATATAGGGTCCCACTATATATATATATATATTATATATATATATATATATAATAGGCTAATTACATATTATATATATATGGACTACTATAATATTATTGCTTTCATTTCATCTCACAGAATGAAATTCATCTGTATAATATAATATATAATGTGTGAATTGTAGGCAAATGCACCACACATTAAAAAGCTGGCCAATTTTGTATTCCGGAGAATTTTAAATTAGGGCAAACTTGGAATCAAAATATAAATAATGTTAATTAATTAATTAATGGTCAGGTTTTAACTTCAATCATACAGTAATGAATTTGATTCATACCAACTGCAAATAATTCTTGGTTTAACAAAATTTACCCTTCTATGTATATGTGTATGCATAAGAGATTGGTAAGATGCAGAGCCATTGTGGCAATTTAGCTTGCAGCCATATGTTTGACTGGAATGAGAAATGTATAACAAATGTATATACAAAATCTAATTAATGCCTGATTACTTAATAATTAATAATTAATGTGTAATTATGTATAATTTATAAGTAGTTGGTAGGATTCAGATCCATTGCAACAATTTTACTCACAGCCATATGTTTAATTAGAATGAGAAATGTATAACACATGTATATACAAATGAAATTGAAGTTCAATGGCTTCTGAAGTAATATACAGTATTCCTTTTTTTTTGCGTGGAAAAATGCAAGTAATTATGTGTTATGTACTTTATATTCCAAATTTCTTATTTCCAATATCGATAATTTACCTCAGTAATGGTAAAATTGCAGCTCTAATAAACCATACATAATCGACTAATGTTCCAATTCTGGTGGTTTTTATGAATGCTACTGGCATATATTTAGCATGGTAAGATAGACAAAGATATTATTTGTGACATGCGCAGCGAAAATGTGTCCCAACGGTCCGTGTCAACTTTGTGGGAAATGCAAAATAAACAATTTGTGAAAATTTTGACACTATTTTTTTTATTCGTCAATTCGATTAAGTATCGTTCGATGAATATCCTCTGCGATTTTGAATGCTAAATTCAGTTCGGTTAGTTAGTTATACCCTATTAAAACTTCGGACGCGTTAAGCCGCCATTTTTATTTCTTGGATACGGAGTTGACGTCATCGAATATCGGCTATGTTCATGTTTAGAACAGCTGTTCGGTAACCAGTTGAAACTGGTAATATTGCGTAACCGGAGTAATATACGGAAAATACGTAAGAATACTTGACAGCTCCTTTCACAAAATGGCTAATTCCGATCTGTGATATCCAAAAGCTCCTGGTACAGCGTCTATCACAGAAACGGAAGTGGAAATAGTCTAAAATGACTCTAATATGCCCGTATCTCAAGATAGAAACAAAATGGCGATTTTCGAAAAAATCGATTGGGACACATTTTCGCTGCGCACGTCACATTTAGTGGTTAAGACATGGGCACGAGGGTAGTAGGACATATAATATACTGAGTCCTGAAGGCACGAAGCACCCGAAGGCAAGTGTATTTTATATGATATACTCCCTGAGTGTCTGATGTCTTAACCTTTTACCGTTACGCATGTAGAACATGTCCATTAGCACTTTTATGGCTTCTGGGGTTGCCAAATTTTAGTAAAATTGAATTGCTTATATTTTTCTGAAGGAAGCCAAGACTAGCATTAAACTGTTTCAAGACAACAATATAAGATATAATCTTTACTCTGAGAGTTTTTGGTAACGATTTTCTTCATAATTACGAAGAAAGTCGGCATTTTATTTGACTTATAAAAACCAGTTAATCGGGCGGCCTTTTTTTAAGAAAGCTCCTATAGATACAATTTTTACATTCTTGGATACGCAATGCTGTTTACTAAAAGTCTACCGAGTGGGGGTTTTGATGCAACAAATATTTGCTGAGATATTAACGAAAATATGATAAACCGTAGAAACTTACCGAGAATTTTTGCTAATAACTCTTGAACGGCATCACGAATCAAAACCCCCCTCGGTGAAAAGTTGAATCATACTTAGTTCTCGGCAATAAAACAATCAGATCGATCCTAGGTACCCTGGATCAAAAAGGCCCCCTAATATTGAAGATACCCTAAATGTGATCCACTACGAGAGGCATTATCACATGATTGTCATGTGACTAATTGGCTTACGTCATTATCTCGCCGATATCAAGTGTTATTGTTAGACCATCTTTGATCGTTTTGATACCTTTTCAGTCCAATCGATTGCTTTTCTGAACTCTTAATATTTCTGAAGATAGCGTTGATATGAATTTTTGATCGTTGTGAGAACAGGGACAAATGGAAGCTGAAATGGAGACCCGAAGACAATCGAGGTACGCACCGACAAATGACGAAATACTAATTTTATATCTTCATTTTATTGCCATTATGCACTTTTAATACACTAAATAACTAAAATTGCTCCATTTCTAATCGTAAATTTATTTCGATGGCTGCGCTCCATCCCCTAAAACGTCCGAATTGAAATACGAAGTTGATTATACTTTAGTTTTTTGATTTAAACCTCTAGATTAGGGTTCAAATCAAAGAAAATAAGGATTAAAAGAGTAACAATAGGCCGCAAGTACTTTATTAGTGATACGTGCATTCAAATTTCGATAGGTTTGATAGATTTTCTTGCGTAATCACTTGATCAAATCACGAGAACGTCATGTGATTACGGGATCTCGGGCTGCACTAAGGCGTTAATAGCATTATATTAATGCTTAGTGAGACAAATGGACATGTTCCACATGCGTAGCCACTTTAGTGGCTAATGTAAACAAGTATACTTGACAACTGTGGGTAACGAAGTCATTTGTATCAGAACAAATTTTATATGGTTAGAAAGGCCTCAGCGAATATAGTGTTCGGTCCAATTTTTATGGGTATATACGATAGTATAAGCTGAATGAATGCCACTGAATTTGCCATTGAAAACGCTATTGTGCACAGCGTGTTGCAGTTATACAAACAGACTACATAGTTATACTAACAAAAATGGCTGTTATTATCGAGAAATTTTTAATTTGTTTTGTGTGAAAAATACTGAAGCAGGGAGCGGGGCAAAGTGGCACTGGAGACTGAGAACAACAGTCCTTGCAGCCATAGACCGTCCTCTTCCTTCCTGGCAAACGCTACACAGAAGCGTCTTTGAACATTTCCAAGGAAAATGTCGAACCTGTAGACGGACAGCTGGTGGCGGCTCACTGACAGACTGCCTTTTCCTCGAGTTGTGGCAACCAAGGAGATGCTTGATGATGGATAGGACGAACTCTTCGCAGGTATAACATGTGAGATTTGAGGGCGTCGACCAGAATTTCGTGGTTAAGGTGTTATGTAAACAATTAAGTCACAGGTAGTGTGGGCGAGTCACACGCAATCCGCATGATGATCGGTGACATTTCTAATGCATGAATTTAAATGTACGAATACACAGCAGCAACCGTATGTTTTTCTTCCCTCTATAGATCGTTTATTATTAAAATCTTTCTTTGGACAAGATTCGCCTATTTTTATGCTTATTATGTACGGAAAGACACCAATCGCACGAATGAATTGTGGGCGTCATAATTACATATTCATGCTTATGTAATCTGACCCTCGTGACAGTAACGTGATCTGGTGGACTGTTCTAGGCTTAGAGCATAGCTGAACTTTTCGCAAAAAGGCGGAATGCTTAACTACAGCCCAGAGTTAAGTATGTGTCGACATTGTGTAGAAGAGGAGTGGAACTAACTTTTCACCGTGTCGCTTGTTAATATTCGCTCCTGTTCTCAACATGTGGCGGAATATGTTTTTCACCTCTTGTCACAAACCAACAAAAACCGCCGTATCTCAGGAATGGGAGAAGAAATCAACAAGCAATGCGGTGAAAAGTTAGGTATCATAGTTGGGAATGATTCGAGCTAGAAAGTTAAACTCCAGCCTTCCGTTAAGTATTCCACCTTTTTTTAAGCCTTTTTCATACGTATGACGGCATGCGGAATATTTCCATCACATGCAAAAGTTAAAAAAATTAGAAAAAAAGACATTAAAACATAGTCAAAATGTAGCAGAAGTGTTTAAACCATTTGTTCGTGCATTGAAACTATCCAGGAGGAAGAAAAAGGCAGAAATACTAAGGCTATTTTTGCGGCGGCCATTTTGTTTACGGCACATATCTCACATGTTATACCTGCGTTGGTGAGTTAGCTTCTTGGTGCCTGGTGTCTCTTTGTACAATATGCATGCGTTGGTGATGGCAGTGTCGAGCAGAAAGTAGTAAATCCTCATCCACCATTTCTTTGACTTTCTTGTACAAGAATATGTTTTCCTCCTTGAGTCAAACACATCTACCCCACTCATGTATTTGTTGTACTGTTTGACTGCTTCCGGACAGGGCACCTGTGATCTTGTGCCATCCTTGTTTCTGCGAGGGACTTGAGATAGGTTGGTGGGGTCTGTGACGTTGTTTGTACTCCTGCCACAACCTTGGACTTGCTTTTCTCCCTTCTGCATGCTCTTGTTCATTAGCTTAATATTCTTGTACTCCACTGGCCAACAATTAGTCCTGACAGTGCCTATTGTGTAAGCATTGTTCTCCGCTAGTTAGTGGCCAGTGCAATGCTGCTAAAATAGTTGTCCATGTAAATGTGGTGGTTAGCATTATAGAGTGGCTGCACTAGATGCTGGACGACCCGAGATGACAAGGAGTCCGCTTTGCTACTGTCATCAGCCCCTGTGTACAGTGACATGTTGTACATGTACCCATTACTTGAGTCGCACAGACACCACATTTTATAGCCTCGTTTGATTGGCTTGAGTGGCAAGTATTGTTTTGTCATACTGTGCCCCTTGAACAGAATCATGGCCTCATAAACTGCTAGCTGCTGGTGAGGCTGGTAGCTTGCCTGGCTGTTGAGTCTAATCTTCTCCAACAATGATCGAACCTTATACAACTTATCATAGCCTGGGTCTGTGCGTCCAGGCATCCTGGAATTGTCATTGAGATGCAGATGGCTGAGGATAGAGCGAAATCTGTTTCGCCCCATCCCTTTGACAATTCCAGGTGCACTGAGAATAGGATTGGTGCTCCAGTAGTCATGCATTGATGGTAGTCGCACAATTCCCATTGCCAATTGTATGCCAACAAAAGACTGCATCTCTTCTGCACTTACGTCCTCCCAACCTTCTGTCCCTTTTTGTGCAGCATAACGATTTGTCTCATCTGCAAGGAGGTTGAATGTATTGTCTCCTCCAGTTTTGCAGAAAAAGTTGTACGGTTGACTTTCTGCATTGAGGTCAACAAAGACTGACCTCCTTGGTCCTGGCACGGGTAGGAATGCGTCATTTGGTAATGGATGAAATGTGGCTGTCTCATCACCTGTCTGGGGGGATTGCTCACAGCTGGATTCATCTAACTCTGGCATGTCGTCTTCCTGTGATTCTCTAATCCTGTCCAGAGGGTCCTCATCATCCTTCTGCCTTGATTGGTTGTCCAGTCTGCCATCAAGTTCATCTTGGATCAAGTCATCATCTGAGTCACCCCAGTCACTGTCATCAACATTCATTTCTTCAATTACTTTATCAAATGTAAGATAACTTGCCATTTGGTTTATTTCTGCATGTGTATGAATTGAAATGTGCAAATGCTGAACGCTGAGAGAACTTAAAACGTGTGATTATAGAATGCATTACTCGAAAATTCTCTCTTAGAAGTAAGAATTCAAAAGGATAGTACGCACATCGACTAAACTGCTATGATTATCAACGTACTCTGAGGAAATGGTCTCTCAAATGAAATTAAAGGTTCTTGGAGGTGATATTTGTGTTCGTACGGCGGAAAAAGAGCTAATTCTTTGCTTCGGAAACACAAATGGGCCTCAACAAAGTTCGCGCCACTAAACTGGCTAACAGTTGTTAACTCAAAGTGATGACAAAAACACACAGTTGGTAAAAGGTTAACCAGTATAGTGTCCGTTGCTAACGCTTTATATCGTTGCTGATGCTTCATAGTGTTGCTAACGCTTTATGCTGATGCTAACGCTTTATACATTATAAAATGCTGTATGATAGTACTGTTTATATGGTAATGGATGTTATGGTATATAAGATTAATATCTATCATCTTTGTCGAGATGTCACCTCATTTATCAAGTAGGAAGAAAATGAAGGGATTTCAATTACGACATCTCGACAATGGTAATAGATACAAACTGCTCTATTGGCGAAATATTAGATTTTCTTCGTAAGAACATTTTTACAGTGGTGACAGCTTTTAACCTTCCACAAACCCCACCAGAATGCCAATAAAATCTACCACACTCGAAACTCTATTGGATATATATCCAATTCATGTGTATGTCACGAGTTATGCATTATGTCATTGTTACTCAACGACACTGGAACCGCCAATGCTCATCCATGAGGTAATTTGCTATCCAATACCTACCTATTGGTGCAATTTACAACATGTTACAATATTACTTTTTTCACAGTTTCGATTTGCTAATGCTGTCGTAATGGTCTGAAAGAACCATGATTGTCATGTGGCTACTTGTGACTCGCCTCCAAATTACTTACAGTTTCCTCCACTGATGTTATATCAAGTTTTTCACCGAACACCTGCTTGCACTCTCTGTAGAAAGATTCAGGTTCATCGGGCTTCATGAAATCCAAATGTCTAGCCATAAATTGTGCAAATTCTTCAGCTTTTCTCTTCAAACTGGAACCTTCAGTCAAACTTGAATTGCATTTCATGGCAGTTGATATTAAAGAAAGTCCCTAGAATCAAGAGAGCTAATTTGCATCAACATTGTATAGCTTAAAGATAGCATTATGACTATCAAAATTGTGTAAAATATAACCCATGATGCATGATCAGTGTACATCTCTCTGTAAACTGCTAGATAAGCACAAAATATGTAATTTGCACACATTGAAATGAGTTACTCATTGACAAGCTATTCTTAACACATCCTTTACCTTACGCAATATGTGCCCTAGTATTGTAGGCATTAATGCATAGTACAAGAAAGGACCTTTCTATACATGTGTAAAAGTTGGCACCTTGCAATATGAAATCCAGGAGTACACAAATAAATATACACTCACTAAATAAACTTTGCAGTCAGAAATTGAAATCTTTGTGAATGCAGCAAAGGGGTTCTCATAGTACAAGAAATGCATTACATTTCATGGTTTAGTTATAATTTCCCTGTATTGTTCATGATCATGATGTTCAATGCTTAGCGGACTAGCTGTTGTCATTCTTAAAGCTCTACGAGGTGGATTTTAAACATTTTAAACCTACCTGTACTGTATCAGTGGAATGTTTTGCATAGGTATATCAACAAGATTCACTTGAAGAAAGAGAGACCTCAACCATGGTTCAGATGGTGTTCGGAAAACACCATCTGAATAGGAATACAAGAGGAAGGACTGCTCAATAATCTGTATGGGCAGACTAGATGACAGTAAAAGCTCAACATGCTAGTTTTCAGGACTATAGTTTACAGTTTTGTCAGCAAATGAGACAAATTTTCATTTGAAAATAATGGATGTGTCACATGTGCTAGTAATTTGTAGCATTTGGAGAAGGAATTAATAAAACTTGCAATACAACAAAGTTGAAGATAAAATCGATAGAGCGTAAAAAGAATTGTCATGCTGAGGCAGGATTTGGTATTAAATCTTAACGTACACAGAGCACTTCTGATAGCCACTTTTTGGTTTCTTATGGTGCAAGATGAGTTAACAAATATTGGTTAAAGTTTCTGCCAATCACAGATTTTGAATTCAATGTCATCATCACACATAACTATAGTTATTCCAGTGTTACCATAACAACAACTACAATACGACCATAACATTGTAAAAATCTGTGTTTCTGGTCTATGTATTCACTTTATTATCAGTCTGAGAGCAGATTCATTATTCAACTAGCAGATGTTCTATTCCTTTTAACTCCAAATATATGCCAAATATAATGAAGGGCTATTCCTTGCATAATTGGTAACGATATAAATGTTTCATGACATTTTTCATGAATCCAATGTCTTTTCAATAGGTATACATTCAGGCTCTACTTTCAAATGCAATTTCAGTATCTTGGCATGGCAATATATAACCTATTCAAAGCAATAAAGCTCCACAAAACTACTTTCACTTGTTTAAAACAGTTTTACCTTGGCCAAAAAAACAAAAGCACTGAATAAACTATAATACTGAAGCCATATGCAGTTTCAGTGGAAATCAATACGAAACCTTTCTGATGCATTATGACGTCATACAAATCCTTCCATGCGATTGATTGGAAATGTAACTCGCTGTAGAAGGTTTGTTCGAAATAAAGAGCAGATTTCTAATTTACAGCATGGGAATCCAGTATATGTAAGTATGTTAATTTTAGTCATGTTAGTAAGTGCAATAATATGTATCACATAAAGGATAGTTTAACTGAAATACACTATATGCGAGTAGATGTGAGAAAAAATGCAAGTGCTGTGTGCTCTGTCAGCAGAGGTCCAAATATGTGACGGTCCATGCAAAAAGGGTCATATTTGCACATCTGACAGAAATCATGTTTTTGATATCAGTCAATCTTGGACCTAGCTAAGTTGAATAGTACAAGCGGTTACTTCATATCTGTTTCCGTTCCTAAGGTTATGGCACTTGAAAATAGATGACTTTGAGAGTAGGTATTAAAGAAAACAAGAAACTTTCATTTTCTTACATGCATGATCCCATATAATAGCATGACACGTACAGTGTGTCAAAGTGAGCTCTAGATTACATTCTTATAGCTTCATACCATTCTCAAGAAGGCATTTTTCCATTAGTATGCATTTCAAAAATACAAATTATTCGCACAAAAAGATCCAATTCATGACTCTCACACCACCAAAAGTTAGATAAATGCATTTTGAACTATTTTAACTTATAATTCGAAGAAAGTGTAGGAAAATTTATGACTCAATGTTTACGTACCGCGAATATGACACTTTTTGCATGTACGGTGACATAATAGTTCTGCGTTTTGTAAACTGTGTTTATTTCATTTTAGAATTATAGTCTACACTATTAGTAGAATAGTTCCTGAAAGTGTCATGATGGTATATCTTTGAAAAAATATGCTCAATTATCTATCTCCTGAAAGCACATCATTCTCAGCTCAAGAAGTCATAGAATTGCTGCATAAACAGTGCGAAATGTTCGAAGATGTTCACATGCGTAGGTAGATAGCTACCAATGCTCACCTTATAATCTACAGGAGATTTTAAGCAAATATGGACCTGAAAGAAGAACTTATGTAATCCGCAACAGATTTTGAATGCAATTTTTAATTGCGCAAATCAGTTATGGTTTCAGGGTTTGCAATTATATGGAGGCTTGTGGAAAAGCCATAACTATGTTTGTTCTCACATTCACAATATGTGAGCACCGCTGATAGAATTCGCAGATTAGGATAATATAACATTTTCGAGAAATGGACGTCAAAGTCCACTGTCAGGCAGTGACACTTAAAGTTATTCTAGAACAAGAAATCACTCTTAAATCACATCAAAATTACATTTTACATTTAGGCATCTAGAAAAGGCGTCAAATATACTATAAGTAGTTTTTCTCAATTTTCAACTATATTCAGTTCAGCCAAAAATGGTACTGATAAGTTGAATGAAAGAGCTCGTTTTACGCCTTTAACCAATCTTTGCAATAGTAGTATGCTCTCAACATCAACCTCTGATACTTCTGAAGTCTCTGAGAATACAGAATTACAACATACTAATGTCACGTGGTATATAAGTTTCTGACTAATATGCAAAGTTTAGAATTATACTGTATTGAATGCTGAAGTCAATACATAATTCTTAATGGGCCATATTTCTACAATGACTTTCACAACTGTCTTAAAACATCGTATGCGACTTCCTCAGTAGGTGGATTATGAAAATTTTGGACTTACATGTGAACTGACTGTAATTATATTTTGTTGCCTTTAGTTGCCCATAAATGTGTAAGAACTGGTACACATATAAATCATTGAAATTCCATTTGTGTACATCCAACTTTCCATTTTTAGAGACCTTTAGAAGTGCTAGGAGTGAATTTCACATTCCATACAATTGACAAATCAAGTACTTTTTTACCACTCAATGATGTAAATGGTAGCAAACAATAAATAAATGTAAGCACATAACCTCTATAGTACATTCACAAAGACTCAGAGTGACATACTTCCTTGAAAACAATACTGCTGGAAAAAACTGACATTTACTTCTGATTCAACTCGTTATCTTGCACATACCTATTAATTACCTTATATGACTTGTATTATTGCACAATAGATTTAGTACATTTTTAGCTAATTATGCATGCTCGGCAATACATACGCTAATACGTAGTAATAAAAAGCATTGACCTAAATTCATGAAGAAAATGAAATAAAACATTAAACTTCAATTACATTCAAGTAGACTACATGTCTTTCTCTGCTGAAAAAGCTAAGGGATTAGCTGAAAGTATCAAGGCCAAAAATTATTCACCAATACTGGTTTGTGCAAGGTAACAAGGTTAAGAAAAAAATAACTGGCATGAGAAGGGTTGAGACACATTCTATTAAAGCATTCTGTGATTGTAATGACATGGTGATCACAATAGACTGAGCCTACCTCTGAAAAAGCACCAAGTGTAGCTACATCACGAGAATGGCTCCTCCTATCGAATAGCCTTTGCTTCGCTTTTGCCACAAGTCCAGTTTTCTCTTTTGCTGCACCTTTAGGCAGGAGCAGGTGAAATAATTGAAACGTTGCATCTTCATTATTACGGAACACAACTTCCTTCCATTCACATAGAAGTTTCCTACATGGTTTGAAAAGAACTAAATAAAACATGCTGTCACACAACTAATGATATATAATTATAAGATTTCATAGCACATAATATTATGATCAGTTTTCAAAATCCCTTCAGAACTCGGTGGTAGTCTTTGCTTGAGGTATAAAAATAGATATTTGTATCTCAGATTTGTACTCCCCATACAATCATTTTTGAAAGAGGAGTACAATAAATAAGCAATGATAATCATATTCACTTTCTCACTTGGAATTCAAATTGCTAACCACATGTGGGACATGTTCATTTGTACTTGTAGGGCTTCCGGTGATTGCCGATTTTCAGGTGAATTTATGTACTTATATTTTATTTCAGGAACGTTTGAGAGAAAATCTTAAGTTTTAGAAGTACTTTTAGATATGTGGCAGTCCCGGGTAGAAAACGAACATTAGTGAGTGACCGTTGAAAGTGATTTTTTTAATAAATGAAAACTTAAGGGTATCCTCTGGGTTTTCTGCAAGTAAGAGCATTTTGCGTCCATTCTGTGTGTTATTATGGAGGTTCAAATACGACGGTGTGTTGGTATGCAATGCACAGGAACGCGTGCACACGTGAACGTGTACATGCTCACGCAACTCCTACCTTGCCGGGACACTCGTTAAAATCCTCATCTGCAGAGATTTGTACTGGCTAAAGGGCGCTGAGAATCCTGTGACATTGATTTTTGCACGTATTGTTGGGATGGGTCAGTACTTTGTACAAAGCTTGTTTCCAAGGACTGAGGCAACCTGAGAGCACTTCTAGCTCGCCCAGCGATAAATCTAGCCTGTCGCTGTTTTTGACGCTAAGAAACGACGTATCCCAAATAGATATACGTGGCCCGGCATGGTAAGGGCCTCTGTGAAAGTATGAAAGCCATACCCGTAGATGTGAAGTTTAGTGCACCGATTTACAGCCATCACTCGACTACTGCCTTTTGATCGTGTCCTTTCTCTATGATATGTCTACCTGTTCATGATATTTATCATACTCAGGTAGACTAGAGAGCCAGAAAAGACTTGTGTGAAATTTTAGACCGTGTGCAGTTGTATTGAAGCTATTAGAAGGAAGAAGGAATTAACTGGGAAATTTAGAAGCAACATTGAGTCGCCATCTTCTCAAAACGTCGGCTACTGAATAACATTCGTTTTCTACCCGTGATTGCCACATATGTCTTTAGCAAGATGACATATATTCTGAAAGATTTGTTGTTGTAATATTCGTTATATCAAAACATATAGAAGACACATCACAATACAAAAAATGTTGCCTGCAAATTCTAAATAATGCCTCAGAGACTATCTAAGAACACTTCTGAATAGCTAGTGAGATTTGTAAATGTTTGAATGTGGGGAATTTGATACCTCAAGCTGTTTTGTTTGATCACGCAAAAAAACTATTTTAGAACGAAAAACGCAGGTATTACATGTGAGATTCGAGGGCGTCGACTAGAATTTCGTGGTTAAGGTGTTATGTAAGCAATTTAGTGACCGATGTGTGGGCGAGTCACGCGCAATTCACATGATGAATAGGAACATTTTATATTCGCGAATACGAAAGTGTCGATATAATACAGACTGCACTCTTTTTTTCTTTTCTTTATAGATTTAAGATAACTTGAACCTATTCTTATGCATAATATATGCGTAGAGATACCAGCGTACAAAGAATTATAGGCATCAGAATTAAGTAGTCATTATTATGTAACTGAACAGTGACGGTAATGTGATCTGGAGGACTGTTCACAGGATTTATCATTGCTTCTGTTCTCGACAAAAGCGTTTTATATTACTGCAACCCAGAGCTACCCTGCGCAAAGACTAGATAGAAGAAGGTTAAAGCTAACTTTTCACCGCGGTGCTTGTTGACGATTTATGTTTAGTACATCTTACCGGAAACCGAGAAAAAAAGTCATATCTCAGGATTGGAGGGATAAATTAACAAGCACCGCGGTGAAAAGTTAGATGTCATTATTGGAAATGTTTCTAGCGAGAAACCCAAACTCGTACCTTACATCTAAAAAAGCACTTTTTGATAAAAGCCTTTTTCATAGGTATTACAGTATACTGGATATTTCCATCGACAACGTACATTGCAGAATTTCTAAAGATTAAAATCATAGCTGTGATGTTCTAGAAATGTGCACACCATTCTTTCCTGCATTCAACTAATCCAGGAGGGATAAAAATGCAGAAAAGTTTAGGCTATTTTTCTGGTGGCCATTTTGTTCTCGGCACTGATTTCACATGTCATACCTGCGAATGTCGACTTTATATAGGTATAACTTCTTTTCAGATCAATGGATCAATTTCCCTCACATAAAAAGTTAGAGAATCATCAAAACATTCAAGCGATTGCTAATCTCTCTGTAAGCCTTTTCAAAATTGCGGGAGACATGGCAAATGCCATTTAAAAGATCTAGAGCAAGAGCCATAGGTCACATGAATATCATGTGACTAATTGGGTTACATCATTATCTCCCCGATAATGGACGATCCACAAAGGAAGGAAAAAAACGTACGGTTATTGCTGTGTATTCCTACATTTGTATTCCTTTGAAATTATCATGTGGATTATGTGTGACTTGCCCACACTACCTGGGACTTAATTGTCAACATAACAATTTAACCACAAAGTTCCAGTCAATGCCCTCAGATCTCATATGTTATACCTGCATACAATACTATTATATTTATGAGGTTTTCTTTATAAGTGGAAAAGGGTTGAAAGTTGAAAGTTTGGTCATAATCCAACTGTTGACATTTTCCTTAATCACACTAACTAGCTCATATTTGGAATATGAGCAGTGCGAGGAAGTTACCAACAGGATAAGATAAACTTACGTTGCATTGACAAAGGTACAATCAACTGCTTTTGCATTCAAAATTTTCATCAGTTTTTCTCCAGTTAGCGGTTCAGTATGTAACTTCAATAATGACTGCAAGCATATCCACTTCTTCACATAAACAAGCCGATCATTGGAAAGTGAGATGACACTATCCTATAAAAAGAAATGAAATAGATGCAAGTTATAATATGCCATCACTCGAAAAGATTTAGAAAGAGACTACTCAGAAGCAGAGCAAGATTTTACCCGTAAAATTTGCATATACGGTGCATGTCAAAGATTAGCTGTTTTTCTGCACATTTGACAACTGAAATTTTCTGTACAGTATTCTATGGATATACACAGCGTACTCCGAAAATGGCAGCTCATGTTTTATTTGAAATTCACAATGTCATCTCATCAAATTATGAAGGGTTCTTAGTTTTCCAACAGGCTTTATCTATTGCCATTCTCATCTCCTTCTCCACACTCGCTATTGTTTTGAGTCGTTCAAGGGGACAGTTCTTCAAAGCAACTTCATGGATTGCCTTCAACTTTGATAGATCCAAGGCTTTCTTACCACAGAGACCACAGCTGTTGCTTGTCGTCCTTTTCTCCACCACGAAGACTTGAATTGCCAACCGCGAGACTAAATTTCTTTGTGACTTGCAGGCAATCAAACAGCTGTAAATTGTGGACTCTGGGATAACATATTCCTCAAGATTGAATGAATGCTGCAATTATAGTGTAATGTCTTGCAGCGCCATCTGTAGAGGAGGTGAAGTTACTGTTCCAGTATTGTCTGCAATTTGGAAAGGAGCAAGATCATTTGGGTTAACTATTATCCAATCACTAATGATTGGCACTGTTGTTGTTCCAGAAGAGATTTGGAAGGATTCCATGTTTTTTTCTAGTCACTCAAGTTGAGCATTTAAGCCTTTCCTGGATGAATCCAGCCTCGCTAACAAACGTGCCCCTTGAGAGGACATGCATCTTTAATTTCCTCCAGTCTTATTAATATTATATATTACCCTGAACTCAGAGACTGTTATGTTACAGTAGTTGCCGGTTTGATGGAGTGTGCTATGGAGAATGGTGAGCTGAGGTCGAAACTGAAATCTTCGATCATGGCCCTGGATGTGGGCACTTGATTAGGAGCAATGGGTGATAAAGGACTTTCTTGGATAATGGCTTCGTGCAACTTCTTGGACTTTCCCCAGATTACCTTGACTGTCTCTCCAGGCTTAAGCTGACCCTTTACATCTTTCCATTTGACCCAGGACATTGTCCCCTTCCATCTTCCCTGGGTCCATTTGATTAAAACTTTCAACGAGTAACTGGCAGAGACTACTTCAAAAAACAAAGTGCATAGATAAGAGCAACGAGATACGTACACCGATCAAAATTGATCTCACAAATAATGCACAGTTATAATAGTGCCCAGGATAGTTTTAGAAGGATACTTTTGCACCAAAAGAATATTACAAACGAGTCCGATTTAATCTACACTTTAAAATCTGTGAAATTCGAAGAAAAAGGTATGCAGCGTACACGGTATAAGTATCTGCAGTAGCTCCACTGTATCAAAGTGATCAGAACAGCTAGCAATGCCTTTAAGCAATTTTGAGAGACAGCGTATTGTAGGTATACACCTCGCTGATGTTAGGAAGACACCCACAGAAATATAAAGGATCAAGGGTTGGAAGGAGACAGGAGGCTACAAGGATCAAGATAGAAGTGGGCGCTCAAAGTTGATCCCAAATGAACATTATTGATTCATTGACGAGGCTATGGAAAAGAGCTGACCATATTGGACCTCATGGAGGCTCTGCAGAAGAAGTTTGGGCATGAAACAACGAAGTATTCCAAACAAATGCTTGTAAGGGCTATACAAGACTTAGGATGGATTTTTTGTACTGCTAGACATTGTGAAGGAATTCGAGAAGGAAACAAATTACTGTTGATACAAAATTGGGTCAGCCAGAGGTTATCTGAATCTGAGACTTTCAATAATTTGATATTTACACATGAATGTTTGATTTAATTGGAAAACCATCAAAGAAAGAACTTTAGGAAATGAGGACAGTCTAAAAAAGTGAAGTACAGATGCAAGCATACGTTTGGGGAGGGATTTTGAAGTGGGGAACGACTCATATCGTCATTTTCAGCAGAATAATGACAGCTACAAGGTATGCAAAAATGGTTGATTGGCTAGGTGTAGTCTTGCGGTCACTGACAAAGACAGCAGTGAACTGTCGAATGGTTTGGAGTAAATAATCATTTGGCTAGTGAATTGCATTTAATTTTTCCCTATGTATGCTGATATTCTGTCTGCTTCGCTTCTTCTATTATACAAAAGTACTTTCGAGGGGGTAATCGTCTTTACCAAGAAAATGATCCGAAGCACACCAGTCAGTATGTACAGTGATTCTTCGAGGACAACGGTGTGTACTGGTGGAGGAGCCCAGTGGAAAGCCCGGATCAAAACTCTATCAAGAAAGTCTGGGAATCAATGCAGACCTTTCTTAAGGACACATTGAAGCCCAAGAACTTCGTGGAGCTTAAGAGGAGAATAAAGATGTTTTGGAAATCGTTAACCCCTGAAATGTGCTCCAGGTATGTGCATCATTTACAGAAAGTGATGCCCGACGTTATTTGAGAAAAAGGAGGCCTTTCAGGACATTAACTTATTGACAGTATTTTCTTTTATCTTGCTTATCTTACTTAGTTACGTTACTTAATCATCATTATGTATGTACATACATACGCAAGTGACTATGACGATGTGACTATAATATACCTCGGAAATCCTTATCACCTTCTGCAATAATCAGTAACGCCTCCTGCAGTAAATCCGAGGTATTCCTACTAGAGTGGACGCTTTCAGAAATCTATAGCTAATCTTTCACACATACCATATAATATGAATTATAACTGGTAGCAATTTAATTACAGTTTAATATTTCATGATAGGATATACATAATATGATTAATAATAACCAAAAATGTACTAGGCACTAAATGAGGAATAACCATTAGTCATGACATCTAGTAATATACCGATGATGGAAGGATGTTAATGATTAGCCACGAACAATTCACTGTCAACTTCAAGTGATCTTTGGTGACTCCATAGAGAAAAAGTTTGAATTAAATTCCACATTATGAACATGAAATAATTCAGCATTGTGCTATATGTATAATCCCAGAAACCAGATTTGGAAAACACCATCTGAACAGGCATGCAGAATAAGGAAGAGATATCCAATAATCAATATGCCTTTGGGCGAACTTGATGTCAGAATAAGCACAATGTATTGTTCTCTAGATCGTAGTGCACACAGATTGGTTAGTAAATTTGAGAATTTTGTGCACTGATGTTTGTCAAATATACTGTGAATTTCTTGTGACTTGCTATTTTTCTACATCCTGGATCAGTCCAATTAAGGAAAGAATGATTTGACTCTTCTAGAGACATTTTTGAAATTTGCACTACACTTTTTGATTGAAATATTCAGCATATCATTGCACCTAGCAACAAGCACTATCACCTTGGTGAAAGATTTAGATAAGTATAATATTGAAATGTTTCAAGCTATCTTCCATCAAAAATTCCATTTGTTTTTTCAAATAAGAGCCTTTTTCATTGATTCAAAGGCATGCCAAATATTTCCATTAAATAAGCAAAGTACAAAATTTCACAACAATTTTCATTTCAAAGATCATAACATAGCTATGATGTAATAGAAGAGATTTAATCATTCTTTCCTACATTGGAACGATCCTACAGGATACGACAGAAATATAGTAATTTACCTGCAGCCATTCTGTTTTGGCTACGGATCTAACACGTTATACTGCACATAAATATTAGGTATAAGTGGTCACTTCTATCTATATGACATGCATACCATCTTCATAAGAACACCAACATTGCAATAACATTTCAATAATATAAAATTGATATTATGCAAATCTTACATCAGTTTGATACACTCTGTGCCAAAATTTCCCATCTATTTCTCTTGGGGACTCTTGTAGGAAAAATAGATACACAATCCCTGCAGAATGATGCATTTAATATCATGTTTCCTTCAGTGGATTCTGTGATACATGTGAACATCATAATCTGTTATAAGTATTCTTCTATATAATTGTATAATAATGATTACATGCACTTAACCATGTAACACACATGTAGTAATGTAATACATACACATTTGCTTGAAGGGCCTTTGACACACAATTTGTTTCGCTGAAATTTTTGATCATCACGAAAAAGTAACCCCATGTTATGTGCTTTTGTTCAAACATTGACTAAAAGTAGAGAATTCTTTAGGTTTCTGACACAAATTTGGACATTTTCCAATTCAGGTTAAAGCGAGAATGGAAATCATTCTTTATATACAATCTATACAGAGGATTGAGCTTCTCTCCAAGCAAGTGCAGAGTGATTTTTTGATGATTGAGAGCACAGCATAGGTTGACAGACAATGATGATGGAGGTACATAGGGGGCTATAAAGTTACAGAAATGTAACTTTACCACTTCAAACAGTTTACTGTATTTCATGGATTGGCAATTGATAGATTCTCAAATAAAAACAGACCTTTAAGGATGCTCAGTAGTTGATTTTAATGTTTTAAATAGAATTATATTGCATTTGTGTTTATTAGACTTCTGTACATGCATTATATTATATTTTCAAAACATGTTTGGATACATTGTAGATGATCAAACACCTACTAGGAAGTATTCACTTTTATACACAACTATGGACTTATTGGGCTGTGAGGAATACCCTTAGATTGAATGCACATATTATGGAGCCACCCTTCTGTACAGTTCAATTCAAGGAATATAGTAGACATTCAACTTGTCATTGTAAGGGTTGCTTCAGTTAGTCTTCAGTGCTTGCGTCAGCAGTATTCCAGTGGAGTTAACAAACCTAAATCAAATCTTAAATGAAGTACAATCTAGTTATTAATCTCTAAGTGTGAAATAGACAAATACTATGCTAATTATTCAAGGACATCTGATCGAAATATAGCCACAATCATTTCACCATAATACCAAGTATGTGTACTTTTCTGTCTGGCTACATATAACACCTTCCATTTTGTAATGCACATTTCCATTATAAAGGAATCAAGCATGGGTCCACAAATTTGCAAACCCACGACAATCAAAGGGAGATTAAAGAGTGTTTACAATGAAAACACAAAGCAAATAACAATAATCAATTTGTTCAATAAACTTGCCTCTATGGGTTTGCAAATTTGTAGACCCATGCCTGATTCCTTTTATAATGGAAATGTGCATTACAAAATGGAAGGTGTTATATTGATTTTTTAATTCTTTGCCAGAACAAGAAAGATCTATGACTTGTTATGTTTAATGGCGGGTAGCTGTATGTGACTAAAACATAGAACTTGTTTTACAATCTATAGAACTGCTTGAGAAAGACTAACTGAAATAATGTCATGCTTGAGTCTTTCATGGCAATCCAATACCCTGTGGTGCACTAAGGTGACCCAGAAGAGGTTAAGTTAAGTTACTGACCACAAGTTATGTCAAGTTTGCTGACTTTCAGCACTTGACCTGATTACAGTCTCTCCTTGTAGAGCCATTCAGAGATTGAAAGCTCACTCATTTCCTCTGACACACCTCTATGACAATGCAGAGAATATGTACAGTGCCTATTACAGCCTAAGTGATATTAGATTAACCAATGTTCCCAAAGGGGACTGAAAAAACAATATTGGATTTGTTTTAATAACGGTACTAATGGCTCTCCTTGTGACATCATACCTCATCATCACTGAGAATGTCTGATTTCACAACGAAACTGGAAGCAAGCAAAATTGACCATTTACAAATGACTTGAAGGTCTTAAACTGTTGCAGGTGTTTAAATCTAAAACGTTTAAATATTTAATCAGATAATGGAATAATAAAATGCTCTTGTCAATGGCCCTTTATAAGTGTTGACACATTATACATGCTAAACATTAGTTCTCATTATGAATGCATTCTTGAATGACGTTTAATACACAACTACTATTATAACCAGCATTTGTCATATAAGGATCATTTGCCTTTCATGAGAAGAAAATATACATTTTAGTACTTATTTCCGTATAATTTTCTAATAGAGAATGATGACACACACCATGTAAGTCCCACAATTGACTATTGAAGAAATAATACACAATAGGAACAGATTTTCAATCATACCCCTACTCCTGTACCTTCCACAATATCACTGAGCTGGTAGAGGAAATACTTTGTATCATTGCAATGCAACTTTCAAATTGTTCAAATTGTTTCACTGTTTCCAATAATTATTGTAACTATACACAATGTGGTGATATTGAATTATTTGATATATAAGGAATATTTTTCACTTTTATTAGCACTTGTGTATACACTGCCCATCAAATGTCTATATCTGACTAAGTATGACAAATATGACAAATACTGGTTATAATGGTAGTTAATGAATGCATCATCATTAATGAATACATCATCATTTTGAGGTCTCCATGCTAAGAAAAATTCAACTTACTCCAAAATATTTCCTGTATGATATCTTTAGTGCATTCCGCAACAAAATGCTCTCTGGTTTGAGATGCAAGCTCTTTCAGCCTTAGAATCCTACCAAAATTTTAATGATATTCACCATTTCATTCATTACAAGACATCATTAGTTCATTGCCAAAATATAATAACTGACATTTTAGTACCTAGTTATTCAGTGAAGCTCAAGATCATCATAATAAAACTATGGATGAAAACATGATATACATAATAGGTTGATAAACCTACTTCATTGATAAAAAATTTGCTGCTGTAGTAGCTGTATCTTCTTCACAAATAGCTTGGTAAATAGTTTTGCGATAATTATCGCGAGAGCTGATATGAAATTATAGAAGACAAAAATCCAGTATATAGTCACAATTATTATAGTATTTTACATACCAATACTAAATTACCAATGCCACTACCAAAAAGCATTATGGAAACACCAAAGAAAGGACATATATATATGTCCATTCTTTGGTGCTTCCATAATGCTTTTTGGTAGTGACATTGGTACCATGAACGCTGGTTGTTCAGCGCTGCTCGCTATTAAGTGCCTATTTTTTGTTAAACGTCTATTGTGTTCCTGTACTATTGGTACATTTATTAAGTGCCAACGTAATAGGAGTATCGTTCTCGTTGCCTTCCTCATTCTCAATGAGTAGTTTCTCTCCAATGATAGGAGTCCAGATGTCTTTGTAGACGTGATGACCTCAGACTATACTGGATAGATCGTACTCTTGCGCTTGAGGAACCCCAGAGGCTATTTCCTCACAACGATAATATTTATGTTATGATATATACATATAATTGTATTCAAAAATCACTCACAGGTATAATATGTGAATTTGATTGTGCCCAGTAGAAAATTGTGGTTAGAAAGTCAACAATTAAGTCATAGATAGTGTTTGTAAGTCACATGCAATCTGCATGATGAGGTGTGAACGCAGCAGAAAACCATAGGCATTTCCGTTCCTTTATAATTTCGCATAACTTATTATTTTTCCTTTACTATTTATGTCTTCATATGTTGTGTCATTTTATAACATTGTACTGATGTACAAACGTATAATAGGCATCATATTTTGGAAATCTGTGCCTCAAGACAGTGAGTAATCTAGATGTTTGTCCTTGTCATTTAGGTGGACTAAATTTGTTATAAAATGCAGATTATGTAAACTTCTACCTAAAACTACTAGACTAAGGTTAGTTTTTCACTTCTAGCTTGTAAACTGAAAAATGTCACCTCACGAATGGAAAATGAAATCAATGAGTACCACAATGACAAGTTAGGTATCGATCTTGGAAGTGGCTTGATCCCAAAGATTATGAGGATGAACATTTCACAGAAATGGTTATTGTTATCAATAGGTAGCCACAGATTTGCCTATATTCTAAATATTACAATGCATATGTTCTGCATAATGAAATGAATGTAGACAATTGTGGTAGGATCTGAGAAAAGGGGTAATACCGTGCCAAAAATTGATTCCGAGTTAACCATACCAAGTTAAAACACATGTATTAATCTATAGGTTACAGCTTAAACTTTCAGTATGGCTACTTTGTTTCTGAAGATGCACGCGAAAGAATGTTATGCCCAATGAAACCACATTCCCGAGAAAGGCGAGTATATGTTTTTACTTTTGAACATTCTGTATATCTTTGTATAATTTGTGATATCATCTGGGCTATATTATTACTTTATTATTACTTAATATACGTGAAATGAGAAGATAAAGTATTTGAAATTTAGCATGCGTGTGGGCTAGCTATCTTCAGGTCATTACAATAAAGTACATGTAACAATAATGTTTTTTCTTTGCACGCATACACGGTGGTAAACGCAGAACTGCTTATGGAATTAAATTGCATATTTTCGATATACAATAAATCAGCCATAGCTCCAAAACACAAGTTCAAATAGTCTGTGCTTTCAGGGAACTCTCTACTAAACGATTAGATTGGATTTATTGCTGAAAATAATGGAAAAAAATTACATGAAAACAGGTTTTGAGTCATCCTCTCAGTTTCTGCAACAGCACAACATTACTCCTTTTCTCAGGTCCTACCACAATTTGACCCATAATAGAATATTGCCCAAACTTGGTTGAAAGACACAATTAAGCCAGAATGTTGGAAAATATTCTGTTTACTTCACTCAAGTAGAACCTGCTCTTTGAATTGCCATTGAATTAGTTTTAGAAACAAGGAGAACAGATAGTCTACGAATGCAGTATGATACAGCCTATAGATATTGCTTTAATAGTCCCTTCATTGGTATGTTTCATATTCATAACCAACAATCTATGAATAATCTATATCAAATAATATTATTATGATGCTGATATTAAATGGGTATAAGAATAATAAATGCACTAATGGTTTAATGAAAACTTAGATAAGACCCTTGTTCAGCTGAACATGATGATGTCAGTTTAATTATGCAATATTTTTAAGATACTAACCTGCTTTTTGCTATTCTTGCTACAGCCAAGATATGGAAAGGCAAATGTTGGCTACCAGTGCTCTTTACAACTGGTTGCAATAGATCTGGTACTCCATCAGGCTACAATTCAAATCAAATATATGAAGAAACTTGACTAGAAATGAAAAGATACTGCATTGTAGACATAGTCTATTTTGTGCAATTGGATTGTGATATGTACATTGAAAAGGTAGCCTAATGTGTTGTTAACTCCATGAAGCGTGGACAATAATGATTTCAAAAATATCTTTGCGGGTAGGACATAGTGTCATTGATAACATTCTGGTTTGAGGTTATGTGAGCTATTGTGTAGGTGATTTAACTATGACAGTATTGCATGATATATAATTATGATGGCCCTTAGGGAAATAATAGCTGTATTTACTAGAATACTTTGAAAAATTCTGGATGGTTCTAAACATTTTTAGACTCCAGTAAAAAATTACCAATGTTATATTGCAATCTCAGCACAGGAAGCAGAATATAAAGGACATTTTTTCTGAAAAAGCACTGATCCATAAAGGCCAATTGTGGCGGCAGTTGATAACTGTTACTGTTGTTTACATGTCATCACTTGAATTCATACACATGCATGTTCTTCACTTGAAACAATTAATGTATATCACAGTTGTGGACATATCTGTGAAAAAATATCCATATTTCCACCATGACAACAGTCCATGTCCTTAAATTTATTGTTTCAAGTGAAGAACATGTATATCACAGCCTATTGAACAATAACGTGTCCCATATGAAACTGTAAACTAAAATTATCTGATTGGTGATATACTTTGTTTGTTTTACTCTGCTTTCATGTATGTGAGAACAAGTAAGATTGAAAGATTGGGTATATTATGTAGATTATATCCACAAAATATCCAAAAATTTGGATATTTTAGATCATGTGAATTCCACTTCACACTTGAATATATTTTGCCCTCATGCACAATTGATATCAGGTATCAGGTATCAGGTATCAAGTATCAGGGAATCTTATTTAAACTGGATATGCAGGTATGACATGTGAGATCAGTGTCGTAAACAAAATGGTCGCTGAAAAATTTTCCTTATTTTTGGCCTTTTTGTCCTCCAGGAACAGTTCAATGCAAGAAAGAATATTTTAAACACTTCTTTTCCATTATAACTATGATTCTTCATAACTTTCTCATTTGATGGAAATGTTCTGCATGCAGTTATATGTGACAGGATCTGAGAAAAGGGGTATTATCGCGCTAACAATCGATTCCGAGTTAACCATACCTAGTTAAAACACGTATACTAATCTACAGAATGCCGCTTGAAATTTCCGTATAGCTAATTCGGTTCCGAAGATACATGCGAAAGTATGTTATGGTAAACGAAACCACGTTTCCGAGAAATGGCGATTATAGGATTACTTCCGAACATTCCGTATATCTTCGTATAATTTGTTCCATCATCTGGGCTATATTATTTCATTATTATTTATGCGTTAAATTAGAAAGTAAAGTATTCGAAATTCAGTCATGCTTATCGGCTAGCTATCTTTAGGTCATTACAATAAAGTAAATCTAACAATAACGTTATTTTTCTTTGCGCGCTTACACGGCGGTAACCGCATAACTGCGTATCGAATAAAATGGCGTATTCTCGATAAACAATAAATCAGCCATAGCTCCATAACGCAAGTTCGAATGGTCTCTGCGCTTACAGGGAACATTCTACTAAACGTTTAGATTGAAATTATCGCAGAAAAAGAAAATCGAAAAAATTACATGAAAACATGTTTTGACCCGTATCTCTGTTTACAAAACAGCGCGATAATCCCCCTTTTCTCAGATCCTACCACATATATGAAAGAAGGCTTTCAAAAAAGGCAGAATATTTAACGAAAGCACGAATTCAACTTTCCAGCTTGAAACATTCCCATGCAATAATGATACCTAACTTCTCACTGCGTTGCTTGTTGATTTCTCCCCTCATTCCTGAGATATGATGGCTTTGTTAGATTGTGGCAAGAAATGAAAACATAATCCTTCACATGTTGACAATAGGAGCAAATATCAGTTAGTTTTATCCTTCTTCTACCCAATGTTGATGCATACGTATATAGCTTTGGGCTGTAGTTTAGCATTCTGCCTTTTCTTGAGAAGTTCAGCTATGATCAAACCCTAGAACAGTCCTTCAAATCACATTACTGTCACAAGGTTCAGACTACGTAAGCACGAATGTGTAATTCTGATGCCCACATTTCACTAGTGCGACTGGTGTCTCTCCGTACAGAATAAGCATAAAAATAGGTGAATCTTGTCAAAAGAAACATTTTAATAATAGACAATCTATAAAAGGAAGAGAAAGCATACAGTTGCTGCTGTTTATTCGTACATTTGAATTCGTGTGTTGGAAATGTCACTGATTATCATGCAGATTGTGTATAACTCGCCCACACAACCTGTGATTTAATTGTTTTATAACCAGAAAAATTCAGGTCTGCACCCTCGAATCTCACATGTTATACCCGCAGAGGCCCATTGCCAGGGGCTACTATTAACAACTAGTACAAAGAACATGCACAGACTGCAAGGCAAAACAGAATTGGTAATATAAGAGTTGTTAGTCATGATAAAGAAATTAATTTATTACAGGTAAGTAAGTAAAGGAAATAGAATAAGTCACAAATTTACATTATACAGATTACAATTAGTGTCATTCATGCATTGGAATAAAACTTGAAGTGGCTTTGGCATGAATGATTGATTGAATTGATAGGTAAAGGAATTAAGAGATTTTACTAGCTGGCAAATTGCATATGTGTGTGATGATCTGTTGGGGCAGCTAAGCCAGTAATAAATACAACATAATATGGTAGCAATAACAGTTTTTCTCATTGTAAAACAGTGCAATTGCAAATGGACACTACTATCAGCTTAAGAGAACACAAATAAACCACAAGACTAGGTGTTTTATTCCACTCAAGCAAAATTAGTACTCGGAGAAAAGGGAGAAATTAACATGTACCTCATGACAAGTATGCACTCACCCACTCCATGCTTGCAATATTTTTCCATACTTCCTGGACGCTTTCAAGTGCTGTTTTAACACTCCAAGGATACTGTACTATTACAGTTGTAATTGAATGTGGCTTTTGGTGTGCTAAAAATAATAAAAAAAACCACATGAAATATTAACAATTACAGATGTTTATCATGACTGATTAATATGAACCCATGTATATAGCAAAAAATTTGCATTGCAGTTCAACCTCGAACCCTCTGGACATTAACTCCGTTTCCGTAGCAATTTTTTGTGATATTGCGGTCATGGGCCACTTTAGTGGAGTAAACCTTTGGGCTGCTAAAACTTTCAATCAATTCAAAAACAGTCATTGGCTATTACTTGGTATGAAAAAATATAGATGAAGTAGTCGCTTTCTCCTTGTAAGTGTATACTGGTATATATGCGTACGTATTATTATTTCCATTTGGTATGTTTAGGTTATGTGAATGATGCTCCTTCATCATACTTTATAATTGATTAACATGTTTATGGTATACAATGACTCGTTAGAACACCATGCATGTGGAGCAAAATTCTGCTATGCTTTATCTATCATGTTCCCACCATTAATATTGTTATTATAATATTTGTAGCAGTTTTTGTATGTATACCTCACATACCGCATTTGCTTGACCAGGTAGATAGCAGTTTGTTGGGCGGCCATTTTATTCTACCATGTGGCTAATCACATGACTTCCATATCATGTGACACTAATGACTGCTCTCAAAATTATTTTTCTCAACTCTCAAGTTCGTTCTTTTTTTTCAATCCATTTTTTGGGAACGATAGCGTTAGCTCTTTGATAAGTAACTTTATATGTTGTCAGGTAGACAGTATGCTAACTACAATTGTACCCAATACACAACTCTGAAATTTTCTCACTAACTTCTCTATAGGCATTTTAAATAATTTATTTCAAGGGGAGAGGGGTGGGCTGCCCCAGGTGCCCCCTGGTTCCTACGCCTATGTGTAATCCATGTAAATTAATTCAGCACAATGTATAGATCTGGAGTTTGTCAGTTTTATTTAATAGATTTTTGGAAGAAAAGAGTAATACCAAATACAAGTGAGGAATATATATGCATCAGATCAGCCCTTTCATTAATTAGCTCTGGTAGACCATTTTCACATTACATCATCTACAGTGATGTCATAATGTAATGCTCAATACTCACATTTAGGGGTATTTGAGGGCTTGGGCTAAGGTTGCACTGCCATTTAATGTGACGTTTCTATGGTTGTTACGTAAGGTGTTATGATGTAAAAGCCGTCACTTCGAATATTGCAAGGTTCATGAAGATTGTCTGTGACCCACAATAACTTGGAATGTATCTAAAGTTTGTACTGGGATGAATAGTGTGCGTGGGTTCTTAAGGTTTGTAATTGTAAACCTCAAACCTAAAATCTAAAACTAACACAAACCCAAAACTCAATTGTAAACCTTTTGTGTAAATGGAATATTGTTTAGAATGTCAATGTTATAGGCGTTTTGGCCTGATCTGATCTGTTTTCTAGTGCATGAGTTTAATTTCACCTACTACAAGTGGAGATAATGTTTGAATGTATCCTGATAGCATTTCAGCAATTTTATTGTGCAATCAGTTATCCATGAGTCATGACGTAAGTAATAATTGTTTAACATTCCAATCATTAAATGCCTAAAATCTCCTAAGTATGGATGCTCGTTATAACTATCCTGTGGAAGATATAATGCTTGGTCAAGCATTCCAGCCTAATTTCTATTTCTTGGAGCAATACAATTAGCATATAAGTTTACTGCTGCGGTTACACATAGGAGTTCATATTATAAATTATATATATGTGAGCTGCTCTGATAAAAGAGTCCACTTGGTGAACAGTAAACATTGTGGTTATGATGACAACATACTTATTAGGCTTTGAAATTTCAAAATTATGTTTTTGTGAAAATTGACTCTGAATCATTAGTAGAACGTTCTCTGAAAGTGAAATTGTCATGCGACTAGTGCATCTTGAGATACACTATTGGATTCAGCTCTCAGAACCATGCCATTTTGTTATTATGCAGAGTTTGGCAGAAACCTTGAGCATAAATAAGAAGTATATGATTGCCAATTCTCCGCAGAAATCACAAACCTCTCTCCAGTACCTTTCTTTACAAGTTTGAGTAAACGTGACGCCTTGAATATACAGACTGCAATGGAATATATCCAAAGTGAGTCATTCTCAAGTTATATTGTAGACAGGGTGTCTGTGAAACGGTCCATATCCTGTGAACAGAGTATGATATTTGAGCGCTTCCAACGGGAATAAGTTCTTCTATGACATACATATCGAATGATGTCAGAATAATTTTGAAAATTTTCACCAAATGTCAGAGCCACTCAAATATATCAAGCATAATATACTAGAAGTTGAAATGAAAATATGGCAGGGCATGTCAGCATTGAAAGCGGAAACCAATGACTTGCAGTTTCAAAGTTATGTAAACAATCAAATCACCTAATTTGGAGGCAAGTCATGAGCAGTCACATGATTATCATGCATCTCTCAGGACCATTACAACAGTATTTGCAAAATTTGCCATTCAAGAAGTAATATTTTCTTGTGAATCATGCCAATAAGTAGATATATTATAGTGAATTGCCTTGAGGATGAGCTTTAGGCACTTATTGTGACACTAGCTTTCCCGGGATGTCATTGAGTAACAATTACATGATTCATAACTCGTGACATGTACATGAAATGGATATATCACGGTAGTGATTCACATGTGATTCTTCTGGCATTCTTGTGGGTTTTATGAAAGATATAAAGCTGTTATCACCACCAAAATGTTCTTGCAAGGTAAATCTAAATTTCCACTGATAGAGATGTTTGTATCTATGATTGTTGTCGAGATGTCATATTTGAAATCCGTTTCTTTTCTTCCTATGCAAGGAATGTGGTGACATCTCCATAACAGCAATAAATAAACATCTCTCTATCGGTAAAAATTTAGATGAGTTAAGTGTATCCCAGTAGCCTCGATAAAACCCACCGGAATTGGAACATTAGCCAATTTCATACGATTTATTGGAACGGCAATTTTACCATTACTGACATGTCATACCTGCGTATAGGGGCTGTAAAAGGCAGCCCCTAAACATGATTTTGTGGTTTACATACTGGGAGGGGCTATATTAAGGAATATAATGCTATTGCACTACATTACAGGTACTCACGTGAAAATCTTTTCCTCTCCTTTTTGTTCATACCTAATCTAGATTCTAAAATAATGTAGAACATTGTAGTTAATATCCGCAAATATGAAATGAATTTATCACTTATTCGCATACAAAAATACTTCTAAAAGTCATTCTGTACTAGATTCAATTACATGGAGCCATGGCTAGATTGTGAGTGAATCAGAGAAAAGGATCGCATAATTCCTTACAGTATTTGATAAAGAAACTTGAAAAGTTAACATTTTATGGTCACCACACTTGTTGCAGAGATCATTGTACTAAACTTTGAAAGCATACTTATTGCAAAAAGCAAAAGTTCAATAAAATTTACACTATAATTTTTTTGACCATTATCAGTGTTTTTATGTCCCTTTTCTCACATCTGCTGACATATAAGCACATGCAGGATACTGTTACAAAACAAATTTTTCTCCACAAACTTATTTCTTAAGATGGACATCAAAAATTATTCATTCACAAAGTACTTCAATACAAAACAATTATCATATAATCTGCTCCAAAACATTATCACTCTGGAAATGTTGGTACAAGTACGATGGTGTTCATGCTGAATTAATTTATACTATTCCCTAACATCCAGTTGCCATCCCTATTTTCTGCTGCTCTGGTCTAAAACGTAGTTTTAATTTGGAGCCACGTGCCATTAAACTCTGATTGTTGTGATTTATAAGAGATTAGCCTTTCACACAATTGCTCAAAACGTGCTTTCAAACAAGTTGGTTTGCTTGTTATTCACAGAAATACCAAGACAAAATCATAATATTTCTCACTTAGACAAAACTGCTATATACAATGATCCTGCAATCAATTTTATTGCAACTAACCTTGTGGAGGAGCAAGAGTGATTATCCCATGATCCATGGTGAAATTTGAGGATTCTGTCAATATCACTGCAACTGTAACACCTTGGTACATCTCGTAAAATTTGTGGAAAAAATTATAAGCCAACTTGTTGATATTGACAGGAACCAATATGGCTTCTAGATGGTTGTAATTGGTAAGAGGATGATCCATTAAATACACCACCAGGCTTAATAATGTGAAGCGATTCGAGGCTTGAACAATGCAATAGTGTGGGACATGAAGTCTTCGCTTATCATCAGCAGGGTACACCAACATATTTCTGTTGGCAACTTCAACAGGGTGAAAGTTAAAAAGTATTGCATCATTTTTTGTACTTATTCTTTCCTTTTCAGAATTACCCTGCAATTCTAAAACAAGCATCATATAAAAGATTGACTTATTAGATAGAATGCAACCAAACATGAAAAAATGAATGTGAACACAGTACCTACCCTGTGAATATCTGCAGTGTTTTACATATGGAAGATACAAAAAAACAATTGACTAGTATAAAGGAAGACAATGCAGTTTATCTATGGTTATTCAATGAAGTTATCTTCAATTATTAAAATTATCAAACTCAAATTATCTGAACACCAAAAGGCATAACCTTACAATTCATTGTGCTACAGGTGCATCATAATTATACTTATCTGCCTTATGTCAATCAGCATAATTTGTGATGACATAATTTATTTCCAACCTCACTTAACCAAACATCATAGTTAATTATGCGTCATTATGTCATCTTAGCATGTGACTCCTCTTGACCGAATTAAATTCGTCAAGCGGGTGTCATAGCTCTGTATCTTTTCAAAAAGGTTGAATTTTAGTTTGAATGAATTCAATAACATAACTGAAGTGGAGTGGCGAGTAACAGCAAGTCTTCAGATAATGATACACTTTTTAATTTGGTACCAATTTAAAATTCATCTATAGCCATCTACTGGTGCATAATTTTCATCCAAAAGTACAATATTTTATCAGCGGTTACAGCTTTTTCAATCAATTTCCTGCCTAGAGTATATAGAAAAGAAGGTCAATTTTTTATATAGTCATGGAAATGATCAGTTATTCCCTTGTTTACAAATGCAGTATGTTATTTGGGGTGATGAGCATCTGCATTTTTTCAGGGTCCACTATAAAGACCCTGTGTAAAATTAAGCATCCTTAAAGTGCTAATAAACAAGGTCATTGAAAAGGATCCCAAAAATGGCTACAAATTGGCAGATGCACATCAACCCTGGAAAATATTCTGAATGTACATAACTAAAAAATATTGACTGATTTTTTTGTAACGTGTACCAATAATTTCAACATTTTTTAAAGTCTCAATAAAGAATTGATTCATTGAATTTTGCGATATATGACTACACCTAGCCGTTCAACCATTTTCGCATTGATCAGAGACCGTTATGGAGTACAAACCCTGCAAGCTGCGCGCTACTACGTCAAGACATCGACCAAGATCGCGAAGCACAAGCAACACACAACTTTCAACAGGAGATGTAGACAGTACAACGTCATACCTAGATACCTACAAGTGAAACCCTTAGTGAGAACAGTCGAAGGTTATCGTATCGCCAACAACGCATCACGCCACTTTTTAGGAGCCCGTATCCAAGGATGTTACAAAGAAACTCGCGAGCTAGAAACCGACCTCTATTTTCAGCGCAGACAACTAGAGTTTACACTACAACCAGGCCACTTCCAGGAACTTGAAGAACACCGCGTTTCCCTTACAAATCATGTGTACCAGAAGTCCAAAGCCACCCAAATCCGCAAGTTTAATAGCCTCCTAGAACGTAATCGTAAGAATAGCAGTAAACCTGTCCCCAGAAACTGGGTTGTAAACCTTTCCTCAAAATCCCTTACGCAGCCCCAACAATCAGTCCTCGCAAAAGGCCTTAATTTTGCTGTAGCCCCAAAGAAAATCCCCACTCCAAAGATTGTAGCCTCGGTAGAAGATGCCCTAAGGCGAACCAACCTCCCTAAAGACACAGTAGATAAAGCCCGCTCCCAGGTCATAGGTGCCCTCAATAAAGCTAAGAAAACAACCACTAACCTCTACCCGGAAGAAACCAAAGCCCTTAGCCAGTTACAGAAAGATACCAGTCTCATGATACTCCCTGCCGATAAAGGCCGTGCCACTGTAGTTATGGATAAAGAGTCTTACGACAATAAAGTAACGAGCATGTTGTCAGATACCGCCACCTATAAACCACTCCCTAAAGACCCTACCCCTTCACTTCAGAGAAAGATGAACTCCATCCTTTTAGACCTACACAGATCAGGCCACCTCTCTAAATCCCGGTATAACAAACTACGTAGCTCAGCTGGTCACATACCCTTACTCTATGCCCTACCCAAGATTCATAAACCAGAAGTCCCCCTTAGGCCAATAGTTTCCTTCGTGACATCTCCTACATATGCCCTCTCCAAACACCTAGTTGACATCCTGTCCCCTTTAGTAGGCAAAACAGAACACCATGTCCGTAATTCCTTTGATTTTGCCAAATTTATTACCTCACAGACAGTAGAAGTAGATGAACTCCTTGTGTCCTTTGATGTTGTATCCCTTTTTACAAAGATACCGACCCAGTTAGCCACCAAAGTAGCTCATCAGCGTCTCCAAGATGACACCAGCCTATCCAACCGAACCTCCTTGACCCCTAATGAAATAGTGTCCCTTCTAGAACTATGCCTAGATGCCACCTTTTTCGCTTTCCGTGAAACATTCTACCAACAGATCCATGGCACCGCAATGGGATCCCCAGTGTCAGTCGTAGTTGCAGACCTAGTAATGGAGGATATAGAATCTAGAGCCCTCGCCACTTACCCCCATCCACCTAAGTTCTGGAAGCGTTATGTAGATGATACCTTTTGTGTCCTCAAAACTCAAGAAATAGATAAGTTCCACCACCACATCAATTCCATAGAAGAGACAATACAATTTACAATAGAGAAAGAATCTGAATCAAAACTAGCCTTTTTAGATGTACTTGTTTCCCATAGCCCTGATAAGACCCTGAACACCACAGTTTATAGGAAACCCACCCACACAGATAAATACCTAGATTTCCATTCCAATCATCCCATTGCACACAAGTTAGCTGTAATAAGAACTTTAAACCACCGAGCCCACAACCTCCCGTCCTCACCCTCTGCCATAGATGAAGAAGAAGTAAGAGTAGCCCAGGCCCTCGAGATAAATGGATACCCTAGGAATCTAATCGAAAACCCACCACAATTGACCCAAGCACAGCCCAGCCAAGATGAAACCTCCTCCAATCCCACCTTTGTTACCATCCCCTATGTAAAAAACACATCTGAAGCAATCCGACGTATCCTCACCCCCCTAGGAATAAAAACAACCTTTCAGCCCATAAATACCCTTAGGCATCTGATAGTTCACCCCAAAGATCCCATCCCTAAAGAAGATAAAGCAGGAGTAGTGTACCAGATCCCATGTAGTAATTGCCCACAAACATACATAGGCCAGACTGGAAGAACCTTAGGACAGAGACTAAAGGAACATAAGAAGGCAGTAAAAGATAAGAATACATTGACATCAGCCCTAGCAGAACATACATGTCAGACAGGCCACACCGTAGACTGGTCCCAAACAGAAATTTTAGGAACAAGTCAAAATACCTCAAGAAGATGCCTATTAGAATCATGGATGATCCAGAAAGAACCACACACATTAAACAGAGAACTTGGAACATTACCCACCACATACCAACAACTATTTTAGTCCCCCAGTACTTATTATTATTCTTACATCATTTCACCACCCGCCTTATTATTATTCACACGTCATCTTATCATCACCTGTCACCACACGCATAAAAGACGCACTCACACCCTGTATTCCATACCACTGAAGAAGACAGCAGTCAGCTGTCGAAACGTTTGGTGTAAAAATTATTTGGCTAGTGAATTACATTGAATTTTGCGATAAAAGAATTGATTCATTTTATCATGTACCAAGAAGCTGTAAAGACTTCATAAAAATATTCTTTTGGCTAATAATTGCTTTTTGCACATCAGTTGAGTTTCAAATTGACACCGAATGAAAGACTATATTATCATTATGATGAGACATGAGGCAATGTTATAAACTCAAATGCAAGAATTAAAACAGAAAATGTACTGAAATATACATGAAACGCAAGGATATAGGTGTATTGTTTGCATAACTTTAATATACCTACTTTTAATGTTTTGTCTCACTGTTGGATTATAAATGTCGCCATTCTCTAATGTTACAAAACATAATTTTCATGGGAAGAAGGCCATCTACTGATGCGTCTAACACGTTTTTTGAGAAACCACCTCCCAGCTGCCATTTAATGTGATGTTGCTATAGTTACTACGGGAGGTGCTATGAACTAATAGCTGTTGTTTCGAATATCGCAAGGTTCCTGAAGATCGTCTCGAACCAAAGTCAAAATGGGGGATTCCTAAAGGTATTTTGATTTTGTACTGGGATGAAGTGTGTGTGTTGTTCGATTGACGTAATTCAATTGTGAACGTTTTGCATAATTACAGAATTGTTTCGATTTCCGATGTTTTCTTGGCAAATATGGTCATTTGCTTTAGCACATAAGTTTGTTTTCATCCAATGCAATGGTGATAATGTTTGACTATTTGCTGATTGCTTGTCAGCATTACTTCAGTTACATGAAGCATGTCTTTCATCATGATATTGTCATCTGAATGAATTCATTGCATAATCACATCTGCGTAAGTTGTGAATATGTCCTTTAAAAAGAGGGTCCACGATATGCCCAGAGAAGGTATTAGATGTACATGCATGAAACATTATGATACAATTTTATGTGACAGGATATAAGATGAAATGAAATCAACACAACCATGTACACCTACCTCCTAGCTGAAAAAACTGCTGGAATTTTGCAACAAGCTTCAAATTTTCTAAATTAAAATAAATAACAACTATTTCATACAGTATTACTCAATTCTGATCAACATTATAGTGTAATGTTCATAACATAGATCTGGTATGACATGTCGAGTCCAGAAATGCTACCAAAATTCACCCAAATTTTCCAAAGTTCACACACAGGTATAATATGCGAGGTTCAAGGGCACATACTAGAATTTTGTGCTAGGTTTCATGTAAACAATTAAGTGACCAGTATGTTGATGAGTCATACACAATTGTGTCAATACCATACAGGCCCTATGGTTTATTCCTCTATACATTTCCAATAACTTTAATGTTTCTAGAAACCCTGCATGGAGATTAGATCGTAGAAAATTATAACTAGCTTTTCACCGCGGTGCTTGTTGATTTTAGCTCCTGTTGTCAACATGTTTATGATCTTCCCCTCTTGCCGCGAAACGAGAAAAAATGTCACATGTCGGGATTGGCAAAAGAAATTATTTACAAGCACCAAAGCGAAAAGTTAAATATTATTATCTGAAATGTTTCTAGCAAGAAACCTAAACCTGTCCCTTCCATCTAAACATTATCGGAGGTATGACATGTCAACATCGTTTTTTTCGAATGCTGTTGTGACAGTTCTGAAAGAAGAAGCGTGATTAATAAGTGACTGCTCATGACCTACCTCTAAATTAGGTGATTTCATTGTTTACATAACTTTAAAACTGTGAATAATTATTATTGCTTTCCGCATTCACTACTGACATGTCCTACCTGCATATGGTTATAATGTATTAGAGGAATTTAAGCCATTCTTTTCTGCATTAAACCAATCCAGGAGGGAGAAGATGCAAAAAAGTTGAGGGTAATTTTCTGGTGGCCATTTTGTTTTCAACACCGATCTCACGTTATATCATGCAACGCTAATCCATGAAATGATTCGCTATCCTTTGCTTGCTATTGGAGAAATTCACAAGAAAAAATAGTACTTTAAGTTTGACATTTGTGAATACTGTTGTGACTTCTCTGATATGAACAAGATTATCAGGACTGCTACTGAATTGCCTAAAACCATAAAGTAATAGATAACCCCAAGGATCATGACATGTTATACCTGCAACTAAAGTTGACTGAAAATACTGTTTCTACATATAGATCATACTGAATTGAAATAAATTCAAACAGATATACATAAGTGCACCTTTGTTATATTAGCCTTAAGTTTTGCTACTCACTTGCTGTACCATACACCATGCAAGATGCTGAAGGGACAGATGTATCCTTTTTATTCTTCAGGTGCTCCAATAGTCTTAGACCATTCGATTTTCTCAGGATACACATAGGGCAGGATTGTTGTGCTTGTATTTTAGCCCTGATATCATCACTAATCTCAAAGGAATCCACACTGTTTACAAGTAGGAGGCCCTTTACATTATTAGTCCCTTTAGAAGGCTTGAATTCTTCCTCAAGTGAAGTACAGATGAAGCAGTCAGTATTTTGAAATAATGGATAATGGACAGGTGCTACTGTGGAAAGTGTGGAAAGCACATGTGTCCAGTTTTTGGACAGAAACATAATTGGAACTGCAACTGCTTCCTCATGATGGAATTTCATAACTACAATAGAGAATGAAATTGATAAATTAATAATTTAATATTAATTCTGATGAATGCATTTGAATATAGAAGATAGAAGACACAAGCATAACTTCAGTATTTACATGTATTATACAATATGGTTATAATATTTGTAATGTTTGCATTAAGAATACATACTATTTATGAACTGTTGAGAGGTTGTTACTAAAAAGTAGTGGGTTTAATTGAAGATGTCCCTTGAGAAGGTGCATTACATAATGAAATGAACACAAACCATAATGTTATAGCTTGATAAGATGAAGTATCAATTTTCATATCATTTCCCAGTCATTTAATGCATGATATAATATAATTTAGTACTTTAATTAACCTCTCAATGACTGATAGCCAATATTATGGTTGTAGACACTGAATACTGTTAAGGCCCTAGGGTAGCGAAAATTACAAAATCACTGCAAAATTTATATGGAAAGACAGAGTAAGACAAGTATAACAAACAATGCAATTTGTATGCAATTATACTTAGCTACAAACTGTACAGAGCACTTGAAAAAGTGTATGCAAGTGTCCTAGACTTTATGCAATTATACAAACTATAGATAACACAGTTATACAAACAAAGAAAAATGACTGTTCATTCGGCAGCTTCAGTTAGTTTCGAATATATCACTTCTTCTATTATTCACTTTTGTGTGGTACGTTATGAAGCACTCCGTAGAGCAAGTTGGCTTGTCAGCAGAGCAAGATCTGCAACAGAATTTGAGACACCGACTTTCGGGGCAGATTTGGCACTGCTTGGGTAGTTGCTCGGGGAAGTGACACTCGCACTAGCAGACTGCAGGAAGAGGACCTTGTGCTGAGTAAGATTGCTAAGATCGTAAGAGATGCTGCACCTGGTTAGATGCTCCGAAGACTGATTTCAACAGGAAAAGTCTTTGGCGTGGGAAGAGATAGATATGACAATAACTCGGCCTCATTTGGTCTTTGAACATGAAGAAAGTTAATCCAAAAGTTCACTCCAATATTTTTGCTATCGGTCCTTAATGGGTAAGTGTTAAAAAAACGTAGTTGTTAAAAGGTTAATTTAATTTAGTAATTTATCACATGATAAATTACTAAATTAAATTAATGATTCATGAATAAAGTTAGTTGACATTTATGATTCATGAATAAAGTTAGTTGACATTGTTGCTATTATTTTGGGCAATCCGGCTTACCCCCTGCTTCCTTGGCTGGTGAAGCCTTATTTACACCATGGCTCTATCCCAGATAGACAGAAAATTTACAACAATTGCCACAGCAGGGTCATGATAGTTTTGTACAATGCATTTAATTGGCTGTTTAAAGGGTAGGTGGAGGTGCTTATTAATTAAAAATGAAAAGACCTCGTAACAGACAATGTACCAATTGCGATTTTTGTTGTCTACTTCACAACATTTGTGAACTAACACACACCACAACCACACATTACCACACTATTACATAATTTTTAGTACAAGCTCACTACCACATAATCTCCAAAATAATTGTAAAAGTTTCTTGCTTAGGTGTTCAAAGACAGGTTCTATATCAAACCTATGTATTTTCTTGAATATAATTATAGGCCAATGACGCCAATTGGTGTCAGTAACCTAAACGGCCAATAAATATAATTAAGGATAAATGTTGATAAGTTGCTATTGCATGCACAATAACATTGTTCAGGAACATGCAGTCAGTTTGAAGTAATAAAGGCAGACGCTGATCTTGTAAACGATGACAGGGATTGGGAGCAGAAAATCTCATATATCTCGGCTGAGAAAGCTTCTATTAATTCGTAAACGACGTTAACTATAGTTCTATTACTGAACTACTGCCTAGTAATAGAATGATTGTCTTGAGAAAACAAAGGAATAAATTTGATCAGATTAAAGCAAGAGAGTCATACATATTGGATTTTTTGGGGATTGGACAGCTTATTTATTCAGGGGAAGCCTTTAGCCAATGGCTACTACATTAGGCACCCTGTAGAGTGTACAACAAGCAAAAATGAAATAAATGAATACAAATGAATTGAAAAATAAATAAAAATGAATAAATAAATAATTATATAGGAATAAGAATGGAGGCCATGTGGATTAAATAAATGATAAATTATTGTCATGCAATCATTGAATGAATAATAATAATTAAGAATAAATGTTGATAAGTTGCTATTGTCATGCGCAATAAAATTGTTCAGGAACATGCAGTCAGTTTGAAGTAATAAAGGCAGACGCTGATCTTGTAAACGATGACAGGGATTGGGAGTTACAAACGGAGGGTGGAAGGGAGCGCCAGAGGGACGCACCAAGGAAACTGAATGAGCACTGTCCATAGGATGACTTGGTCGGTGGAAGACTAACTAGATATCTCTTGCGTGTGGAGTAGCTGTGAGATGGTGTGTTGAAGAGAGCAGTTAGGTAGGATGGGGAAAAAGAGCATTTGAACATGAGTTCAGCAAGGTGGAGTTTCCTACGCGAGGCTAGAGAGGACAGGCCAAGATATTTCCATAACTCAGAAGTGGAGGAGAGGCAGGGACGAAGGAGGGCAATGTGGCAGCCATAGTTAAACAGTGTGTGCAGGTGGTTTGAGTCTTGTTTGGAACAACTACTCCAGACTACATCACAATAGTTAGGAAGAATGTAGGATTTAAGGAATAGGACATGAAGAGAAGAAGGGAGAACCAAGGTAACCGCCTCAAAAGGTTCACACGTTTGGACATTTTTTGATGATGTGAGTGACATGGTTTAACCTACACAGAGTGTCATTAACGATTACTCCCAGAAATTTAAAGAAAGTTACTTGTTCAATCCTGAATCCACATAATTGAATGTCAAGGGATGGTGGAGGGTTACTTGATCTTGGTGGATGGATAGGCATACACTTTGTTTTAGAAGCATGAAGCCCGAGGCCATTGTTAGACATCCATGTATTTGCCTGGTCCAGACAGGATTGGAGGGAATCATTCGGTAGTTTGTGATCCTTGCAAATTATTATGAAGATAGTTGTGTCATCGGCAAAAAGGACAGTTGAGTCTGAAGGAAGGCAGTCAGGGAAGTTGCTTATAAAAACAGAGAAGAGGGTGGGGCCAAGGACATAACCTTGTGGAACACCAGACGTGGAGAATCCAGAAGAGGATTGAGCATCAGAGACACTGGTGACCTGAGATCGTTCAGAGATGTAGGAGTGAAACCAAGAAAAGTAAACGAATAGTGAGTAGAAAATCCCGTATATTTCGTCCGAGGAAGCTTCTATTGACCCAAAACTGTCATTGACTATTAATATTTATAGTGCTATTATCGAACTACCAACTAGTAATAGAATGCTTGTCGTGAGAAAACAAAGTGAGGAAGTTATTCTCTAGCAAAGGGCGCCAAACTCCCAGCTGTAAAATTCGGCACTGGCTCTTATTCATATATGAACCCTGCTCTGCTATATAGACACTGCTTTTTTGTATGTTATTGATTGCATTTAGACTAAAACGTGAAGTTTCTTTTTCTAACAAGCGGCAAGACAAATAGATTCTCAAAGAAATTCAATTCGGCCACGAGGGTTCCATGCAACAATGACATCATGGCACATAATCAGTTAATAGCTAATTTAAACAAAATGCCAAGTGAGCTTACCAAATTCCAGTTAAATAATCTCTTAAACCACCACCATAGGTTGATTTAAGACATAATTTAATGATTAAATGGCTTCTAGACACACTTAAGAGTGTTCACGCTCATTTTATTAGTTCGCTTAAAGTTAAACATGCATATAAGCTAGCTTGTAATTTGTGTGTAATTGGGGCTATAGAGGCTTCACAGTACCTTTAACAGAATCCTAATCCCAATCCTATTGCAAATACATACTAAAAATATCCTATTTTGCCTTAATCCCCAAGTGTGGAGCCGAATTTAGGGAAAAGGTTTTTGCATGTGAAGTGGTATAGCTACCAATTTATGAATTATTCTGACTTGCTACACGTTATCCTGTTCGCAGAAAATCCACAGTGGATTCAAGGTTCATTATGTAGGCCTCCATGAAATAAAACTCCATGGTTATGGGGCCATATGAAGAAAAAATTTCCATGATATTTATGCAAAATTCAACATACAGGCAGCTATTTTACCAATTAGGAATACTCTGCTTTTTTGGCTGCCACCATAACTTAGTAACATGCAGCTTGTTCACAATATGTAATAAAAGATACTATAGTGAATGTCATTGAGATAATAAATAGTATTCAAAAATATTGAAATCAATTAAGTTTTGAAAGAATACGGTATATCAATAATAAATATTTGCATGTGCAGTTCAAGTTGAGCATGTGTTTCAATATAAAATATCCTAATATAGGTCCGTTTCAATACTCTGCATAATAATGAGCACCCAGATGAAGTAATGCAAAAATCTTTGGCACATTTCATATACCCTGTTCACATGAACGCGCAAAGCGGGTCAAACCCGAGCTGAACTCGGTTTAAAGCGAGTTAGTGCGTTCACATGACATCACAAAACCGGGTCAAACCCAGGTTAAAATTCCGAGTCAAACCATTGTAAAAGTAGGGTTCGACCCGGTTACAAGTGAGTTGGAAGTGAGTTAAAAATGGCAGACTAGTAGGACGAATGTGGAGTGACGATGAGATCCAAGCCTTGCTTATTATAAATAGTACTTCGACTCGGTTTATTATTTTATTCAGCATCAACATGCTGCCTTTCGAGAAAGCGCTTTAGTTCCCGGAATTAAAAGTTAAAAGTGGCCCTGCCGATACGAAAATTCTGTTTCAATTCCCTATCAGACCAGTTCCAGACAATTTTGGTCAAAACGAAGGGCTTCTGGGCTTCATCCAGATAGTTCTGCTGGCCTGACACGCGATTGAATGCCAAGCGAACAAGAAAGCCAAAAAATAAGCAGTTTGCAAAGTCTGCACTGCTGCAAAATGGTTCATAACTGCTCTTCTTGTCATACCCGACTGTTAGTCGCCGTCTACGAGCTCTACACCTCAGACAATGCCACAACTGAAACAAATGAGCAGAACGCCCAAAATCGCCTTTTCTTGGAATCAAATATTTACATAATATATGAATCTTATTATCCCCATGTGAACGGAAATCGGGTCAAAAGCGGGTCGTACCTGATTTAAATTGACCCGGGTTCGACCCGCTTGACGGCGCCCATGTGAAAACGGTAATAGATGTGCACACTGATTCTATGGGGGTGTGGAGATGAAGTGGAGTGAGTTTGCCTAGAGGAAGACATTATTCTTTCGCTAGCTGATTTCTTCTTGGACAATGTATACAATGCATACCAACTTAATTTCGTCTTTATTAAGTTTTTTCCAGTGTTCAGATTGCTGAAGAGATCCTGAACATAATGCTCCAGTACTTCTCGTCCCAATCATAAAAAATTGACCAACTGATATCTCACAACTTTGAATAAAATGCCGAAGAGAGGTGAATATATATCTGTGTTTGCATCCAGTGGACAAGTGGAGCGACTGGTCTGTAGAGGCAAAAAGGCTGTCTCCCTGATGAGCACAATGAAGAAGCTAACACAACTGATGTTGGTCAACAGAAGAAATGTGGACAATACTAGTAAGCTAATAAAATGTCCACAGAGTATAACCAGACAAGATGCTTGACCAAAAATTACACTTAAGGCAGGAGATTGAAAAAGCAGTGGCATCATCTTTTCCACTTTCTCGAGTTCCAAGTATGGTGAATCCTGCACTGAAACAATGCACATAGTCCAAAAATGAAGATGAAAGACTTCATTTTAGAGATGGCTATGAATTGCTAACCACTTTATTTTGGTTTCTTTGTGAACAACAATGATAATTCCATACTATTGGTATACTTAACCCCTTAAGTCCCGTTAGCCACTTTAGTGGCTTATGTAGTTAAAACCAGCACATAGCGAATATTGCGCAATCGTCACAAAATTATATGAGAAGATACATTAATGATAGTTTAGTAAATATACCAAATTTCAAAGCGATATACACATGTTTAAACTGTATAAAAGACCAATATAAATATCGAATAAAACGTAAGTGCACATGGATACACGCAATTATACTATTAGTTTACAAAGTTATACAAATAAAAAAATGGCCGCCTAAAGTTCACTGACGCAATTGGTATCATTTTCGGCTGATATTCAGCTTCGTGTGATAAATTCTAAAGCACGAGGTTGGACAGAGAGGAATTGGATCGTCAGGGCAGCAGTCCTTGCAGCAGAATACCGTTCTCTTTCTTCCTTTGCAAACTCTGCATTGTTCGGCCTTCTCTCGTTTGTCAACAAAATGATGTTCTCGTAGGCGGCCAGCTGGTGGAGGATCCTGGGCAGACGAACGTTTCCTGGAGTTGTGACATCCAAGGAGGTACTCCGCCAATTGCAGAACAAAGTCTTTCATGGTGAGTGCCTTGGTACCCGGAGTTTCCTTGTACAAAATGTACGCGTTGGTTACAGCTGCATCTAATAAGAAGTAGTATATCCTTGTCCACCACTTCTTCGACTTACGGCTACACGAATATGTTTTGCGGCGTGAATCAAAGAGATCTACTCCACCCATGTACGCGTTGTATAGTTTTATACTTTCAGGGCATGGAATTTGGGATCTGCTCCCATCTTTATTCCTGTGAGGAACTTGAGACATTGTGCTGGGGTTGCTTATAGTATTAATGACAGGGACAGATTTGTTGTCCTTCCACACTAGGTATTCGATACCATCCACCACTACTGACCTGTTTTCCCCCCTTTTCAAAGATTTATTCAGCAGTTTGATGTCTGCTAAACTAGCTGGCCACCCTTTACGCCTTGTGCGCGCAGTACCTATCATGTAGGTAGACCTATCGTTCAATTTTTTGGCAAGGTTGGTGCTGCTGAAAAAGTTGTCCATGTATACATGGTAGTTTTGATCGTACAGTGGCTCCATCAATTCTTGTACAACCCTTGACCCTAGGCCATCCTCTCCTGAGCCATCACTACATCCTGTGTACATGTCTATGTTGTACATGAACCCATTGAGAGAATCACATGCACACCAGGCCTTGTAGCCCCTTTTGATGGGCTTTAGAGGCATAAATTGCTTCATGCTGCTTCTGCCCTTGAATAAAATCATGGCCTCATCCACAGCCATTTGTTGGTGTGGCTGGTAACATGCCTGGCTGTTGGCCTTCACTATTTCAAATAGTGGCCTAACTTTATACAGCTTATCAAAATTGGGAGATCCTCTTTGGGGCATCTTGGAATTGTCATTCAAATGCAGATGACTTAGAATGGATTGGAATCGATTGCGACCCATTCCTTTGACAATTCCAGGTGTACCCAATAATGGGTTTGTGGACCAGTAATCCCTGAGAGAAGGCGGTCGCACAATACCCATTGCTAATTGTATTCCTACAAACGATTTCATTTCCTCCTCACTTATATCCTCCCAGGAGATCGTCCCCTTTTGTACGGCATAAAGATTGGTTTGCTCTGCAATCTCCTGGAAGGTGTTATTTCCCCAGATGGTACAAAAAAAGTCAATGGGATGACTTTCGGGATCAAGACTCACTTTTGGACCAGGAGTTGGCAGGAAGCAGTCAGATGTGGATGGAAGAGTGGAAGAATTGGTGGAATCGTCACCCATGTTGGTGGTCAGTGTTGGCCCAGATGGTAATTCTTCTGATGATAGCACAAAAGAAGTTTCTTCGTCTTCTATTTCCTCATCCACTCTATCAAGAGGATCACAGGCTTTTGGGAAACTGAAGCTTTCAAGATCACCAACCTGCTCATCAGTGACCAGATCATCATCAGAATCACACCAGTCACTATCATCATTAATTTGCTGTAATACTTCGTCAAATTGTAGTTTGCTCGCCATTATGTGTAGTTATTGTGTGTATCTGAAGTAAAATGAAATATATTCGATGTGTCCGAAATTCGTATTACGAACTATTCACGTGTATATACTCTTAGACAGCTTCACTACGCGGTAATATACTAAATTGCATATATTTTAGTCTCACCGTTGCGTAGGAGAGTTTTATCCGTAGAATACTGTATCCGAGGAAAGAGAGAGATGAATAAACGGATTTGGTTCAATTTCGCGCAATACAATCGAACGAATCGGCGAGAAGAAAACCTTCCAATCTACGCGCCACTTTATTGGCTAACGGGACTTAACGGGTATGCGTTAACAACAACACGCGGGCGTTAAAAGGTTAAAATAAAAAATTCTTTTGTACAGACTGTCAATAGATGCTATAAGTATGAAACTTGTATTAAGTGTTGGGTGAAGGTGTAATATTAACTGTCGGCTAATTGAAAAAGAATGCAGTGGATGATGAATGATAAAGGTATATTCTTTAATATTCCATATTAGAGGGAGAAAACAGGAAGGATTCGTAGCCAATATTCTGGGGCATTTTGTTTACGACTGCTGATTTTATGGTTATTCAAATATTTATTTAATTAACTATGTTATATTTCATTTATTTAATATATATATTCATCGATTTATTATAGAAAGATCATTGTTTTCATATCTTTATAGTGAAAATATCTCTGCTATTCAGAAGCCCTAAGAGTACAAGTGGACATGCCTTACATATTTCAACGAAAAACTCAACACATATGAGCACATATTTCAGAAAGGGAATAACCTAGTGAATTTTGAAAAAAAACAATTTCATAAAGCTCTGAGATAAGGCTGATGAATGATATCACAATATTTACCTGTTCACAAAGAAAAATTTATCCTTTTCTAAGATTTAGATATCTCATATAATTGAAAATTATAATAAAAATTCACTAACCACATGTTCCAGGAACCAGTTGACTAGCTTCATCTTCTAAATCTACAGTGAAATTAAATCAATGATGAAGTATTAAATACTAATATTCTGAAAATATAGTATGGCAACGAAACACTAGAACTGAACGTGATACATAATTTTGGTAGTGACGAACATAAGTTACTTGTACCTCTACTAGTGTGTGCACGTGTTTAGTAGGACTTCTACTGGTTTGTGTACAGGAGAACCTCTAAAGGTGTGTGTACAGTGGGACTTCTACTGGTGGTACTTCTACCTTTGTGTACCTACATGTGTATGTATTATGTGTGTTGATACTATTCAAATGCCCAGGGGTGAAGCGAAAATGGTAACAGTAAACAATAAAATTCCTTAAAAAAACTTAATAATATAATATATCCTTATCACATGATGATGAAATAAATCAAAGAGACCAATATGTTAGTGAAAAAGTTACTAGCACATAGAGCAGGGTTAGTAAACCATAACTGCCCAGGCATTTACGCAATTGCAAAGGTCACGGGAGTCAATAGGCAACCTCGATTATTAACACCAAATAAAGTACAACAAGTAAATAATAAGAAATCAAATAATGGGATAATTGTACGAGAAATTACATGTATGAATTGTGAGGCCTTTGATTAAATAGACACGCATGTGTTCACTCTTCATGTAACACTTGTTCCGGATCCTCTTATTGCTGTGATTGTCGATCTTAAAAGGCTGAATGATAATCTACATCGGAACCATGTCATCACTTGACTATAATTCTGGTTTCTTTTTTCTGCCAACATGGTTGCCAATCTCTTATAAAATATCCTCACATTTACCGGCTGACATCTTGTCACCATTCTTCCTTCGAAGATGCTAAATTGATCATTCTTTTTAGGGCGCTAAATCTTGTGATAAACTAGTTACTCCTTAGCTTCTATATGGCGTAATGTATTAACTGACCAAGATCCGAGATCTTGGTCAGTAAATATGTCATACCCAAGAAGCCATGTGGTAATTAGTACTGATGGAACAGTGGTAAGCATATCATTTGAATTTTTTTGAAACTCTACTCATATTTATGAGCAACAAGACTCAAGAAATAGTGTGCATGCGTGCGTGTGCGTGTGTGTGCCTACATGTGTATATATGTGAGCGTCTCTGACAAAAGGGTCCACTTGGTGAAAAATTTCGAAGAACGTTTTCTGACATCATTCGATAGCTACGTCACAGGGGAACCTGTTTCCGTTGGAAGCGCTCAAATATTGTACTCCGTTCACGAGTTATGGATCGTTTCACAGACACCCCTGACTACATCGTAACTTTGAGAACGAATCGCTTCCGGTTAATGTATTTCAGTCTGTATATTCATGACGTCATGGATACGCGAACTTGCAAAGAAGGGTAATGGAAGACGCTTTGTGATTTCTGCAGAGAATTAGCAATCGTCGATTAGTTACCCTTAACTTTAGATAGCCTTGCAAGTTTTCAAAGAAGAAAGCTGAAATCACCCGCGCTACGTATACTTCTTTCATACGCGCGAAGATTCCGCCGAACTCTGTATAACAAAATGGCGTATTTCCGAGAGCTGGATTCAGTAGCATATCTCAAGATGTAGTAGTCGTATGACAGTTTCGCTTTCAGAGAACATTCTACTAATGATTCGGAGTCGATTTTCGCAAAAAACAAAAAAATGTTATTTCGAAGCCTAATAGGTATTTTGTCACCGTAACCACAGTTTATACTTTTCACCAAGTGGACCCTTTTGTCAGAGACGCTCACATATATATTATGTGTTGATGCTTCTCAGGTGCCCAGGAGTCAAGTGGAAATGGCAATCATTATAATAATAAAATAGTAATAATAAACAATAGCAGACAATTATCAATTGTGTTAATTATCTCCATTTCTCCATCTAGTATGA